>OY735882.1:3337650-4537650 GCA_963506565.1 Tachystola acroxantha
ACTCCTGGGGTGTTCCGCCTCCGCCACCATGGACAGGACCTTGGATACCCTTTCGAAAACAACCGTGGCCATGTCGGTTTCAGCTGTGAAGCCGAGGAAACCCCTATTCACATCCTCTGTGAGTGTGGAGCACTTATTCATAGCAAAAGCCGAGCCTTAGGTGGACACATAATGCCACACGATGATATTAAAACTCTCTCACCCTAGTGCATCATACGATTCCTGAAGGAAGGCCTTGGGAGCGAGATATAAGAACTCGGTGCGCGGCCACAATAGACCTTTGAGGTCGCAGTGACCCTTGGGCTTGTACCAACACCCTGATATCAAATAATAATAATGTTGGTTACTAACTTTGTTTAGAAATAATAATAAACATACCTGGGTTAACTTTCTGGTACGCAGTCCCCACCGGGCCACTAGGCGGTTGTTCCTCGGACCGACTGGACTTGAAGTTGAACGAAGAGCCGGCCCTTTCCAACTTGTCCAATAGCACCTTCTCGTCGAGATCGTCCTCTGTCCTCGCGTGTATTGTCGTGTGGAACCCGCTGAAGAATTGCGAGACGTATTTGATGTGATTCGCGCATGTTCCCTTGCGGACTGTTGGCGCGCCTTCGCCCTAGAAAATTTGTTTTAATTGTTACTTGGTATAAGGGTGATAATCCAATGCTGATGTCATAAAAAATAACTTTCACATGCTATAATTGTGAGAGGATAAAGGCTATTTTTTTTATCAGGGTGTTTGTTCCAGCCCAACGGTCACTGCCATTTCAGTTCATAATAAGAAGACAATATCACATGTATAGGAAGACTTCCTGACATTTAAAGGATCTATCCTTTAAATGTCAGGAAGTATTCATATTTTGATATTTTTAATAAATAAATAATATTATATTATAGTGTGTAAACGTCGTGCTTGCCGCACCCACAGGGGTTGGCAGGACGAAGGAATACGGTCTCGGAGAGGCTGCGGGCGGTGTGGCGGGAGGGCAGCGAGTGCGACGCTGTGTATAGTGTTACCTCGTCTCCGCCAACCCCTGAACCCCTTAGGCGCGGCAAGCACGGCGTTGACAGACTATAATACCTAAGTAACCATTTTTTTATTATTATTATATTGCTATCATTCTTGCATAAGAATAAGAGGAGTATTGCACAAGTCTGGTAGTAAAATAATAGGGAGTGAACTTTAGGTAACTATAAGTTGTTAATTAAGGCCTCAAAAGAAAAAAATGTTTAGATACTTATTGAGGAATGTCCACTGACTTACATTGGATGGTTAATTAAATAGATCCTAGACCTTCCTTGCGACAAACTGTTTTTACCACTGCAGTTATTTGAATCAAAATAGGCTGTGCTCAAAATAAACAGAGTTTTATTTACATGACAATGCTATGACTAATCAATTCACAAATCATCTAACTATTACAGTAATTTAATTACACAAAACAATGGAAGAATTCATACTCTATATCTTATCTTGTTTATCGCATTGCTAGCTAAGGTTACTTGCCTGCCAATTGATAAGGACATATTTAGATATGCTGCTTTTTGGCACATCCACTTTCAGGAATGCGTACTGAATTTTACCACTGTTAAAGTCATCTATGAGCTCTGTAAGCCCTCCGTCTCCTTTGCTGATGAACTTCAAGTCGTTTGTCTGACCATCATAGCCAAATAGGGCCCTGTAATGGTGAAATATGTTATAGAATTCATTTGTTCAGTCAAAAACAATGAAAAAAGAACACAAGTCACCTCTATATATAAGGTTGAGATTTCCCCAGGAACTACTTGCATAAATAAGTAAAGTAGTTTTTGAGAAAATCTTAACCATAAATACTTTCCTGTACACCTTTCTCTGTGTTTGATCAGATGTATCAAGTTGAGTCTTGAAGGGAAAAATCTAATAAGATGTGCTTTAAATATTGTCTAATAGAAAATTGAGCAGTGATAATTTATCATACATGAGGGGATTATGATCAATACAAAGTGGATCCTATTAAAATAATAAAAATACTATTTAAACTTTGGCTAGCATATTGTTGTTCGAGAGTGAAAACCTCGTACGGCACTTTTCTATAAGTTCATTTTTATCTATTATTTATGCAAATTACATTTAGATTTTCGTCACATTAAATTTAAAGTATAATGACTTATTAAAAGCCTGATAATTTATGATTTCCTTCCATAAAAAAAAATCAGTAGACTTTTTTACTCCTGTAAAAATTCTTCCTCTGTGCACATATTCACTCTCAAGCGACGATATGAAGGATTGCGTGTCATACATGTTGGATTGCATTGTCGCTACATAAGTTTAGTTAGTGAATGTAAGCACAGAGAAAAAAAACAGGTTTGCTAACAATTACACACATGAAGTCATATTGGGAACAGGAAAAAATGCAATAATAATGAGGTCAAATTAACCAGATTAAGAAATAAATCAATTAAGTACTGATTGATTTCTTTCTCATGTTTACTTCACTAGTTTCGGCAAGAAGGACTTTCGACGACGAAAGCAAACAATATGACCCATAAAATTAATAACTGCGGTTGATAAACAGGACGTAGAACTCATTCCTCACCCATTGTCGCTACGTTTATAGGATAATGTGAATGCCACGCTAATCAATTAAATTTGCCCATAATTATAATCGTAGTCTGTTTATTTAATTTCGACCGCAAGTAGGTCGTTGAACGAAAGCTTGTGAACGTACCAGTTAGTATCAGTTTTCTCGTCAAGTACATCTTTCCAGGCAGCAATCAGGTCACTTTTATGTTTATCTAAATTAATGGCCATTTTACATTCTTTTTAATAAACGGAATGTGGATTAAATGCCGAATTACGAGTAAATTGGAATAAAACACCGATGAACCCTGCCTGACTCACAACAATTTCTACACCATAGACAACATATTTTTTTAAATACAGACAGATGACAGCTGTTCAGAGTTGCCAGTAAAATGAAAATTATTATCGATTCGCTTACGGTTTTCTTTAAATTGTCCGCCAGGCGCCAACTTATTTGGCGCTCAAATACAAAATCATTATCATGCCAACTTTACTTGTTTGAAGCCAAAATTGTTATAAAAGTAAAATAAAATCCATTAAAAAGGTAAATATTTCTTACGGGTATACGGGGGGAATCAAAGATAATGTAATAATACGTCGGGGAATGCTGAAAATCGCCACTTATTTAATAATAAATAATACGTAATACGAACACGTTTGTCTACCTACTTGTTTACACAATGTATTTTGTCTAGAATCGAAGAAGGTATCGGTGCTACAATACAAAATAAATAAATAGGTATATTAGTTGATTAATTAATTAGTAGGTGGTGGGGGTGGGTGGGTAATAGAAATGGGCTAGAGTAGGTAAATAGGTACGGGCTACACATATCATATGCAATGCAATATGCGGGGTAAATTGAAAAATAAATTGATTCTTCGCCTTGCACCCTAGCAGCGCCCAGCCTTCCAAGACAAATTGCGGTTCTAGGCGAGTAATCCATTTTGCTCATTCATTATTCACAGGCGTCCCTCGCTGTTAGCATGCTCATTTCTCGAAAATAAAGAACATCTATTCTTAGGTAATGACATAGTTAAACTACTGTGTTGTCCAGTTTTGGTAGGTACATACCTAACTACTACCGGAATACTGACAAATAAATTCCTGGACACTTTCCTATAATGGATAAGAGACTAGAGCCTCCGTGTTAGTACTTTTAGTCAAACACTCCTACCATCCACAGCGCGTCGAAATCTCTAGAAAACATGAATTGGATAGAATAGATTTCAGGAGCAGTGTGTGTAGTAGGTACCTATGCTAAATGGAAGATATTAAATGATTATAAAATATCTACCTATACGTTACGAAATGGATCCCGTAACAACTTGGCATAAGTACCTATACTCTGTCTCGTCTCTGCCTTTTGATGAACTTTTAAATTTCGAAGTTTATAAAGTATGCCTACCTACACCGTAGGTACCTACACCTAACATTTCTGCAACAATAGGTACAGTCGACAGCACATCAAGTGTAATACTTTGGACTTTGGACCGTTCTGATTATCTGCGTTGTAAGACTTCAATTCGTACTGCAAGTGTTACCATTGATCTGCTGTCGACTGTACCTAACAAGCAAACATTTGAATCCGATGTCGTGTTGTGACAGTGGAGCACCTATTTCGTCATTAGATTGGTCGACCTATAGCACAGAATATATAATAGTACAAGCTATAGCTAGATACAGTAGTACCTATAAGGTTATTAGTATATTTGTCATAGGCTAGCTAGAATAAATAAATACTTAGGTACCTTACAGGAGCAGCTTATGCCAAATGATAAACCATGCCCGTTTGTTTTCTTTCTACTGTATAATTTAATTACATATACGGTACGTTTTCCTTGCATGCGCGCGCAGTCAATCCCAGAGCATTCCGTAAGTCCACAGAAGGCAACGCAAGTACTTTCATTCGTCCGCTAGTAACGACACAAATCTCTAGGCGCGCTAACGCTAGAGAAATCGCGCCATGGATTGTTTACGGGCCGAAAATAATAAAATTTAAAAAGTATAAATTAAAATATGTGGGTAGACGTTAGTGGGCGGGAAAGACAAAACTATATGACGCAGACAAACGGATCTTTTATACCCGGGTGAGTTTTTATATTTATAGGAAAAGTTGGAGGGAATTTATTCGTAACGTAAGTGGGACAAAGATAGGGTGTTGTATAGGGTAGGGGTTGTAAATCTTTTGTTACTTATACAGATAGTTACTTAAGTATTTATGCGGATATTCGTGAAATCCATTGTTGCACTTTATGGTATACTTCTGCTGAAACTGGTGCACTTTTAATACATTGATTGAATTTTATTTATTTTTACCGCCTTGCGTTGCGTTCCATCCGTAATGCCTATCGAATATTTTATTTTTGTTTATAAACTTATAATACAACTGTGTGTATCTAATGGTAGCCGAAGGGAGGGTGTTCAGTATAGATAAAAGGTGAAACAACTTTAATATTGTTATACAAATCCAATAAAAAGCACACAATACAATTAGCTAAATTGGTGCAAAATTTAGCTATTATAAATTATAAAATTACGAAGATCGAAAAGTTGTAGAACAAAAAATCTTCAGTTACCGACCTATACCGATACTGAACATCCCCCCCTCTCGGCTTACAAAATCCTTAGGTAGGTACTTACATACAAAAAAGTAATATCCAAGTTACTTATAAAAAGTTTTGCATGCTCTATAAAATAAATAGGTAGGTACTTATTTAAGTACGCAGTCGTCACCTACAATATTACAATACTTTACATTACGATATTAAATCTGGTTATCCTATGGGTAGATGCGTTTTAAGGGACGACTTCCTTTTAATACCTAATAATTCCTTATAATTATTAATGATAAATAATTGAAAGAAAAGATATTCTTTCACTTTTACAAATAAAAAATAATAATAATTCCAGATTCTTATTAACATATTGTACATTAGTAGGCATACTTACCTACTTAAAACAGTGAGTAATACCTTGTTTAAGTTACATCCTACTTACCTTTATCTCTTGGTAAATAAGCACTCATATCATATGTCTTGTCTTTCCACATACAATCAATATTGAATGAAGATATACATTTAAGATGTCATGTGGATCTTGTTATGTTTATGTATAAGTAGAAAAGTTGCAAATCAGTCTCTAACATCAACATAACTATATGAATTATATGCAAAGTTCGCACGCGGCTTAGCATGCGATTTCTTTTCTAGAAATAGATACCTAGGTACTTAAATCTAACTAAACGTTTTTATCTACAAGAGATCATGAGTCCGGGAGATTAATTAGATATATATTTAGATAAACATATAAAACCTCCTTGGTCTGCAAACTAGCAACGGATGCTGGCCGAACAGAAATAAAAAACAAAAAAAAGTAAATGACGCATTAAACAAAATGTTTTCTAAACTCTATTGGTTAATGAACATAAGTTAGTTTTAACCGCCTTTTGGCGAAACGTAAAGATAATCACCGTATTCGTCGATACAGGTCCTTATGCCAATTTACTTTGCGGGTTCACCACCCACCCGCCTAATTAGATACCTATACAGAACAGCGAACAGTAGACAGTCGATAACATAGAGAATTGCGATGGCATAAGTGGACACACCCTAATACTTATATACCCCAAAAGAAAATGACATAGGTACTTACCTACCTAGACTTTCGAAGTTACGTAGGGAACCCTACCTATATGCGAGATGCCCATATGATGGTTTTGCAAGGAACAGGCTCTTTTCCCTTCATATTGCGGGGTTATTATCTATATACTTACTTAGTTACTTAATCTAGGGAAATAATTAACTGGGTAAAAATCGTATCGCACATGAAAAACTTCAACCTAGAACTTAATATACTCGTGTAGCGAACGGTTACCTAGGTCACAGCTATCACAACCACCCATGACCCAGGTTACCTAATCCTAAACCATCGCCACCCCATCAATACGTCCTTATCTAACCGATCGCTATTTCCGGAAAAGTTAAACGCTATCGGAAAATATAAGACATCCGGCGATGTAATGCGATGGCGCAAATATTATTGAGTTTCGGTGATTTACGACGATCGACAATTCCACGGTTGCTTAGCTTTGAAATATCGCAACATGAAAATGAGGCGACGAAAATTCTGATACCTGTAAGTAACTTGAGCTGTCGTTAGATACCTACGCCTTAATCACCGGACTGACATATAGCAGCATTCTTATATGGTAAAAAGCATTAGTATTTTGTAATGTACTTTATGTTATTACCACTATTACTTGGATTCGTGACCTAAGTCTAAAGGTAACGTGGACGCACAAAGTATGAATTAAAAGAAAGGTAATGAATTTGAAATCACAAATTGACATTCTATAAGCAGTGAATAAGGTGGTGTTTCTAGAATTAGAATTTTCAGTCAATCAGTTATCTAATAAAAGGAGAAAGTAATAAGCATTACGTCACAGTCGCAATCCAAGTGGTAAACAATAGCACGATGGTGTATCGATAGTGAAAATGAATCGTTCTGGCTAGTTCTCACGGACTCGATTCGCTCCGATTGCCTCAGCGTGCCGGCTCTAGCTTGACCATGAATTCAATAAGTCCTCAATGTAAACTGTAATATAACACTTTTCCTTGACTCTCAGACATCATAAACTATATTTATTGAACAATATACCTACCGGCCAAAGTCAGAGCCACTCAATCCTGGAAATCCGGGTTCATTCCCTAATGACACCACCCAAAATATCACCACCAGGGTATCATGGAAAATCATAGGCATTGCCCGCTCTGAGGGAAGTCTGCCCTTTCATTTCTCATGTCATGACACCCGGTGGGTCATTTTGGTGGTGTCATGGGGAATATGGAATGAACGCGAAAACCTAGGTACCTAATGTGTCCTTTCGTAGGATACCCCGATTTCAGCTTTCAAGCACCAATTTCTTTTAAAATAAAATGATATCCTTTAACAAGGATACGGAAGCAACTTCTATAAATAAATCGATAGCTTGTCTCAACTAGACGGATGGAAAATCTACATGCCTAAAACATAATTAGTCGACATTTTGACGCATTCAATACAAATGCCAACTATTCCAGTAATAGGAGGTACAGATAAGAATTCTATTTCGGGCTGACAACAACCTGAAACAGACATTTATCGAGATGTAACTATTTAACGCTGATGACCTACAAAGCTAACAAATTGAATAAAGGTCACACGATTTGCTTTATAAATAAGGCGAGCATCAGACAGGTAAACAAGCCACTCATGTCTTACTAAGTCAACGTATATTTGCTGACCTATTGTCATGAGGTAGGTATACCTATTCAGAATCAGGGGAAGAGAACTAATTTGCATCTACAGAGAGCTAAGGATCATTTATACTCCGTTAGAGAATTGCAAAAAGTTATCCGAGATTCACTATGAGTTAAAATTAGCAAAATAAAATTGTGTGTGATTTTCAGTTACGTCGTTAAAGCTGGGTGAATCATGTCCAAAATCGTGAATAGGTTGATGAGACATATATCTTACGTAGGCACTGACAACAACAGATCAATGGTAACACTTGCAGTACGATTTCAACTCTTACGACTTAGCTTACAACCAGCCGTAGTATCTTGGTAAATAATTAGAAATGCTGTGGTTGATTAGAAGTATGAAAACATTGCTATAAACTTCTTTTTAAAATTACCTAATATGAAATAATTTTATCTACCAAAGTACTACAAGTAGGTTAAACCTTGGATGAATAAACCTAAAAAATATTGATCTATCTATTAAAAATCCTTCCGGACGCCATAAAAATATACGTTCTTTATTGGGTAACATAAACATAAACTTAACAGTGCCATTAATAATCATAAAATATGAGGTCTGAGTTATTAGCTTTTGTAATCAAAACTGATTGAGCAATCAAACACGACGATAGCATTGTAACTATGTCATCTTTATCTATAGAGTTACCTATTTCATCTCAGGGGCTGGTAGGCCAGATGCGAGTACGCGTTGAAAACGATCGTACAGGTGAAGCAACGTTGGGCGAGGTCAGTACCTGGATGGGTGACCGCTAGTGACACTTTCATCTGAGCCCCTTCGTGCCTCGGAAAGGTCCCGGTTTTTGTCGCTTGACAGCAGTCGTTAGGCCACGTCAAAGGCCTACGGGCGGCCTGAATAACTTTGACAAATAGGTTTGGTCACTAAACCACACGAGAAAAGAAAAGAAAAAAGATCTCCGGCATTAAAATACCTAACATCGGAAACTCGAAATTGTTCCCCACGTGAGGTTCTCCAAAAGAAAAATCGGGCAGTTAAAATTCCATTAAGTTAGTTAACCTTGGAGAAATTTATGTCAATCGATTAACTCATTCAGCGGCGGCCTCATAAAAATGTAAAGTTCAGGAATGGCGGTTTCAGAGCACGCAAGGAAGCATACATGCGGCAATTTGAGCTTAAAATGACGAAGTTATCCATCCATGTACCTACTTGTACAATCGTCAGCACATCAATACAATATTATGACGTCATAAAAATAAATTATTAAAAAAAACCGACTGCAAATATAATTTAAGCCCCTTTGATTAAATTTTTATAGCCTTAGTTACTTCTTCAATCAAGACGAATCTAACGACCTCATATGTTAAACTCCATCAAGCCGTTTAGGCTGCAGGGCGTACCAAAGAATTAGACATACAAGCTCACATACATACACTCGAAAAACATAACCCTCCTTCTTGCACAGTCGGGTAATAAGAATAGTAGCTTCTATCCTAAGGAGAGACGCGATTTCCCAAGTACACAGGAATGGATGGTTAGAGGAGATTCATGACATAGATTGTTTAGTGGGATTTTATGTTGATCGATTTGTACAAACTGTAAACTACGATTTATTTACGAGTTTCACATAAAAACTACACAGTAAACATCTATAACTTATCAAGTCTGAAAAGTCCTATCAAATCTAGCTCATCAAAAATATATGGCACTCTGCCATAACTACGTATGCCTTGCCTCGATGGGGTTTTACGTGAAGTTAATTGAAAATCGATTGATACCTTTTATTCGTTACCTTTATACAGTTACCGTAAATTACCGTTAATTTACTGGAATGGTAAGTCACATAATTAGATAAATGCTATCACAATAGGGAGATGGTGGATTGTAGCTAACGACTCTAATCGTGTTGTAGGTACCGTCATTATAGTTAATGTATAAAGAAGTTGTAGGGGTCATGACCCCCTCTTTTAGAAATATTAGAGACAACTAGCCTACTTGGGAAATAGTGATTTTGTGCAAAGATTTATTGAGGTTGCTGTATATTTTTGGATGCTAAATTGACTTTAAAAAAAATTGAAAAGTTTTTAGCATTTTTCTATAAGTCTAACACAGTACGCGTATACTGTATTATAGAAAAATGCTAAAAACTGTCATTTGAAAAATCGACGCTGATGTGAATTGAAAAAAATTGACACCTCAGCCCGTAGAGAGATGATGAGGTTTCTCTCTCTACGCCTGCCTCAGCCCCTCAGCCCAAGAAAAAAGAATTTTACTACTTTCTCTTTTTTATGTCAGATAATAGGGCAACCAAATTAGCTGCAGCTCTAATTGTGTCACTGACATCGACCCATATCGTAATAAAACCATTACAAAGGTCATCAATAATTGAAAAGTAATTTTTTAAAAAATCCCATTCTCATTCGGATTCCGGTGTAATTATCAGTAACTACACAAACCCAACAGGCCTGGGGGGGTGACCGCGACTTCAATCGTTATGGTTATCGTTTTCATTTTGACACTTGAACGATATACATTGCTGCGTTTCGTTGTCGTTTGTTCAAACTTGCAAAAACATAACAGCAATGTATAGCGTCCATGTGAAAAATTTAAAGCGATAACGATTGGAAGTCGCGGTCACCCCACTGGTTCCCATTTGTAGGTCATATAATTTGACCCCCTATCTGCAAACACACTGCATACATCCCTGCAATCTTATAATTCAGGCATCAGCCAGTTAAGGCCGCGGCGCGAGTTTCGCGAGCTTGGTGCCAGGCACATTTGCCGCTATCTCAACCCGCGCCTGTGCTTATAACCGCTAATAGTACCTACCACAGATACCCACTTAGATTACGTAAGTAGGTATGCACTTCCGTCGCTACTGGAATAGTTGGCAGACATAACACCATCAACTGTGTTCAACCCTTCTAGATCAACAGTCTTGAATTCCAATTGTGTTTTTTTTTTTAAATGTCTTTATTTGCCATAAAGTAAAGTACAGTTATTCAACCTTAAATAACAAATTTTTGAATTATAGTTTTTACTGTTTTATACAAGCTGACACGCTTTTGCAAAACATTTAAAACTAAAGGATTTTTTTTTACACCATAGCTACTCAACATTATTAATTAAATGAACTGAAGTACAGGAATATATGCCTGACTTGCATGTCTGGCATAATTTTAGAACTAAGTGGGTAGGTATTAAATAAATACTAATACCACCCAGAGGTAAAAGTATGTAGATACCCTAGGTATCTATGAGAATTAATAAAGGTAGGTATTATACGTTTACCAATTGTGTGCGCTACGATTTAAGAAGGGTTATCTACTTTATTTGACAAATAATTTTATCTTTAATTTTTTATTATTAGTTTTTTATTATTAGTTCTGTAATTATTTTAGGATATAAATAAATAGAGCAATTTGAAAAATCGCAGCAAACAAATTATTATCATTGTCGATCAAATTAACCTGTCGTTAGAGTTCTGTTGCTGAGGCTGCCTGTAGGTCTCTGATATGACCTAACCGCCACATGATTACCGAGGCACGAAGCGGAGTGGGGCTCAAATGAAAATGTCACTAGCGGTCATGTCACCCTCAGTTGCAGATTACGCCCAACGTTGCTCAAACTTTTGCTATAGGTACATACCTACGTAACGTATATCTGATTCTTGGTTGGCCCTCCGACCAAAAGTTAGCCACGTACCGGTACTTGATATTGATGCAGATCCTTCTCGATCTCGTCCTTACATTGATAATCTCCGTCAATTGTTTGTCGTCCCAAACATGATCTAGCACGGTCGCTGTCAGCTCGAGAACCAGCGAAGATGAGTTGGCTTGATCTTCAATTCTTACTTTAATCACGTTCGTCATTTCAGCCCTTGATAACGCTCTACTAGATCCGCCTCTGTACCCACCTACATTCGTTAGATTTAGCGCCATAGCTTCGTGATCATAGGCCGTTAGTTAAAGTTTGCTAACAGCTGTTCATTGATTTGTTAACGAGGTATAGTTATCCTAAAGTTTTGCAATAAAAAGTTGTGCAGTAAATAAAACAATAAACTACCTAAGTTACGTAACGAACGACCTAAAGCTCTTACAAGACATCCGAAGACTGTCTGATTAGGTACAGTTGAACTGTGAACACAGATAAAATAAGTTTTCTCAAGAACTAAGTAAGTATAAAAAAAATCACTAGTAGCATTTAAACGCAACTAGTAGACATAAAAAGATTTGCTGGCTAGGTGTGGACCAGACAGCGGTATACTATGGAAGCAGAAGAATTTTTAAAATGGATCGATTACTTACTTTTTGAGAAAAATCAACCATATAAGTACTGTGAGCATAATTTTATTTGTGCTAGACCGACGAATTACTATCATCAAAAATTATTTATTCGTAAAATAACAATAAAAATTAATTCTAGTTTTTATTTGATAATCAAAGGGATGAGTAAATTCATGATTGAATGATGCCAACAACGCAGCCTTCTACAGCGTTTTCATTATCTAATCTAAAGAAAACTTAGCAGGTGTTAAAATATAAACTGGGAACCGAAAAACAGTCGGTCTTTTTGTAATTATTCACTTGGTTATTGCTCACACGTGCTTATTCGCAGAAGATAAACGAGAGTTCTAGAACGCGAGACTCTAGAAGAGAGTTTATCTTCTGCGATTAAAACATGCGCTCTTCCAGAAAACTAGCGGCATGTTTTCAAAACCACGTTGCAAACACGTAAACATTAAAGCCTATAAAATGTTATCCGTGGGAACCCTCCGTGTGATCCACCATCGTAGTGTAATGTACTCGGAACAATGGCGACGAAGGCAGTTGTTCTGCTTTCTTTGTTCTCAATAGCAAGTGGATTCGATTTCACAAAACGGTGTTTGCTGTTACGCGACAAATGTAAGTGTATTTTATTTATTTATTATCTATCATTTACTAAACTAAGTTCAATATGGTCAGCCATAATGTGGGCGAATATGGTAGAATACAAAACCATCAGAGGGAAAGTTTCTTCTATCCATAGAACCAACCACGTCACGTCATTTCAGATTTAGAGCTGCTGTAAAGATAAATTTACTCAAATCGGCGATTATCATTCCATCTAATTTGAGATGTAATTCTTCTATATCATAATCAACGTAGGTGTAGGTATCTGTTCAAGCATCATCCAACATATAATTTGGCTTGAAAAAAAGTTGCATGGTGTAAGTAATATAAGGAAGGTTTACGATAATACCTGCTCCATATTTTCCAGTTCAACAATCACTTCAGATACTTATCTGTATTTCAAAAGTTGGGAAAGAATTTAAAGACTGACACTACGTACGGTGGAACACAGAGAAAGTGTAAATGAGAGTTTTTAAGGTTGAGATTTTCTCAAAAACTGCTTGACTTATTGCAAAAATTATTTCACTGTTAGTTAGATAAAAGTTAAAACTATGTAACTGTAAAAGAATTATAATTTCGGTCCATTAGTTTTTGAGATAATCTCAACCTTATATGACCCCCTTCGATTGTACCTATACCTACCTACACATGATTGCAGTGTGATCATCATTGACCTTGGAACTGGATAATCAGTATCATTAATAGAATCCAATACCTTTATTCTTTAATGATTTTTTATAGGTATTAGATAATTAATGATATCGATTATCTGTTGCAAGGTCAATGGCGATCATGCCACCTGTATTGTCTAGCTAGAGCAGCCATTGCGGACAAAACCTACAGCATACCAAGTGTAACAATTTGATCCGTTCTATTATCTGCGTCGTAAGAGTTGAAATCATACCACAAGTGTCACCATTGATATGCTGTATTTCGTACCTATTCCAGGTGTGACCCATTGTCCCCGTACAATGCATCCGTATCATACTCGCTGCGACAGAGACACGTTGTCACAACGAACGTGCGCCTTCCCGGAAATATTCACCTTAGGTAACATATTTCTGGAAATATCTGGATATGGACGCTGAAATTCATGTCCGAGACTTCAATCGTTATGGTTATCGTTTTCATTTTGACACTTGGACGACATACATTGCCGCCTTTCGTTGTCGTTTGTTAAAACTTGCAAAGACATTGCAGTAACGTATAGCGTAGGTACATGTGTCAAATTGAAAGCGATTACGAAAACGATGGAAGTCGCGGCCACCCCACAGACTGACAAACTAACTAAACCTTGATTCGAGGAAGCTGAAAGTCACTCAAATGTTGTTATAGCGATGTGTGGTAGTGTGTAACTGTTTGGTCCAAATCATTTTAGGCATGATTCTCCTCTACACTGGAACATGAATAGGTTGATGATAACAAATTATTTCATCATGCAGTGGCTTCGAAGAGGGAAGATCGATGTCCAACTGACAAATCTGACAATATACCTACCGGCTACCCCTGCCTAGAATAATCTCTCATCATTGATATCTTGTGATGAACACGTTCTTTGTTATGAGAGTTGCAATAAAAATTTAAAGACTTGGGTACATAATATACATTTCCCACATTGTTGCAAGTTTCAAACAAATACTTGTTTACAACTAGAGTAGGTACTTGATATTCCGGGCAATGAAAATGCGAAAGTTCGAATACCTGGAGTTTGTTATTCAATCACTCTCATACCGGACATAGATCAATACCAAACGCACACCATAGACGTTCTCTGAGTATAGGCTAACTTTTCAACGGGAAAACATCAGTACCCTATGTGAAACTCTAATACCGCCGGACAAAGTCCTGAATCGGACGACTATTGCAAAATAATGTTTGACAACTCCTTCCAGGCCACACATGCGGTTGGTCTCGCTGCGATTGCAACGGAGAGTTAGTATTGGACAACGATGGCAACTGCGTAGAGTTCACAACCTGCCGTGTAGAGACCAAACTGCGCAAACGCAAGCACCGCCGACGGACGCACAGCGGCTCCTACAGACTACCCAAGAAAATTACCTTCAGAAAGGACCCTGATGAATTAATTGTAGAATAAACAATATGTTAATAAACTTTTAGTCTTCTAATTTCACGTTTTTTTTCTTATGGCGTTATATCTTCCTTCCTACGAAGACTGGCAATCTGCGCTCGTGCCATCTTCCTACGAAGGTTGCATACGATAATCTGCGCTCTCGACAACGCTGCACAGAACGAGTACAATTGGAGTAAGTTCCTAAGCCATGATATTCTTCTTCAAACCTTAAAAAGTCAGTTGTAGAAGGCATTTCTTCGGCTCCTACCCGTCTCAGTTCATTGATCAAAATGCCTACCGCTACTTTGAACGTTTGAACGAGGTGGGTTCAAATTAATCTCAATAAAGTGTATACGCCGTATCGGAAATGGAACGTAACTGTTCGAAATAAAATGTTACCATACACCTACGTAACGTATGTTTTCAAATAACATCTTAATGCAACATTAAAATAACTGCAATCATATAGGCTGCTTATTGTAAAAGTACTTGAGTAGTTGGGTTGTTAGTGAAGTACGAAAAGAACAAAAGAAGGTAGGGGGAAGTCATCCATATAAACAAACGTTTCGAAAATCAACAAGTTGTTGCATTTCAAGCAAAGCTTGAGCGCAGAGGCAACGCCATGCAATACATAGCAATTATTTTCTGTTTGATTGAAGTTATAGACACAATGTACATTGCCAAAGTTGGGGATCCAAAGTGTCTTACGTATAATGGAACTTGTAAGTAGATACGCTTTTAATATATCAACACCCATCATTATCACAAACGTAACTGTCAGAATGTCTAATCGTTTAAAATACTTATATTATGGGATAGACAGCGGACACCACATGTCGGTGTCCTTACACTTGTCTCGATGTTCAATGTCATAATATTATGTCATCCAATACATGCTCGTTTTGGGGACGATTCGATCGATGAAAGTCAATCTAATAGGTCGTTCATGGCACCTTATGGAAGAATGGACTACGCAAGGTGGCTGGCAGACTGGATGTAAAGAGTCTAGAGGGTTGAGTAGCGAGCCTTGGGAGAGGTCTACCTATACAGATAGCCTGATACAGGTTACTAATAATGATAGTAGTACGCGTCTTCAATTTTAACAGGAATAACGTATATTTACAGGTGTAAAAGAATGTCCAGAAAACATGCACAAAGTGAGCAGTGACGAATGCCGAGTGATGCCGTCGCAACGATCGTGCGACGAGCCAATCGCAACGTCAATGGGCGTTATTTGCGACTGGTCGCGTTGCGATTGCGACTTTCCGTTCGTGCTACATCTACTTTCGGGTTATTGTTTCGTGTATGAAGACTGTCCATGACGCCAGAGTTTAACATTGAATTGAATATAAATAAATTCTAATTTAACATAACTAAATCTTTCTTTATAACAAAACAGTCTTATTACTCTTATTATGACATGACTGTTCATTGTAATCACCCTGGGATGCCATCATTCGGAAGTGTAAACCGTAGCCCAAATCAAGTGTCTTATTTTGTAAACAAAAACTACCCTACCCTACTAACATTTTAAACTTTTCTATGATTATTGCTTAGTTATTTTCACATTATTAGGGATCACTTTATTTTCACAATGATGAACAGGTTCGATAAATGACTTCCTTCAGTGTTACTTACATCACAACAGGTAATTAGACGATCATATTTGTTTACAAAATAAGACACTTGATTTCAAGTCAATGCCGATAAATCGAAATACAAAGTTTACGACTATACTTACGAGACGAAAATCTAAATTCTGATATAATTTTGATGGACTGGCGATAATATTCGGAGTCATTATTGCGGAGAGATGTTTCACAAAACTTTTAAATTACCAACAAATATCGATGTTAATAATTTATCAACAACTGCCTCCAACTGTAAGTTATGTCTTGTTCTAAGTTAAGTACCATATTGCGATGATTGATGATAACAGAGTTTTTATCGAAAGATGGAATCTTATGTGTAAGTATAGCTCCCATGAGACAAAGTAAGGCGGAAATATCCCCACCCCTTATTCGCCTCACACCACTATAAATATTTTATGACCTACGTGGGAGTATGTCTTTTATTATTATGACTTCGTGAATAGTTCATATGCATAATAATGGAGTAATGAATTTCACATTTGACCTCACTCTCATAAGATGAGCTCGACAAGTCCAGTATGAATGAGCTACATTTAATAAACGTACTTAAATTATTTTAAAGGTGTGCTTCTGAAAGGTTTTTTGCCACTTTTCACCTCAGCGCTAGCACCTATTCCTTGCAAAGTGTATTAATAGTTTTTTTTTTAAATATACAATGTACTCTATTATACCTACTTGCAATAAACGACATGAATTTATAAGTTCTCAAATTCAGTTAAAGGTTTTCAGAAACTCAGCCCAAATCTGCGTTTTCACCCCACATTTTACGCTCCAGCCAATAAGCGGACGGCACTGCCGCGAATTTACGCCAATAATGAAGCGTTTTCAGCGTTTTGTGAGATGCTTAAAAGTCTTGCAAGGATTTTAGTGTAAAACAACACTACAATCCCAGCTAGTGAATTAATAAAACTACTTATAAACTATTTTCGTATTGTTACAGGTACACAGGCCATTGCCCTTTACTCAAGTTCCGTTACGGCAAATGTTACGGCGACAACACGCGACAAATCCTGAGAGAGATCCGCTCAAAAGGTCTATTCAAGTAAGTTCTGGGATATAAATGAGTTTGGAACTAGGTACGACGAGTAATCTAGTGTGGGTTCTTTAGGTAGGTACACGAAAATCCTTTGATACGAACCTTATTTGGTAGAGATCAATGAAGATTACCAACTTGTCAACAAGAAACAAATCCAGGCCATGTCCCCATCGGGTATTCTTTTTTTCCGTAATACTTACACTTGTCTTACTTGTCGATAGTACTTACTACATTTCCGTTACAAACATAAAACCTGTGCACGTGTACAAAACACGTGTTATAATTGGTTACAGGTAATTTTATATTCAGTTATTGAACGCTCGAGTTGAACGTAGGTAGGTAGGTACTTACTTCTATTCTAAAACTTGATACTACCTAGACCTAAAGTAGGTAGGTAAAGTCGAAAACAGAGATAAGTATAAAGGGGGCCTCAATAAGGTTGAGATTTTCTTAAAAAACTACTGGACCGAATGTAATAATTCTTTTACAGTTACATAGTTTTAACTTACTTACGTGTTAACTTTTATCTATCTAACAGTGAAAGAATTTTTGCAATAGGTCAAGTAGTTTTTGAGATAATCTCAACCTTAAAAACTCTCCTGTTCACCTTTCTCTGTATTCCGCCTACTTGACGTGAATATAAATTTATTTTCACAAGGTTTGAATAATATGCGTTTCGATAACTTGGAGTTTTCAATCTGGAGTCCATTTTCCTACACTAACCTTGTATTTCATATTACAGCAAACCACTAGAGTACCGTCCAGGTGACAACTACGAGTTGCAGAACATGCCGCGTCGCGACGCGCCTCAGCGGGACGTTTACGAAGGAACGCGGAACAGACAGCCGGTCTACATGACCGGGTATACCGGATATGTACCGGGAATGAACTTCAGGCAAGGCGACAGTTGAAAATCTTACTTATATAAGAAAACCAGTAAAACAGTTGAAAATTCTATAAGAAAATCGGTAAAACTACTACATACTAACTTTCCAATAGAGTTCTAGATAAAATAAATCTTCTAAATCTCTCAAATGTAGCTTAGCAGAGTACCGCTACTAGCCTAGGTACGCTGACTTTTCATATAAAATAATTTACGCAATCGCTAGCGAGTTACGTAAAATATTACGCTGCGAACTAATGGTAGTTGGTAGAGCAACATAGCTTATTTCCTATGGCATGACTATAGGGGAAAGAGTCTTTGAGATCATCCATGACGAACTTTACAATGCATCCCACGACATCACTCATTTACTTTCCGTTCGGGATTAATAATGACGAAACCATTTATTTCCCCAGATATGGCAAATCATACGGGCGATCAGCTGACGACTGCATGGCAGATTTCACAGAGAACCAACGAGACCTGAGACGCAAGGCGGACATGAACAGAAGCTACGTGAGGTCCAGAAGTGCTCCCAAAATGGAGACTATTCATTCAAGAGACGAAATCCGACGAGATCTCAGTAGATTTAGAGAAATTAACAAGTACAAAGGCAAGTAAAAATATTTGTGAATTCTCATTGAACTTGCCGAAGCTTTAGACAGTGTCATTCATTACCAAAATAACTGTAATTTATTCGAATCATGGAATTTCTGATGTGTCTATTACGAATATATTGTCTAATTTCTTAAATATCGAGGACGTGATAGTTGCTTAATAAATTCAAATACTACTTGTAATACTTTCGGTATGAATTCCCCAAGGAACTAATCTGGGGCCAATATTTTATAATACATATTTTATTGTTTCAGAAAACACGATATCACCGGAATTTCCACCGATAGCCGGCTACACTGGACATATTCCTCGAATCAAGGGATCTGAAGCGTCTCTAAGCCAACGTTACCATTGCGCCGCGAAACGAGGACTAGAACTAATAAGACTGGAACGAGACAAGAGGAACGAATTGCAGAATGCAAACTCAAATGTTAGAGCAATATTGAAAGGTCAAGAGAAGAAGTATTCTTATTGGAATTGGGGATAGCATACGGGTAGAAGGATGTTCTTTGCAAAATGTCGATGAACATCCTTCTTTTTAAACTTACGTGGTTTAATGAGATAAAACGGGAATTACCGTGTTAAACATTTGGGATGATGACCAAGGTGGCTGCAATGCTGTCGAAATATCGAGGCATCAGTCACAAATGTTTAACATGGCAATACCTGTCTTATATCATTAATAGAACACATTCTGTTGAATACCAAACAAGATAAGAGTTAATCAGTATTTTTAAATAAGCAATTGTCACAAGAGTTAGTCAATTTATTGAAATAAGATATGTGAAGGACGATTTATTGGAATTTATGGCTGTCGCCGTCCCGATGTACTGTCAATCGATTTATTCAAGTCATACTTTCCATTAAAACGAACTTGATGGCATTCAAAGAGTATACCGAGATATATTTCCAATTTGTCAATGCCGTAAATGAAAATAAGAACACTGTATTACATATTTACATGATGTAAATATTGCATTGACATTTATGAATTAGTTTGTTACTTAATAGTTACCTAAATAAAATGTTAAAATGTTCATTAGATATATTTTAAGAATAGAAATAAAATATTTGTATATAAAACTATGATTATTTGTTTTATTTAGACTATTATGTATGACAAATCATCAGTCAACATTTAAATATAAAAATAAGTTACTTAATAGTTCTGTTTTAAAAATTATTATCATGACATGGTTAGGAGAGCACAGGCTAAATCATTTTGATGATATTGTCATGATTGATAAGACTTATACAAAATGCGACAAAATACCTGCAAAATACATATCAAATGTATGCAATACATCTACTTACATAATAAATTCATATATTATTATTGCTAAACTTGCCTCCTAATTTGTATTAGTTATAATTTCTTACTTATCCATAATTAGCGATATATTATTGTAATAATAAGGCACATACTAAAATCTCGTTATTAAGTATCAAATACTTATATTAATGCACCATTACATTTGGAATTAGGTAGTTTATCTTAATTTAATGTTCGTTGCTTACTAATTCGTTCTACAATACGTAGCACATAATTAATAAATTCATTTATTGCATCTCACACTCAACTTTCAGTAAATTCAACCATCTTACCAGTCTTCTCATCGACTCCGTCAACTATAACAGGTTTGTCGTCCTCATCAGCGACTGGTTGTGCTGGTACGTCATTGACATCCATCTTTTTGTCACTGGCAAGTTCCAACATCAACGTTTCTAGTTTCTGTGCCTTCCTGGTCTCGTTGTGGGTAATGAGCGCACACAAATGTTCTGTGAGCAGCTCTTTCTTTTCTTTCTCCTTTTGCAGGTTGATCTTCGCTTGAAGGAACTCTTTCTCCACTTTCAAATAGTGTTTTCTGTAAATAAATTATATGGTCATGGTGATAATCGTGATTCTTTACTAATTGTATGGTTTCATTCCAATCCAACTAGCTGATTTAATTTTATAGTAATATATAAATGTACCTAAATGTGAACAACATCAAAGTAAAAGCTAACTATAGAACAAACAACTAATGAATAGAGTAAACTTTAAAGAAACATGACACAAATGTTTTGCTATCCTAAGCAAACATTATAGAAACAAGGATCCAGACAGCTAAAATCACAATGATACATAAATAGATATTAGCTTTATCTGTTATAAGATCAACATAACATAGTAAAGGATTTGCATAGGTACGATGGAACACAGATAAAGGTGTATAGGAGAGTTTTTAAGGTTGAGATTCTCTTAAAAACTACTTGACCTATTGCAAAAATTCTTTCACTGTTTGATAGATAAAAGTTAAAACTATGTAACTGTAAAATAATTATAAAATTCGGTCCAGTAGTTTTTGCGAAAATCTCAACCATATTGAGGCCCCCTGTATACTTATCTCTATCTTCGACTGTACAAATAGAAGCAAAAACACAAGGAGGTTTGTTTGTTATCTGAGCTCAAACTTTTGATATCAACACAATAAATCCTATCGAAAAATAAATAAAATTATTATGACGAAAAAGTTTGACTTACTCAGCATCAGCATAACTGAGACAAGCTTGATCAATCTTCTTCCTCAAAACAGATATATCCAGAGAGAACTGTCCATCTAGCACTTGTAACTCCTTCTTTATCTTTTCCAATCTGACCACCTCTTCCGTCGTTTGTTTTGTCCTGAAATTGTTAATAAAGTTAAAAATCACCGACATAATTGCGCCAAATAGACTTCGTAGATTTTATACCATATTATTTTGTTGATAAGCTTGAAGAATTTTTGGTGAACCATTTTTAACAACCTGAGGCATTTTCCTCTGAAATATCTCACAACAAAGTTACAATGAGTAAAAAATGGGCTAAAATGTCAGTCCAATGATAAGACACTCAAGATTGATAGTAGTGATAAGAATGACTCATGGAAAATGCTGTTTATTTTCTTAACTTTGATAATCCTAAGCATTCAAAATATTATATGACTATTAGACAACTAGTCATGGTCATGGGTCAAAGAGTATGTATAGAAAATAGACTGAGAACTATCGAGAACATTGCTGTGAAAAATAATGTACAGAGAGCAAGTAGATTTAAAGAGTTCTTGGCGACATATATCATGATAAGAAAAATGATTCTTCATAGAGTTTGTAGTAGTGATACCACAGTATATAGACATCTCATTTACAGTATGGCGAATAAACACTTAAGGGTAGGAAGGCTAGTACTAGAGAACCAAAAGCATCCGCGCTTAATGATATCAAAAGTTTTTCAGCTTTTATCATCTCACTGAAAGACTATAAGCTTCGATTTTGTATGAGCACTGAGAGTCTGTATTTGTGTTACTATACCGAAATAGTCTCTAACTTCTTACCTATCAGCAAGAGCTTTTGCTAGCATTTCCTTTCTCTTCTTATTCTGTTCCTCCATTATCTTTTGTTTCAATTGCATATCTGCTAACTTTGCCTTGTGGGCTGCTATTTCATCCTCCGTGTAATTATCTACACATCTCACTATATCAGGGGTAATACTAGAACTTTTTCTTCTGCTATCTTCCATTGTGGTACTGCTCTTTCTGCTTTCTACTTCTACAACACTACTTTTTCTACTTCCTTCTAGACTTGAAGCAGTATCCTCATTTTCGTTATATGTTTCATTATCATCTGATAACGCAAGATCAATAGTTTGCAATTCATGCTTATTAATATCATCAAGGATTTCATCATTATTATTATTAATGAAATCATTAGGAGTTGTAGGGGTTTTGATACTTAGTTTGCATTTATCAAATAGGTTTTCCATATTGTCTTCTGAATCTTGCTTTTGAAGGTTAGGTAGTTTGTACTGATTGGTCAATCTCTTTGGCCTGCCACCAATTTTATCAATTCTCTTGACATTTGAGGTGCTTATTTCGGGTTCTGTGAAAATGATATATCTGCCATTATGTTAGAAATATTCAGCAAGTATAGTGTAACCACTTAACCAGAGGAGATCAAACATTTTGATATTCTATACATTATTTTGAAAAGTGTGTTTACAATCCTTGCACAACTACAATATAATGTATATCAATAGCCATTTTTCTTATTTTTTCATTATTGTTTATATTAGTTACATATAATTTTTTGTAGTCACTTATGTATTTACAGTTTTTACGTCTATATTTCTGGACTATCGTAGGTTCGCCTAGTTACAGAATAACAATTACTAATAAGTAAATACATTCTGGAAATAAATAATATTTGTATAGTCTTTTGTATAACAAAGTTTCGGGGCGAAAGGAAAAGCTGGTTCTTAGTTTGTATGTGATCCAGTTTGTAGGTGATGTGGAACTGTGGAAAATATTATTTCAAAGTAATTTATTTTCTTACTTCAAAGCAGCTTTTCATCAGCGTTGTAAGTGTATCGGTTAGACTATGTACTCAGATAGGCGGGTAAGTTTTACAAGTCTTACTTTATTACAAGTCTTTACTTATATTGTTTAAATTAATACAAAACAGAGAAGCGAGTAAAAGTTTAGACGCGATAGAAGTTGCTAATTATATTTACCGCTGTTTGAACTAGAATCGCCGGATTTGATTCTTTTCAAATCTTCTTCACTGAAACCTGAAAATGTTGACGACATTATAAGGATTTTATTTAATCTTATCGCTAATCATGTACTTAATCACAATTTATTAAAATTATAATAAAAATTCCCAATTTTAAAACAAAAACATCGACGTGACACCATCTGACAGTGACATGTATTGTTGTTTTTAAATCTCCGCAAACAAACAGGCAAAGTTTTTTTCTGACCATACAGCACATTATTATAATGCGCCCGCAAAAATTTTTGTAAATTGTAAATCTATAAAAGGTTGATAAGTTGTTTGATTGAATTATCAACTTTGGCCACTATCACTATATACATAAACCGAGTTAAGTAAGTGTTAACCCCGGTTTTTATGCTGATGACGTGGTTATATATTTATGTACCCAATGTCAGTGACTTAAATAAAAAAAATAAAAAAGTGTTGCCAGCCGCATGTGACTACGATTGTTACCGGTTTTTGTTACTCTAAATATTTTAGTACCACAAAATAGTTATAGGTGGCGCTACTGTGCCGATGAGAAGTGTGACCATATTTCAATTTATTCTACTTTTTTTAGCAAATTTCACCATACAGGATTTTCGGTAATTTTTGAAATTTTCTCGTTAATTACCAGTTACCGAAGTGTCCGATGTCTATAATGTTTTATATTGTAATTTTTCATTGATAGTTAAAAAATCAAGTGTTTCCTTATTAAGCAATCAGCATATTATATGAATCTTTGGTATTTAGCAGGAACGCGAAATTACGAATTTCAAAATGGTCACACTCACTCTGAAAGCGGCTTTTGTTGCGCGCATAAGTTTTTAGGTTATTTCGTTTACATTCGAAATTATCTATTTAATTCTTTGTTTCGTAGCCTTTAAAAGAGGTAAGTACATTATTATATACGTAACAATCAAGTTTATTAATTTGAAATACAAGTTATCTTGTAATTTACAGAAAAACAGCGAAAATGGCGGCGGCTATGCCAATCAACCCCAAACCTTTTCTGAACAACCTCACCGGAAAAGCCGTGCTCGTGAAACTAAAATGGGGCCACGAGTATAAAGGTCTACTAGTTTCTGCTGACGGATATATGAATTTGCAGCTCGCCAACACAGAAGAAATCGTGGACGGTACATGCACAGGTTAGTATTTTCTATATTTTGTTGTAGTGTAAGTAATCGGCATTATAATAAAATTTGTCTTCCTCTGTACATATAACATATTTGTGATTCATATGAAGTTGAACAAAAAATGAACTGTGAGTAAACTCACCAACACTGAAATATTTAGGCTGTGTCTACCAAATAAATAATAATAAAATTCTTTGATAATATGGATCTCCTAGCCACCTAAATTACTTACAAAATCAAAATATTGGGTTTACTCATTTTAAGTCCCAATGGTCTAGTATTGCAAAAAAACAGTATTTTTTTTGGATATACTGTTGAAAATTATCAAAATAATTCAATCTAATGAATTATTGATAAGTTCCTCAATTCCCCGATTCAGACGTTTGACCCTTACAGAGTTAATAATCCACAATGAATAAGTATTTTTTTTATTTCCTGGAGGAAAAATTACTGGAATAAATTAACTTATCCCATTTCTATGGTGACTCATTTTTTTAAAACTTCTTTTCTTGTCACAATCTGTCGCAGAGACATTCATCTGTTTATTCACTATTTGTCTATTCTCTTGCGCAGTATGATTCCAGTGACTAGTCCGCTGTTGAATTTAATAACTAACGATATTCGATACTGCTTAAATAAAACGACGTGACGCTGACAAAAATGTCCATAACGGACGATTGCCATTCAGGCAGAAAAAAAATCTTATCTTATCATTTGTATTACAGGCAACCTCGGAGAAGTCCTAATCAGATGTAATAATGTCCTGTACGTAAGAGGGGCTGAGGAGGAAGACGAAGAAGGAGAGATGAAAGAGTAACCAATAGTTTCAATTCTAAGCACCATAACTTAAGTTTACGCTAAGGAAAGTGATGATTCACATTGTCTGAAGGACATTACTTTTTGTAATGACAATTTTACAAATGTGGATGAGTTATATTATAAGAAACAAATTCCAGTATCAAGATGTTTCATTTTTAAAGACCTTAGTATTCAGAACATGTGTTCTAAAGCTTTTGGTGGGATAATTTTTTTACCGATATCAAGAATCGACACCTAGTTTTAACTACCAGGGATTGACACTTTTTAAACTTACACGGTTTGTATATACATATTAATTAGATAAAAACAAGTAGCCTGCTCGTCTACTCATGACCATGATGGCTGCAATGCTGTCGAAATATCGAGACATCAATAAATGAATGTTTAACACGATAATTCCTGTTTTTATCTAATTAATATGTACCAGGGATTAGCTAAATCTAGTTGTAGCCAACATGATGAACGCTAGACCTAGTTTTAGATTGAATACACCTACTATGAGCCCGAAATAAATAGGATACAGGTACTCAAGTTTAACTTTAACAATCCACAGTGACGCTGCACTTAACTGTTATTCATAAACCTAGTTAAACCTTACTTTCCTTAAATCGTGTCGCTATCCCTTTCACACTTCATTAAAAAGGCAAGATAGAAAGGGACAGGGGCCTAACTAATGTCTAACTAAGTTATTATAATATTGCTGTCACAAATTGTGTCCATCTCAGTGGTCTGAGCCTGGTGGTGGTGTCCTGAAATACAGGTTCATCCTAGTTCGGACACCAGTCTCACACAAAAATACTTGTAAATGACATAGTATTTTAAAAAAAATTATAAAACCGTATGTACTTTTTTGTGAGAAAATAAATAAATATTATTATTAACTTTTGCTTGAGCTTGGTGGCTCAGTGGTTGGGTCAATGGACTTGCAATACGGAGGTCCCAGGTTCGATTCCCAGCTAGGGCAGCCATGTACCAATGAGTTATCCTCGGTTTTTTCGACGGAAAAACTTACGTACATTTACCGAGTGCTCTCAAAAACGGTGAAGGAAAACATCGTGATGAAACCTGTATGTCGTAGAAAAACAAAATCTAATGCATGTGAAATCCGCCAACCCGCACTGGGCCCGCGTGGTGGATTATGGCCCGAGCTCCCTCGATGTAAGGGAAGGTCTGTGCCCGAGCAGTGGGGCAATATAAATAGACTGATGATGATGATTAACTTTTAATCGCGTTTATGAATACGCGCCTAATTCATTTAAGTGTAGCGTCACAATAATGAAAAGACGAATAATGATTATTGTTTTTTTTTTAATTTAATCAACAGTTATGTACACAGTTCACAACATACATTCGCACAATACAAGGCCTAATTCACACTATACAATACAACCATAGCATACAAACTTACTGTGATTCAACACTTTTGTGCTAATTATTTATTAAAGTAAGCTGGCCTATTACGTACAGTCGACAGCATTGCAAACAAAACTTGCATTCCATACTCAATATTTATTGCAGTCTGTAAGTTTTAATACAGATGTTTACATAATATTCACATTATTAAAATGTTACAATGCTCTTTAGGCAGTTGTCCTACAGACAGCGAGTAAATCTGTGCTATTTTTTGCGTACGTACAATAGTACATTCCGTGTAAACAAAAGACTCATTTGGGCGCTAATGGGACATCAAGCAACGAACGACCTGTTGCATAGGATGGGTTTAGCTGAATATCCAACCTGCAGAGCCTGTGGTGACAAAACGGAGTCCATGAAACACCTACTGTGTGAATGTGACTCACTGGCTAGAAAGCGAATGAGTATCCTGGGGTCGGCCTATCCGGAACCAGAAGACTACAGGCTCCTTCCCATGAGCTGCATAGTGGACCTACTGAGTTATATCTTTAGAGAGGAGGAAGGAGCATAAAGGAAAGGGGAGAGCACAAAAGATCCTATTCACATTGGCACCCAATCAGGATAAGATAAGATAAAACAAAAGACTCGCTCAGCGCTGAACAATATCTTCATCAGCCGAAGGTTGCTTAAAGCGATGAGCCCGCCTATCTGTATACAAGCTAATTTTATATATTCAAATATTTTTATTGTGCATAATAAATATAGGTTACATAATTGAGTGTGCTGTGTGCGCTAAAATCCGCACTAGGCAAGCCTGTCTTACGGACATCAGCGCCCCCTCTCCATGCCTAATACAATTCCGCTAATATCAAAAACACGTAGATCACTATAACAATAATACACATAGATGGCGTGTGAGTTTTATATGTAACTGATGTATTTTCATTTGTGTGCAAATAAAGTACTTATATTTGATTTGAACTATAAAAATATGTCCCGAGCGAGTATCGCTGCGTCTCTTTTGTTTACACTGAATGAGCTATCTTTCGCGAAAAAATAGCCGCGATTTAAGGCCCAAACATACTGTTAAAACGCCACGCGATACGACGCGATGCGACTCGTGTTTACCGAACATTTTTCGTCAGCGTCGGGTGTTCATAGTGTAATACTGGCCATAGAAAATGCAACGATATGATTTGTTGATAACAGGTCGCATCACGCAAAGCCTTTACTCGCTTACTCGCCGGCAGTGGGATAACTGCATTATGGACCTTGTCTAGGCATAGGTAGGCCTACATAGCCATACAAGAGACACCACTTTTGGTTAAATAACTAGTAGATTTTTTTATCATTTATAAATACGTCTACTGTATAGTCGAATCAAGGTCGTATTTACCGTGGCTAAACCCCCGACGCAAAAAGAGGGGAGTTATATGTATAATCTGTCTGTGGCATCGTAGTTCCCAAACGGGCGACAAAGGATCCGACTTACAAACATTGGACAAAACATTACCCTCCTTCCGTCGGTCGGCTAAAAGTAACTTCATTCCCTTAAAGTAATTATTTATTTTTCATTCTCATTACCATCGAGTAGCAGTCACTTACAAGAGACCTACTGATTCGAATATAAGATTGAAGTACATAATTTACTAAAATATAATCTGCATAGGTACGGTGGAACACAGAGAACAGTTGCTCAGGAAGTGACGAGCGACATTGGTGCTGAAGGTGGTGCAGTCTAATTTCATGTGGTGTCCTCGCAATGGTCGTGTGTCTGTCCTGTCATACTAAACATTGCCTTATTGAAGTCTGGGAGGTTGTATCTGAAGGACATGATTTTAAATGTTTCTAAATGTTAATTAGTACAACAATTTCGTTCGCGCAGGCTTTGACAGGACAAAAAAGGCCAGCCAGCTAGCCCCCCTGGCCTGGCGCGATCTGGTATGTGAGAAACCAGGCCGTGGGGGCCCAGGGGGGTGACCGCGACTTCAATCGTTATGGTTATCGTTTTCATTTTGACACTTGAACGATATACATTGCTGCGTTTCGTTATCGTTTGTTAAAACTTGCAAAAACATAGCAGCAATGTATAGGGTCCATGTGTCAAATTGAAAGCGATTACGATAACGATAGAAGTTCGCGACCCACCCTACAGCTGGTGTATTTCTTGACAAGTATTAAAAATTTAAACTAGTGAGAAAAGAGTTGCAAAAAACATCGAACATAGGCATATGCCGATAGTCATACACTACACAGCTTTAAGTTCGGTCTTACAACAGTTTGCAAACAATCTTGACAGTCGTAAGTGCGAGCTCACGTTCCTGCTCAGAACTGTCTATGACTATTGGCCCTAAACTTAACTCGATATAACATCGAAAAATTGACAAACATGTGAGTATAATCAGAGAAAAATATAGATTATTCGTTAAATTGGCACTATTTTTATTTATTTATATAATTATACATTAAGAATCGTTATATCCTTACAGATTATTAGGTAAAGGTTTATTCTTACGCATATTTTACCATAACACAACTGCTATTATTAATTCACTAGGAGCATGAAGGAAAAAATTCGCCGCGCACTATGGAGAGAGCCTAAAATATATTTTGTATGGGGACCTCTCCACCCTTGTTACTTTTATTCTCATACGTCAGAAAGACATGTTTTATGTGTTCGACTTCAAGGGAAAACAAATGAGTGGCAGAGACGCTAAAATTTGTAATGCAAGAGTGTATGCGATGTAAATATAGCTTACTCCATAGGGCGTTTCTTGCTTCATGAGTTTGAGAGATACTCCGGGTTAAGTAACGTACTTTAATCCCGTTCAAATCTTTTGTACAGTCGAAGATAAACAGCGTTATACCGAAGCCCAAATCAAGTGTCTTATTTTGTAAACAAATATGATCGTTTAATAACGTGTTGTGATGTAATAGTGAAGGAACTGATTGATTGAATCTGTTCATCATTGTGAAAATGAAGTGATTCGATGTAATAATGTGAAAATAACTAAGTGCAATAATCATAGAAAAGCTGTGTTAGTAGTTTTTGTTTATAAAATAAGACACTTGATTTGGGCTTCGGTATATATACATTCATTTACTTCACTGTACATTTACTACCATAAATATAAGTATGACTATGGATAGGACTGTCGAAGAAAATTACATAGGATATTATTATCTAGATTTGGCAGTCCTGACATATATTTACGTAAGCTACAAGTTTGTCACACACCCCTATACCTTGTATTATAATTTATACTGGAATGAAATCTCACCCCTTACAACCTAGGATTGCTTATCGGAAACTTGGTAAAAACATAGGTAATTAAAATAATAATAATTCGTTAATGATGTGCCGAGTCAATATTGTCACTTCCGTAAAAGGCGCGTTTTCATTATGCAAGTTGCTTGCAAGTAGCATGCGAGTAGTTTTAGATTTCCACAACAACTTATACTGTCGTTGAGTGCAAGTGATACGATTCCATTACTATTGCGTGAATATTGAAAGTTTCATGAAACTTGATTAGTGGAAAAGTAACGGCACAACGAAATTGTGTCGTCATTTATTGCATACAAGGTGCTTTTGGCAAGGACTATCCTTGTCAAAAGGTGGCAGTGTAAATTGCCAAAAGGTGGCAGTGTAAATTGAACGCTCATACCATAAGATAATCAGTATAATTTATAACCGATATAATATAACGTCATTATAAAAAATTAAAATAATTCTGTAGAATAAAATAGGTCAGCCTTGTTCGCAGGAATCATATTGCTAGTAACGTGACCATGAATGTTCACATTTTTACCCGACTACCCCAGAAGGAGGGTGTATGTATGTATGTCCATTCCTTCCTGCCATCCTGTAGCCTAAACGGCTTAATGGATATTGGTGTACGAGGTATCGTTAGATTCGTCTTGATTACGGGAGCGTCATGTATAAAAAAATAATCAAAAGGGGATATTTTATTGCAGCGGGTTTTATGTTTTTTGGAATAATATCTGCTTGTTAATGACATTATTTTATATCAATTTTAGCATCTATTAATGGTACTGACATTTAGTTTCAACGACTGGTTGTTCACACTGCCATCATGTATTACCAATGCAAGTAACTTGCATGCCAGTGTGACATCGCAAGAACCTAATGGAAACGCGGCTTAAAGGTCACATTTACTCAATAGAAATACGCCGTGATAGCCACAAATCGTTTGTCCAAGTAACTCTGTTCCACCTCCACGGACCCCCCGTATTCTTTAGCCAGCGCCAATATCTGAAATAATGACGTCATTAAAGATTACTTTAGCAAAAATTGCTGCTGCGACTATAAGTAGTGACGTACTATTACTATCGAAGAATGAAACATTTTTTTATGTATGTTCGCCAGCGTTACCTCCGATATGGTGATCGGAGACTTTGTGTAGCGTAATTTTTTTTAACTTTGCTCTTTATTTAAATATCAGTTGTACGTATTTTACAAATGACGGCCGGTAACAATTATTAATTTAAGAGCCTTCATAGAGCCAACTAGCGCCGCCAATCTTAAAAAAATAATATATTCCAATATAATCACTTTTATTAAAAAAGCTATTTACAAAATGTTTATTACGATAATTACTATTTTTCAATATACAATACATGGCATAATTGCGACAAGCTAAGTTGTAGTTCACAAATGTGCCAAAAACGGCCGTTTTTCGCAATTATGCGAACTACAACTTACCGACATCAGGCCTGGTGCACTCCGCGCTTTAGGTATAAATCTACAGGTACATCGGGCGGGCGGCCTTGGGCCGCGCCGGCGCGGCTATTCAGTGGGCTGCTGCGCGCCAGATTGATTGCACGTAGCCCGCTATTTTGCGCCCGCGCTGCGACGTATTTAGCCGTCTTTCATTGTATCGGAAGAAAAAAATCGTGACAAGAATTTGGTCTAAATTATTAAAATATTCTTTCATACAATTTAGTACCTACCATAATAATTTATTTTATTTAGGGTGGATTCGACCAAACTTCAATTTATACTGAAGTAACTATCCCAGGGTTATTTTTATTCCCCGATTTTATTCTCCATTAACTTACGAGTAGTTTTACCATGCAATCTAGAGAATAGTTGCAGATAATTGAATGAAATTGAATGAATAATGAACGAATAATTAGATTAGATTTATATAATAAATCGCAAGGCTAGTTCTTGCATCTTAAATATGTAAATATGGGTTTCGGCTCCCGGACTAGATTGTACCTAGCTAAAACCTAAAAGAGTTATGTTTAGTATTGTAGACACCCATTAAAGTGTAAGAAGATAGCATGCCTATGGTCTTTTGTGAGGTGTCCCTTCATTTGATAAAAAACATATTACAAACCATTCATTTCACAAACAACGTTTGGCAAAATCATGATTCATAAGTTCATCTTTGTACAAAGTAATGGTTCTATAAATAATTCATTTGACAAAACAATTACGAGACAAAGTTTCTTTCTTCAAAACATCACTTAACAAACTATTCACTTATTATATACGTTAATAGATAAAACAACGCAAGGCATAAAAACCTTTGACAAAATGCATTGTTTGGTAATTGTAATTTGTTTTTTATCAAATGAAGGGACACCCCGACAACTCTCTAACCAGATCCGACACGGATGTTTAGGTTCAGAAGCCTCTGGCTTGGAGCGAAGCGCAGCTTCGCTCCAAGCCAGAGACTTCGATGTTAGGTTTTTTTTTTGTATTCAAAAAGCAAGTTTATTTATTAACAATTATACATAAATTTGTAATTTGTTTTTTATCAAATGAAGGGACACCCCGACCAACTCTCTAACCAGATCCGACACGGATGTTTAGGTTCAGAAGGCTCTGGCTTGGAGCGAAGCGCAGCTTCGCTCCAAGCCAGAGACTTCGATGTTAGGTTTTTTTTTTTGTATTCAAAAAGCAAGTTTATTTATTAACAATTATACATAAATTTGTAATTTGTTTTTTATCAAATGAAGGGACACCCCGACCAACTCTCTAACCAGATCCGACACGGATGTTTAGGTTCAGAAGGCTCTGGCTTGGAGCGAAGCGCAGCTTCGCTCCAAGCCAGAGACTTCGATGTTAGGTTTTTTTTTTTTGCATTCAAAAAGCAAGTTCATTTATTAACAATTATACATATAAAATACCCACTTATTTACCCAATATTTTGTCTAATGGCGACCTTGAAAAAGGAATACTTTGGTCATTTAATCAATTGCAAAATGACGGTTTAGCATTCACAACATTTGCTATGTTAAATATTTATAAAATGGATTTTTGTCAAATGATCACTTTTAAAACGATCACTTTAGTAAATGATAAGTTTGTCAAATGATTACTTTTTCAAAAATAATTTGTAAAATGATCATTTGTCATACGTTTTTTGTCAAACATTAGTGAACCCTTTTGTGATCTAATACCGTAGGTATATTTGAAATATCAGTTTGTTTACAAAAGTAGAATAATAGAGTGGTATAATAATATATGTTCATTAAATATTCAGATTATTTATCTTTCACAAGCCGGCAGCCCTAATCGTGTCAGAAGAGTAAAGAGCTACCCGATAGAAAGAGACGCACGTTGTAGGTGAATATAATTGTAGGCACTTCGCGCTGCGCGAGCTGAATTGTACTTTATTGCGTCTCTGCGAGACTCGCGATTTATTTTAACGGTTTTTAGGAGAGACTCTTCTGTACTTGTACTATTATATATTCTGTGCCGACATTGAATCACGTTATAAATAAGCATTTAAAAATAGTATTTATTGTAATAAACATTTCGTAAATAGCCTTTTTAATAAAATTGATTATATTGGATATTATTTTTTTAAGATTGGCGGCGCTAGTTGGCTATATGAAGGCCCTTAATATATAAATATATAATATACACATCAGTCTCACAGCATTAACGTCATAATTACACATTTATAATTTGCAACATTTGTTTAGAAACACGATCATCACTGTTTCAAACAACCACTAACACAATGGTTACGGGTCACCGCGGACCGACGGAGTGGAGTGGCAAAACGACTTATTTACTAACAGTTTGAAATCAACTTTATTTACTTCAACATACGACTGTAATCGGTATAGCGAAGTAAAATGCCATGGAATGCTGCCATGGAAGCACGCACGCCGGTCGGTGTGCCTAGCGACCACTCCACACCGTCGGTCTGCGCTGGTCTAAGGTTCCTCAATCACTGACCTGATCGGATCTGGTGTTTCTTGGCAAGTACAGTGAGACGTTCGAGTTGATGGTGCGTGCCACACGCATCAGCTCAGATGCAGGCTTCGGCTCCAGCATGCTCTCGATGTCGTACTGGCTGACCTGAAGTTAGACATGTGGTTTTGGGATGATTCGGATTGATCTTAGGGGGCATCCATAAAGTACGTCACACGTAAAGGGGGGCGGAGGGGGTCGACAAAGTGTGACATGGTGTGATAAGGGGTGGGAGGGGTCGTAAGTTTCGTGACATCACATTTCAAAATATAATATATCTAGAGGTACTAATCGCGTAATTTGAAATATTAATTAAACTAAAAAATATTTCCAACTCTATCTTTAGTTATTGTTTCAAATATTTGATATAATGTTGATTTCATAAAAAAAGTACTTAATTTAAATGGAAATAAAACTAATTTCGGAACTGCTGTTTTAATTTAATAATTTTTCGATGTGAAATTGCAAAACATGTGACGTCACACTAGGGGGGGTCTCAGAAATGTGACCACCTGTGACAAGGACGCGGGGGGGGGGGGGGGGGGGGGGGCTCAAAAAATGGCCCCTTATCCAGAACCGAAGTTTTCCTTTTGAGGAACCTTAAAAGGTAAACTCACATCAGAATACTTGGGACCGCCCCACGGTGGACTCAAGAACACCATATCAGCTTGCAGTGTAGGCGCTAGCTCCAAGAAGTCTCCTACTATGAACTCGATCTTATCCGCCACGCCGTACACGGTCGCGTTGTGACGAGCCATCTCGATCTTGGCCGGGTCAATGTCTATTGCTATCACTGGAACAAAGGAAAGCATGTGCATATTGTAAACGTTTCCTCCATTCTTCATACAGGGTGGCCTTGAATTCATTGAAAATTAAGTGGATGGTTAGGCTTGTGATATACATTATAGTATGACAGTCTTAATCAGTCTTCGCCTGCGCGGTACAGGGATGCGGGGGTAGGACAACAACGGGGACCGAGAGAGGTGCGAAGGGCGGGCGCGCCAACAGAAATGCGCCTGCCGCCCGCACCTCTCTCGGTCCCCGTTGTCGTCATACCCCCGCGTCCCTGTACCGCGCAGGCGAAGACTGATTTAGACGGTCACACTATAATTTTGCACAGCGTTTAATTAAATTAAACAATTTAGGGAAAAATAAAATTACAATAAATTCAACTATAGTCGCGAAGCAATTTTGCGCCCAAGTGCGGGCAGACACGGGCCCTCCTGTTACATGTCTATGGGGTAAATGGTCTGTGTCGATTAGTTAGCCGTCGGCCGCCTACAATACCCGTGCTATGTAGGTAATAATCGAAACTAATTATTTCTATTATTATAGTTCAAATGCCGACATACCCTTCTTGCAAGTCCTTGCAAACTGGATTGTATTACCGCCAGCGCCACAAAATGCATCTAGAACCACATCGTATATGACTTTATTGGCTATGTGCCACGCAACATTCTCTGGAGTCACACTGAACCAGCTCTCACGGTCCAATTTGATGCCTTCGTCGAATCTGTAAAGAAAAGTGGGCCTAGTATAGAACCTTGAGGAATCCCCAAAGTACAATGTATGAAAAAAACCTGAATTTGAGGTTTTAGACCCGCAATTTTATAAAGAATACTGCTGTACTTTATAGCAGTTCAAGAACTAAGCAGCTATCAAAAAGATAAAGTAAAAATATACAAGAAAACCTTCAGAGACGTTATTGAAAGTCTTTCACTATTCCAAAATTAATGTTACCTGTGAAACAAAGAATGCCTCTTTTTCCAGTACTTTGTCATTTTTGGCTCTCCCTGTAATTCTACAGGCAAATCTGAGACGGCTAAAGCTTTGTAATCGACCTTCCGCTTTGGTCGTCTCCTACGCTTGGTCGTGCTCCCCGATGTGATATCCTCACTAATTTTTTGATCACCATCCTCTATCTCCTGAACATCACTGAATGACGTGTCCAAATCCGGCAAAGGCATTGCTGATGCTTCTAAAGTGACATCTTTACTGTCATTATTGTCTGGTTCAGACTTATTTTGGACATCATAACCTATGTCTAGTGTATTAGCACGAGCAATTTCGGTAACCAGTGATTTCTTATTATCAACGTCAGATTTGGCTACGACTGGTATTGGACAATCATCGTCCGTTTGCATTTCTCGTTCATCTTGCGAGTCCTGCCCCTTAAAAATAAACATACTTGCAATGTAATGACAATGCCAGATTCTGCCCCAACATCAACCGCAAGTTGTACAAGATAACGAATAAATGTAAAAGTATCTCCGTTTTTTATTAAAATTATTGGGGTAAATTAAAGTTATGTACAAGTTGCGAGTCGAAGAAAACAGCTTAATTAAGAGTTCAGAAAATAGTAAGAAATCGAAGCGAATTATTCATTGTTTTTGTTATTCTTCTATAGGAGTTGCGAGAGTAGTAGAAAATAATACTGATTATGCTTATTCAATATGAAACCTGTAATAAGTCCCCAACAAAATGATAGGTACAGCTTAAATGGTCGCGTAGGTTTGTAGGTGGGGCAAAGCTCCATTGAAATGTGGCAATGTCATTTATACAATTTAGTTAACTTACCTGATCTATGTGATAAGGATTCCCGTCGCCATCGAAATAAGTCTTCCTGACTGCTCCAAATTTCTTCTGTCGTGGAGGTCGGAGTCTGGTATTACGCTTTCTGTATACGAGCTGTCCTTTTGGCATATTGTCAGAATGTAAAGAGAAACCCATTATTTCAAACGTACTTTTAATCTTCTCTGCCACCTCTTCTTCTTCATCAAATTCATGGCTGAAAATAGAAAATGTTCAATCATTAATTTGCACAAAAATAGTATTATAGTGTTTATACAAGTGAGTTCCTAAGTTACCTTCTTTTGAGGGTAATAGGTTTGTCTTCAGGTGGATCATCGTCTCCATCATTAAATCTACAAGGACTAAAGCTACTATTGCTTACAGATTGCTGTACGTTTGGCAAAATATCACGCCCACCTATCGCATCCTCTACTACTGGTTCAGTTTTATCTTTACCATGATCTCCTGCTTCTGTGAGTTCATTAGTTTCACTTTTCTTTTGTTCTTCTTTGAGCAAATTCTGTAGCAATACGCCTACGGAACCCACATATCTGTTAGTCGTCTTTTTATTCTTTTTTCTTGGTTTATTTACCTTTCCTTCAATCTTCATTTCTTCCACTTTAGTTTGCACTTCAATAACTGTGGGCATTTCTTGAGAATTGCTCTCGCTATTTTCACATTCGATCTCTGCAACCTTTTCTTCTGTTTTGGTGACTGACACAGTTTCGATATTTATCAATGGCACATCTTTAGTCTGTGTATCGTGACTCTCGGTATAATTTGCGTAATGTAAAGCATATTGGTCTCCAAAGTGTTTCTTCCATAGGAATTGCCAGTACTGCTCTGTATCTTGCTCTTCTGAGGGTGCTTGTTCCAGAGTTTCATCGAGGAGGTTCGCGATTCTAGTTTGGTCATTTGATGGGTCATCTGATGTTGATGACGACACACTGTAATCATCAGTCGGTGATGATTCTGAGGTTACATGACTAGACGTTACATCATAGCTTGAAAGAGTAATTTTAGTTACATTAGTCATCGAGTCTGTGGTTGCTAAAGTTCTGGGACTGAGCATCCTATCGTGTTCTGAGCAAGACCTCCTTCTACCTATAGGCGCCCACGTGTCATCTTTGTTAGTTGCTTCATTGTTTTTATCACTCCTCTCTAGTGAGCTTTGATTTGAACGATTTTTCTTATACGGATTCACCTTAGAATCATAAGAAAACTTTCTCTCTCTAATATTGTCATATTCATCCACTACTTTTTGGTTATTTTTGTTTGAAATTTGATCATCAGATTGGTCTTTTGGTATGTTGTTGTCGTCCATAACTAAATCATTGTTCTCATCTAAGTAAGCTGGGTTAATGTAATCGCTGTATTTCTTTATCCAAGACGCCCAAATGAGTCTTTCGCCGTTGACTGACCAGAACTTTTCCCAGGTTCCTTCAGACCCATAATCTTCATCGTTATCTTGAGCTTGTAGAGGGATATCTTGTTCCATTTTCTCCAATTTGTCATGGCTGGTGTAGTCTAAATGTGAGTCTTGGTAGGTAAGGTCTGCCCCGCTGTCACTGGGCTGCAGTGCATGGGAAATATTGCCCTGATGTGCAGGATCATGCTCATCAGTGGAGCAGTAGTTGTCAGTGTGGGACGCACTGCAGTAGCAACTGGCACCTTCATCTTTCTGTAAATTGAATAGAAAATTAAAATAAGGGGTATGTTACATCAAGCAGGAACAAAGAATTCAAAGTATAGTATGTATTTATACATGGACCAATCATCACACTGATCACACATAAATACTCTAAACAGTACATCAAAGATAACACTTGACATATGGTTTCATTCAACACTTATGGTCCAGACAATAGAAACCATATAAGTAAGGTTTGTTATAAGTTACATTTGATGTTTGGTCTACTGTTCAGTCGAAGACAGAGATAAGTATACAGGGGGCCTCAATAAGGTTGAGATTTTCTCAAAAACTACTGGACCGAATTGAATAATTCTTTTACAGTACATAGTTTTAACTTTTATCTATCTAACAGTGAAATAATTTTTACAATCTATCAGGTAGTTTTTGAGAAAATCTCAACCTTAGAAAGTCCCCTGTACACCTTTCTCTGTGTTCCACTGTACAAGCTCAAATTCAAAGGAAAAATAATCGCAATGATATTGGACTTGCAGTCTAATTGTGGAACTGACAGTGACAGGAAGCCCATCCCCATTTCCATTGCTGGTTTTCATTAGTAACATATAAATTCTGGACACAGCTACCGAGCGATTTATAGAAATGGGAATATGTTTGCTGTCACTGTCAGATCCACAATTGGGAGGCTGCCACTCACCTCACATTTCACTTTATATGAGGTATCAAGAGAAAAGTGCACATGTGAGTGATCATCTAATTCCTGAGAGTGAGATTCCTTAAGGACCTCGACATCACTCTCACTCGCATCCTTTTCTGCGTAGTATGTCTTCACACCATCCCTGAAAACATTTAGATATTTTCTCACCTAAATTAGGAATGTGTATTTGTTAAATATAAGACATTTAGGGGGAAATAGAACTTGTAAGAAAAGTTGGGTAATTCATTCATTCAGAGCATTGAGCGCATAGGATAGGTTATTTTCCGAGTCACCAAAGGTTAACTGGTTAAATGGAGTAAGGCATTCAGTTTGCCTTTATACATAGGTACTTGTGTAAAATGTTAAATAATATAAAGATTTATCAATTATCACTAATCTCTTTTGGGTTATAACATCTATTCGTAGAATTCTGCCAATAACAAGTCGGTTATGGGAAATACATATTAGCCTAAGGGACAAATGTCTGGTCGTACAGTCTAAGTACCGCTGGGGTAACGAGGTGCAGAAGGACCTGCGAGAACTTCAGTCGCTCGACTGTCCCGAGTCGGCGATAGGCATCGAAACAAGGTGCAGCGGTGATGTTTTGTGTGGGAGGCAAAGATACACTTTGGATCACTGAATCAGCGGAGTATTAGATTAAAGCCAAAGACATTCTCAGCTTATTCTGATACTCCACAAGTAGGAAAGCTGATGAAAACGCGCGAAAAGACCAAAGTGATATAAGTGACAAACATTGTTCGGTTTTGGGCAGATTTATAAGATTTTCGTAAAACGTACCTTATGAAAGCTCTACTGCACAAGCAGTAGATGTAATTCTCATCATCGTCTAAGTCTTCATTCTCGTCAATAACGAAATGAAACTCTGCCAGGGGCTCCCAACGATGATAGTGGTCGTAATACTCCGACATCATTACTGAAAAGGTTAGTAGTAAAAGCTTCGCAATAAACACTCACATTATGAGCATGCACTCAATTAAATACGCAAACGAATAAATAACACATTTAATGTATATAAAATGAAATAGAAAGAAAAATCGAAAATCCCAGACGTGCACGAAACGAAACTCGAAACGTTCCGTTTTCTAATTTTTTTGTCGATACTTTCGAGAGTAGAAATATTCATAAATATACTTGGTCATGCGTATAACGGAACGTATCAGGATGGTATTCTCAACATTGCGATTACATCGGTTAATATCGGTTTTCAGGAAAAAAACAAAAACATGTGTTTTTGACGTTCAATTGAATTGAATATTGATTTTTGGTTTTGCGTGCACGTTGTTTCGCATAATTTTCGAATTTGTTAAAACCTACGAATATTTTATCCGTGCTCTGCTCAGTGCGTGACACGATGGGTAAGAAAAACAAAGAATCCCTCGGGCGTGCTCTCATCAAGGACAGATTCTCGAAGAATCGTCACCGAAGACATGTTGAAGACAACACAATGGTAAATCCATAACCCTGTTTAATAACATATTACTAAGCAATATTCCTACCTCGTCTTTCTGAGGGGTAAGAAAGCCAATGTAATAACAGAGTGCCTGTGATGCAGCATTATATCTATGAGTACCTATATAGTAAAACGAGTTTATAGCATACATATTACATATAATTCTTGGGAGTTTTGTTTGTCTACAATCGCCGGTGACCACTTAGTATGAGATGGACTTTTATATTGAGAAAGGGTACAGAAGAGCCACCTTGTAGTCATAGTTGCAAAGATGGACACCTAAAACTGTCTTTGTAAAACCTACAAGACTCAAACCAGCATTGCTGGTTCACTGCCTATCACAACTTTTCTGATTGCCTTTATTCATCACGGTCAATTTTACAGAATTATATTGTATCTATAATATACTCATACTGTGTATAACATGTATGCATCTGGCAAAGGTTTCTGCACTCTTCTTTCTCTAAGACTGCCCTTGCCTCTATGTCTTACTCATCATATCCACAACTTCCTCATCCCAGCATCTGATTTGCCTATCTCTTTTCCTTAAGAGAGACTTGCAGATATAAATTGTATTGATTACGTAGTGTTAATTTTAGGTTAGCTGTAAGAGAACTCTTCTCATAGGGTTAAGCTCGCCATTGTTTACATATTTTCCAACTATGTATTAATTTTAAGGTTTATGTACAATAAATAATATATATATATGAGTGCGGCATGCCAATTTTAATAATTTCTATATACAAGGAATGGCTCTGCAAACACCTAAACCAACTTGTTATTGAATTGCTAGACATTTCAAGATGTCCAAAAAGACGTTTTTCCGTTTGCGGAACGAATGTCGCGCTTGTCCCACCGACACATAACACACGAGGGAAGCTACGTTGTTGAATGTAGCACCTACATACTATCTGCCATTCAACACATCTGATAAAAGTCCATGTGGACTGAGGCCACATGTGTGATAAGCCAAAAAAAAATGCCCCTCAGCCACCTATGAAAGCAGTGCTATGTAAATAGTATCTTACAAAGAGTTGCTATTCTTTGTAAGATACTATTTACATAGCACTGTCAGGCTATGTAAATAGTAAAAGGCACGTCAACAACGTCCCACTCACTCTTATAAGATGTAGCATATGTATGAGTGACTGACAATTCTTATCTTATCCTGATTGGGTGCCAATGTGGCGGCACTTCGACCCATTGGGATCTTTTGTGCTCTCCCCTTTCCTTTATGCTCCTTACTTCTCCCTAAAGATATAGCTCAATAGGTCCGCTATGCAGCTCATGGGAAGGAGCCTGACAATTACAATTGTGTGAATATAAACAATTGTGTTTAGGTATTGATTTGGCAGCCACGACAGAATGAAACATGTATAAATAAAATATGATTTCACTTTCAAAAATCTTTATTATAACATAAACTTATAGAACAATCTTTTTACAACACAGTAAAATACCACACTATTATTATCCAGCTCCATACAACGGAAGTGAACGATGGCTACGACTGGGGCCGTCTGAATCTCCAGTCCGTCACAGCAGAGTCGTCCCTCCAAGAGTTCCTCTCCACCGCAGAACTGGCACAACGGGAGTTCACTGCAGAGAAAATGAATCTGAAATATGTGAAGTCAGCGCCAAGTGAAGTGGAGCCGGTGACGTCACAGCCTGATTTCGATGAGCCATTGACTGTCCCTCGAAGGTAGTTTTATTAATAATAATACCTAAAAGACATAAATTCTACAAAGCTGGGTGTTTTTATTTAATAATTTCAATCAAAAAGAACAGCATTAGCGGTAAGCCAAGTCAAGACAGAAAAGACATGTCACGGACATGGGGTCCTATCATACTGCGTATAATAGGACCCCATGTAATCTATCATATAATGTATAGAAGCGTGGCGACGCAAACACACATAGAACAGTTTACTTGGCTGCCTACTATTGCAAAATATATAGAAAGAATGGGGCATGTGTGCTGCCAGTTTGCTAATTCGATCCACGTCACAGTAGCTCTTGGAAAAGAGGGTGCCACGGAATGGCAAGGTCCCTGGTTCGAAGAAGGTAACATGGCCAAAAACAACTTAATAAATTTTTACAGTGCACCTACTCGTACCTATTTTCATAATATCGTCTGCAAATGGTTGTCTGGAAGAAGTCGCTTTTAAAATAATAAAATTGTAAATACTTCTGATTAATGTAATTAATACTGTATTTATGGTGCAATAAAGTATTATTTGTATTTTTATAATATACACATAATTATATACACATAATTAATAGAGATAGTAAATACAAGTAACAGGTGTATATCTTATCTTGTTTCAGACCAGAATGGAAAGCTGGTGTACCAACAGAGGAGCAACTTGATCGTGAACGGGAATCGTTCCTGGACTGGCGCCGACACCTGAACGAGCTGCAGGCCAAGCTGGGAGCAGCTGTGACTCCGTACGAGAGGAATTTGGAGCTATGGAAACAGCTGTGGCGGACGTTGGAAAAGTCGGACATTGTACTAATTCTCTTGGATGCTAGAAATCCGCTGTTGTTTAGGTAGGTAACATAATCAAATTCAAATTATTTGTAGAAATGGATATACAGCGAATATACAGGTGGCCTTGAATTCATTCGACAAAATTAAATGGATGGTTAGGCTTGTGACATACATTAATTCTGCACAGCGTTTAAGTAAATTAAACAATTTGAGGAAAAATTAAAAAATAACAGAAAAGCTTAAATTTTAGTAGTTTTTGTTTACAAAATAAGACACTTGTTTTATGCTCAGGTATATAGTGTTTCATTATACCTATAATCTTATAATCTTTACAGATGTGCAGACCTGGAAAAGTATGCTTCAGAACAGAATTGCAAATGTATATTGCTATTGAACAAAGCTGATCTAACCAGTGAATATGAACGGAAAAGCTGGGTGGAGTATTTTGACAAGGAGGTAATTAAAATATAATATTCATTTCCTTATTCTATTATTATTCTAGGTAAAAGATTCGTGTCAAATTTTCAACTAAAAATAAAGTAACTTAATTTATAGAGACTTATTTAATTATTATTTGAAATCCTATAAATTAGAAACAACATTATTGGACTAATTATAAGTATTAGTAGTTTTCATTAATGCATGTAGTAGGATCCAATCTTATATTATATCTCATATACGACAGATCGCATAGTTTTTAGGGTTCCATGTCTCAATAGGAAAAGAACCCTTATAGGATCACTTTGTTGTCCGTCTGTCTGTCAAGACCTATATCTCGGATCAAGTTGAAATTAACACGAAATACTCAGGTCTGCAATCGTGAAAATATCAAACTTCTGTCAACGCAATCAAAAGATATGGTTTATGTCGCATTTTCTCGCATATTTTATTGTTGTTACAAACTTGTACTTGCAGACGATCAACTAATCAGGAGTATGTCGATGTATGGACATAATATTTTAATAATGGCAAAAATAAGTTGGTCTCTATCTAGTTTATCTTTAGGTTAGAGCAAAGTTACGGTTAAATTTCGTTGCACGGAATCCCCGGTGCGCGAGTCCGACTAGCACTTGGCCGTTTTTTTTTGTTATTTGAATGCTAGCTTTTATGCATTTTTTTTTAAATAGGGCCTATTATAAACCTTTGTCGACAAAATCGTTTATTTTTCAGAACGTTCCAATAATATTCTTCTCAGCCGCAAAAACTACGAAAGAAAGAAAAATATCAGAGGAGAGTACCGAAGTATCAAGTATTGAAAACGATTCTGATACAGAATCAGCTAAATCTGATTCAGACAGTGATTCGGAGGGGAAAGTCAAAGAAGAGTACATAGAATGGCTCAAAAAACAACTAAGAAATATCGATGATAATGTAACGAATACTGCTTTTAAAATTGCCAGAATACAAGTGGCTCTGGAAAATGTATTCGAAAGTTATATACTAGGGAACCCTATTGAACTTGGTATTGACCCTCCGTTAGAAGTTACGCAGAATAAAACAGAACTGAAAAATTCACATGAAGTATTTGATAGGACAAGGCTGTTGGAAGTTCTGAAGGCAGAGAAAGTTGTCCAATTAAAGAATCCGCCGAGGTTGACTGTGGGAATGATAGGGTATCCTAACGTGGGGAAGTCTAGTACTGTGAATGTTTTGATGGAGACTAAAAAGGTAAGAATTAATCTAATCACGGATTCCGATCTTTTTAATTACCATTTCTTTTTTTCGATATCTCGAAAACATGCAATGGCGAATACGAATATCCAAGTGAAGTGCCACCATCAATTACTGGGTGGGGTATTTATTAGTTCTAATATTCTTTATTTATAACAAATCAATAACATATTTACATAAACAATTACTTGACGTACATTTCATTTCATTTATTTAATTCCATGTACAATTATTATTGTGTCGGAAATCAATTAGTAACTAAAATTTATGATTAACAAGGCTACCTATTTAAATATTATACACTGTCAATATCTCAAATTTATCGTCTACTTTTAGTTATTTATATAATATGTATTCAATTTCATTTTTACAATTAAATTTAAAAAATCTCATTCTAATTACATTAATTAGTCCTTACTTTTAATTTTTATTACAATGTCACATCATCCAATTCACAATTTACATTTTGTTATTAATAATATAAGTACATATAAATAAGACGAATATTTTGTCAAGAATACCAACCACACATGGCATATATGACAAATACGCAAATACGAATAGCTAAGTGAAGTGCCACCATTATAGGTTACTTAGTTCTTGTGATTATATTGTTGCGAAATAAATGTATTATTTATTATATTATGTACTCTTTTTCGGTGACAGTAACTGGTTAAGCGATTTTCGAAAATTAATAAAATTATGTGTCATACAAATCGATCATCTGAGACAAGTAAAAAAATTTAATGACCAAAAAAAACTCGAAGGGACGTAGAACAAAAGTTATCGATTCTTAACATCCTCTCTCGAACTCCTGTCCGTTCCCTGTGTATTAATTTGTATTCTATAATTCCGTAGGTGAGTGTGAGTTCAATGCCTGGCCACACCCGTCACATCCAATCGCTGATCCTGGACGAAGACGTCGAGCTGCTCGACTGCCCCGGGCTGGTGTTGCCAGCGTACGCCGTCGCCCCGGACCTACTGCTCACCGCGGTGTTGCCAATTGATCAGGTACTGGTTGGTTTGTCATTATTGTGCAATAATGAGACTGTGAGAATAGGCTACTGAACCCGCTTATTATCGGTCTCGTGATGATCACTTATTTATTCATTATTTCATTTAAATGTCTAGCATTACAGTCTTAAACTAATGCACTATACATTTCATAAATTGTCTTAGTTATAGTTACATATTATTAATAATGAAAATGTCAAAAAACGTAAAAAATAAAAAATTATTATATTTAGATTGAGGTCAAACCCGTGCTTAATTTAACTTAAAAATGTTACACATGATATAAAACTAAACTAAATTAATAAACGCTCGAAGATAAAATACATTTATTTGTCAGAATACACAAAATATGAGATGTTCTAAAATTATTCAGCCTGCTTTTCAGCTGATATAAGACATGCAATATATACAAGTACCTAATACTTACTTATATTTTAATTATTTTACCTATTTAACATATTTATTTCCACATTATTATTATGTCATAAGCAAAAAGTAAAACTCGGGGGGGCAGTTGGCGATGCTCTTGCTTTAAGATCTAGACGACGATGACTGCCCCCTTGTCATAAGATATATTCCCTAGATGCGTGCGCACGACGCGGCGATGGCCCGCCTCTGCCAGCTGGTCAGCCGGCACACGTTCGAGCAGAAGTACGGCCTGCTGCTGCCGCAGGACAGCGGGGACCTCGACTACAAGCAAATACTTACCGCGCATGCTTGTAAGTATGTTTGAATGACGGCTTTCTGTTTTCAGGATTCCATACCTCAAGAGGAAAAAAGGAACCCTTATAGGACCACTTTGTTGTCTGTCCGTATGTCAAGACCTCCTCAGAAACGCGTAAACGGACCATGTTGAAATTAATACCAAATACTCAGGTCTGCAAACTCATGCAGCCGTGAAAAAATCAAACTTACGTCAACGCAATCAAAAGATATGACGGTTTATGTCGAATTTTAGCGCATATTTGTATGAAAATGCAAAAACACCAAAACCTATAGGGTACTAGGGTATCCCGTTGACCTGTAATCATGAAATCTGACGAGAAGCTAGGTTTTACAGCACAAGTAAAGGAAAAAATCCGAAAATAGTCAATTTGAAATTACATCCCTCCAATAATATTTTTTTTATCTTTAGGTAAAGCAAAGTTAAGTTGCGTTGCACGGAAACCTCGGTGCTCGAGTTCGACTTGCACTTGGCCAGTTTTTATTTTATTTTCACGTGGTTTAGTGACCAAACCACCTTGTCAAGTTGCCCGTAGGCTCGTTCGTTAGGTCTAACGACCGTTGTTGAGCGTTAGCGATACTCGCACCGCGATAAACTATAAAATATATGTCGAGCGAGTATCGCTGAGTCTCTTTTGTTTATACGGAATGTATTATTCTTTACTTTATTGTACGTTTCTTTAGCTAGAAGGCCTGTGCCCGAGCAGTGGGGATTTTGTACTGATTTCATGTCATGGGTAAGTGGTCTGTGGGGACATGATGTAACCCTTACTTACGATATGCTTCATTCCAGTCAACCGCGGCTTCATGACAGCGGCCGGCCAGCCCGACCAGTCTCGTTCCGCTCGACTTTTGCTCAAAGACGCGGCAAGCGGAAGGTTACACTGGGAGCAATTGCCCCCTGGTTGCCAACCTGCCCCCTTGGAACAGTTGATAGAAGAAAGAAAGGCTGAGAAACGAAAACCTACGCCGATGGAAGCTAGGATGGTTGAAGTAAGTTCTCAATTAAAATGTAGTAGGTTGTATTGGGAGCAATTGCCCCCTGGCTGCCAACCTGCCCCCTTGGAATAGTTACTTGAGGAAAGAAATGCTGAGAAACGAAAACCTACGCCGATGGAAGCTAGGATGGTTGAAGTAAGTTCACAATTAAAATGTAGTAGGTTACACTGGGGGCAATTAACCCTTAGTTGCCTATCTGCCCACTTGTGATAGAAGAAAGGAAGGTTAGGAAACGAAAACTTACGTAAAGGACTATATTTTTATAGGGTTACACAAAATAACTTACAGCATTTTTTATTCGTTTCTTATTTAGTCGCGATTTTTCCTGATAAATCTTCTCATAGTCCACTGTTGTTATGCCATGAAGCAAAGAATTCCCTATGGACTAAGCCATTTTTACATCCCAGACACCGCTCTTGCACGATTTTTAGCGTCTCTGACACTCATTTGTTTTGTTTGACTTTTCAATAGAAGTCTGAACTATAAATACAGATTTATCTGTCTGAGAGTGAAGTGACACCAAAAGAGGATACCTGTGTCCATTCAAGTACTTTATACTCTCTCCATAGTGCGAGGCGAAATTTTTTCCTTCATATGTGATGTAGTCTCTCCGTCATCTGCGAAAAAGTAAATAAAGTTATTGGCTGTTATTCATAAACGTGATTTAAAGTTACGCCACCGTTTAGCCCTGTCCCTTTCTATCTTAACCTTTTTTTATGTATTACTAGCTGACCCCGCGAACTTTGTTCCGCGTAAGTCTAGAGACACATTATGCGGAAAGTACGCGACGGAATTCACAAAACTCAAGTCAAAAACAGAACTTCTGCTTATAGTTGTAACGCTGCTTTTAGCCTGTAGCGGTGAACCGCTTTTGTTTCGACGCCCGACTCATTCCTGCCAGACTGAAAGCAGGGTTATGGCTATGAGCAGAGCGTCTGATTTTGACTTCAATTTTGTGATTTCCGTCGCGTACTTTCCGCATAATGTGTCCCTACACTTAGAGGCAATAAATTATCAGATTTTTTTCGTCGATTTGCCGACAGGTACTCGACCATTACCGATAGTCAGGAATTTCTCATATAAATCTTCATCATATTTATCTTTCATTTTTTTCTTAATGGAACTGGATAAAAAGTATCCTATGTCCTTCTCCTGGTTCTAAGCTACCTCCTCACCAATTTTCAGCTAAATCGGTTCGTCCGTTCTTGAGTTATAAATAGTGTAACTAACACGACTTTCTTTTATATAATTATATAGATTTATATACAGTCGACAGCAGATCAATGGTAACACTTTTTACTTTTGACAATTCTTATTATTTACGTCGTAAGACTTGAAATCGTACTGCAAGTGTTAACATTGATCTGCTGTCGACTGTACTATATATGTAAGCATGATATAATTATTTAGTGTAAGTACTTGCATTGAATAATGTTTGTTTATTTTAAGTAAGTTAATATGCATCTAGTTTATCATATAATAAATATGTAATAAAATATTTGTAATTGATTCTTTGCGCTATAGGTACTACTGTTTATTGTTTTTGCAGCTCCTTTCACCAGGGGTTGCCTGGAAGAGATCGGACTTTGGTTATTAGATCGCTGTTACTATACCGTTATCGAATATTTAAATTTCTCTCACTGACATTTTTACTACATGACATTTACATTAATTATTTTTATTTCTACTGACATTTTTATTGCTTATGTAACTGAAAAACTTTGCACGCTTGTATACAAGTAGAATACTGTACTGGACAATGCAATTTACCATCCTGAGAGTTCATGTATTCTGGCAAATAAATGATTATTGATTAGATTTGTACAATAACATAACATGTAATCTACTATGTTAAAACATTAACTATTAAAATTACTTAAGCTATATTTAGTATCAAATCCTATGTCAAATATTATATGTATAACCAACTTATTGTATATCTGAAAGAGCATGACTCCACAACACAGGGAATCCTAGTGTGGAGTCACAGGAACTTAGATTAAGGTTATTTTCTCTTGAATAAATTATCTTTTTTATCTTTTTTTTTATCTTTTAAAATGTAATTCTTTGTACAATAAACAGTCTATCTTTTTTAACGAAGTGTGAAAGGGATAGCGACACGATTTAAAGGAAGTGCGGTTTAGCTAGGTTTATGACTAACAGCATCTATGTTTGTTCAGGGTTGGCTCAACAAGTCGGCTGAGATCGACAAGACGTTCTTCGCGATGCAGAAGAGCTCGGCGCATGTGAAAGGAAAGCCTATATTAGGGTATGTTATTTTATTTATATTATGATATGTCAACGGCGGAGAATCATAGACTTGACAAAAATTGTGAAACTGTGAATTGAAATCAAAATCCGTTTTTAGGGTTCCGTGTCTCAAAAGGAAAAAAAGGAACCCTTATATGATCATATTGTTTCCTGTCTGTCTGTCTGTCTGTCTGTCTGTCTGTCTGTCTGTCTGTCTGTCTGTCTGTCTGTCTGTCTGTCTGTCTGTCTGTCTGTATGTATGTATGTATGTATGTCTGTCTGTCTAGAAACGCGTGGACGGATCAATTTCAAATTAATACCTTATATTATTATATTATGTTACTACGTCAACGCTAACAAAAAATTTATGTCGCAGTTTCTCTCATATTTGTATGAAAATGCAAGAAAACCAAAACTATAGGGTACTTCCCGTTGACATAGACTCATGAAATTTGGCAAAAAGCTAGGTCTTATAGCATAAGTAAAGGAAAAAATCCGAAAACAGTAAAATACATTGCTACATTTCAAGTTGGTGGTGGGGCAGAATCTGGAATTGTCATTTTTGAAATTACGTCCACCCAAAAATATTATACTATGTTCAATTTCAATAGACGCCCCATATACTTATACTACTCGCCAGCCTACATTTTGCTACGGTGATTATAAGCCTACCATTACTGCGTCCGTATTCGCATTTAGACCAATTTTCACGATCGTTAACCCCCCAGCCGCTCGTAAAGAAGTTAAACTTTATGAATTAACGCTTGGCGCCGGGCCAGGGTAGCCATTTCGTCTTCGCCAAGTTTATTTAAGGGAAACCTTAACTCTAATTGATAATATGAGATCTCTTTCATCTTCTGTTGGTGAATGACGTATTTTTGTATGCACATTCTGTAAACTCCCATTATTGGAGTAGTCACTATGCTCAAACTAGCGTTTGTCTATGTTTTAATTTTATAGAAAACAAAAGTATACAAGGGGACTTATTAAGGTTGAGATTTTCTCAAAAAGTAATGGACCGATTTTACTTCTTTTACGCCTCTGAATAGTCTGTGATCGTGTCTCTGTGTAGGTCTATCTGTACACGACACTGGCACATTAAAGGTTCGAGCACATTATGCCGGGCCGCAGCGTGTCGGGGCGGCCCGCAGCGCAGCGCAAAATGCTTACTTAGCACATTAGTGACGGGCCGGGGCGCAGCGCATTGACGGATTTTGAGTACAGTGTACTGCCAGATATCGTAAAATGAACAATCCGCTTGCTATAGCACACTGTGTCGGTGCGCAGCGGGGCGCATCGCACGGACGCAAATCCACCTCGCAATAATGCGAGCCGCTGCGGCCCGACACAGTGTGCGATAGTTCATACAAATTGTATTAAAGCGATTCGAGCGGATTTTTGCGCTCCTCCACACGTTGCGGCCTGGCATAATGTACGCAAAGCATAAACCTTCGTGATGCACCTTTCCTTGCATATAGCTTACTATTCTTATTATACTATGCCTTCGTGGAGTCGGTGCAGAATCTCTCACCCCCCACTTAAGATTAAGAAGTCCCGTTCTGTTGCAGAGTATCCGGGGTCCAGGCAGCTACTAGCCAAGTGGGCAAGCCCTGGAAACTGGAGAAGAAACACGCCAACAAAAACAAGCGAGAGAAACTCAGGAGAGTGTATTCGCATCTCGATGAACATTAGGTTATGATGTGCATTACGCTCTTAGCTATAAACAAACGTGACTTAAAGTCAATAAAAGTATAAAAGTGACTTTAAGCCACGGTTTAATGGTTTCTGCTGGTTTGTGCCATACAAAATTGGTGGTTTAGCACTGTCAAAATAAGCCACGTTAGCAATCTTTGTCGCACGCACTTACGACTGTCAAAATTGTATGAAAACTGACAGTAGTAAGACCGAATTCAAACGCCACTCATACTCAAAACTCTATTGCTGTTCATAAACCTAGTTGAACCTTATTTCGCTTAAATCGTGTTGCTGTCCCTTTCACACTTAGTTAATAAAGGTTATGATAGAAAGGGACAGGGGGCCTAAACTATCATCATCATCATCAGTCTATTTAAATTGCCCCACTGCTCGAGCACAGACCTTCCCTTACATCGAGGGAGCTGGGGCCATGATCCACCACGCGGGCCCAGTGCGAATTGGCGGATTTCACATGCTTTAGATTTTTCTTCTTCTTCGGTGTGCATCACGATGTTTTCCTTCACCGTTTTGAGAGCACTTGGTAAATGTACGTAAGTTTTTCCGTCTCATTGGTAGGCTGCCCTGGCTGGGAATCGAACCTGGGACCTTCATGTCGCAAGTCCATTGACCCAACCACTGAGCCACCAAGCTCTATAAATTAAAATAAAAAGGGACAGGGTAGCTAAACTATGCGTAACTTTAATTCACGTTTATGAATAACAGCCTTTGACCTTTACTCATGCTGATAATTGTCTATAACTATATTGTATAGACTAAACACAAATCGACCATTTTTCTGGAGCAAGAATGAGGAAAACCGTTCTTTGGCAGATATATCAACACTTTACGATTCACGGCGATATAAATCGCATTGACTGTCACATTTGTACGCGAAATTAACAGCTTTCCCGTGATATACTGTGACGTGAACAGCTGATAGCTGTCATGAAAACGGCGGTTGAGTGCTTACATACAAAAAAAAAATCGCGAGTTTTAAAACTCTGTGTACATCTACAGACATTGATCGTGACAGGCACGTGCCGTGGCATACAAAATGATATTATTATTATTCTATACAATCTATACTTATTAATAAGACTAAAAAGTTGAGTCTGTGCATTGAATATTTTTGGAAAATAATAATGTTTAAGGCCCTTATTAATAAATCACTCTCAGCTCAAAAGTCAATCTTGAGAACTACCTTAAGAATTCCTATTAATAAACGTGAATTAGGTGCGCGTTTAGGAATCGAATATCACGTGAGTAACGCCGTATTAATAAACAAAACTCAGTCCTCAAGAGAACTGTCGACTTGAGAACGTATTTGCTTATTGCAGGCGAACCGCGACTTGAGAAAGACATCACGTGATCAAGATTGGTTTATTAATAAATGACATACTTGAGATGATCACGTCTTGAGAGTGTATCAGCTGAATTCGATGATGCCAAAAAATCAATTTTCAGGCATCACGCCAAAGCTACTGGAAGGATTTTGATGTGACTTTCACTAGGAGATAGCTCAAATATCTGATCAGCACATAGGCTTATAAGTCATTGCGGTATCTGATGTGGAACCACGTAACCAAAGAGGAAGAACTGCCTTCCAGTACATTGAACGTAATTCGTGGAGGTCCATTGTAACCGCGACTTCTACGTATACGAAGTTACGGGCACGACGACCGAGTCTTTTCACCCCTAACCTTGGGGGAGAAGTGCGGGCCTTGAGAACTGAGAGTCTCTACCCGGGCATGAGAACGCGTATACGAAGTACGCGTATAAATGCGACTTCTACGTATACGAAGTTACGGGCACACCTAGGCGCTTATTCATAACTATCTCTGTCCCTTTCTATCTTAACCCTTTTTAACGAAATGTGAAAGGGATAGCAACACGATTTAAGACAAGTCAGGTTTAACTAGGTTTATGAATAACAACACTAGTGTGTAATAAGTTTAAATCACGATTAAGGTTAACTAGGTACGGACAACATCAGATCAATGGTAATACTTGCAGTACGATTTTAAATCTTACGACGCAGATAATAAGAACGGTCCAAAGTCCAAAGTGTTACACTTGATCTGTTGTTAACTGTACGTCGGAGGTCAGGGTACCGACCGTGAAATTGTATCGTAGTGTAATCGTTACATTACTGTCTTTCCTATCGTTTATCAAAACTTACATAAACATTCTAGTAATAATGTGGAAAGTCTAAGTGTCGAAAGGTATTTAAAGCATTTATAAGTTACCTACTTATTTATTCATACATGTAATAATTAAGTACTCAAAAGTGTTAGAAATAAAAATACGAAATTAAAAAAAAATACATAAATATACTACATATCTCCAGTATATCTTTGTTTTTCTATTTAAATACTTATAGATAAACCTTCATATAATATGTATTTATTTATTTATTTTATTAATGGACTCGACAGTTCGTCATTTGCCAATGTCATGTTACAGAAAATTCAATGTATAATAGTTTTCTATCTTCCTCCAGGGGAGTCGCCGTAGCGTCATCACCTTGGGTAACCGCGTCTTCATGTCTTCATCCACAGGAGACGCCGTAGCGTCAATCACTGTGGACGAAGCAGCTCGACAGTCACGTTCACTCCCGAGCTCGTAGTGGGTATCTTGACCATGGCGCCAAACTTCAGATCCTGCTTGAATTCTCCAATAACTTCACCATACTGTCATTCGCGAACATTTTCTGATTAATTTAACGTGATATTAAACACAAAACACTCACTGTAGACATTAAACTGAAAATTATTAAATAATTTCGCAACCGTCGTTTCCCGCAATTTTCAAAAAGCCATATAATATGTAAGTAGGGTAGGGCGGGGCTAAAAGGTCCATTTTGCGTATATTGAGTCATAACTACGTACGTTTAAGGTTCCTGTGAAAGACTTTAATAATAATAGAAAGCTTAATCCTTCACCTATAAGTAGCAATAGTCGAATACGGCCAGAATTTACCAATGCGCCAAATATGGGCAATACAAAACGTTATGTCGAACGGACCTTTTTACCTCGCAGGTGGGGTAAAAAGGACCAGTCATGGGGTAAAAAGAACCAAGACAACTAGATCATATTTTGTGTTCAAATATAGGACATAAATAAAAGTAAATATTCTTTACATTTATTCATTCATATTTAATCAACAGATATATTGAGACTCTATATATTCTCTATTTAGCACTGGTTATTAAAATTTATAATTATGACACATTATCAAATCAGTCTTAATAACAAATCTTAAGGTAACTAAATCTGCCGCTCGCTGCATCAACTCTACTGATTTCGTACCACGCTCAGGGGGGTGACCGCGACTTCAATCGTTATGGTTATCGTTTTCATTTTGACACTTGAACGATATACCTTGCTGCGTTTCGTTGTCGTTTGTTAAAACTTGCAAAAACATAGCAGCTTTGTATAGGGTTCATGTGTCAAAATGAAAGCGATTACGATAACGATTGGAAGTCGCGGTCACCCCACAGTAGTTTTTTTGTAATTCCGCATCCTGGAAATAAAATAGAAATTATATAAAATCAAAACATTTCGTGGGGTTAAAAGGTCCACCGTGGTCCTTTTTGCCCCAGTGGTAGGTGGACTGTTGTTTTAGGTTAGGTAGAAAAACAAAGCGATACAAACAAAAAACAATGTCACTACGTGAAACTTGATACCACTAACCATTTATAAAGAGAAGTTATGCTTCGTATGTTTTCAAATACTCCGTTGTCTAACGGACATTTAGTTTCGGAGATAGGCATGGTGGACCTTTTTACCCGCGGACCTTTTAGCCCCGCCCTACCCTACCTACTTAATACAATAACCTGACAATGACAGAAACTTATAAAATAATAGACATAAAAACTATTTTTATTTGAAAATATTAATCAACTACTTAAAAATATATGAACAATAATAATAATAAAATACTTATAAATAAAAAATGGACGCCAATTCGCTACCCTGTGGGAGAGTGCCCAAAAGGCTGGCGACGTTACCTCGTTGTATAGCCAGCGAAACTAATTAATTAACTGTAATAATAATAAAAACCTAATGCTATGTGCATTAGTTTTTATTACTATTATTAGAGTTAATTAAAACACACAGATACCAGCTCCATCTTCACATTCAATCCCTCGCACTGTTCGTCTTGTGCCCCTTATAGCAATTCTGCCCCACTATCAAGGTACGATGAACAAAATAACGAATAAATGTAAAAATATCTCTGTTTTTTATTAAAATTATTGGTTTAATATAAAGTTTTGTACATCAAACGAGTCGAAAAAACAGATAAATTAAGAATTCAGAACTTGATTCAAGAATGTGTACGCTAATATTAGTCGCGCGCCGCTAAGCTAGGCGACCCGCTCGCTCTAACACGATGTAGCATATGAACGACAGTTGTGTTTAGGATTCGACTACAGAATTAGCTACAATATTACACTTCCCAGTTATTATTTTATCATATAAATATGAAAAGAATCCCCATGTCGTAACGCTGGCCCAAATCCCTTGATTTACTGCGCCGCTAATTTAAGGCAAGTGCTGGTTATCCGTGGCGTATACACCGACTACTTTAAACAAACCGCAAACATCGTTCACCGGCAGCGGATTATGTTGATACAAAGACTTGGGAAATATATAGCTGAGCAAAGAATACGACTACGTTTTAGGTGGAGTTAAATTGACTAGAAAATTCAATAACAACAAAATAATATATTGTGCGAAGCGTCAGCAAACTATTGCATTAACAAAGTACGGTAAAATATCGATTTGTATAAAAGAAATTGATAAACTTTGAAATTAAATATTAATATCATTTCAACTGATATTCTTATGATTCATAAGTTATGAAATATGTGCTGCTGAGATTTTTTTCTCTTTTTCTCCTCAGCGTTGGCACCTTTTCCTTGCAAATATAAATTCTGAATAATTTAAAATCTATACACAATGTATGTACTTGCAATAAAAGATGATTTTCCATATTCCAAACAATTTGTAAACGCAATACTACTGGAAATATTTCAATTCAATTCAAATACACTTTATTGTACATAAAACACAACAATTACAGAAAAAGATTACATAATAATACAAACATAATGTACAATTTTGGCGGCCTTATCGCTAAAAGCGATCTCTTCCAGACAACCAACTCAAAAAAGTAGGAGTTTACAATTCGTGGCATAGCTGAATAGCGTTATAACTGATAAATAATAATCTCTGTTTTAAAATTAAACTACCCATGTCTTGAAAGTGTAAAAGTTTGAAAACCTTGGCTGTATTTATATTTGAATCACTCATCGTTCAACACCATCAGTCACCACGGCTGCGGCTGTTCTATAATCTCTGCAACTTTTGCGTAACAGTTGGGTGCCATATTTGTGCGAGAGAAATATTATATTTTTTGTGTTCATTTTAATTTCAAGTATTTTAACTTGAAAATGTTAAGTTAACATGTTAATGTTAAGGTTAACAGAGTGTGGAATATTCAAAGATGATGTCTAGACTAGTAAATTACTATTACTATAGTACGTACGCGTTAAGAAAATAGTGAAAAAAGAGCACGTCTATCCACGGTTGACAAATTAGATGACTTAGACAAATGTGCCATAAGAAGGAAAGTTGAAATTTATTTTTAATGAACTTTCCTTCTTAGGGCACATTTGTCCAAGTCATCTAATTTGTCAACCGTGGATAGACGTGCTCTTTTTTCACTATTTTCTTAACGCGTACGTACTATAGTGTCACTTAGACAAACTGCGCTAGAATCGTAATTTTCCTGGAATGCAAGGTTTTCCAATGTGCGTAATAAACTGTTTGTTTTTGGGCTGATGCGGCTATGTACACAATGCCGTTTAGAAAAAAAATCTTAAAATAAACACGCACCGCTCTTAAGTTGTCGAGGTATACTCCAAAATCATTCATCACTTGTGTTTGTAAAATTTTAGCAAAAATTATTTATTGCTTACAAATCATAGCTGAATTATCTGTGAACTATTAAAATTTAGGTCGTTAGGAAATAGGTCAAGAGATTATCCATAATATTCTGCTAAACATAACACGAGCATTTAATAAACTGCCATGAATCAACTCGGCCAACTAATATTTATACAGGGTGTTCAGTTCAGAATATTTTAGCTCAACCTAAGGGGTCATATTTTATGGCAAAATATGACCTCAGTGAAATGTATATACTTATTTATTTTAATAATGGACTCGACAGTTCGTCATTTGCCAATGTCATGTTACAGAAAATTCAATGTATAATAGTCTTCTATTTTCCTCCAGAGGAGTCGCCGTAGCGTCATCACTCTGGACGAAGCAGCTCGACAGTCACGTTCACTCCCGAGCTTGTAGCGGGACTCTTGATAAAAGCTTGAAACTTCAGATCTTGCTCAAATTATCCAATAAATTCATGTAGACGTGAAAAGGAAAATTATCAAATAATTTCGCAACCGTCGTTTCCCGCTTCAAGAGAACCGTTAACCAAGTTATTGAGCCATTTTATTTTAGAACACATCTTTAAAAGTAGATGGCAGCACGAGTATGAAGAAAAAAAACGTCAAAAGGGAAATAGTGTGGCACTTTTTTTATTTTTGCCACAGTTTTACAATATTTAACCGGAGTAGTACACAATTAGTTTTAAAAGGAACAAAACGAATTTGTAATGTGAATTCAAAGACATTTTGGCCGATAGCATTGGGCCATGCCATAATAAAGAAAATAAAAAGCAGTGCATTTTTTGGTAAGTATAGCAAAATAATTTGGCGTAGCTACCGACATCTATTGTACTCAAAAAAGCTTGACAGTTAAAAAATGCCTCGTGGAAAACGCTCAATCGCTTCCATAGGCAAATGACAAAAAATGTCGAGTCCATTAATAAAAATAAATAGTAAGTAGAGACTATAGTTGACTTGACGTAGCAGACGTATATCTTCTGGTCTTCTGGTGTGCGGTGGAGATCACGGGGCTCGTTCTCATAAAGGAGACCTTTTCACTTTGCTGTTGACTTCAGTCAATGTGATCAGCAGCAAAGCGGAAAAAGACAATTTTATGTAGAACTTTTTCTTCTTTCTTCGGTCTTCTTTCTTTATCTTCTGTTTTCTAGTTATAGGTAGGGTAAGCAGGGGGAATGGCGCTCACTGGGTAATACCGCTCACCCCAATAACTCGATAAAAACGGTGTATAGCAACAATTCACGTAACCTGAAGCGCGGGGGGCGGACCGTATTGGCAGGCGGCGACGTGTAAACTCAGTTCGCTCACAGCACGAGACAGTGATGTGCGTTTGTTTGATAGCGGCCGAATTGATCTAATTTTCGACGTAGTGTTTTTGTCGGTAAGTCCCCAATTTTAGTATTTATGTATTATTGGTATTACTTTTCTAGATACTAAAACATTATATTTAGTGGTAACGTAAACATTTTTTAATAATTGTATCTGAATGTTTCTAAATTTCAACTTAAATACAAAACGATCGTTTGGGGTTATACCGCTCAGTGAGCGCCATTACCCCTTTTTATGAATTTTCTTACAGATATGCCCAGGTATCGCAAAAGGACCACCGCCAAAGCGGCTTGGAACGAAACGGAACTACAACATGCTAAAACTGCGATTGAAAGAGGGATATCCAAAAGACAAGCGGCAAAAAATATAACATCCCATTCATTACTTTAAGAGATCGACTAAAGAATGAGAACATGACCAACCCAAGACTAGGTCGTAAGCCGGTTTTTACTCCACAGCAAGAAAATGAAATAACTGAACAAATTAAGCTACTGGGTTAGCTGAACTACTGGTTAGCTGAATTACTAGTTAGGTGAACTAGCTGAGCGGCATTACCCATAGTCAGGGGCAATAACGCTCAAACCTGATTTTTTTTATAAAAATTCTTACCACTAATAGGTAAAAGATAAATATGTTTTATGTTAAAAAAATTAATACTGAATAGTTAAACCTTTGATAGTTTTAATTATTCTAATACTAAACCAATATAATAAAAAAATACAGCCTTTATTCCTTAAGTGAACGCCATTCCCCTGCTTACCCTACTTCCTGCGCTTGCATTCTTCGTTTTATTAACGGACTCGACAGTTGTCATTTGCCAATGTACCTAACAATATCTGTAGCTGCTTTTAAGTCGAATCCTAAACTTAAACGCAACTGGCACTGTCGCTCATATGCTATATCGCGTGTATGAGCGAGCGGGACGCCTCGCTTAGAATAGTAGCGTACAATCTGGAATCGCTACAAATGTCAAGTTAATTATTAATAATCTATATCTCCCTTTCTTCCTCCAGTGGAAGGCAACCCTAGCCGAAGGAGCTCATACAGCCAATAATATAAGGCGATGAAACGTCGACTGTAAGGTGATGAAACACTTTTGACGCTAACTGTACTCAACTACATTGTACAGCGGAAAATACCTATCTTTTGGCAGGCGCTGCGCGGGATGTTTCTGATTTGAACCGTATGTATTTATGTATGTTTGCCAGAATATAGAAGAAGTCCGATTAGGTGGAAACTAAAGAATATTGAAAATAAAGAGAAAATTTAGATTTAGTACTTAACCCAGGGTTAAATTCTTGACACAAGTGCTGTGGTCAGCGCACCGCGATAACAACTTATCGAGCTTAGCGTAATCTCGTTCTTACGACTGTAAAAATGATATGAAATCTGACAGTTGTAAGACCAAACTTAAACTCAGTTCTCGCTCGAAACTGTGTATAAATATCGGCCTTATAGGTCGAAAGACCTGGATTCCCATTCGCAGTAAATCTTTGCCTTTCGTCAACGCTAGTACGAACGGCAGATCAATGGTAACACTTGCAGTACGATTTCGACTCTTACGACGCAGATATTAAGAACGGTACAAAGTGTTACACTTGATGTGCTTTGATGTGTACGTTACATTACATACCTAATATAGAATATAAAATATATGGGATTGGCATTTGCTTATTCGTCAGCACACATTTTTCTTTCTATTTCACTAGCGTTAACGAAAGTCAATGCCGCTTGGCTAGGGGTGGAAACATTACTGTCATTTATTATGAAATAAATAGGTAAACCTTTCATTTCATATTTAATTCTACATGCTGACTGATGTACTCAAAAGCACGTCTCCAGAGCAGTCTTTCGCGCTTACATTACATCTGGATTATTCATTAATCTGTGACCATTGCATAGAAAATGTAAACAATTTCAGCTCGTGTAAATACAGGCGCCGCGAACACAGTATGCGAAGGCCGCCAACGAAGTATCTGTTAATGCGAACTGGCAAGTTGCATTTTGAAAATAGAACCGTTTTCCACCCCAAAGGGAAGAAAACGATTATTTCAGGTCTTGCCGAGGCTTGACCTTTCGGAGATAACCTACCTTACCTAAGAGTACTCACATGCTTGCTTCTTACTACATTTCACCTCTGTGTGAGCTACGGCCGCACGAAGACGCGGCAACGCCTTTGCGCGCGCAGGGTGTGTGACGGCGGTGGCACATGCGCAGGCAACGCCTGCGCTTTCGTCAGTATCTTACTCCGAAAGCCGGCAAGAGCTTGCTCAGGTCAAGCCTCGGCAAGACCTGAAATAATCGTTTTCTTCCCTTTGGGGTGGAAAACGGTTCTATTTCAGTTCTGTGCCTTCGGCTTGACCTTTCGGAGACGTGTTTATTATCTGCCGGCGCCGTCCAGCGTACTGTGACAAAAGCAACCTGCATGACCTGGCAGGTGTAGGTATTATTCACCATTAAAACATGATGATTCGTTATGAAAAGTAAGAATCATCTAATCTAATACTATCTGGCCTTAGAAACGTAAGGACAACACGGGTTATAATAATTAAACGATCAAAGCGCTCTTGATTATAACAACATCTTGACACCTAGAACGAGGTAATCAATGAGATCAGACGATAACAACTCAGTCTTGTAAGTTAGAAAACATAACAGCAATAAATAAAAAACGTAGAGCACAGGTAATCAAATTACCCCAAAGGAGACATTTAGAATATCCGCATTCTCATCTCACGGTTGGTCCCTGACCAATGGTCGATAATGCTTGATATAATTAACCAAACCTCTCCAGTTCCCATCAAATATCATCTAGTGGTACATTACGTTGGTGAACATTAGAAACTACAGCAGATTTAATGGATCATGGCATGTTGTTCATTAGAACAAGCTAAGCCTCTCAGCCAAAACTAGGCCAAAAGGTTACAGAAGAATCTGTTCTTTCGAAAGTAGATTGTTAATACCCAATTCAGTCAACTCAATTCGGTCAATTCAATCTTCACCAATTTAACAAGTCTGGTACCTCCCAAATGTGATATTTTGGAGATAATACAGATGAATAATAATTTATATTTATCGCCAAAAGAATAGCTGTTACAAGTGGATGATTAGCTAACAACTTCCCACAAGTAGGATCTGCTAAAACAAAAATGGTTACGAGGTTAGCTTTCTAACGCGCAATAAGACACCAGGCTATGGAGCAAGGCAACGTCATGCGGTCGAGGACTACTAGGTCTATTCCCAGTCTGTTTGCACCACGAGACCCACTGTTTCCACGCAGTATCATAGGTGCTGCGCTAAGTGGAATTACGCCATTCCCAATGTATCAGATCTATTTTAGGATCTAAACTTACTACCAGCTACCTCCACTCCATATCCTCCGGACCACTAAACAAAGCTCTTTCACCTTCGGTGGTGGACAATTGGCTTCGGTGGGTGACAATCTGACAAGCCGATGAGGTTCTCGCTCAGATTGGGCCTTGGATGAAGTACGGAAACGGACAGCATCCAGGGCCCTGTGTTCGAGGTAACTCCTTCAAAACACTGCTTCCCTGCGAGGTAACACTACAAAAAGTTCCGTATGACTTATTGAGATGTTAAATCACCCTTGCTATTGTTGGTGGAGGAGAGAAAAACCAAGCTAGTTGGAAATGTCAAGACTGACTGAATGCATTGATTAACAGAGCCTGAGGATCCCTGGCTTCTGTTGATATAATATACTCGGACACTACTTTCAAACGACCCCTGGCGAAGAGTTTCATTTGTGGCACGCAACACTTCAAGAATATTTGGTGCTTAACCATGACTCCTCTCCCAAGTTCCAGTGTGGTGACGCGATCTTTCCGCCTCTAAAGGCCGTCGGTTATAGAATTGTAACGACCTGGTAGATAAGCGCTTGGACAAAAATACACCAAGAATTTGCGCAGGTAGCAACATCTTTCTCAACGCTTCTAACAGCGCAACAGAATCTTGCGCCTCTGCGAAATCATAAGTACGACAATAACGTCCTGTTGTCGGATTGAACCCATGTTTGACTGGCTTATAACGACGTCCTGGAACTCTTACAGGGCTATAAGACAGTGAAGAGCTCCTTCCTGTTTATGCGCCATTCTAGTTACTCGTTTGTCCATACCCACGATTTATAAAGACAGTGAAGAGCTCCTCCCTCCTACTTGCACGTTTGTCCATCTCCCGATATACACCTCAGCTGAATTCCCCAGCCCTCGTCGGAAACACCTGTAGATATCTCTGCTCTGGCATAAGTCTTGTCCGGCGTTCTCATGTTCTGAGATCATCACATAAAATAACCATCGACTGACTGCAACGGAACTACAGTCCAAAAGGACAGCAAAAGCTGAACTGATCCTGTAAAAGTCGGCGACCTGCAATCTGTATGAAATTGAAAACGCTGTGATTTGAACCAGGAACATCCAGTGTAACCGATTAGACGTCTGAAGCAGAGCGCTCGACCACTGAGCCAAATTGCAGCTTTTCTTGTGTAGGTATAATCTACCCAAACGAGCTACGAGATTTGTGAAACCCAGTCTGCTCACGAGCGTAGTTCCGGATCCCCAAGGCCATTGACTCGTTCTCATATGATCCCCTCTAACTCTAGCAACTGGTGGTTAGGAAAAGGTAAATCGATTGTTGTTGATTGCTCTATCTGGTTTGTTATGGAGTCACAGACAGTATAGTATTCAGGAATTATATTCGGTTTGTAGCCTCCACGACAGATTTTTCAAGGTATACGCATCAACCGAGACTTTGGATAAAATTCACTGCAAAGTCCATCTTGGCCTCTAACAAATTCGGGACCTTTGCAAGCAGAAAGTCCAAGTAAACAAGAACCCGAAAGCCCTTTGCCGTTTTCTCGAGGATAGGCTAGTTAATAAAAACCATTCGCTAGCCAATTGCTGATTTGAACGATGGCTTAAATAAATGGGGCATTAAACAGACCGAAAGGAAATACGTCATTGGTAAAGTTGGTCCGCGCTATCAAATGCGCGAATCTATTATGCAATAGTAAGCTCGACTCCTGTGCGCCTCTATGTAGAAGGTTTGGAACCTGGCGTTGATCGCTCAAGTGAAGCTTTGGAGGGCAGAGAAAACACTTCACCGAAGATCAAATATCTGCCTTGGTTTTCTATTCGACTTGAGGATTATGACCATTCATGACACATTAGCAAATTATTGAGTTTCTTGGTCAACCAGGTGAGACTTTTGTTGCTAACCTTTAAGGTTGTTTTAAGGTTGCCATTGTAGCAAAAACATATCCAACTGTCCCCCACGAAAATTGTCACATCTACATATCTTTTGTAACTTCTTGTCCTTTCCCGACCGGCTATGTTGTTTGCTGGAAGGCTTTGTACCCCCAGGCGTGAGGAGACCTGATGGCCGCCCTGATGTAGTCAGATTCGAAGTTGAAGGTCAAGTAAGCCAGGGTGGCTGTCTACTCTGACTGATTGAAGAGGAATTACTGGTCTTCGAAAGGAACCTCGTGTACTTAATCTTTCGGAGCTTCAATTGGTTTCGAAAACGCTGTTATCCTTTACAAAAGCTCCTAATTGTTTTTCATCGAAAAAACGAGTTGGCGACTGTGGGATATCATTGCAGTTATTCCACCTGCTTAAAGTATCATTTTCATCTTCTAAAAGTCTCATCTCTATTGTCACTGCCCGATGAGAATACTCGCATTGCAACAATTGATCGTCAATTGTTTCTTCTTCTTTGCAAGAAGAAGAAGAAGAAAAGTTTTCTCTGTTCCAGAAGAAGTACAGTCATAGGTAATGGTACATAGAAATCCACCGTGTTCGACAAGACAAGGAAACGACTGAGTAGAGAGGCCTCCAAGAACCGTGTTGAGTTTTACCGGGCTAAACACCGGCACTGCATGAAGTTGTTTTCCTTCTTCTCTATAGCGGACTGTGCCATTACAGCCCTCAGTGCAGTTACAGACCTCAGTGCCTAATCGTTGGACTGAAGCTTTCCTTATAGGTGGAGTCAGCCGAAGAACAAAAGGATCTGCCTTCTTTTACCTTCCGTCGAAACTCTATATTCATGACCACCGCCGGTGATTCACTAACCATACAAATAACCATGTCTCGCTGGAGCTCTCCATGAACAGTCCGAAGAGCATGAGTCCGTAGCATGAACCATCGCATGATGATAATATCATAAGTGGATTTTTTTTTTTTTTTTTTTTAATCCCTGAACTGGGACACAATATTGACAGACGCGAACTTCTCCTATGGCAGCTTGGCAAAGTAGCGAGCAGAAAAGGGGGGGCCTGGGCCCTGGGCGCCCCAAATATCTTTATTTCGAAACATTCATGAATGGCCAAGCATCGCCAGCTCTGAACATCAGTTTTCACTCGATCTCAAGACAGGGACAAGCACGCAGCTGACAGCCAGCTTGCGGTGGCGGAGAGGCACTACAAGAGGAACAACACACTCGATGTGGCGGTGGCTGCTGGCGTGCTTCAATCTTCCCTTAGAGAAGGGAAAACATATTCTCAACCCTCAACCCCAGTGGCTGAGTTATTTGGTCATGGATGGATGGATGAGCGGGTGGCGATGGGTTTCTTTCAGGCTTGTAAAATAGTAGTCTTTGACCGATTGATGCTCTCGAATTGGTTCTCAGCTATCGTTGTAACGATTCCGCCCCTGAGAGATGACCTGATAAGATCTTATCAGTCTCGAGCAAAAGCCTCATCTGCCGGTAATCCTTCAGAATGGTGAACTGCTTCTGGGTTAAATATACGGGTTAGACCCAACGGTCGGAATCGCAAAGTCCAGTTCGTTAAGTGCACTTGAGTCAATCGTTCCCTAAGGCCTTTTCCTAAGAATTTTTGGACATTTCACATCTCGTCCAGCCACCGGGAAGACGATCCTACGCCAGGACGTTATATCTTCCAAGATCCCTTCGTCTTGATTCAACTCAAAAGCCATGCCATATTTTATGCAGTATGTTACGTGCAGATCAAAATCCAAGCCGAACCGACTGATAAGCCGACTAAAGTTGGTGCTGCGCCTTTCTTCCATCGAGCCACGGCGGTCACCAAACAAGCCGCGCAGCTCGTTAATCGAGCTGCGGCGGTCATCAATCGAGCTGCGCTGGTCATAAAATGAGCCGCGTCGCTCGTCAATCGCACCGCGCCGGTCGTCAAACGAGCCGCGCCGCTCGACAAACGGCCCGCGCCGCTCGAGAAACGAGCCGCGCCGCTCAAAAATCGAGCCGCGCCGCTCAAAAATCGAGCCGCGCCGCTCAAAATCGAGCCGCGCCGCTCGACAAACGAGCCGCGCCGCCTAAATCGAGCCGCGCCGCTCAAAATCGAGCCGCGCCGCTCAAAATCGAGCCGCGCCGCTCAAAATCGAGCCGCGCCGCTCGAAAATCGTGGCGCGCCGCTCAAAAATCGAGCCGCGCCGCTCGACAAACGAGCCGCGCCGGTCAAAATCGAGCCGCGCCGCTCAAAAAATCGAGCCGCGCCGCTCAAATCGAGCCGCGCCGCTCAAAATCGAGCCGCGCCGCTCAAAAAACGAGCCGCGCCGCTCGAAAATCGTGGCGCGCCGGCCAAAAATCGAGCGGCGCACTAAGTACGTATAGCAAGGAATATGACCCAAATGAATGTGGCTGAATGGCCGACATCTCAGATTTGGGCGCAAGTGTGAGTATATAGCACGTCACATATCGTTTGTGGATAGAATGTCCGACAAACATTAGCGGCACTGGTTGCGATAACAACCGAGATGCCCCTTGCTGTACAAATAAGAAATCCATTTCACACCCAACACTTCCGTATCTTAAACACACACAAAAAATAAGGTAAAAAATATTAAATTACTTACCAATACCACACAATTGTAATTGGCAAGTCACTTTTTGAAAAACGTTACATCAACGTTGACACAAGCACGTGTGCACGCTTGGGCAAAAGTAAGCGTACTGACGAAAGCGCAGGCGTTGCCTGCGCATGTGCCACCGCCGTCACACACCCTGCGCGCGCAAAGGCGTTGCCGCGTCTTCGTGCGGCCGTAGCTCACACAGAGGTGAAATGTAGTAAGAAGCAAGCATGTGAGTACTCTTAGGTAAGGTAGGTTATCTCCGAAAGGTCAAGCCGAAGGCACAGAACTGAAATATACCTTGTAGGTAGGTATAATCGACAGCACATTACTAGTAACCTTTGAAGTACGATTTCAACTCATAAAAGTAAACAAGGAAGGAGTAAACAAAATAAACGGTATAAAGTTGAAAACAATTTCATCAACGTATTCACATTTTCCTTACGAAAAACTAACTTTACCAGATAGGTAGGTAATATCAAACTCTTACGCACACAATTTAACTAACAAATCAAAATTTGAAGTATATGACCTATTCATTTACCTAACTTCCATTTTTCTAGGATTACTTTTATTTTATTTATTTTATTAATGGACTCGACAGTTCGTCATTTGCCAATGTCATGTTACAGAAAATTCAATGTATAATAGCCTTCTATCTTCCTCCAGGGGAGTCGCCGTAGCGTCATCACCCTGGGTAGCCGCGTCTTCATGTCTTCATCCAGAGGAGACGCCGTAGCGTCATCACTCTGGACGAAGCAGCTCGACAGTCACGCTCACTCCCGAGCTTGTAGCGGGAACTCTTGATAAAAGCTTGAAACCCCCAGATCTTGCTCAAATTATCCAACAAATTCACCATACTGTCACTCGCGAACATTTTCTGATTAATTTAACGTGATATTAATCTCAAAATAACCACTGTGGATAATAAAACAAAAATTATCAAATAATTTTGCAACCGTCGTTTCCCGCCATTTTCAAGAGAACCTAGGATTACTTTTATTATGAATTCATCAAGAAGCGGTTTTATATTCCCCACCAAAGAGTCCCTAAAAGCATCCATGGACAATGATGGGTTTTCAAAGTGACAGTTGTAAGAAGAAAAAAGAAGCTTTTTTAGTTGATAATTAATAGATGGCGTTGCACCGAAGAGCGACATCATCGTAAAAAATACAGCACCGAAAAAAAAAATCAATGTCAGCTGAATAATTTATTATTATTGTTTTTTTTGTGTAATTTAAATAATACAGTACAAATTAATACTAGGTATGAAATACGAAAAGCCTAAGTTACAAGCAATAACAACGCGTTTAATGTTGACAAAAGACCAGACAGTGCCATCTACCGGGGCTATCGGTACTTTCTTTTTTTAAATGTAATCTTACAAACTCCTCATTGAACAATGGACACATACCTTCCCTTTATATCGAGAAATGAAATGAAATGAAAACACGTTTATTTAATATAACACACACTTAACAACAATTAAAAATAAACTAAAGATATAAGAAACAACATTAATTGGTGGTGTAGTGTTGTATCAAAAGGGCGGTCAGCTCAGCATAATGGCGACTGTGAGAGGGTGATCCTTGTGTGAGCGTGATTATTATATGTGTTCTGTGCGTGAACGACTGTGAGGTGTGAGTGCAAGAGAGAGAGTTTGGGCCATGGTTCACCGGGCCCAGCGCGGATTTTTTGTGTTCAGGCATGCACGATGTTTTCCTTCGCCCCGTTTCGATACAAACATTCGACAAATGTGGTCGAGGTGGATCGAACCCGGGCCTCCGCAACGGAAGTCCAATGTCGTAACGTAATCACATCGCCACCCAACTTTATTATGAATGTTAGAGACAAATTAATGAAGCCAAAATGTAGTTATTAATGTCATCGAAATAAAACCGCCTGACGACTCGATACAAATGACTTCAAATGCGAACCGCACGATTTTTGTCACGGGACTCGTCGCTTTAGACATTAACGAGCTACTAAAATTAAAAAAACACATCACTGGTAGATGGCACGGAAATCCTACGATATTACAAAGAGTAACGCCGACTTTCACGACCGATCTGAGCCAATTAATGTTCTTAATACATCTTAGTGGAAATCAGATGCGGCAATTTGTCTGTTTTGTTGTTAGTTAATTACTTTTTTAATTTAAATTGATTTTGAGATTTAAGAGCGAGTGCAAAAGTGGATTTGTAACATGCTCTGGGAATGCACGATTTGTCAACGATTCGGAACGTATGGTTACTATGTTAAGTCTGTGATTCTAACATAGTCACCAAATCTAATACTAAACCTAAACGCAATTGGCACTGTCACTCATATGCTACATGGCGTGAGTGGGAGCGGGACGGCTCGCTTAGCGAGGATTTAAATTAGTAGGCCACACCTGGAATCGCCAGTAAAAAAATACTGAAATTGCCACAATTATTGGCGTGAAATCTTGGGATCGGCTGATTGGCTGACGTTAAAATGGTGGCGTGAAAACACGGGTTTTGTTTGTGATTGTGAATTCAGTAATCTGCCTTGCAGTAAAACCCATAACATAGGCTGTTATTCATAAACGTGATTTAAAGTTACACCACCGTTAAACCACCCTGTCCCTTTCTATCTTAACCCTTTTTTAACGAAGTGTGAAAGGGATAGCAACACGATTGTGAGGTTTAACTAGGTTTATGAATAACAGCAATAGACCTGCCCCCTTACCATGAACTCTTAATAGCAGGATTACTTCAATAATACTTTGTTATTTCGTTTAGGTAGTACTTTAAGGTCGTCATTGTACGAAATATTGAAGTAATCTTGCTATAATAAATAATAATAATAAATAAATAAAAGACATTTATTCATCAAAACACGAAACAGAAATACAAACTAGTTAATTATTTTAAACAATATATAGTATAGATGAATGGGTCAGGGCCTCAGCGAGCGCTGGTTTTCAGTCCCTGCCCGGGGGTCTTGCTGCCACACACACTGACAATTTTGTCACTCTTATTTAAGAGTTCATGGTAAAACTCTGTATCTAAATTAACCAGGGTTTAGTTAGGTACTTAACTCCGATTATCTTGTCGATTCGAGTGGTCCAGCTTTTACGAAAGTATCGCAACGAAGCTGTTATTTAGCAGATCAACTTTAAAACAGATGAAAGAAAGATGAAGGGGCTTCACAATGCTGAAATCATTTCACACCGACTGCTTCTTTGCTCGGTAACGCGAAATCAATTTCGGCAGACTGTTATTTTAGCGAATTCCTCGTACTTCAGCCGTTATCAAACTGGCTCGGCTCCAACGAGCGGACAGTCTAACTCAGAGACAGCTATACAGGAAGCCGCAATGTCTCAAAAACTATAAAATATATTTATTTATTTCTCTCAAGTGAGTTGTTTAGGTAACATCCTCATTATTAAAAACTTAAAAAAATTGTTTGTGAGAAAATCTTATTAATTATCTAGGATCATTGATCTCCTATAAATAACTAGATAGGTACACAAAGGTCTTACTAAAACAATTTAAAAAACGTCCAAATAATGTCCAATAAAGCAAATGACCATTCATCCGTCTGGACCTTCTTTGCGCTCGGACATTTTTAGAACTGTGTATCTAGTTGTTTAGAGGAGATCAATGTCTAGGGTCCCTGTACTTTTGTGTGAGTTTGACTGTACATACGTTACAGGTGCGCACACGCAGACCAATTTCGCCAATTTTATTTGCTCATTTTAAAATCAAAATTTATTATTACATCGGCCTGATCGTAGAAATAGCACAAGGTCGACTATGTAAATAAATCGACGATTCCTGAAGAAAGCGTAGGTTTTCAAGTGGTCGGATTTATTTCTGCACCACTTCAGATATCTCCAGCTGGTTGTAAATTAGAGAATGGACTATTCGGTAGGTAAATATTGTGATAGGGAGTGATCTATTAAAATTAGCTTGTCATATCAAGTCCAGGGTACGTCCGTATTTGGACGAAATGACGACTACTTATCTTTTTAGGGTTCCGTGCTTCAAAAGGAATAAAAAGGAAGGTCAGAGTGTCGCTAAGGGGGCACTGAGGAAAAAGACTTAGAAAAATTTTGATCGAAAATTTCGATGCTATATAACCCCTTATTATGATACCGTCGAAGTGCCAGAACCGAATTTCTTACGTTTCACCCCCTAATTTGACAAGGGTTGATCGGACAAAAAACTGACCTTGACAAAAAATCATCCCCAAAGAACGGATCGGAAGGGGTTCCGATGATATCATAAAAAGAGGGAGTTATATAGAGACGAAATTTTCGATCAAAATTTTTCTAAGTCTTTTTTCCTCAGTGTCCCCTTAGCGACGGGGTTGTCTCCACCGATCCCACACTCTAACCAAAAGGAACCCTTATAGGATCACTTTGTTGTCCGTCTGTCTGTCAAGGCCTATATCTCAGAAACGCGTGGACGGATCAAGTTGAAATTAATACCATACTCAGGTCTGCTACCTCATGCAGCCGTGAAAAAATAAAACTACGTCAACGCAATCAAAAGATATGGCCATTTATGGAGCATTCTCTCGCATATTTGTACGAAAATGCAAGAAAACCAAAACCAATAGGGCTTCCCGTTGACCTAAAATCATGTAATTTCGCAACAAGCTATGAGGTCTTATAGCACAAGTAAAGGAAAAATCCGAAAACTGTAAATTTGAAAAAAAAAACGTCTCTACATTGGCAAATGACGAACTGTCGAGTCCATTAATAAAATAAATAAATAAAAAGTTGCACTTGATTCGATTCATGGCCGCTTTGAAAACAAGAGAGTGGCGAACTAAAATTGTCATGTAGGTACGGACGACGGCAGATCAATGGTAACACTTGCAGTACCATTTTAACTCTTACGACGCAGATAATAAGAACGGTCCAAAGTCCAAAGTGTTACCATTAATCTGCTGTCGACTGTACATACAACGGACTTTGTAAATAGGCTTTCGTTCTTCATTGTGAACATTCTTCTTCCATTTCTGATTGACACTAGCAAATCGTAGTTCAGCAGCGCCAAATTAGTTGCCAAACAGGAAGGCACTGCGGCGCTACAATTAAAGGGCTCGTAAACAATCTGAGTCACCGAAATAGACGGCTAATGACAAACTTGCTTCCTACACTCAAACACGTTGAATAACGAGGTACTTACCTATATCGTGTTTATTTTTTAACGTGAACCTATACGTTTCTGTCACGTCTCATTCACGGGGCGGGTAAAAAATACAGCTTATAGGGTTCTTATTAAAATTAAGATTTTCACAGAAACTTAATAACACTCAAACCGCTCAAATAGCTCATACTTGCCTAGTTTTTGACAGAAAACCCTTCTAATACCTAGTACTTATAGAGGCCCAGGCCATCTGTTTGTGACCTCTTAAAAGTTCTCTCTTGGACAGAGTCTTAACCTTCATAAGGTCGCTCTCAGCTGATACTATTTTGATCTATTTCAGTTCTGTACCTAGTTAGTCAATGTGTTGAACGCGTATGTATTTACGAGTCTACATTGACGCACGAATTTTTCTCTATTACGAAATTGTGAACACCAGGGCAGTCCGCAGGGATGTGCCAAAGATCTTGGGGCGCTAAATATTTGTACATAAAGACCCCTTGCAATAAAAGTTAGCAACTTAAACCCGCACAAATCTCAAATTTCTATTATTCCAAATATAACCCCGAGTCAAATTCGAGTTAATCCTAGTCAAACAATAGACTGGTCAGTCTGTATGGTTAACTAAAATATTTTAACCGAGGTAACTAACCCGATTCAAACATATTTAACGCAAGTGGGCCTAATTAAATTGCCTTGCATCAACGCCCATAAACGTGCTGAAGACAAAGCTGAAATTGTATTTTCTATATCTTATGTAACACCAAATATATTATGTTAAAGGTCAGACGATGGACTCAGATCTATGTCTGTCTATTGTGAATTTTGCTACTACTAGGGCGCAAATATCTCTCGATGCGGTCCTGTTAAAAAACTATTTTTTCTCTGCCCAATGCGAAAGTGGGTTATGTTCTAGGTATCGTATTTGTTAGTGTCAGAGAGTGGTTAATGATTTAAAGAACAACAATCCACGTGTCGACACCCACTGGGACAATGAAAGAGATGGAGTGGACACACTAGTTAGGTATGCGATGTTGTAAAAAATGGGATGCCAGAAAACTGTACTTTAAAGCTTTAATATTTTCGTTTGAAATATCTGAGCAATAAGCATCAAGTTATGTTTGGTGTAGCGTGTAATCGGTAGTGCATGATGTCATTGAACTTCTAGTTCTGTTCTGTTCGCCGTAGGTGTAGCCCAGGAAAATATTGGCGACACCAATGAATTAGTAAAAATTCTTATTTGATCTTCTCGACTAGTAGGTAGCCCACGCAACAATTAGGACCACCTAACGCAGATGAGCGTCTGGGATGAGCTAAAATTATCTCAAGAAGATAAACAAATATTAGTTCACCTTCAGAAATACAGTTTAGTAAAGATACTTAAATACTGAATCCTGCTATCTAGAGGTCCCTAGTCTCAACCTCAAGAAATCTAAAGAGTTGAACACCAACGCGACTTGACGAGATGGATCTATTGGGAAAAAGTCTTCTACGTCCACCAGTGGATCTGGTGAATGGTGTTTCTGGGAAATGGCCATTGAGGAAACTGGATATTAAAAATCTGATGAAACCATTGTTATACATAAATGTAAGACCGAAATTCATTTAAAGCTCCTCTATTTAACTTGTATGATGAAGTACCTGAGCCCTGCTGTTCAATGGCAATGTGCTACAAAGCTACTGCAATTAACAATGAACTCAAACCATTTAATTCCCTACCGCTTCCTCTGCCTTTTGGCATCGCTGCAACGGAAACCAAGTGACGCAAGCGCGCCATGCACAATGTTTTAAATAGAATCTATTTAAAATATTTTGGTAATTATTCCTGTCAGTAACAAACACGCGCGGTGCCGGTGTGGGCTGAGTGCTGAGGCGTCGAACTTTAGGTTTCAGCTTTCTAAGTCCCTTGTTTGTTGTCTTGGGGAAATCTTCTATAAAGATATACGGCAAACCGTGGTTTCTGGTGGCAGTCGTGATCTGTGATCACTAGATCCCCCAGATTCTGACAGTGACATCGATGGTATCGGAACAAAGTTAATTGCTTTCTTTAATTAATATAATAAAAATGCACAGATAATCGACAATAATTTCGTTCAAATTGCCATTGATACGCTGTTAGTTACACCGTAAATGGGTTGATAGCGCGATATCGTTCATTTCTGATGGGTCTCCTACAGAGCACAATTAAGCGCCCCTTTATGACTTTACCCGAGATCCGTCCCTGGGATTAAGAATACTGCCTTTTTACTTTGCTTATTTTAAGTATTGACTGGCACGTGTAGTCATCACACAGGTAATAAGTACTAGGATTACTTTATAGATGTTTTCCTGGCCGAGATATTAAACTGGAATAAGTCAACGGTAATCGATCGCAGGGTTGTGTTTCGGACACGGTCCGTTCTCCTCATGGCCAATATGCTGCGTTCCATTGCGCGTTGGCAGACCTTGAGTTTGGGCGTCTGATCTTTAGTCAATGACCATGTCTGGGCACCGTAGGTTAGTATAGGCAAGATACACATGTCGACAAGTTTCCTCTTTAGTGACAATGGAAGGGTGCCCGTCACTAATTCGTAGCAGACGTGGCCCGCAAAGCAGCCACATTAAAGTGGAACTGGGCGGGCCACGTGTGCCGCATGCAGCCGGACCGATGGGCCCGGACTGTCACAGAATGGGTGCCATTGGACGGTCGCCGGCGTCGGGACCTCGGCGTAGGTGGAGAGACGATATCGTTAGATACAGGGATGGGTGGCTGGAAGAGGCTCAGGACAGGGATCGATGTAAGAGGGGGGGGGGGGACCTTTGAGCTCAGCAGTGGGACTATTTATAGGTTCACAAGAAAACGTCAGCGGTAACGATGTTATCGACTTTAAGGAAAGCCATTTGAAAGTGAGGTTAAAACCCTCATAGATGACAAAAGGCATTCGATGTCATTGTCTCTACACAAAGACAAAACACATGGTCATTGCATGGAATATGGAGTAATAGTCCAGACAAGCGCCAGACAAATTCCAGAGGCATTTTCCAACGCCCACTGGATGGTTCGGATGTGGCGCATGGAGAAAACTGGATATTTGGAGCAAAAATATCCATGACGGCTGGATTTATAGTGGCATACCTACCGATCAGTATTTGTAGATAGGTGCGAGTTTTCTATTGGACATCGAATGCCGTTCGCTAAAATATCTTCTCGAAAATTGAATGACATGAGTTCAACAAGTCAAACGACCTTGATACATTTAAAATTGAGGATGGTAATCAGTATGGTACAGACACCAATACTTTCTAATGGTACACCCGCTTAGGTTAAGTTCAGTATAGAGGAAGCATACCCTCAGTTACTACTTAGTGTGGCACTGCACCACAGTCGCAGCCCAGCATGATGAAAGCTTAGTCCATATTATAGGTAGTCTCTGTCGGGTAGACCGGTAGTTACGGGAAACCGCCGTGATTTTATGTGTGTATCTAGATATATTGAGATGAAAATATGCCATAATCGAGTTGTTTTCTTTCTGTAGCTGGTTGCTAAACATCACCATATTTCCGTATCCAATTTTATGTTTTATCGATAGAAAAATAAACGGGATATCAAAAGGTTTTCATAACGCCCCACTGAAACTATCGGGGCAAGCAAACGGAAGAGGAAACCCCGAGCTATTTATGGAAACTTCGTTCAGTTCACGTGTCGGTCTATATGCGGAACCCACGTAGGGTAACGCCCTTCTTTTCAGCGCACTTCGGGGAAATACTTATGCTTCTCTTTGCATTGCGTGTCAGCAGATTGAGTGTTCCAGGCGGGTTTGGGCTGGCGATGACGGAGTTGTATGCGCCTGAAGTTGAGATAATTCAGCCATGAAAAGTCGGGGCATCGAAAGCTTTTGTTATCTGAGAAGTAATTTAAGTCATGGGTAGTTCGATGACAACTTTTTAGTCGTAGCTATTAGGTCTTTATTTATTCATCTTATTGGTTGTTATTTATAGAAATCTTCTTTCCAAATTGAGGCTTGCATCCACTTCATTTTCTAATACTTCGCACAGATTAAAGTTAATCTTAGGCAACTTATGCCAGGGATGGTTAGCGCTTAACCGGTCTTAATGGCGTCACGGGTTAAGCCGCTAATTCTAGAGTTTTTAGTGCTAGTAGTCCTTTAAGGTTGTCTTCAGTCTCTGCGAGAATACGCTAAAGAAAAGCTGGGAAAACTTTTCTAAACTTCCAAAAACATTTGACCTTATTCATGAAGTTAATGTCAACTAAAGGATGTTATAGTCTTTTTTACCGCTGAAACTAACCATTATTCACTTCTGAATATATTTTACGATTGTTCCTGTCTCCACAAGATTATGAAATCAACGGTTTTGTTTACGAACCAGTTGGAAATTGTATTTTTTCCCTTCTTCCATTCTCAATGTGACATTAATGGTCTATATAACGTGTTGATATCGCGGCTATTCTTTATACTGTGGACAGGAGATTATGAAAACATCCAACAGCAAACGGAGGACAAGGCGTCAATGAAAAAGATATATCTCACTTTATAAAAATTCTTTCGAAGTAATTTGGAGAATTTGAAGACAAAGGGATTGGCTTAAGAATTGACACGGCTGAATTTTTCATGAGAATTTTTTGACGCCATATCAAATCCTAAACATAAATGCAACTGTCACTCGAAGCTACTCGTGTAGAGTGAAGGACGCCTCGCTTAGCGACGATTAAAAGACATTGCCACATTTCAATGGAGCTTTGCCCCACCTACAAAACTACGTGACCATTTAAGCTGTACCTATCATTTTGTTGGGGACTTATTACAGGTTTCATATTGCATAATCATAATCAGTATCATTTTCTACTACTCTCGCAACTCCTATAGAAGAATAACAAAAACAATGAATAAATCGCTTCGAATTCTTACTATTTTCTGAATTCTTAATCTCTCCTTCTCAAAACTGTTTAATGAATATCGGCCCTACGTTCTGCTTTCACGGGTTATCAGCCTTGCTATGCTACTGACAAGCTGAGAGAACTCGACTTTAATTGATCTAGAAACTGTCAAAGACGTGAATGAATTAAACGGCGTCATCACAGGATATAAATAGTTGAAACGCGTAACCTGCGCTCGCGCATCTGAGTTAAAATTAGGTGTCGCGTGCGTGTCACCGAGAATCCTCGGGATTACGTACGTACTTACAGATAGACTACAAATCATTTGAGAGAGGATCTAATTAGAGGATAGTTTTGGATGAGTTATTTGGATGCATTCCTTGATTTTCAGCTTTGAGCAGCGAAGGGGGCTTTTTGAAAATGGCGGGAAACGACGGTTGCGAAATTATTTGATAATTTTCATTTTAATGTGGTTATTTTGCGTGTAATATCCACGTTAAGTTATCATTAATTATTATTATCCCAGATTTGATTATTTAAATAAACGTTAAATTAATCAGAAAATGTTCGCGAGTCTTTCGCGAACATTTTCTGATTAATTTAAAATATGGTGAAAATATGGGATGATTCATGCAAGATTTGAAGCTTCGAGCTGTTATCAAGAGTCCCACTGCGAGCTCGGGAGTGACCGTGACTGTCGATCTGCTTCGTCCAGTCCAGAGTGACGACGCTACGGCGACTCCTCTGGATGAAGACGCGCCAAATGACGAACTGTCGAGTCCATTATTAAAATAAATACTTAATAATAATTGCTGGAGAGTTATATTATGTTTGGTATAACGTATCTCCTATTAGGATCGTACAAGATCGTAATAGAATCTAGCCAGCCCTAGCCTAATTATGATAGATACCATTAAACATGGTTTAAATTTGATCATATTTTGAAAATTTCTTAAGTCTTACTTACTTATATTTTTATTAGATCTAAATTATTTTGGAATAGTCGCACGTCATGTCGTCCGGTGTTTGGTTTATTGGGGCGCTGATTACTCTTAATTCGTCAGCTTTTAATGTTCCACAAAAAATGACGACTTCGCATACAAAATAATCAATAGATGTCATGCATATCGTCCGGTTCCTATTAATATGTCTGTCGAGACGACCACTCCCATTTATTCGCTTCTCAATGAGTCTAATATCTTCTGTCACATTTGTGAATCATCCGGAAGTCGTTTAGACCACCTTCGAATCTCATAAGTTAAAGAAAGAGTTGCTATTTTTATTCGGGAACGTCGACTTGAATTCGATGGCGCGGGGTGTTTACAGAATTATGGACAAAAGTCAGTAAAGTGGCCGAATCGTATAATAAATTATTATACAGGCTTAAGGCCATTTCTGCCTTAAAACCTGTATCCAGGTTTAACTATTTGAATCAAGTTAACTAACTGGGATTATTGGATATTTAACGCGAACTGTAGGTGTTGTTAAAAAAACCAAAGCGAATGAATACTTTTTTTAGGTACATAATAAAATGCTTAGGTGTCATTCAAGCTTAAGTTTAAGTAATACTTGAATGACCCCTTAAAGCTAGTAAATTAAATTATATTGCACTTTATACTTTATTGCACACAAAAATTATTACTTACAAGATAATGTTTACATGATAATGTATGTACATTGGTCGAGCTTATATTGTGTGTGTGATGAGGGATTATGTACCTACTTAAAAGTGCAAGACTTATTCGTTATGTCCTAAATAATATTAATACCATTTAATTATTAATTAAGCAATATAATATTTTTCTCGTAGATTGTTTAGAGTAATTACAATTACACACTATGTAATTGTAAAGAATTTTCAAAAATCAGTCAAGTACTTTTTGAGGAAATCGCAACCTTAAAAACTCTCTTGTACACTTTTCTCAGGTATTTAACCGTACCTAAGTATCAACCTACACAAAATCGCCACACACCATTGCTATCTCGTAAAGTGCCTGTATGTTCTACTCTATTGCTGTTAAAATTAAACCTACTTAAACCTCACGTATCGTGTTGCTATCCCTTTCACACTTCGTTAAGAAAAGGTAAGGATAGAAAGGGACAGGGGCCCTGATCCCTAAACGGTGGCGTAACTTTAAATCACGTTTATGAATACGCGCCTTGTGCTGGCGACTGTACAGTTACTGTTACTAGAATTTCCAAATGTTTACAACCAACTCGCGCCCCACTTTACTAAAATACACGCCTTGAAATTCTGCTGAAAAATGGGCTGCTGAAATTCGGACTGCAAGCCCGATCGGCGGATGTTTGTGTATGGATTAACAAAAATATAGCAAACTGTTAATGTAGCAATTTCCTATGTGTATATGCCCTAGATTTTGAGTTCAACATTATTTATTGTCGGATTGCCTTAATTTGGAGAGTGAAATGTTAGGTTTTATGTTTATTCGTTTAGAAATGAGATGGAATGTCAGACATTTCGAATTTGAGTCAATAACTTCCTTATACACGGTGGACACTATTAGTGATCGCAATCGATTATTTCTAAACCAAATTAGATATCGGAAAACTGATTGTCGTACAAGTTGAAATCTCTTTTGAAGCTATTCCTTCATTATGCTTTATGGCTGTCATGTCAATGTAATGTCATTATTCCTATGTCGATATTTTGCTGATTAAAGCCTAGAAATTAGGTATTATCTTTTATTATGACAATTTAATCAGCAAGAATCATCTCTAAATATTATCCTTAACGAAACTAACAATGGATAAGTATTTGCGACCAGAACGGTTCGATGTCGACCCATCATCCAATACTGCGGGTCAGGAATGGACTCACTGGCTCTATACATTCGGTAACTTCATTTCCGTGAGCGGAACAACGCAAGAACCTTTAACTGACAAGGTAAAACTGCAGATGTTGGGCAATCACGTATCGCCTAAAGTATACGAGTACATAAGCGAATGCACGACTTACGAAGCTGCTCTGAACATTCTGAAAGCAACTTATACAAAACCTAAGAACGAAATATATGCTAGACACGTACTTGCAAGACGCAAGCAACAAAGTCACGAGAATATCAGCCAATATATACAAGCACTTAAACTTTTGAGTAAGGATTGTCAATTCAAAGACGTGAATGCTGAAATTAATAGAAATGATTACATAAGAGATGCTTTTATAGCCGGAATAACCTCTAGTAAGATTCGAGAGAGACTTCTTGAGAATTTGACTTTGAGTTTAGACGAGGCGCAAAATCAAGCTCTCTCACTGGAGACGGCTGTGAGTAACGCTCAATCTTTTACACCATGTCCTTCAGCGAGCGTATCTAATCCCTCAGCTAGCTTATCAAATCCGAATAACAGTTTTTCAAGAGACACTGTTAATGCTACATCGAAGGGTAGAGCTACTCCACCAACACCATCCGGACGACAATGTTTCTTTTGCGGTGGCAAAGTTCACGCCCGAAAATACTGTCCTGCATTGAACGACAATTGTCAATTTTGTCAAAGAAAGGGCCATTGGGCGAATGTGTGCAAGAGTGGAAAAACTTTGAATTCAACCACTGATACTGACAATGTTTCTGGCTCTACTACAAATAATTTACTGTCGGCTGCATCTCCAGCGTGTCTACAAAAAGCGACTGTCCCTATTCTTGTCAATTCTAACGCAGCGGACGGTCTAATCGATTCTGGCAGTTCAAAAAGTTATATAGATAAGTCTTTCTTCGAAAAATGTCAAATATACAAAGAACAATGCCACGATACTATTACAATGGCTTCACTAAGTCAAAAGACGAACGTCGAAGGACGATGCCGAGTATCCTTGACTATATCCGGCAATACATACAGTAACGTCAATCTTCTAATTGTAAACAAACTATGTGCCGATGTCATTATAGGCCATGATATATTACGCGAACACTCTACACTTGAAATGACTTTCGGCGGTACTAGGAAACCGTTAAAGATTTGCAGTGTTCTCGCAGCGTCGATTCCACCAGTTCCTCTATTCTCTAACTTATCACCGGAATGCAAACCAATAGCGACGAAATCACGACGATATTCCAATGACGACGTCAAATTCATTGAACATGAAATAAGGCAACTTTTGTCTGATGGAGTTATCGAAGAAAGCACTTCACCTTGGCGCGCTCAAGTATTAATTACACATAATGAGAATCACCGTAAACGTCTGGTGATCGACTATTCTCAAACAATAAATAAATTTACAAATTTAGATGCATATCCGTTGCCTAATATGGAGTCGATGGTTAATACTGCAGCACGATATGAAATATTCAGTAAAATTGACTTGAAAAGTGCATATCACCAAGTACCGATCCTAAACCACGAAAAACAATACACAGCATTCGAAGCTTCCGGAAAATTATATCAATTTTGTCGTATACCTTTTGGAGTCACAAACGGTGTCAGCAGTTTTCAAAGGGTTATGGATTGGATTATTGAAACTGAACAGTTAAAAGATACATTTGCTTATTTAGACGATGTGACCATATGTGGCATGAATCAAGAAGAGCACGACAAAAATTTACAAAAATTTATGGACGCCGTAGAAAAGTATAACCTGACTATCAACAAAGAAAAATCTATCTTCTCTGTCATGACTATCAATTTACTTGGATATACAATATCACACAAAGCAATTACGCCAGATAACGAACGTCTTTCCCCTTTAACGAATCTTCCATTGCCTAATGACACCGCGTCAATGAGACGAGCATTAGGTATGTTTTCACACTATTCGAAATGGCTACCTCGCTTTTCTGAAAGAATTCACCGACTAGTCAATAACAAAACTTTTCCTCTTGATGAACAAGCAAAATTGGACTTCAAAGATATCAAAGAATCCATTGCGAAATCTGTAATGCACGCTATTGACAATGATATTCCTTTTACCGTAGAGACTGACGCATCTGATCACGCTATAGCAGCTACATTGTCGCAGGAGGGTCGTCCGGTAGCTTTTTTCTCTAGAACACTGGCAGATGCAGAGAAACGACACTCTGCAATAGAAAAAGAAGCATACGCAATTGTGGAAGCTCTACGTAAATGGCGACATTTCTTAATCGGAAGACCTTTCCGTCTTATAACCGATCAAAGATCAGTTTCTTTTATGTTCGACCATACTCATTCAAGTAAAATAAAGAATGAAAAGATTGAAAGATGGCGGTTAGAACTATCTTCATTCAAATATGACATAGTCTACAGACCTGGAAAAGACAATATCGTCGCTGATGCCTTTTCAAGAGTTTGTGCCCATACAGCCCATATTGATAATCTGGAAACGAGATTAATAGAACTCCATCGTGTTTTATGTCACCCTGGAATTACACGTATGGTACATTGGGTACGAGCTAAAAACTTACCATACTCTGTCGAAGATATTAAACGAATGACGAATTCATGCTCTACATGCACAGCTGTAAAACCCAGATTCTGTAAAACTTCAAGCATTCTGATCAAGGCTACTGCGCCTTTCGAAAGACTAAACATTGATTTTAAAGGGCCCTTACCATCAGCCTCACAAAACAAATACTTATTAACTGTCATAGATGAGTATTCTCGTTTTCCATTTGCGTTTCCATGTGCGGATCTATCATCATCGACGGTTATCAAACATTTAACAACCATATTTGCCATGTTTGGTTTGCCAGCATATGTACACTCTGATCGAGGAACATCATTTATGTCTAAAGAACTGAAAGATTATCTTCACGCAAGAGGAATAGCGACGAGCCGTACCACGGCCTACAATCCACAAGGAAATGGCCAAGTCGAACGTTTTAACGGCACCTTATGGAAAACTATAGAGTTAGCAGTTAGGTCAAAGAATCTTGAAATTTGTCAATGGGAAAGCGCCTTACAAGAGGCACTACACTCTATAAGATCCTTATTATGCACTGCTACGAATGCAACGCCTCATGAACGAATGTTCACACATAATCGAAGATCCTTAAACGGAGATTCTGTCCCGACGTGGCTAACTTCTCCTGGGCCAATATTAATGAGGAGACAAAACCGGAATAACAAATATGAGCCAATAGTGGAAGAAGTGGAGCTACTAGAATCGAACCCGTACTACTCCTTTGTTAAACTTCCAGACGGAAGGGAAACCACCGTATCAAACAGACACTTGGCACCCACTAGTAAAAATGATGGAGATACGATGAACAATGAAAGTCATAACGTAACCAATGAAGGTTGTGGGGATACCATGAATGATGAAAACCACGGCGTGGCTAATGAAAGCTGTAGAGATTTGGTGAACGATCATAACCACAACGAAGCGAATGAAGCTGCCGCCAATCGAGATACAGGACAACTAAGAAGATCCGCCAGATCTCATAAACGGCCTGGTTACCTGGCAGATTATGAGTGATTATTACAGCCAGGGAGAATGTCGTACAAGTTGAAATCTCTTTTGAAGCTATTCCTTCATTATGCTTTATGGCTGTCATGTCAATGTAATGTCATTATTCCTATGTCGATATTTTGCTGATTAAAGCCTAGAAATTAGGTATTATCTTTTATTATGACACTGATCACTGATCCTGAAAGTGCAGTTCAGGGGGGTGACCGCGACTTCAATCGTTATCGTAATCGCTTTCAATTTGACACATGGCCGCTATACATTGCTGCTATGTTTTTCAAGTTTTAACAAACGACAACGAAACGCAGCAATGTATATCTTTCGCGCGGTCACCCCACATGTATCAATAATAGTTTATGTATTGACAGTCGTAAGACCGATCTCACGCTAAGGTCATGCTCAAAACTGTCTACTTCTGAATATCGGACTTAGTCTTAAATCGCGTTAACTCACCGTTCCCAGAATATGAAGGACATGAATATTTTGATGACTGCCTACGAGCAATTTTAATTAATTAAAAATGCTAAGACCTGTATAATCCACAAAGCCGCATTGGGCCCGCCACAGACCAAAGACATGAAATCGGTACAAATGACATTGCCACATTTCAATGGAGCTTTGCCCCACCTACAAAACTACGAGACCATTGAAACTGTACCTATCATTTTGTTGGGGACTTACTACAGGTTTTATATAGCATACTCACAATCAGTAGGAGTTGCGAGAGTAGTGGAAAATTATAACAAAAACAATGAATAATTTGCTTCGATTTCATACGATTTCTGAATTCTTAATTAAGCTGTTTTTCGACTCGCAACTTGTACAAAACTTTATTTTATATCAATCATTTCAATAAAATACGGAGATATTTTTACATTTATTCGTTATCTTGTTCATCATGCGGTTGATGGTGGGGCAGAATCTGGCATTGTCATTTGTAGCGAAAAATGGGCGTCCTCCTGTTACAGGTCTATGGAGTAAGTGGTCTGTGGGGCGCCTTGTGGCCTGCGCTGTCTCGATGTAATGGAAAGTATATGTCCAAACATAATAAGATATAAAAAAGAGGTGATGATGAATATGTTGATGATAACTCAAGGTCTGCATTTTTAGGGTTCCGTGCCTCAATAGGAAAAAAGGAACCCTTATAGGATCACTTTGTTGTCCGTCTGTTTGTCAAGACCTATATCTCAGAAACGCGTGGACGGATCAAGTTGAAATTAATACCACATACAGGGGGGTGACCGCGACTTCAATCGTTATCGTTTTGAACGATATACATTGCTGCGTTTCGTTGTCTTTTGGTAAAACTTGCAAAAACATAGCAACAATGTAGCGTCCATGTGTCATATTGAAAGCGATAAAGATGGAAGTCGCGGTCAAGCCTCACCCTCATGCAGCCGGGAAAATATCAAACTTCTACGTTAACGCAATCAAGATATATGACCGTTTATGTCGCATTTTCTCCCATATTTTTTTGTTATGTTTGCAGACCTCCGGATTAGTTGATCGTCTGCAATATCTGGTATATGGAGTATATCGATGTTTAATAATGACAAAGATAAGTTGGTCTCTAAATCTAGAGAAAAATTAAGGGGTTAAGTGGCGTTGCTCAGAAGTCTCGGTACGAGAGGCCGACTCGCACTTGGCCGGCTTTTTTAGTATTGAAAGTTATCATCACCAGCCAGTATCAGTCCATTGCTGCTGGACAGCCTTTTAAAAGCCGGTTCAGTCCTCACTCAACCCGATACTCAGCTTTTTGCTTTCGACCTCTGCTACCTTGCGCAGATCAACCCTCCATTGTTCTTTAGGTACAGTCGACAGCAAATCAGTGGCAATCTACGTGGCGATAGTACTCTCTAGATTGCAATGCGTTTGTGTCATTATCATCAGCCCGTATCAGTCCACTGCTAAACGTAGGCCTCTCTCAAAGCGCGCCACTCAACCCTACTCTCGGCCCTCTGCATCCAGTCATCTTGCGAAGGTAATCCGGGTCGGGGGGCGTCCCACACTACGTTTACCCGTTCGAGGTCTCCATTCGAGGACTCGTCTGCCCCATCGGTTATCGGTTCTACGACAGATGTGACCAGCCCACTGCCACTTCAGTTTACTGATTCTATGAGCAATGTCAAGCACTTTTGTCTTCTGACGGATATACTCGTTTCTTATTCTATGCGTTTGTGTAGATTAATGTTATGTCTATTATGCAGAGATCAGAATAAGTAGACAATAAATGCCATAACTTCGAGGAACAGAGACAAAAACACTACCCTCCTTCTGGGACAGTCGGGTAAAAAGTGGAGACTTCCGTACCTCTATCTATTCCGATCTCTGAATAAGTCAATACTTAAGTATGCAATAAAGAAAATGAAGAAATTATCAATTGTTACATTTATGATCCTATTTAGTATTAGTAGGTATGTATAACATGGACAATATTAAATTAAATGCTGCATACACAATACTCATGCATATCTATAGATAGGTACGGTACATAAATTTATTGTAGTCTGAGAATCATATCCTCATAAAACTTTATGGTCTGGCTTGGCATTCCAAAATGCTGAAACGTATAAAAATAACTAGGTTTATGTAGGTAGGTATTGTACAGTTTTCCCTCTGTTCTTTCTCTGAAAAGCTTTTAATGCACTAAAGTCGGATTTAAAACTTTGTAAGTATTTGTATGAAGTAAATCCAATACTTACATCAGTAGGTAGATAAATATTACGTATTATAAATTCAATTACTTGTTGTGCGCTATTCACAATTGAGTTTAATTTTGATTTGTGCTTTTTAAACCTACTATAATATAAACTTGAATATTTTCACTTAACTAAAGTAACGTAAGAGACAGAAGATAGATAGCTACATTTTTAAGTACTGGACTAGAAAACACAAGCCAGATTGGTTTAATAATTCTGTCTAAATTCGCACAACATTGTTAACAGTTTTTCGCATCAATATGTTAATTTAGTTTTAATTTTGGACCATTAAACACGCCTATTCCTTGATTTTAAACTTTTTTTATAACGGCTGTAAGTACCTATAAGTAGTTAGCAATATATCTTTTGTTTTAAGCTTATTAAAAGGTTTTAATAGTCGGTTAGTTTACTTAGGTAATTTTTTAACCGCCAATTCGCATTTATTACTAATTCTTTTTTAAATTGTAATAAGAACAACGAAAAAATATTAAATTATACTTACAACAGCACCACTTAACTACGTAACCTACTGTAATTATTATATAGAAAGCTTTAAAACACCAACACAAAAATATACTTACGCACGCCAATATTCGCACAAAACACTGTAGATCCTTTCGATCCACCCTTGCGCGTAAGCAACCAACGTCATACTCTTCGTAAGTATATTTTTAATATAAAAATTCTCGCGGATCGAATCATAAAAATATATGTGTCGGGAATGCGCGCGCGCCGGTGCTTTCGACTCGACTACCCATTGACGCATTCGTTTCGAACTAATTTCGGTGCAGCGAGTATTCCGCGTTTCTGTAAACACCGAGCGACCAGGGAACCTTGAACCGAGGGTTCTGATCCCTATTCTGAGCTAGCCGTGCTCGGTTAAAGATCGTCTTGGTGTTGCTTTGGAATCGGAGGTTGGACAGCATCATGCTGGAGGTGCATTCACAACCAGCCAATTTCTGCGAACGCTAAAATTGTGGCGATCAAACTGTCGTTTTGTCTGAGTCCAGCATTATTTAGTCAAAGTATAGCATAGGTCAGTACCTGTGCTAATAAACTATCTTGTGTGATCGGTTAGAGAGATGACTTTACAGTTGGAGTTGCTGTGAGAAATATTATTTTGGAAACATTTCAGCTCTGTAATAATTACAGGTATTTCTTTTGAAACCAAATGTTTTGTTCTTTCATCCGAATTTCTACCACAAAATTAGTATATAATCGAAAGCAATATACAACAATCTCACATTAAACGTAATTATTCATGTACTTTAGTACCTAAGTATTTTTCATACAAAAGAACATACTAAAATATAAATTAATTAGGTAGGTAATGTTTCCCCGCGATCCTACATTAACAGAACTTTAGATCCCTGAGAATAATATAGACTTTATATTTTGATTTGGTATTTTAAGTTAAGATTTTGTGCGTAGGTACGAGTTCAAATAATTTTACAAGCCTTTAATACAAAAGTCATGGACGACAGAAAATTGGAGGACTTGTTGTGCTAACAATTTTAATGACGTCTCCTGCCTCTCCAACAGCCCAACCTGTTGAACGTATCGAAATGGAAAACGCCTTCAAAATCAAACACGACGTCAAAGATCTACTTATTCTGGCTACAAAACCGCTTTACAACTTTACATTATGCAGTCCAAAAGGACTTTAATAATGTGCTATAAGGGTCATATTTGTGTAGTTTCAGTTGGGGTATAAGGGTTGTACGCAATACGTTCTGTTTTGGGCACACTGTGAGTCAGCGATGAGGAAATGCTGCAAGGTATAATTTCGGCAGCCGACATTGTTGGATGGTGCTAAGGAAACACAAATCTTGCGGTTGCTGTGGAACTCAAAACAGCTTCGTCTGTGTTCGTAACTGAGTTTTGTAAATGTAGATGCCATTATAATTTATTTATAATGGCATAAATAAATTATAATATGCTGACATAGGAAGAATGTACACGTTTGTGCCCTTTGCGGTTGAGACAGCGGGTCCTTGGGGAGCGGAGGCCAGGGAGTTTGTGCGTGGCATTGGGCGGCGAATGCGGGACCTCGGTCTCGGGCCTCGCTCTGAATCGTTCCTGATGCAAAGGCTGTCCATAGCCATACAGCGCGCTGGTATTATGGGCACCTTTGCATCGGGAACGATCAGAGGGGGCTTATTAGATTAAGTTTTTTATTTATTACTATTATTATTATTTTATATACTATTGCAAGAAAACATTAATAAAGTATTTTAAAATAAAAATAAAAAAAATTATTTATTTATTTTCATAAAAACACTTACAGTTAAACCAACCGTGCGTTACATGTCAATTTATAATTACTGATTACATACATATATGATGCTTACACTATGCCTATTCGACAACACAAATCAATAATACGGTAAACGCTTTAGATCTGTGTCGAGCTCGATGGTAGACTCAAGATACCGAGCGGCTGAGGCCAGGAGCCTCGACTCGGAATCAGAGAAGAGATGTAGTGAGGTGTTCCAGCACATCACTGTGGTGCAGTGAGCGATGAAGCGGCGCAGTGGTGAGTATAATGAGTTGCTGGTGGCCTAGCGTTTAACAAATGTCATAAATCTATCACTTTTTAAACTTTCACGGTTTGTATACATAACACGTTCATGGACAGTAGAAATTACGAAATGACAGTGAAAATTCTCAACTACTGTCATAACCGTGGGGGATTCTAAGTATGTGCGTGTCAAGACCGACAAAAATGTACCTACAACCTTTATTTTGACAGTACACATACCTATTTTCTACACAGAATGACAGTGGGACCGCTCCACAAAGAAAACCGCCTACGAACGCCGCGGGAAATGCCGTTGTGTCTTTTTAAATGCATTAAAATACTACGTCATACGCCGTACTGTCATTTTCCGAATACTCAAAGTACGGCATATGCCGCCAATGTCCATGAACGTGATAAATCTGGAATTACCGTGTTAAACATTTAGTCTACACAGTTACAGTCTACTCGTGACCATGATGGCTGCAATGCAGTCGAAATATCGAGATATCAATAATAAATGTTTAACAATGTAATTCCCGTTTTATCTAATTAATATGTCATAAATCTATACTAATTAAAGTCTTTTCCACACCTCCGTGACCTGCACGCTGCTTGCGGCCAGTTGAAAATCACGCCCCGCCCCATTTTAGTGTGAAGTTAGCGACCAGTAGGTAGCGGATAGTCCAGTAGGAGAATGGGGAAAATGGGGCGGGGCGTGCGTTTCAACATGCCGCAAGCCGCGAGGAGATCGCCTGTGTATGTGTGAGGCGTAAATAAAAAAAATCGTGTGGCGATAATACTTAGGTATAATAAAAAACATGTACTATGTATTCATTAAATAGGTACATAACTCACCAAATACCTACATTTAAATACATAAGTCATGTCTAAACCTAGAATAACCCTCATCATTTCCGGTACAGCTAATCAAGTATATCTAACACTTTGGACCGTTGTCCGTACAAAGATGACCATAATACTAGTAGCATTACAGCGCTATACAACGTGAAATTTTACTGGTTGTTTTCCCGCAACGGTCTCGGTAGTACACAGCTGATCAAGTGTAACACTTTGGACCGTTCTTATAAGTCGTAAGAGTTAAAATCGTACTGCAAGTGTTACCATTGATCTGCTGTTGTCCGTACTATCGTTTTTTTCGAAAACCGAACTCGATAGTGATCGCGAACATAACATCGCGATATCGCAGCGTGGCCGGCGGACGAGGCACGATGCAAGGCACGTCCTAATTGGTAGGTACCTACGTCTAGTGAGTTACTATCGTCTCTTATGTGAGTTGAGTTGAATAAATATTAATAAAAGTTCAACTATTTATTTTTCAAGTGTAACTCGATAAATCAATACAGGGGGGTGACCGCGACTTCCAATCGTTATCGTATCGCTTTCAATTTGACACTTGAACGATATACATTGCTGTGTTTCGTTGTCGTTTGTTAAAACTTGCAAAAACATAGCAGCAATGTATAGCGTCCATGTGTCAAATTGAAAGCGATAACGATTGGAAGTCGCGGTCACCCCACAGATGGCAAATCATTCTGGCACGGGAAAACATTCACTAAAATTTCACGTAAATATACTACAATACAGGATGTCCTTGAATTCATTCGACAAATTGAAACTGGGGGTTGTACTCATGATAAATATTAAATTGGTAAGGTTTTTTTAGTAAATCAAAACTGCAATTTTTTTTACTAAGTACGTCACAAGTCACATTGTTACCTTAGAAATGACCATTAGGTCAAATTCCAGTGAAAGAAATCGTTGAGAAAAATTAAAAATACCTTAAAATATAAAAACTTCAAAGCACAGTCGTGACGCACATCAATTCAAAAAAAAATTCGATAGTTGAATTTATTGTAAATATTTTTTTATTTTTCCCCAAATTGTTTAATTTAAGTACTTAAATGCTGTGCAGAATTAATGTATGTGTTCCACCCGCAGTAACAAAAATAAAAATGTATAAATAAATATTACTCATCCTAAAAATTATTATAAATAGTTTTATATACACATATATTATGCTATAGATATTATGCAGCGGTGTGTGTGAGGATATCAGCATCTGGACAAACTTCTCAAGTTTTAAGATGCTGGTGGCCAATCAAAATAATGTATTATTATAACAGTAATGTTTTAAATAAATAAATAAATAGGCCTAACCATTTAATTTTGTCGAATTATTTCAAGGCCACCCTGTATGTATGTCAAAGGACAGCCCTTTAACCAGGAAAGAACCAGAGTGGAGGACTTAAATCTAGATAAAAACAGAAATCTCTAAAAAAAATCACTTTAATATGACAATTCTCCTATAACTACGTTTGGCCGGCTGTCACATGGCGCTCCTCAGTGCATCGCACGCCTCAGCCATCTTCAGCCCCTCCATGATGTACAGGAGATTCTCCACCGACGCGTCTTCATCATCATCGAACCACAACTGCAGCATGTTATTAGCTCTGGCGGCGTCAGTTAGGTTCTCCGTTTCAAAGAATTGTATCTCATCTGGCTTGAAGCCTAGCTTAGCGGCGAGTTTCTTCCAGTCGACTAGAGTAGTGGATACGGCTACTAGTTGCGCAGGAGTTATCATTGTGACGCGGGAACGGGCCGTTTTGCCGTAGTCCTCATCGACAGCGTGAGTTGAGTCTGGCACCTGTAGTTACGCAAAAATTGAGACTATCTTTTCTCGTGTGGTTTAGTGACCAAAAATATTTGTCAAAGTTATTCAGGCCCGGCCTTTAACGTGGCCTAACGACTGCTGTCAAGCGACAACAACCGGGACCAACTGCTTAACGTGCGCCCCGAGGCAGAAGGGGCGAAATTTTGAGACGAATTTGAAATTTTAAATAGGATCTGTTTTGCAGAGTGGAGGGTAAGGGAGACGCTTCACAACAGTAATGATATCTGGGGGACAGGTAACAAGATGGTAATTTAACAGGGTGGTAATGGTAAGACAACATAGTAGTAAGATAACGTGGTGGTAAAGTAACGGGGTGGTAATGCAATTGAGTGGTAACACAACATGGCGGTAAGGTAACAGGGTGGTAAGACAGTTAAGACAACATGGTGGTAAGGTAACAGGGTGGTAAAACAGTTAAGACAACATGGTGGTAAGGTAACAGGGTGGTAAGACAGTTAAGACAACATGGCGGTAAGGTAACGGGGTGGTAATGCAATTGAGTGGTAACACAACATGGCGGTAAGGTAACAGGGTGGTAAGACAGTTAAGACAACATGGCGGTAAGGTAACAGGGTGGTAAGACAGTTAAGACAACATGGTGGTAAGGTAACAGGGTGGTAAGACAGTTAAGACAACATGGTGGTAAGGTAACAGGGTGGTAAGACAGTTAAGACAACATGGTGGTAAGACAGTTAAGACAACATGGTGGTAAGGTAACAGGGTGGTAAGACAGTTAAGACAACATGGTGGTAAGGTAACAGGGTGGTAAGACAGTTAAGACAACATGGTGGTAAAGCAAGAGTGGTAAGACAACTGGTGGTACGATAACACGGTGGCAAAGCAATGTGGTGGTAAGGCAGCACCTACCACTAAGACAACATGTAGATATTATAAGGCAACAGGATGGTAATGTAACGCAACATGGTGGTAAGACAACATGGTGGTTAGGTGACATGGTGGTAAACATGCGACATACCTGCTCAATGTCGTTGGTGTCACCCTGCTTTATGAGGTCTGCTTCCATTTGCTCCTCAGTAATGTCCTCTTCAGCGGCCTCCTGCGATTGGGAAACGGATGTTGTTAATTGATTTTAAATCGCTACGTGTGTGGCTACCTTTAGTTTAAACTCTTACCTGCTTGACGGCTTTGTCAGAGATTCCGGAGCCCTCTCCGTTGGTACTGGCTTCGGCTTTGAGGGCTATTTCACGTGTCACGCGCTTCACCTAAAACAATAAATATAACATTTATTAGCAAATAATAACCATTAAAATGTCCTTTTTATGTATGTCACTCCGACAATTTTATGTAATTTGTAATGTCAAATAAAATAATAATAATAAATATAGTTTTTCATAACTTCGAGACAATGTGATCATGGCAGGTGTCCGACGTCTCGCTCTATAGACCAGACTGACTGACCCACCAACACCCCAAACCAATAGCCCCAATTAAGTTGTAATTTCCAAAGGAATAGACTATAGACTTAAACGACTTACCATATCGTCTAAATAGTCTGGCAGCCGTCCAATGGGGTTGTTAGTATGTACGAAGAAGTGCGGCGATCGCCTGGCCAGTAGGCGCAGGGCACGCCACCCCCACCCGCCGTTGGACGTGCGCTTGGCCGCGGCCGCGTCTGCGCCCGCGCCGGTCATCATGTACGTCTCTGTAATTATTACCAATTAAGTTAATATCATATTTTTGTCATTGTGCATTATTGTCTTTGTTGGGGAAATTGAGTAGAAATTAAGAAAGTATTCTGCCACTTGCTTCCGTACGGAGCACTCCCGTTTCTGGTCTTCCTCAGGGTACCCTGGTATTCAGCAGTCCACAGGCGATCGCAACGGCTGGCTTAGGCTTTATGTAGATACTTTGCATGGATTTGGACCGAATTTGATTAGGTTTCGATTTTTAAGGAATTTATTTATTGGCGAGCGGTTCGCACAGTGCGCGCAGTAGTCTAGCGACGGTTAGAGAGTAGTCCTCATAGGCTGCGGCAGAGGGCAGCACAATCAGCAAAGTGACAGATACTTTCTTTAGAGATAAAAGTAACGTTACATTTAAACTGGTTTGTGCTAACATGGTGACAAGTTACTAAAGTGCGGAATTGATACAATACAAGCGAAAGTACGGAGCAGTCTTTGTATAACTGTAGCTCTTTGTATAACCATTGTCTTTGTATAATTGTCTATGTTTCCAAACTTACATACGAATGTAAACTATTGACTAGTTGGACTTGGCGTATAGTGATACATCTTTTTTGTATTTCTCTACAATATGTTTAACGAATAAATGATTATCTATCTATTTATTATAAGTTAGATTATTTATATTCTGATATTTTTGCTTTCTGCGCCTAAACCAAACTAAAGGGTGGTCTAGAATTCATTCGACAAAATTAAATGAATGGTTAGGCTTGCGACATACATTAATTCTGCACAGCGTGTAAATTAAACAATTTGGGAAAAAATAAAATATTTACAATAAACTCAACTATCCATTTTTATTTTATTTTATGTGCATCGTACTATGCTTTGGAGTTTTTCACATTTTAAGGTATTTTTCATTTTTGCAACGATTTCTTTCACTGGAATTTGACCTAATGGAATGACCACAAGTGTTGTGTGACTTGTGACGTACTTAGTTTAATTTTTTCAAGAGTTTTGTTTTACAAACTTACCAATTTAATATTTATAATGAGTACAAGTTTCAATTTGTCGAATGAATTCAAGGACACCCTGTATAGAAGAGCATTTAATGATATGGATGATGACAGGCAGAGTTGATAGACATAACAACACAACAAATGAAGACATGAAGACGCGGCTAGCCAGGGTGAAGACGCTACTGCGACTCCCCTGGAGGAAGATAGAAGACTATTGAATTTTCTGTAAAATGACATTGGCAAATGACGAACAGTCAAGTCCATTAATAAAATAATAATATAAAAAAACACAACATGTACATAAATTGTAATTCTCACCTAATGTGGGCATGAAATCTCTCTGCTTAGTCTTGCAAGCAGTAAGATTGTCCGGACAGAGGTTCCACAGTTTTGTCAGCTCGTTACTGAAATAAACAAATTGTAAAAATTACTTTACTTCGTCCTGCCCTCCCACAGACCACTTACCCCATAGACCTGTAACAGGCCCGTGTCTGCCAGCACATGAGCGCAAAATTACTTCGCGACACGTGTAACCTAGAGATATTATCGGCATGGACGCATCTCTTTAATACGGCACACCTGTCCCCCGCTTCGTCTCTATGCACATCGTTGACGATTTTATGTCTATTGGGTAAGTGGTCTGTGTTCCCGTTTATATTAACTAAATTCTATACAAAACATAAATCCGCTCAAATCGCTTTAATACAATTTGTATGAACTATCGCACACTGTGTCGGGCCGTAGCGGCTCGCATTATTGCGAGGCGGATTTGCGTCCGTGCGATGCGGCCCGCCCCGCCCCGACACAGTGTGCTATAGCAAGCTGATTGGAGTGCACGCGCGCCCGTGTTCATTTTACGATATCTGGCAGTCACTGTACTTAAAATCCGTCAAAGCGCTGCGACCCGGCCCGTCACTAATGTGCTAAGTAAGCATTTTGCGCTGCGCTGCGGCCCGGCATAATGTGCTCGAAGCATTATAGTCAAGTAATTTGACCCAAAATGACGGTCATCTGCGCAGGTACCGTTGCAGACAAAAGTGTTATAAAAATAATATTTTTGTATTAACAAAAATGTTAAATACTTTGTTCACTAATTACAAACATGAAATAAATTACATACTTTTTATTTATTATTATTAAATAAACATCTAATAGCGAATACGAATAGCCAAGTGAAGTGATATGTTGGCAAACTACGATATGTTTGTCAACATATTGTGTGTCGAATAGGCAAATAAGACAGATGTGTGTGAGAACAGGCGCCGACAGTAGTGAGGCGCGGATACCGCGTAGGTACTCTCCTCTCCTCGCTCGTTCTCGCCTTCCCGGTGCCGAGGGTCAGCTGAACCTCCCTGCCCCCCTGCCCTTGGCCAAGTGAAGTGGGAGCATCAAACATTAGTGAACCACAACACTTACTTGCCAATGTAGCACTTGTCCTGCAACTCGTACTCTTTGATGATGTCCCCGACCGGGCGCCGGCGTTTCTTGGCCTTCTTCACCTCCTCCGTGGACTCGGACTGAGGAGGAGGCTTGGGTTTCTGGAATTCTGGCCAAATTCAACATGCTAGTTTATTAATTTTGTATCTATCATTGATTTCCTATAAACAACTAGATACACAGTCTGCCTTCTAAAAATGTCCGAGCGCAAAGAAGGTCCAAATAGGCCAGTCATTCTGGCGAGCGTTTGTATGGAGACCCCAACAATAACTCCTCTATCGATGAAACTTTTTTGTATACTTAATAGCATATTTATAAGAACAATTGTCAGAGAATCCAATAATATTTCGAGGCGGAAGTTACTTATTTTAATTGAAATTCAACATTATACCGTATCTTTTTCTGGAACAATGTTATGGTCATAATTCTTTTTCTATAAATTGTATTTTATTAGTGTGCTTCTGTACATTCATAAGTAAAACTACTTTTTAATTCGAAAGTGTAGGTATTTTAATAAAATGTCTTTTTTGGCCGTAGTTTCCATAGGATAATTGCTCCGCCGGGTTTCTGTTTTTAATATGCCTTCAAATTATTATTTCTAGTATAAGTACGAAAATCCAACAAAAAAATCCAAATGAAACAATTCATTATACAGAATTTGTCTTTTAACTATCTCTGGAAAATTACTCTATCAGTTATTTTTTACAATTGTAATGAGATACCCACAAATAACCTGATTTCAAAAGAATCCAACAAAATATCCAGGCGGAACACCATTATCTATCAAGCGCAGGCCAGCGCGGGGCCCGAGGCGGGCGAGGGGCGTCGAAAACCGGTCGAGCGGCGGGCGAGTTTCTTCAAGTAGGTTAATAGGTACAGCTAACAGAAGATCAACACTTTGGACTAAGTACCGTTCTTATTATCTGCGTCGTAAGAGTTGAAATCGTGCGAATGCGAGCGAGTATTACCATTGATCTGCTGTTGTCCGTACTATACGTATGTATGTATGTATGTAGGAGGTTGATCTAAACATCGCAATTTAATTATTATTATCGTCATCGTTTCGAAACATACGAACGCAGTAAATGTAATATGCGTATTGCCTTGTATAAGTTGAGTATATAGTGTGTGTTTTCTTCGCGACACGGGGTCTAGGATAAACTAACCCAGAGATTCCTTTAGAGTGTCTTTAACTTAATTGGGCGCTTAGTGTTTTTTTATGTTACTTCCAGCTTTAAGAAACGCCCCTGTTGTGAATCTGTACTAGATTATTTGCAATTTTGTCGAAATCTAGTCGCGTTCATGTCTCACGCTGGTGCATGAGATAGTGTTTGATAATTTCGCCACGCCAAACAGCGGGCGTATTGGTCGAGTGGCTGGAGCGGTCGCCTCCCGTGCACGCGGTTCCGGGTTCGATTCTTAGCTAAATATATATGTTTTTTTTTTGTTTCGTGTTTTATTTTGTATTTTATTTTAATTGTGTTTCGAATTTGGTTAGTATTTTATCAAACATTTTGTTGTAATTATCTTTGAATTTTATTTGAGCATAAACTCTGAACTCATTTATACCGAAGTAGGTGTATTAGGAGAGCTGGGAATCTGTCTGTACTAGATTACTTGCAATTTTGTCGAAATCTAGACGGAGCGGTCCGTTCATGTCTCACGCTGGTGCATGAGATATGCTTGGTAATTTCGCCGGGCTAAACAGCGAACGAATCGGTCTAGTGGCTGGAGCGGTCGCCTCCCGTGCACGCGGTTCCGGGTTCGATCCTTAGCTAAATATATTTTTTTTTTGTTTTTTTTATTTTTTTTTTGTTTTGTATTTTGTTTCGTGTTTTATTTTGTATTTTTAACCGACTTCCAAAAAAAGGAGGAGGTTATCAATTCGTCGAATTGAAAAAATAATTGTGTTTGGAATTTGGTTAGTAGATCACCCTCACTTGTAGATTTTTGTGGTTGCAGTTGCGATTACATATTATTAGTAGGTGAATATCTCACGCTCATCGTACAAGTGTAGAATTTAAATTTGCTTAGCTGTAGTCGTCAGTATGACGTAAGTAATAAGACCTATGCCGCACGCAAATATACCCGTTGTCGATGTGCGAGCGAGTTGAAAAATAACAAGCTGTCTTTGTTACTCGAGGGGGTGAGGGGGGTCCGATCGCATGTAGCACGGCGCACCGTTCCGCTGAATCACTTATTGACTGATAATCTATTTTGATTCTAATAATATCACAATACAGTAGGGTTTTATATAACAGATAATTATAATTTTAAGAAATAATTTGATACACGCACACCAAACGAGATCCCACGGCGAAAAAAAAGTGTTTTGCCATTGTCCGTACTAACCTTGACATATGTTGTCGTACTTATGCGTTGATGATACGGGCTAGATTACGTTTTGTGTTTGTTGGCGTAGGTACTATCGTCTCGGTCGAGCTTACTTAAACATTCCACGTAGTAGGTACCTAGTAAGTACACATAAAAACACATCAAGTTGTAACACTTTGGGCCGCTCCAATCTATATATCTATCTGCGTCGTTAGAGTTGAAATCGTACTGAAAGTGTTACTATTGATCTGCTTTTGTCCGTACTAACCTTGACTTATGTTGCGCTTATGCGCCGATGATACGGGCTAGATTACAATGGTTTTGTGTATGTTGGAAGTTGAACAAATATTTTGGAGATAGGATTCTGTACTCTACCTACAGTTATACGAATAAGGTTTATTTTAGGTTAACTCGTTACCGAGTGGTGAAAGCTCGACCGACCTACGCCAACATGCACAAAACCATTCTAATCTAGCCCGTATCATCGGCGCATAAGTACGACAACATTTCAAGGTTAGTACGGACATAGCAAAACAAATGGTAACACTTGCAGTACGAGTTGAAATCGTAATCGTGCAAGTGTTACCGATGCGATAGATATTTTCTACTTGTATAGGAATAAGGTTTATTATAAATTGACTTTGACTTTGAAGAACAGTTCGACTAAGATCGTAAGTATGTTCATAATGATAAGAAAAATCGAACTTAGCATTTTTCTCAACTCTAATTTTTCGTCGATTTCTAGAAAACGCTTGTCCGCATGGATCTTTACTGGACTTTAGTAAAGAGTTAATCTACAATTAACCTTATTTGTATATGAGTAGACAACAGAATCCCATCTCCAAATATCTCCTCCGCTCCGACCAATTTCTCGTCCGCGTTCCCGCTGTTCTGTACGTGTAATAGGAATAAGGTTGTTAATCGGCCGCAGTAGCGATCCGCGCGCAGTGGCGCATGCACCGCCGCGTTGATTAGAAATATTTGAATACAACTCTATTTGATATTTTGTGCTTCGCCTGCATTTTTTATTGGAAAACTTGAAAAGCAGTTTTAATAAGATAGTCTGTTCATAATGACAAGAAAAATCGGGCTGAGCATTTTTGGAAACCCTCATTTTTCGTCAATTTCTGGATAACGGTTTTCGGTCTGGATTTTTTATTGGAAATTCATAACTACTTTCGAAAGTAATATTTTAAATACATAATTAAATAGAAATTGGAGTGAGTAATTATCCCTTGGAAATTACGGCCAAAAAACACATTTTATTAAAATATATATATTTCCATATGGAAATATGGTTGGATATTCTGTCAACACATGCCTATAGGTAACTAGAACTTGTAAAAAAAGAATTTTGGATAGAGCAATTTTCCTGTAATTGATACCACGTAATTTAAGTTTGACCTTGAAAATACCTAACTTCCGTTTCTACAAATTATTGGATACTATGTCAATTTCAATCTACATATGGTACTCTATCACTGTGCCAAATTTCATAGATAGATGAGTTACTGCTAGGGTCAACTCCTTTAATGACTGGCCTAAAAGTCCAAACGGATGAATGGAAGGGGTTGTCTCCGCCGATCCCGGGATCCGTTTGGATTGGAAACGGATCCCGGCAGTTTGTCTCCACCGATACCGGGATCGGTTTCCAACGCAAAAAACAATTAATGTTTTTACCCACCGATCCCGGTATCCGTGGCTACAAGAAATAAATTATATTACTTGTGGAAACGGATCACGGTGGACAGAGATAAGAAAGGAAGAACCCTCATTATCTTTATTGGGCATTATTTGGACGTTAACAATGGACCCTTATTTGGACGTTTTTTTAATTGTTTTAGTAAGACCTTTGTGTATCTAGTCTAGTTGTTTATAGGAGATCAATGGTATCTATAGATTTATTCAGGAAACTTAATAGCAAGTTACAAGTTCATTGCAAAATTGTTTCATTTAAAACAAAGCCCATGTACAAAAATAAATACAAAGATTAGATAACATATTTTATTTTATTTGTTATAGATGTGGTGACAAAGGAAAGAGAAACAGTGTTGTCTAGGTTACATGGTGAGTGAGCGTGATTTGGAATAAATGAATGATGCAAGGTTATTGTAATACCTCTATCTATGGTGATTACTTTTTTAATCAAAATTATATTTTTAGAAGAGTTTACACTCTGTTTAAATTTTAAATATATGTCAACCATCCAGAATAAATTCCCTAATGAAATAACATGTTTTTAAACTTATATTAATTTTACAACAAAGGTCTTATGTACATTAAGTATGTTTTATAATGTATGAACTGACCAACGCCTTGGTACATGTCCTGTAATGTTACAACAAAAATTTAAAATAAATTAAATATCACTTTTTAAACTTTCACGGTTTGTATACATATTAATTAGATAAAACGGGAATTACCGTGTTAAACATTTATTATTATTGATGTCTCGATATTTCGCCAGCATTGCAGCCATCATGGTCACGAGTAGACTGAAGTCGGTGAGTGTTAAACGTCAGAAGGGTGACACAAAACGATCTACCCTCTTTCGTGTTCGCTGACTGCGTTGAGAAAAGTTGTTGATATTTGCAGGTACCCCCATTTTGCAAAAAGAACTAATTATGTCCGCTCGTTTGCACGCACTCGCCTTTGTGCCTCGTTTACATAAGTCGATCACTGGATTCCAAGTTTTAGACAACAGAAAACCATCGTCGCGATTGAAATTTCTGTATTTCTTTATTTCAATGGCCTCGCGTACTAATCTGGGAACATAATGGCGTTCTGTCGATAATACTTTGACGTTTAACACTCACCGACTTCAGTCTACTCGTGACCATGATGGCTGCAATGCTGTCGAAATATCGAGACATCAATAATAATAAATGTTTAACACGGTAATTCCCGTTTTATCTAATTAATATAAATTAAATATGTTTTATAAATAACACTTTATTTTTATTATCAGACTTACCTGGACACCCATCATTCTTCCAGCTATTCCAATGCTCCTCCCGCTTTAAGATATGTTTGACGTATTCAGCGAAGCGCTTCCCATCGGGCGGCGTCTCGCCCAACAGCCGATATATCTGCGACGTCGACTCTTTTACCCACTCCGTTTGGTCAGATTTAAGCTCTTGGGTTTCCCTGCAATAAGACGAACTTACAGAGAAGCTATATTTGGCAGAAATTACTAGTTTTAAGCATTTTTGGTCACAGGATAAGATCCAGAAGATAAAATAGACAAGAGATATTACAGTGATACCCCCGTGATGGGAAACAACGTAGATACAGTCCTACAAGGGAGGATTATAAAGTAATGATAAATGTCTGTTTCACTGAAGCATTGTAACAATAATATGACTTTAAATAAAATAATTACCAGTGGTAATGTTAATACAATATGGTGGTCACTAGCCCTAGGATGACTTGCCCAAAGGTTCGAGAACAGTGGCTCATAATAATGAAGTCTGAAGGAAGACGGGGGAAGGTCTATGTCAAAGGACAGCTTTAACATTATGTAAAAGATCGTATTGTGAAATAATGAAGGTTATTTTTATTTATAGACCACAGCGATTACTTATCATCAGGTGGATCGTCACCTTGTTTGCATAAATATCATCAGTCATTATAAAAAGTAGATTTAACAATACATACATTTTAAACTTAACAGTCGATGACAAATACTGGAACAGTATCAAGAATTGTATGAGCACACATCTTCTAAAATTGGAGTCTGACAGCTGCAGCTCCAGTAACTTCTGATTGGTGAGGAACTTCGCGAAGTAGTGCTGTTCCTTGCTGGATTCCTCCATCTCGACGTCGGAGCCAACGGCCTTCAATCTGTTCAGCTTAGATTTCTGTAGCTCGATAGCTTCTAACTTGTACGATGAGAATGCTGATAAGACGCTGCCTGAATGCTGGAATGTAAGGTTGCACGCTGATATTCAAAATAGACGCGATTCTATCAAACTTAGTGAAGAAACATAAAGCAGGAATGAGAATTTTATAATTTCTTGACATGTTATTAGTTTGGTTTCCTTTTTTTTATTAGTGTGAAATCCCAAATGCTAGCAAATTCCAAGACAATACCAGTAAATTGATAGGCTAGCTAGGTTATCAATCACAATTTTGCAGTATGTGTACCTAGTATAATTTGAGATTATGTTTCTGTATGAAACATTATAACATATGGGTTGGCAAGTATTCTATAATGTTTGATTTTCTACAACTCAAAATCTTTATTACATTCCGTAAGTTATTACATTGATGGAAGTATAACATTACGGACCCTGTTGGGCACACAAGGAAGGCTAATTGTATAAAGGCCATTGATAGTATAATAATATTACTTGTCATTCATTGTCACTCAGTCTAACTAGTATACTAATCAAACTAGGATCAATTCAACTATAAGAAGCTTATAAAATCTGTTAGGCAGGTATTTTCTGTTAAAATAAAATAATAAATAGAATAGCACTCACTGCAACAAAAGTTTTCCATTGGATTTTATTATAACAAGTATTCGGATTCCTGAAGAAGTCTTGGAGACTCCAGAATCTGCAGTACAGGTTATAGTCTATGGTCAGTTTACTCTTCTCGTCATCCACAACCATTTCCTCGTCGAGAGCATCTTTCAATGTACTGGAGTTGTCACCTCCAAATTCCGTGACATTCTCAAGATTAAATTCTGATACAATATTCAGTCCGGAACGTTCGGAAAACGGAAAGAACTTCGCTAGAAATAGCAATATACGACCACAGAAAACAGTATTCTGTGATCTTGACAATCGTCTCAGTAGATCGTTGCACATTCTTAGCAAATTGTTTTTGCAAGCGATGAAAAACAATTCCTCTTTCCAAATATTGACACCGTTCTCGACATATGTGAACATTTTCTCGCATTTATTCAGAGTAAGTGCGTCGAAAATATCACCTAGTAGCACGACGGGCATCGTAGGAGTTACCATCTGCCGTCTACATGACTCTATGCAAAAACAAACATAGTTCTCAAGGGTGTTGGGCTCTTCAAGTAGTAGTCCAAGCAGTTTGTCCCTAAACGCTTGGTCCATGGCGGCTTTTCGGTCAGTTTCATTGGTGTTTTTTGAGAAGGAGTCCAGCAAATCAATGTTGTTTGTGGCAAACGCCTTGGAGAGTACATCCTGGAATATGTTTTTGTTAGTGACTCGAGAGAGTCAAGTCAGCTTTGAGTATTTACTAGAGATAGTAAATACTCAAAACTGGTATTATAAAATTATAAGTTTGGTTATACAACACGTACCCTATATTTACTCCTCAGTTCCTCAAATCCTAACTTCTCAGACATCTTAGAAAACGTATTAGTTTTATTCATTCAATTAGTAGTATTTTAATTAATCTGAAAAATTAAAAATAAATACGAAAAAACAACGCCACTTTTTTTTAAATAAATTCTTCCCAGGGGGAAAGGCACAGCCAACTAGGGCATACAGCCTGGTCTGATGTTAATAGAATGTCTGACTTCTTATAAATACATACATATATATGATGATAACCTAACCTAAACCTACGCGAAACCCTCCCAAACCCCTAAACGAAATAACTAAACGATCCACGCAATCATCGAATTATGCAAGGAATCCTACCTACGACCTCTACGAAAGCTCTACGGTCTCTACGACATCACAAGGATAGGATATAGATTAGATAGGCGTAGCTAGATAGGCTCGCAGTCTAAGCTTGCAGTAAAAAAATAGAGGATCATTTGCGCCACAAACTACTGAGAGGAGAATTGCGTCAAAGTTCGTTCGTCTATATCAAATCATTGAGCCGGGCTAGTTAGCACGGTTTAATATAGTTAACACTATTATTTAACAAGGTTTAACTGAATTTACACGGGTTTATCTGTTGTGCAAGAGATTTGAACGGGTTTAAGGATTTAAGAATCTAGCGCCCCAATATGATAACCCCGTACTTAGTCCCTTTCAAATCTCGAGCTTTGGAGCAAGTAGCCCATTACATTGGAATAAAAATTCAATATAAATATTACGCGGCGCATTTGTAGGGAAAGCTTCTTCAATGTAAATGTTCCATTCACTTCCATTTGCCTATTAAAAAAAAAACAATTGTAGAATCTTCTGCCATGGTAGAAATCAATAGTAGAAATATTCCGTGGTAGAAATCTTAAAAAGAAAATAAATCCTGGTCACACTGTACAGCTGTCGTGTTGTCTTGCTTGTGGCGTCCTGTGTATTTATCTTTATTTTAGATCACTTTTATGTAATTTATTTGAAATGAATTAAGCCTTAATTTTAGCGTAAGGTTAGTTATACATAAAGCCTATTGTTAGGTGCATTTATTTGTTGAGAAAGTAGCATCTCAGCGCGGAAACATGGATAGAAACATGAGGTAAGTAATGTGTTCTTTATTCTCTACTTTCACGTTTGATTGCTCGGGAACACGTTTTAAACTATTGTCTATTTCGTCAATAAGCTGTATTGTGTGAGTTTCAGCTATCGAATGTACTTGATTCAGAATGGAGACAACCCACATCGATGATTCCCACTTTAATGCTATTATTTATATGCCACTGCTGCAGATGCGTACCTTTGTGTATTTTTGTGATAATGACCCCTCTTTGATACCTGATACGCAGGCGCCAAATTGTCTATTATTTACATTTTGCCGCATTTATACTCATACCACCATCATGCATTTCAGGCCAACTATCATTTTGCAATAATGCATTTTGGAAATATTTTGCTTAAGTTTAGTTAAAATATAACACGGTATTGTGTTATCCCTCTGCTATTCACTATCATAAGTGTTATCATATTTTATGTCGATGAAAACACGAAATAATTTGAAATGGAAGCCTTATTCAGACAATCCCCATTACCAATGCCATATTTATTGTACATAAAAGTTATAAATGCTTCAAGAAATTTAATAAAATATAGGTAGGTACAGTCCAACTCAGGGAAAGGGTATAGGAGAGTCATTAAGCCTGACACCTGACCTGAGTCATTAAGCGGCCTAGGCCTCAGATCTCAAAGCCAAAATCGTACATTATGTTTTGTATTTTTTTCGGTAATTGTTGTGTTTTTATGTACAATAAAGTGTATTTGGATTGAATCGAATTTGAATCTCTACAGCAACTGTAGGTGCAACTGGCCGCAGGCCACCCATGTATGTGTCACTGAAATATTCTCAAAAACTGCTCAATTGATTTTTAAGTCTTTTACAAATATCAAATACCATAGCACGCACTCTAAACTATCTACTAGCCAAATTATTTTTTGAGAAAATCTTAACCATATTGAGGCCCTCTGTATAACTCTCTCTGTTTACGACTGTACATATGGTATGTCTAACTCTAAGAGCTGTCTTAAGTATTATGAGTATTAACAGCTTGAAAACAATGAAACTATCCCATTCTTGTAGGTCAAGCTATGTGAACAGTGGCCCTCGCTCCCTGCCACACATGGGCAGCGCTAAGCGACACAGCGGCAGCGGTCACAACGGCGCGCGGCTCAGTCCCCCCGCACAGCCGAGACTCAGTCCTCCCACCGTCACACACAGCCACAACCAACAGGACGAGATCATTAGCTACGTGTACGAATCTTGGAATAAGGTGCGTTCATTTCATCTTCAGGCTATTTGTATGTCCCCATTGCTCGAGTACGGACATTCCTTTACATAGAGGAGCTCAGGCTGTGATCCACCATGCGGGCCCGAGTGTCGATTGCACATGCCTTAGATGTTTTTGCTACAGCATGCAGGTGTCGTCTTCACCATTTTGAGAGCATTTTGTAAATGTACTGTAGTATGTATGGTATGTGTAGTAGTATTTCCTTTCTTCCTTGTTCATTTATTCTTTAAATTATACTTAATAGATAGAAAAGCCTGGACCAAGATGAAGCCTATTATCCGGCGCAGTTTTCTTAATTTCGAGTATGAGTGGAGTTTGACTTCAGTCTTACAACTGTCAGATTTCATACAATTTTGACAGTCGTAAGTGCGAGCTCATGCTGAGTTTGTGCTCAAAACTATCTGTAAATATAAATATCGGCCTACGTTCTTCTTTGGAGTCTCGCAAGTAAATAAACTATGTTCACGCCATTAGTGGAAAAATACGCACGGAGTAAAAACATCTCATAATTATTGCTCCAGAGTCGACCAATCAATAATTATTAAATTAGGTACTTAGATAGATAGATACGGACTTGCAAAAGCTCAGCAAACGACAAATCATATGTCACTAAAATAAGGACTTCGAATAAAAGGCATTATTATTATTATCTGTTTATTTACATATATTATTATTTAATATATTTATGCATTTCAAAAATAAGATTTAAAAATTTATAAATAAAAAAATAGCCACCCACCGGCAGAGGGATGCAGTGGGAGGTTAGGATCCCAGAGTGAGGAACCTCCTCACAATGCGTGCCGTGTCCAGCAGCACTGCCTTCTGTATCGGGCTCTTGACCCAACTGTCTAGCGAGAGTCTCTTGAGATGTTGGTCGAGACTCTTCGCCATTAAACAGTTCCCTGTTACGAATATCGGAACAATTATGGTTGAGTCCACATCTCACATGGCGGTAACCTCGTGAGCCAAGTCTAAGTATTTACTTAGCTTTTCCTTTTCGGCCTTCACGAGATTCTCATCATGGGGGATGGTGACGGTTATTATTATTATGTATCTCTCTAGGTTTCACGGGTTTAAGAAAACCCGGTCCTTTGAAAGGCTTGCACGGAGACATAGGTCCAACGCTTAGAGGCCCCTTAGATAACTTTAATTTGAAGGGATAAGTGATGCATATAGCGGAACCAGTCTCTGAGCGCATCTGAATGCACTCAATGACAGACCCCGTCAGGTGCATAAACTATTGCAGTGATTGGAAATTACAACTTAATTGGGGCTATTGGTTTGATTGGGGTGTTGGTGGGTCAGTCAGTCTGGTCTATAGAGCGAGACGTCGGACACCTGCCATGATCACATGGTCTCGAAGTTATGAAAAAATTGGCAGGGGGTGACTATTATTATTATTATAACATCGTATCTTTTCCTACCATTGCAGGTATCGCGAGAGCTAGAACGTGGTAGCGAGGACGCAAAGTACTATCAGGAGGTAGTGGCACCGAGACAGCTGGCTAACTTCAGGCCGTTCAACCTCGAGGAGTGGTGGGCCCGTCGTCTGCTGCAGTCAATCAATCGCAACAAGCACCGCTCTTAGACTTACTTCGTATCGGAGGTGATTTGGTGTCTCATTGTAGCAATATAACATGTGTTTTTTGATCAGCGAGGCCCAGCTCAGGGGTGGTAGTCTAAATAATGATAAGAATAATAAATAACAAATAATAAATAGCCCCAATTAAGTTGTAATTTCCAATCACTGCAGTTTATGCACCTGATGGGGTCTGTCATTGAGTGCATTCTGATGCGCTCAGAGACGCGTCCCGCTAGGTGCATCACATATCCCTTCAAATTAAAGTTCTCTAAGGGGCCTCTACGCGTTGGACCTGTGTCTCCGTGCAAGCCTTTCAAAGGACCGGGTTTTCTGGTGATACCTGGAGAGAATAATAAATAAGAAAGTGGAATTTTCAATATGGCGGCAGCCTGCGACCTCCCGCGCGCCGGCACTGCCAACCGCGAGCGTTAACACTTAGTTTCCTAAAATTGTGTTATTATTGGTTCTAACATAATTACTATTTAAAAAAATCTCTGTTCAAGTTCTCTTGAAATTATCGCAGCGCATGGACGTTGTCATTGTGCGATACAAAATATGCCCGATACATGACAGTGGCCCGGCCGACTGGCCACGAATGTATGTAACAAATTTTAGTATTTGGTATACTGCTTATATTGTATTGGCATCAGTATCGTGTATATTATCACCCCTGAGTCGCTCGGCGTTGTACAAAACCACACCCATATTATTTTATATGAGAATATGGAATGCAGATATGGGATCTTGTAAATTCGTTTCTGTGATTTGATATATCCGCATGATTAAATGACACCAATTCCAAAATCATGTAAGAAAATTAATGATTATACTTGGACATTGGGATAATCGAATCGATGCCACAAACGCGATTTAGCTTTATGACGGTTTGAAATTGAATGTTTAATTTGGATGGCCATTTGCGATCTAGATCAGTTTTTAAACTAGCAGTTTTTATAAGTTTAATTAATATTTCAAGGGGCTCATAGGGCAGTTGCGAGTACACGTTGAAAACGATTGTACAAGTTAAGCAATGTTGGGCGAGGTCAGGACTTGAATGGGTGACACTTTCATCTGAGCCCCTTCGTGCCTCGGAAAGCACGTTAAGCAGTTGGTCCCGGTTGTTGTCGCTTGACAGCAGTCGTTAGGCCACGTCAAAGGCCTACGGGCCTGAATAACTTTGACAAATAGGCTTGGTCACTAAACCACACGAGAAAAGAAGAATTATTATTCCGACAAAAACTGAGAAATACCTAGTTGGTTGCTGGAAAACAAGTAACTACCCGATTTTATTATTATTTAATCCACAGTTCAAATTATAAATTAAAGCATACGTATATTTTATGGAGCTAAATAAACATATTAAAAACATAACAAACTCCTTATACAGATAGTTACATGTTCTATTTGGCGTCAGTTCGGTCATCTTGAATAATTTTAGAATTAAAACTAGTGAGCCATTACTACAAATTATTATATATAAACGGATATCACTCACTTATATTGTTGAAGTCTGCAATTAGACCCGACAGTTTCGACCGATTTCGACGGTCTTTTTCTTCGCGCACCGAAGAAACGTCACCGGCGACGCGGGCGTGGCGCGCTCACCTTGAAAAAGACCATCAAAATCGGTCGAAACTGTCGGTCTAATTGCCGACTAAGTGAGTGATATCCGTTTATATATAATAATCTTGAATAATATCTAATTAACTATCAAGTCCATTAGGAATGAGGCATTTGAGATAATTATTTTATTGCAAGTTTGAAATGCGTTTTTGGATAGTTTATCCTAGATTCCTGTTTAGCGAACCAGGGGGTGACCGCGACTTCAATAGTTTACGTTATCGTTTTCATTTTGACACTGAAACGATATACATAGCTGCGTTTCGTTATCGTTTGTTAAAACTTGCAAAAACATAGCAGCAATGTACATGTGTAAAATTGAAAGCGATTACGATAACGATGGAAGACGCGGTCACCCCACGGTATCTTTTAGTATATTGGTTTCAATATTGTATCCTTAGTAACACATAGTAATAGACGCCAGAGGGTAACCTTTATTAGTGTTCTGTGGTAACCTTTTATTTCTAAATGCCTGTAACCATGTATATTTCAACTAATCCCAATTCTGTTTTCACATTTGAATATCAGTTTGTATCTACAGGATGTCCTTGTAATCATTCGACAAATTGAAACTGGGGGTTGTACTCATGATAAATAAGTCAAAACTGCAAAAAAAATTAACTGAGTACACTCACCTAAGAAATTCCAGTGAAAGAAATCGTTGCAAAAAATTTAAAATACCTTAAAATATAAAAACTCCAAAGCAGTAACTATACACATCAAATTTAAAAAAATGATATTTGAATTTTGTGTAAACATTTTTTATTCCTAAATTGTTTAATTTACTTAAACGCTGTGCGAAATTCAATTATGTCACAAGCCTAACCATCCATTTAATTTTGTCGAATGAATTCAAAGACACCTGTAATTTTTAAATAATATTTACCAATTTAGGGTGGGTAATTTGGCTTCGATGATTCCGCCAATAATCTGGTTGAGAGATACTTTTATACCTTTTAATTTTCTATAACTTGGCAAATAATTTAATCCATTACACAATCGGTATGGGGCCAGTCTATAAGATCGGTGACTGAATTGATGTTAGATTGACGTGCAATAAGGCACATACAATGAGACACCATAACAATATTCCAGAATCACACATTAGATTTGACGGGGAAGAATGAATTTAATTGTGACGCGTTGTTTCGCTCGTTAAAGGGGTTTGAACCACAATTTTGTTGCTTCCCACTATGAGACCCCATGTATCGATGGAGGAAGCTTCTGTAAATGAGAAATATCATTTATGTATCATTATATATCAAATTATCGAGAGTCCGGGCTATGGGCTCATTCTTATCAGGGTTAGAATTCGACTTCGATATAAACGGACGTGGCCTGAACCAATTTTGTGCATCTCTTCATCATTGCATTAAAAATAATCAATTATCTCTGATTGCCATAACAAAATAGTTCGAACCACTATATTACGCGACAACGCAATTCAGTTGAATTCACTCTCGAATCTAATGTATCTGATTTTCATACAAAATGTATTTGACTTCACAGTTTCCCTTCATTATGTTTACGTTTAAGACTTACACGGGATTTTGTAACGTAACGCCCGTGTAAAAATTGGTACTGGAGTCTGCTGGGGTTTTATTATGGCATAAAATATTCCTTCAAAGTTATAAAAGTAGACCGCTGGACGTGCACAAGAAGACAGCGAAAAGTATATAGGGGGCCTCGATAAGGGTGAGATTTTCTCAAAAACTACTGGACCGATTTTAATAATTCATGTACGGTGGAACACAGAAAGGTGTACAGGAGAGTTTTTAAGGTTGAGATGATCTCAAAAACTACTTGACCTAGTGCAAAAATTCTTTCACTGTTTGATAGATAAAAGTTAAAACTATATAACTGTAAAAGAATTATAAAATTCGGTCCAGTAGTTTTTGAGAAAATCTCAACCTTATTGAGGCCCCCTGTATACTTATCTCTGTCTTCGACTGTACAGTTACATAGTTTTAACTTTTATCTAACAGTGAAAAAATTCTTGCAATAGGTCAAGTAGTTTTTGAGATAATCTCACCCTTAAAACTCTCTTGAACACTTTTTCTGTATTAGATCGTACGTCGACTCAATGGCGAAGTATAAAAAACATGAAGAGATTGATTAACCCATTAAAGGCCAAACAGAAATGGAGAACCTGTTACTCATACAAATTACTTATTTTTGTAATATAAAAGGTCAAGAAAACATATCCAAAAAAATATTTTGATATTTTTGGGTTTTGGGGGGATTTTAGGGGGTGTACTCAAATGAGTACACTGGCCACTTATGGGTGAAATTTTTCGAAGCAAGACTTTTCGCCGCAATGTATTTTTAGACATTTCTTGCACTCCCAGCTGACTCTAGCATGACAAGTAACGCAACGTAGTTGCTCCTCAATTTCAATCCATACGGTCTTTGCTCAAAACATGCAACCGCCAACCATTAGTAATACCCATGTCCAGCAACTACATAATCAAAACCGATGAGAAAGTTATCGGTAAGTACCTGAAAGAAAAAGAGTGAAGCTAAGAAAGCTCAGAGCTTCCAGCTCGACAGAACTGGAAGGAATTCTGCGAGAAACAGGGATAAGGAAGAATTATGGGAAGGGAATTGCAGAGTGATAAGAACGACTAAACAGGAAGACCTGCCTTTGGTCAGAGATGGGACTACATTGAACCAAATGAAACCTGCTAAGCTGCTGGCGGAAACGTTTTACCCGGATGAGCTGAAAGAGGAGGACAATGAGCAACTCCTGGAGATACGTCAAGCTGCTGACCTGATGATCGTATAGGATCATGATTATCAACATGAAAGAACTGAAACTGCAGTCGATTGTTTCACTGCTAAAAGGCTTAGATGACCTGACGTCAGATATGTCTCATGAGGCCATAACCCTGGACCCAGAGATTTTCCTAGCACTGGAGAACAAATGCCTTGAATGTGGTCTTTCCCCAACCACTCCTTAGTACGACCAATGCGACTGGAGAGAAGCCACAGTGGTCATACTAAGGAAACCTGGAAAGGCTGAATATACTACGCCAAAGTCATATATACCAATTTGGCCTACTACCAGTGCTAGGAACAATTCTAAAATAGCTTAATAGCTTTCTGAAGGTTTCTGCATTATCAGCAGCATTGAAACGTTTTCGTCTCATGGTTGAACCTTCTGAAACATAACCCGTTATTTCTGATATCAATGTGGCCATTGTACTCAACTGAGTACAGTTGTATAAATCTTCACAAAAGTCACCCAATATAAACAATTCGTTAGCAGATGATTTTTTACATTACAGATAACAATGTTTCCGACTATATTCAGCACTAATTATGATATTAGGTTACTGAACAAAAATATGAATGATTGTACAAAACACCTAACTCCGTCATCCGTAGAACTCCGAATGTTAGTAAATCCAAATCACACTAAACTTAATTTTACCCGCATTTTGTTACTATAATATAGGAAGCAATATTACCCTTTATTAGAATTCAGAAAAACAAGTCAGTAAAATCTATTAAAATCGGATATATATTAAAAAATATAACTGTACTCATTTGAGTACAGCGACAGCTAATGGGTTAATGTGCAGAAAGCGTGAGTTGTGTGTCAGGATCGCAGCACATGAAAGTACGGAAACAGAAAACGGAAAACAGGCAGCGACGATCTACTTCCATTTGCTGCTCTCCTGGTACACCACTCTCGTTTACACATACATCAATCAGTATCGTCATGAACGCTCACACTTTACGAAACCACAGACTAAAATAGTAGTAATTAAACCTTCAGCAGATTTTAGAAGGAGTGTTGAGAAGTACAGGCAGTATTTAGTACACTATTGACATTTTAATGAGATTGTGATATAATTTTATTGACTAACTTAACCATACATCGGATTTGACAGGGCAATAATGAACTCTATTACATGAACATTGCGTTAATGATAATCTTTTTTCCAATGTCTTAAACATACTAATTATTATTTAGATTGGAACTAGAATTTAGACAGATTAAATTCAAATTGATTCGTGCGTTACCTAAATACATATATGGCTTTAATAAATGTAGTTTATTGTGCCATAGCAAATCTGATGTATGAAAATAACGAACGTTCGCGAAGCAATAATGCACAGTTGACATGACGTAGGGAAACAATATTTTATAATTATTAAAAAAACATGTTTTTCAAAGATGTAGTAACGCTAAGTAATGTAAATAAGTTAGTTTGAATTCTATTTTTATTTATATTTTAAGTGTATTATTTTTTATTACGGACTCCCCCGGTTTACTTGTAGAATCGACTAGATGTTTTGTGTTATTTTAAATCATGACTTTAATATTGTGACGTATTTCATGCTTGCAGCTGACCATAGACTGCGTCCGTTTATCGGTAACACGAATGACGTCATCGACAAATTAACGCATCTGATTGGTTAGTTATTAACCAATGAGGTGCTTGCATGATTATGCCGACATTCGGTTTACCGACGTGTACGCATCCCTAGAGGGCTATTTACGCACAAGCTAGTTGTTTTGTTGATGGCAAGTCGGCGGAAATATATACGTGTTAAAGAAAACAACCGGTCAAGTAGTTCTTGAGAATCTTCTTCTTCCTCAGCATACCGCAGCCCACTCCTGGTCATATGCCTCTCCATGAATCCTCCATGATCCCAAGGTTGTCTGGTCCACACCGAGCCAGCAACCCTGTTTATGTCGTCGGACCATCTGGTGAGACCACCAGACGCCCACGCTTCTTCTACCCGTCCGGGGTCTCCACATGAGAACGCACTTACTCCATCGACCATCGTTTCGGCGACAGAGGTGCGCCCAGGCCCGTTTCAGTTTTGCCACTCCTTCGTTCTTGAGAATATCTCAACCTTATTAAGGCCATCTGTGTATTTTTATCTGTCTTCGACATAGAAAGACAGAAATTAGTATAACGTGAATCTGTATACATATAAACATGCTTCTAAATCGTCCTAAGCTGTCGATAGATTAAATCCCAGGGCTGGATACATTTTATACCCAAAAACCAGTACTTTTTGTAATAATGATTGTCGCTTGCCTAAGATGTAAATGATCCTCTATGGTAATTCTGGCAGTAGCAAGTAGGTATTTCAGATAAGCAACAGAGTTCAATAAGCCTACATTCCACTACGCCTGTACTTAGCATTTGAAACTATTGTAAATAGGTTTTAAGTGATGCAGTGCTGCCAGATAATGGATTTGAATAAAACATTTTTACTATATTTTGTTGTTTTTATGCTCTAAAAACCAAACTAGACACTAAAATTACCAAATGGTTGTCTAAAAATTAAAAAAAAAATGTTTTTGTGGTCCACCAGTTCGATCTCATTTATTTGTATTTGAGTTTCCATTAATGGAGTTTTAATCCTCATAAAATACCGACGAGGATTCACAGTTAGGTCCATTTGAATAGAGCGTGCCACGGAATGGCGAGGTCCATAGTTCGAATCCCGGTCGTGACGGAAAAAAAGTTCTGCATTTGTTATTACGACGAGGATTTGTACTAAATTGTATACTTATTATGTAGATTTTGTATAAGTAGGTACAAACTTATTTTGGCCCGTCCCAATGCTTGGGGGTGGGTACCCTAAATCGAAAAACATTACTCTTCTCTAAGCTATCAACTAGTAAAGGATTTTTTTACAATCGGTCAAGTAGTATCGAATCGTATGACAACGGCCAACCCATTTCTGTTTTCTTTTACTTGCAAATCGACAATCATTTTGTTTATGTATACCTAAGTAAGTAGCAGCATAAGTATCTAGATATACAACTAAAGAGCCTTCTAGACAACCCTTACATAACATAAGTATTTGTATTTCAACTTCATCTCGCATAGTTCAAAGATCAAGTTTAGTTCTGGAATTCATAACGCGTCGTATGGTCGTATGTCAAACAGAGTGGCTCAAAGCAAGTGTTTACGCGACCACGACTCTAGCTGCATTCTTCCACACAGACCTGGGAAGCGCCGCGACATTACGGCGACAGTCTCAGAATATCCAACATTTTCGTAAGTAGTTCTCAACGTTGATGGTTTGTTTCTGGAATTAATATACTTACTACAAGTGTAAGTAGCTACCTATAGAGCTACATATATCTGACCATATGTTGGGAGAGCAGTACCGTTTACAGAATGTCTGTCCAGCAGTCCTGTGCCCAGCGAGGCCAAAAAATTTCTGTTATCGCTAATGTTTCAATTCAACTCTAGACGCTTGTTTTATATTTGTCGGCGAAGCAAATCCGTTACAAAATATCTATCTATTTAGTTGTCGTATATAGGAATAGAGCGGAGGAAGTCTAGAGTCGTTATATTAATTATATTCATTCAACCTACTTATTATTAGTTACTTAAAAAGAAGCGGTTGAAAGTTAAAACAAACTTTTAGGGTTTAAGGTTGTGGCTCCTTTTTCGCGTCGCTTCCAACGCCTGTATGAGGGAAGCTAATAATAAGTAACCGGCTAATGAGTTTGGTGAAACTTCTCGTTTCGTTAACTTAAACAAGGAGATTATGTGTAGGTAATTTTTTTCAGTGGTGAAAATATTACGAGAGTTGTTGCCAAAGTTTTAGGTTGTTGTTGTGTTGTTAGATAAGTTAGATGTTGTAGGCGTTTGTTGATGTTTTGTCTCTGTTATATTTACTGCTATTATTATAGACTTAGGTACTTAGCTAAGTAGAAGTAGGTAATAAGCTAAGTATTTATACACAAGCTACTGAGGAGCTAGGCTTGCTGATTATCTACTTTATAAATGAAAACGATGGAAACATGATGAAAAATTTAATATACTTATATAGGGTTAGTTTTTAGTCACGTTATTATTTTAGGTGTTAATTTAATGTAATTTTATAAAATAAATGATTTAACTAAAAAAAGGTTGTTAGTTAAATTGTTACTAAATAGTTTAGTTTTAATTTTTTTTTCAACATGTAATATGTATATAATAAATATACTTATTACGTAGGTAACAACCAGAAATTATTTCAAAAATCAAAAAAAAAAAACGACTGCAAAATAACTATCCCCTTTTATTTAATTTTTTGTACCCTATGACGCTCCCGTAATCAAGACGAATCTAACGATACCTCATACACCGAAATCCATCAAGCGTTTAGGCTACAGGATGACAGGAAGAAATGGACATACATACATACACCCGAAAAACATTACCTACCCTCCTGTCGGGTAAAAATATACTAATTTGTATGGGCCAGGGACGTAACATTTGACTAAGTAAAAAGAACAATATATTTTAAATGACAATGCCAGATTCTGCCCCACCATCAACCGCTAGATGTACAAGATAACGAATAAATGTAAAAATATCTCCGTTTTTTATTAAAATTATTGGTTTAAAATAAAGTTTTGTACATGTCGAAAAAAACAGCTTAATTAAGAATTCTGAAAAGAAATCGAAGCGAATTATTCATTGTTTTTGTTATTCTTCTATAGGAGTTGCGAGAGTAGTAGAAAATGATACTGATTATGATTATGCAATATAAAACCTGTAATAAGTCCCCAACAAAATGATAGGTAACAGCTTAAATTGTCACGTAGTTTTGTAGGTGGGACAAAGCTCCATTGAAATGTGTCATCAAAAATTACAAATGGCCAATCGCTAACACAAGCACTTATACCTATTATTATTGAAAACAAAATGTAAGTATACCTAAGGCCCACTTGCACGCTCCGTGTGCTGTCAAATCTCAAAAAGGTCTTTGCACTAACTCTGAGTTAACACTGGCCAAAATACGAGAAAATCGAAAAGACAATTGAGAAGTACCTACTTGACTGATTTTAAGTACTTACTTAGTTCTTGATAAAATCTCAACCTTATTGCGACCCGTATATTTTTCTGCATTCGATTGCACCTACGTTACACTTTGTCTGTAAGTTAACCAAAGCCAATTTATCTGAAAATAAAATTTCATGAAAAATTAGTTCAATTTCCTTATAAATAGCGCCGACAATCAATTTCAGCCGTCGGGCTTGCAACCAATCGCCCGCCGCTGCCGATCCGTCATGGCGGTTATACGTCCTCTTGCTTGTTAAACAGTTAATTAAATTTTAAACTTCCGCAATAATATTACCTATAGCTATAGGTAATATAACCGGGTAGGTACCTAATCACTATCCAAGGTATCTTGAACTTATGACATTGTAGCCAACTATACCTACCGCAGCCCAAATCAAGTGTCTTATTTTGTAAACAAATATGATCGTCTAATTACCTGTTGTGATGTAAAACTGAAGCAACTGATTGATCGAACCATCATCATTGAGAAAATAAAGTAATCCGATCAAATAATTTCAAAATAACTATGCAATAATCACAGAACTGCTTAAAATGTTAGTAGGGTAGGGTAGTTTTTGTTTACAAAATAAGACACTTGACCTGTTCTTCGGTAGCTGTTTTATCCAATAAAACAGTAATAAGTAGTAACATGAATAAGAAGGTACTTGGCTTATTCAGATTTCTTACTTAAATAAATCATAAAAACAGGTAGGTAGATAGGTACCTAGGTATGGACTACAACATATCAATGGCATAATGGGATCTAGCAGTACGAATTCAACTCTTATAACGCAGATAATAAGAACAGTCCAAAGTGTACACTTGATCTGCTGTTAGCTGTACCATACGTAGGTACCTACATTACCTCCTACTAGTAAGTTACTTAGTAGTAAGTAGGTATCCTAATTTTAACATAATTTTGAAAATAGAAGTGTCCAGCATCCCTAACAAAGTGTCATTTACTTTCGCTAACACGACATTTTTATCCGACTGCGCAAGAAGGAGGGTTATGTTTTTCGAGTGTATGTATGTATGTATATCTAATTCTTTGGCACGCCCTACACTGTAGCTGTAGGGCCTACAGCTGGATGGATAAACAGCTAAACGGCTTGATGGATTTTAACATAAATGAGGTGTCGTTAGATTTATCTTGATTGTAGAAGTGAGCATAGGCTATAAAAATTTAATCAAAGCGGCTCAAATTTTTAGCAGTCGGGTTTTTCGTTTCTTAAATTAATTTCTGCTTGTTATTTCTATTTTAGCGTTAACAAAAGTAATTGCCAATTGTCTGGGTGTTGAAAGGGTTCCAATATGGGCCTCCGTAACGGAAATCCAGTAAATATAGGTAGGATACTACTACCAATCAAACCTACTATCCACTGGAGCTCGAAAAAAACCAAGACTTTTAAAATAACTATCTGATATTGATATCAAGGATGGCATTAACGAACGTACCTACTTAGTCATAAAACGTCCATTGCCTTCACCGTTCATTAGAGAGCTTCGGTCCACAGCTTCGCTAAGGAGCTTCCAGTGTAAGCTTCTTTGCTCGGATCACTCGATCGCAGTTTCCTTTGTTTTTTAGCACTAGAGGTATTATTTTTATATTTGAGTCAGTTTCTAGTATGCATCTACTTATTATTTAGCTAGGCTATCAAAACCCTGAAGTAAGGAACCGCTATATTTACGTCGCAGACACCACTCTTGCATGACAGCCAGCATCCCTTCATCTGGTCGGGCGGCATCCCATACTACGTACCCATCCGTGGCATCTTCTCAGGATAACATTTTTTTACGACAGATGAGACCGGTCTGCTGTCACTTCAGTTTTGTATTCCTATGAGCAATGTAAACTACTTTTGTTCTCTGGCGAATAAACTGACTTCTTATTTTACGGTGTGAAGGATAGGAAGTCAATTTATAAAAATATTCCTCACCTTCACACCAGTTTTAAGGTTGGCAGAGCCTCCACCATGGAATCAAATTCTGACTATAGGTACCCAGGCATTTAGTTGACCATTATGCCTTTGTCTTTGTAAAAACGTTAAAGTAGAAAGAGACAGAAGGCATAAACGGTGGAATAACTTTAAATTACGTTTATGAATCTGGCTCTTATTCTGTTCAATAGAGTAAGGATTTTATTACCCGTTGTAGGTAGAAGTAATTCGAGTAGGCGTCTTCTCTTGTTATGATTCTGGCATTCACAAGAAAATCCTAATATAATTGGGAGTTTCGCTGTTGGCAGTAATAAAACTATTTATAAATGCTTCACAATAAGTTTATTTGCTCAAATAATAACATAGCCATTAGTTGTCGGGATCAGTTCTTTTTTGTTTAGTTTTTTAAAATGCTCCTTATAAAAAAATATACCTATCAATATAGTTCCTTTACACCCCTTTGGGTACGGAACCATAAAAATAGTGCAAATCGAAGTCCTTTTACATAGCTGAAGTCGGTCATAAAAATCATGTCAATAAAACTAATTAATACAATATTTATTAATCTCAAAGCCTACGTAGATATATTTAAATAACCTACCTATTCGAGTATCGATCGTTCCCTGATGTAGCACAATCGATCTAGGTATATTGAGATAGGACCTAGTCACTGGCTCGCCAACATAGGTAGCAGTATAAAAGTACACGTCCACCCGCGCCCACGTCTCTCACGCGACTGACACGGATATCCCCCCTCTCCCCCACCCGCACACACTAACTACCCGCATATCTCCGAGATACAAGCCAATCTTTATAACGTATCTGAATATAGGTACGAGTCGTGTCAAAGTACAAATTCTAGTGTAAAGATGGAGAGTTTGCGCGCAAAGCGAGTGATATTCAAATACGTCGTAAATATTGGCGCGAAAACAGAGAAATAGGCATCAATAAGGTTGAGTTTTTCTCAAGAACTCCTTACCGATTGTAAAAATAAGTTAGATAAGAATTAATAAGTTTAGAGTACAAACTATGTTATTGTAAAAATTTATCCAAAATCGTCTGTACTTTTTGAGACAATGTCAACCTTAATCTCTCCTGACCTTTCTCTGTGTTAGACCGTATTATTATGAATATGCTACACTGGGTTTGCTTAAAGTTTAAGCTTCTACTGCTGGTTGGCCCTGGGTCTGTGTTGTGCCGCTGGTTGAAGTGGACACGGAGTCAGGGTCTGCCTCGCGGACACCCATCCATGGAATGCGCTTCTGGAGTTCAGCCCTGGGTAAAAGTTTAGCGTGTGTTAATTATCTTAATAATTATTTTTAATCCGATGATGAAGAAGTTGCGCGCTCGCTTCTAAAAGTATTTATTTTTTCTTTATAAGTTAGGGTTCAGGCAGACGAGCGACAGTGCGCCGCGCGATAGCTCGCGACACCTTTCGCGGAGGGTAACCAGCTGTCGCGGAGTGTCGCGGGGTGTCGCGGACGGTCGCAGAGAGTCGCAGAGGGTCGCGACTTCGCGCGACAGCTTACAACCCTCCGCGAATGGTGTCGCGAGCTATCGCGCGACGTACTGTCGCCCATCTGTCTGAGCCCTTAGGGTCTGGCTCGCGGACACATCCATGGAGTGCGCTTCTGGAGTTCAGCCCTGGGTCAAAAGTTTAGCTAGTGTTATCCGATGATGAAGAAGTTTCGCGTTCGCCTTTTGTTTTTTTATTGATGATAATTACTAAAATCAGGAAAAAAGGCTAATCAATAATAACTTAAGTACCTACGTCTTACTCATTATAATTTTAAACCGTAATATTATGTGCTTTTAGAATTCCTCCTCCTTTATACAATTCATAAGTAGGAAAATGTTTCCAAGAAACTTTGAAATATGAAATTCACAGGGTTTTCATTTCAAGGATCTGTGTATTCACAACTTAATCTGAGATCCACTCGTTATAATCTGAAAATGTTTTCAGGAGAAGTTTAGTTAGCTACATTTTCAGACTACCTAAGTATTAAGTAAAGTACCTACTTAGGAACGTTTGAATGGAATGAATAGGTCGTATATGCTCGCTAGCAAATACGTATAAATACCGTATTACGCTTGTGAATGGTGAGATTTAATTTCGCTACTGGCCTCTACAACAAAAATCGCTCAAATGACAAGCCTCATGGCAACGCAGTATAAGCAATCTCTAACGAATGAACTACAACAGCAACTCATGGTAATGGTACAGCAACTCATGGTAAAGATACAGCAAATCGTGGCAACCAGCAACTCATGTTAATTGGTATATCAACTCATGGTAATGGTATATCAACTCATGGTAATGGTACAGCAATTTATGGTAATTGTACAGCAACTCATGGTAAAGATACAGCAAATCATGTCAATCAGCAACTTATGGTAATGGTATATCAACTCATGGTAATGGTATATCAACTCATGGTAGGTAATGGTTTATGGTATATCAACTCATGGCAATGGTACAGTAACTCATGGTAAAAAACAATTATGGTTGTTATTCTCTCCTGGCCGTTTTCATCCACGGTTCACTAACCTGTATCTGGGATGATTGATGGCGTATACCCAAGGGTCTATGCAGGAGACCACCTTGCAGCAGACGGCTGGTATCATCGTAGCCACAGGTGTCAGCAGCGATCTGACAACAATCATTGGACCCATACAGCTGCGTTCATTGTCAGACTAAACCGCAATTTAACTCCTTAATTTTCTTAAAACTAACCTGGCGATCTGAAACTCTGACACGATGCTATTATATTTCTTTGAAAATTAGAAAGTGAGTCATCGAGTAAATCTTCAGAATTTCTGTAAATTTTGAAGCCTTGGATTTACGAGTATAAATACCCAAATAAGGGGAGAGCAAAGGTCTCTGCTGCGGGCGAGTGAACACATTGGGGCGGGCGTAGCGTCTGTGGCAGCTGGCAGCTTGGATTTCAGTTTAGACTACCCACTGTTGACACTTTACTTGCGATATAAGATAACTCTAGAATTAGCGACTTAACCAAAAATGTATGGAGTTTCTCGAGTTAAGTAGGTATTTATTTCGATATTGCAAGTGATCCTTAGGCCCGTATTAATAGTTGAGCTCAAACCCTCAAGAGCTAATTCAGCTGATACACCCTCAAGACGTGATCACCATCTCAAGTAAGTATGTCATTTATTAATAAACCAATCTTGAGGGCGTATCACGTGATGTCTTTCTCAAGTCGCGGTTCGCCTGCAATCAGCAAATACGTTCACAAGTGTGAGTTTGACAGTTCTCTTAAGAAATGAGTTTTGTTTATTTATACGGCGTTACTCACGTGCTACCTACCCGATTCCTAACCGCACCTAAGTTACGTTTATTAATAGGAACGCCAACTTGAGGTCGTTCTCAAGATTGACTTTTGAGCTGAGAGTGATTTATTAATACGGGCCTCAGAGTATCATGGGTGTGAGATATCCCCTCAAAAGCTCACCTCTCCCCAAAAGCACCAGTCATTGTAACAAAAGCGTACGGCGTCCACGCGCAAACGAAAAGGAAGAATATCGTGAACGCTACTTTAGCGATTCTGATCTCAACGCTTTTGCCCGCGTCCTCTTTGTTGGCTGCCAGTGACTTGACGTTCATCTTCTTGGCTTGCTCTTGCAGCATGCGCTCGTGGAGACGGACCTGGAAAGACCAGGGTGTATAGCTTGGTTAATAAGTGGTGGTGGCGTAGAGTGCTCGGTGGCGTAGTTGATGGGCCATGGAGCATTAGTTTTCCTCGGATTTTTCGCAGGAAGTTTTAGGTTAGTTAGTCAATTAATAAACCCTTGACAAGCTTGAATTTAGAATTAAAAAAAACGCTGAAATTGTCATAATTTGAATTGGAAATGCGGTTTTCGATTATAATTCTGAATGCCTGAATGCACTTCCGATTCGTATCACGTTGTACTTGTACTTAACGGAAATGATTTGGGTGAATCAAGTCTGCTAAAGTCTTTCCCACAAAGGCGCGATCTGCACGCGGCTTGCGGACAGTTGAGACGTCCAGCGTCCAGTAGCGGATTGCGGCCTAGGCCTCGGATCGCTACCTACTGGACGTTAACGACGCTGCCGCAAGCCATGTGCAGATCGCTCCTGTATGGGAAACACTTTATAGTGTACTTAATGCACCCAAGTGAATTACCCCAGGTGAAGTAAGTTAAGTATACCGCTCCTAAATATTGTGTAGCGTTCGACATAAAGTGATCTTTCCCAATTATCGTCCAAAACGCACATGGCTCTTTTCTGTGGTGGTAGATACTACTAAAGAGAGAGCGAAATCCCTAACTAATTCGTTTCTTTTGCCCGCTGTCATTAATTTAATTACTTTTAGTAAGTATTTTCTGTTCATTTGTAAAAGAAAATTTCCAGTAATCTCCGTTTTTAATTTAGGTAATACCCATTTCGTTTCCAATTAAGTAAGTTCACTATTTTTTTCTAAACCAATCTCGTTTTAATATAATGGGGTTTATCTGAAGCGTCGGGCCGATCTTGCTTTGATGTTGAAATAAATTAATTTCGGCTGAAACCTCAAACATTCAAAGGGATCCCAGATTCGCAGATACATTTCACAAAAACGTATTATTTGGAAATTATTTCAACCGCTAACAGTTAGGAATTTACAATTAGTTATTTAACATTTATTTAAAGCGATGACGAAATATTAACACTCGGAGCTAAGGGCACATTTAAATAAAAATTATTATATATGTAGAGACCCCTGTTTCTAGCAGAAACAGTGAGAAGTAGAGAGTGTTTTTTGCCACTTTTTCTCCTCAGCGTTGGCACCTTTTCCTTGCAAAGTGGTGTAAATGTAAATTCAAAAAATATATTGACGTGCAAAAATATACTCAATGTGCTTACTTGCAATAAAGAATTTGACTTTGACTTTGTACTTACTTACCTACAATACAAGTAAGATTCTGGACGTCAATATTTTGTTAGAATTTACATTTACATTACTTTTGCAAGGAAAAGGTGGCAACGCTGAGTAGATAATAATTAGGGATTACATTTTGAACTAAAATATGGGATAGGTGCTCTACCAGGTTATGCCATTTATAGTAGACGGATTCCATGCCATCATACGCAAAAGAGTCGCGTCCCTGATGCGACGGGTTCGCGGCAGCCCTAACAGCATCCTGAAGGGCATTGCAGATACCATTGGACAGTCCGATTCTGAGCCACTGTTACACTTACATGTCCCGGGGTCTCGGAGTCGGACCTAAGTCGCATGTTATGGCGCGTAATACACCTCATGTAAACACTAACATAGTTTTAAGTACATACTAACACTTATATGGTCTTTGTGACTGCAATAAATCATTTGAATTGAATTGAATAATATAAACTAAAAACAGTAACGGACCCAGCATTGACCCTTGAGGAACTCCAACGATTACAAACGAAAGTACCGGTATTTTGTTATGCCCTGTTGGTACATATATTTAAGTTGTCGACAAGGGATATGAAGGATAGATCCCTCAAAATATTCAGGAATCTATTATGGACACTGAATCTATGAATAACATTTTTACATTTCGTCACGGACGCAAGGATCTTATAAAGCTCTCGAGGTGAAAATAACGTGCGAATATTTTCGGAGATTCTTAGATGTACCGAATTTATACTATTGCTGAGCTGGTAAGTACTTTAATGTAGGCATCTTGCTTAGTATGATTTTTTATAAGCAAGAAGAATAAAAATACTTCTAACTGAGCTTATTTAGTTAAATACGATTTAACGACATAACTGAACCATGGTTCAATGATCCCATCCACGGTTAATCTAACCTTAAAACGTAGAGGGGCTAGTAGTCCAGTGTACTCGCAACACGTTGGAAACTATCGTACAAGTTAAGCAATGCTGGGCGAGGTCAGTACCTGGATGGGTGACCGTTAGTGACACTTTCATTTGAGCCCCTCAAGCACGTCAAGCAGTTGGTCCCGATTGCTGTCGCTCGGCAGCAATCGTTAGGCCACGTCAGAGGCCTGAATAACTCTGACAAATACGTTTGGTCACTAAACCACACGAAAAAAGAAAAGAAGACCTTAAAACGTGACATAAACTCGCATATAAAATATCGTGTTTATTAACCACCACCAAACTGAATCTCAACTTTGTATAACAAAATATCTTCAAAAACGTACAAAATCCGTAAACCGATTTGGTTCCCACTGTACACAATGCCAAAGGATAATACCCAGTGTGCTAGATATTTATTAAGGTTTGAGTCACACTGGGGTTAAATTCTTGTCAAAAAAAAGAAAAGATTTTTATTGACACAAAACAATGAACAATGGTTCTTGAAAATAGGTATACATTAGAACATGATGAAAAAATTCTTGCCGTGGGCAGGACTTGAACCTGCGACCTTGTCATTCCGTGACACTCTCTTACCAACTGAGCCACCACAGGCCACGCCGAGCCCACCGAAAATCTTCATCGCTTTATACATACTTAAAGGGTTCATGTTCTAATTTATTCACCGAGCATGGATAATGCGTAATTCAAATTCTAGGTATACATTTTTATTTTTTAGCAATATATTAAATACTAACATTTGTTTCAAGAATGTGGAAACGATAGCATCCGTACTAGTTTAATTAAAAAGCTGTATGACGGATACTAACGCCTTCCATCGGAAATGTAAAAAAAAAATATTGATTGGTTGCATTGCTAATCCTACAGATGAGATCTTGCTTCTAGATACAATACACGCTAATAGTGGCCTCTTAAATTGTAGCCTAAACGGCTTGTTGATTTTGGTGTGAGGTGTCTGACTGACTAGGTAGGTACAGTCTCTAAGACGAATATGGAGAAAGAATACGCCGACCTGAGTACGAGTCACGGTAGCTCTGTTGGAATAGAGCGTGCCATGGAATGGCGAGGTCCCTAAGCTGGTTCGAATCCCGGTCATGACGAAATATTTAGTTATATTTTTACTAGGATACATTTTATACCAAAAACACGTGTTTTGTGTTTGAAATAATTGGTTGGTTAGTGTGGGAAGTGTTCTAAGTGTGTTTCAACCCTAACGTGTACCAATACTAGTTCGAAGTCCGCCGTTTTCCTCTTTTATAACATTCCTGCGCCGTTCCTACAGATTCAGGAATTTGTGAATTCAATCCAAGCACAAATAGCCGCAACTCCTAGATACCTACTATATTCTTACAAGGAATCTTTTCATTTTACTTGTGTTTATTTAGTCGTACACATCTGTAAATATTATACATACTTAATTGTAAATAATAGTAAATAAGAATGGTAGATCCTAAGTTACTTTGTTAAATGCTTTGGGTACGGCCACAGATCACTTACCCCATAGACATGTAACAGGTGTAACAGGCCCGTGTCTGCCCGCACATGAGCGCAAAATTGCTTCGCGACACGTGTGACCTAGAGATATTATCGACATGGACGCATCTCGGCACCCCTGTCCCCCGCTTCGTCTCTATGCGCTCATGTTGACAGAATGTTTCGTTCGCAAATTTGTACCGATTTCATAATATAACTATTGGGTAAGCGGTAAGTATATGGCTACGATATAACATAATACCTACTAGGTACATACGTAAAGTTTTTCGCTGAATAGAGAATATAATATCCCATTATAATCGTATGACAAGAAGCTCGTAAGTAGATTTTACTATAACCCATCTCGTAACAAGTTAAGCCAGGTTATAAGTGGTCCGCTAATTTAATAAAGCTGGGCAAGCTCGGCCCTTGTTATGCTGCCAGGAACGAATTCAGGGGCGCGCAATACAGGGTCGCTTAATTTGACGTCGGGGTCACCAGTTTGGCTACTTAAAATGATAAAGAATAATTTAAAAGTTAAAATATTTATTAATTTGGAAAGCAAGTCAACAACCAGCATGACATAACTCAATTAGTTCTTTTTTATAAAACGTAAACAGCCTTATGTCCGGCCAAGGTCGGTACACTTAACAAACCTTATGTTTTTCTTGCGGATACTTGAATGCTGTTCTTAATTTCGTTTATTCCCACAGTTTAATTGTACATTTCAGTTGACTGAACTATGTCTTAGTTTGGCGCCCGGTTTCACTTCAATTACCTATACAAAATGGTTACAGCAACTTTTGATTACAAAAAACAGGATTTACGTGCATTTCAATCGCGGCTTGTGTTGTGTGGGGCGAAAGTCTTCGGTCTAGTACAGTTTTGCACCAGCTAAGCGTGAGCTCGCGTACACATCAAAGCAGATCAAGTGTAACACTTTGGACCGTTCTTATTATCGGCATCGTAAAAGTTGAAATCGTATTGCAGTGCATTGATCTGCTGTTATCCGTACATTAGATCAATTATCATTAAATTCCATAGACGTTTGTCAGTTGTAACGCTAATCTCGAGCTCGAAACTATACCTATATGAGTGTCGGCCTTAGTCCAGCTTAAATTTTTGGGGCGCTATTAGAGAGTCAGACGTCCCTGTGCCGGTGAATTTAATAATTACAAGGAGTATCCGTGGCCAGCCGTGCTCGGTGGACGAGTTTTAAACTTCCGTCATCCATTACGAGTTTATCTCGAAACAATTCGAGAGGTGACGAACTTTCGCACCGATTTTCATTTGTCGCTCAAACTTTTAACCGTTTTTGTATAAATTTGGTTGGGAGTTCGTGTTTTGTTTGTTTATTCGAATCATTCAGTTTACTTTCAAATTTGTTTCAAGAGCCCTGGGGGTAAAGCTGAACATGGGAGACAGACATATTTCATACTAGCGACTCGCCCCGGCTTCGCACGGGTGCAATGCTGATACTTATACGACGACGCCGTGTACCGCGCCAGTGGACGGCACGGCGCCGCGCCGTGACGTCGTACGCCGGCCCTAAGTCATTTACATAGTCATAGCGACGCCACAAATTATAAGCAATGCTGCAAAACTTAACAAAAAGTACTCACAGGAACTGAGTTTAATTGAAATAAATAAATGTAGCAATGGAATAATAATCGCGCGGTTCCACCCGGTCCGGTCCGGTTAAATAGACCGGAAACGGCCGGCCCGGGGAGCCAACAATCGCCGAACGGAAAACGGTCTGTGGGCCTGTGGCACATGGGAGGGAAATTATTCAACGGTGAAGTTGGGTTAGAGCATTTAGAATTAAAAGCGGCTAAGCATTTCTTTAAATATACATATTATGGACTATCCTATCCATGCTGTCGTAATCTTCTGGATTGAAAATCTTTCACTGGTTGAGTTGTCAGGAAAGATAAGATATCTTTTTGTCCGAGAAGTATACAAGGGGTATAAAGTATTTAGGTAGAGTTTTTAAGTTTTGTCAAAAGCTAAGTAAAAATTAAAAAAAAAAAATCTAATCCTACTGGGTATATAATAATATTATAAACGGGAATTTTGTATGGATGGATGGATGTTTGTTGCTTTTTTACGCAAACACTACAGAATGGATTTTAAAGAAACTTTACAATAATATAGCTCATATATCAGAATAACGCAAAGGCTATAATTTATAATCCTGCGCAGACGAAGTCGCGGGCAGCAGCTAATACGTAAATAGTTTCGAGTAGTTACGTATTTTTTTAGAAATAAGCGAAGTACATTTTCATGAAAATCTCAACTTTATTGACTCTTCTGTAGACTTTTCTCTGTGTAGTGTACATATTCAATCATTCAGTGCAGTAGCTGAAGAACGGTTTTTCATATTCGATTTATTTTTTGTAAAATAAAACAATGCACCCAATTTTATTTTATGCGTGTGATTCTGTCGTAGCCATCAATTCTAATCCTAATTCTATATGCCCGTTATCTTTTCACGACAGAATACTTGTTGCCAGAAATACATTTACTGAGTGCATCACTGATCAAAAACACTTCCTGTATTTAGCGTCTCCATTCTAAAGTCTCTAAAAGGTCACAAAATCGAAGGTATAAGTAAACAAGTGTCGACATCGCAACTTTTGTAATGAAAGCTGACGTTGAACTTTGATCAGTCTATCAAAGCTACTTTGGTTGGCATGTCGAATTGGCTACGAAATTAATTCACTGTTCGACATGACTAGATGTGCTGTCGACTGTACCCTACAGTCTACTGCAGAAGGGTGTACTTTACTAATGCCTGGCGCTACATTATTTTCTTTTGGTATTTTCTAATCCAACTTTGACGGTTCTAAAAGCAGTTATTTTTATAACTTTGATGTTGTATTTGAAGATCTGTCAGTCAGTATTATTTTATTTGACAGCTCTTTTATCGCGAAAGAATCGTACTTACAACAGATACATTCCGTGCAAGCAAAAGTAATATCTTAAAAATTCTCTACAATCCGCATTGATCTTCTATAAACAACTAGATACAAAAAATTTAAGAGATGCCAATAAGAAATTTTAAGAAAAAATATTTGATAGGCTTCTGGAAAAATGTTTCTATTCCATAAAATACTTTCTGACTCAGTAATGTACCGACCTGTACCGTTCTAATGTATCTGTAATTTGAAAATGACTAAGTATTTAAAAATAATGTGCCGTTAAATTGTATATGATTGTATTAATGATTTAAAAATGACTAGTTACTTAAAATGACTTGACAATTATGTTAGATATAAATTTCAATTTATGTTGTGTTAGATATATTTCAATTTCTATGCCAAAGGGGCAGAAAGTATTGAAACAATCAATATATGTACTTACATACTTTCTAATACAAATAAAGAATTTTGAATTTGACAGGTCTTACTAAAACAATTTAAAAAAACGTCTAAATAAGGGTCCATTGTTAACGTCCAAATAATGTCCAGTAAAGCAAATGACGGTCCATTCATCTGTTTGGACCTTCTATGTGCTCGGACATTTTTAGAAGGCAGACTGTGTATCTAGTTGTTTATAGGAGATCAATGACAATCCGCCATGTTTTTCTTCTTCAAATCACTAGAATTACCAAACTTATATCTTTAACCTGTGGAATTACCAACAATGTTATTGTACACACGAAGACGAGATAAGTATAGGGGCCTCAATAAGGTGGAGATTTTCTCAAGAACTACTCCACCGATTTTAATAATTCTTTTAAAGTACATAGTTTTAACCTTTATCTATCTAACAGTGAAATAATTATTGTAATATGTCAAGTAGTTTTTGAGAAAATGTCATTCTTAAAAACTCTACTGTATACCTTGTTGACTTGTATATGAAATGATTTTTTTGATATTCCAATAATTAAACGTACTAATGAATGATATCTCTGATGAAAAATGTTATACCATTGTACTAAAGTTATATATATAATTTACGAAACAAAACATCAATCAAAGCGCTGAAAGTTCGTTCTTGCGGATTCCTCGCAAATTCCTCGTACAAATTCTAATTTATAAAGCGCTGATTTCTGTCGTGACGCCGGTCGATCCCTAGTTACTTTACTTAGGTAGGAAAACATTGGAGGAATTCCAAATTGTTGTCTAACTTTACAGAATTTTGATAAAGATGGAGGTAGACGAGAGGAATTTTGTGCTAATGAATTCAGTTAAATAACATTTTGATACAAATAAAATAAGCATGAAAGATAAAACGACGCGCTTCATGGAGAGAGACTTTATGGGGGGGCACCCTATTGTGAGAATGACAGTGACAGCTAGCCAATTCCCATTTCTATCATCCATTGCTCGGTTGCTGTGACAATAATTTTTATGTTACTATTGAAAGCCAGCAATGGAGTATAGAAATGGCAATGGCCTTGTTGTCACTGTCAGTTACACAATAAAGGCGGCAGGGCTAGCACGAGTTGCGTTAGCGATCGACGAAATGCCGCGGAGCTGTCAAAAACCTTGTAATAATGTCACTTTGACAGCTCCGCAGCGTTGCGTCGATCGCTAACGCTGACTCGTGCTACAAGGGCAGGTCTTCGCGCTTATGTTGTCACTTTCACTCTCATACGTTTGAAATAGACATCTGTTTTATAGGTATATTCGACTTCTATTGAAAATTCAAATTATCTACGAGGTTGACCTTCTGTTTACGAAGGAAAACATATTCTTTACTTATATAGGTACACTCATCCCACGTCAATTGTCTTCTTTTGTAAACAAATAAATGATCGTTTAATTATCTTTTGTGGTGTAAACTAAAGGAACTAAAGGAACTCATTCAGATTGTGAAAATAATGTGACAAATAGTCTAAACACATCTAGTAACGTGAAAATAATTATGCAATAATCACAGCACAGCTTCAAATGATATTCGTTTTGGTTTACATAATAAGACACGTCCTTTGTGAAGCAATCAAAACAACCCTGTTTAAGCTAACAAAGGAGCATTTTCTTCGTCTTGAAACGATAATGTCATTGCCATAAAAAATTTAAACCGCGAATCGGGGCCAGGCGGCTGAGATAAAAACTTCACGTCTTAAACGGGTTTTCATTGAACACAAAAGCCGAGTTTTAGCAATCCCCAGCATTGGACATAACACCCCTAATATTAACTGCAGTGATGTTCTGTAAAAGAAAATCTCGCAACTCGCATAAGTAGGTGACCGCGCTCACTTCGCTTTCGAACTTGCTTCACCTTATTTATTTATTTATTTTATTAATGGACTCGACTGTTCGTCATTTGCCAATGTCATGTTACAGAAAATTCAATATATTCAATAGTCTTCTATCTTCCTCCAGGGGAGTTGCAGTAGCGTCTTTACCCTGGGTAGCCGCGTCTTCATGTCTTCATCTAGAGGAGTAGCCGTAGCGTCATCACTCTGGACGAAGCAGCTCGACAGTCACGTTCACTCCCGAGCTTGTAGCGGGAAATCTTGATAAAAGCTTGAAACTTCAGATCTTGCATAAATAATCCAATAACTTCACCGTACTGTCATTCGCGAACATTTTTTGATTAATTTAATGTGATATTAAACACAAAATAGTCCCTGTAGACATTAAAAGGAAAATTATCAAATAATTTCGCAATCGTCGTTTCCCGCCATTTTCAAGAGAACCCTTGCTTCACCTTGATTTCGTATTCTGTAATGAGGGGTATTCAAAGTGACATTTAAGAAACAAAAATAGTACCGATAGCTCGGGTAGATGGCACTGATTTCTCGACATCGCACCTCAAAATTAAAGAGCATCAATGCACCGGCTAACCTTGTTTATTAATTGAATGTCTATTTTTAATTTTTGTAACACTTGCAGTACGATTTCAACTCTTACGACGCAAAAAAAGAACGATCCAAAATCCAAAATGTTACACTTGATCTGCTGTTAGCTGTACTGAGGCTGTACCTATTAAAATGATTAAATTGTATTGTTCAAAATTACTCAAACCAACAAATAAATTATTCAGCTGATATTAACAATATTTCTTTCATGGTCCTAGTGTATTTTTAGTGACTTCCTGCCACGCCAGCTATTGGCTCTCCTTAGTTGTAATTTACATTTAAGACGTAGGTTATTTAGTTAATAAGTAGTTGTAGTTTTCCTTTAAAGAAAATAATATATATAGCTTGATTAAACCCATCATCACCAAGTTTTCCCAACTGAGTTCCCATTTGCTCCCCTAAAAACTGTAAAATAAATTCCAAAGAACACCTCTTCCTAATTTAAGGCCTGCGTCTTCCTATAAACCTGTTATCTCCCCCGCCGAGTCCGAAAGAGTAAAACTTCAGGAAGTTATTAAGGACTTCCGCAATCGGATATTTCCAATGGAATATACTAGGAGAGAAAATAACTCTTAGGGCGATAATCATAGACAATTTGGAGCATGAGTGGACTTTGAGTTCGGTATTGCAACTGTCCATTTTTATACAGTTTTAACAGTCGTAACCACCCCTATCGAGGAATGTATCGAATTTCCAATCAACCTGTATACAGTGCATTTTAAACATACATATTAGCACAAATTGTTAAGAGTGTCCTCTTTTGAGATTATCGTTGGGAAACGTACATAAGAATATATACTAACTAAGCTGGGGACTTTTTTTTGTGTGTGTGTGTGGGGGGGGGGGGGGGACTTCAAAGCTGGGGAGTATAATTTATTGTTTTATTAATAAACTAAGCTGTGCGTCAATATAATTTCCAATAATAACAATAATAATATTTTTTTTATAACTTCGAGACAATGTGATCATGGCAGGTGTCCGACGTCTCGCTCTATAGACCAGACTGACTGACCCACCAACACCCCAAACCAATAGCCCCAATTAAGTTGTAATTTCCAATCACTGCAATAGTTTATGCACCTGACGGGGTCTGTCATTGTGTGCAGTCAGATGCGCTCAGAGACGGGTTCCGCTATATGCATCACATATCCCTTCAAAGGGGCCTCTACGCGTTGGATCTATGTCTCCGTGCAAGCCTTTCAAAGGACCGGGTTTTCTTAAACCCGTGAAACTTAGAGAGATAATAATAATATTTTTTTAATTTTATTTTTGAAATGTATTAATGTATTAAATAAGAATATGTATGAATAAAGAGGATAATAATAATAACTACATAGGTACCTGAACAAAGTTAATTCGCTATCATATCTAATAATAAATTGTATGAAATTTCCACTATTCGGTGCCTTTGAAAGCGATATTAATAGGTTAATATAGATATAACTAGGTAAAGCTACATACACAATAGGCAGGTGAAAGAAACTATATTTGAAAGAGGAAAATGCCTTTTGGCTGGCGTAAACGTCGAAAGGGTGTTATGAAATTGTTTGACTGAATGGAAAACCATTTTAATCATGGAAATTGAAGCTTTTGTTGATAAAAACTAGGTCAAGAATGAATATTTGATTTTTCTTCAGAATTCTTTAAAAATGGACAGCGTTGACACCTTGTGTCGTATTCCTCATTACTGAGGGTCGTGACCCCTCTGGATCATCATTTCTCTGATGATATTGCGCCATCTGTTCCTATCTTCGGCAACGTGAAGAGCATCGTAAAAACCGGTATCAAGATTTGGTACGGATCTGATCGGACCAACGTGTTGGGCTTCGTATGCGAGGTTTCCTCGAAGAGGAGCGTTGACAACTGAATGCTAAATGTCTGAGGTTTTTGTCATTATTGATGGGAGGAATATCCAAAGATAATCCGCGCGCGTTGATAATGGGATGGAACCTTTCCATGGCAGACTGTTTGGTCCAAACAGTCTGCCATCGAAGTTAAGGCTCCGGGATCTTCTATAACGACTATGAAGCTCCATGCTCCATCTATTTGGAACTCAAAAGGAAGTCACACAATGTAAATTGTTACCGAATAAATAAATTAAAATTTGAAAAAAAAAATAAGTCAAGCGACGGAAGCTTCAATATTTTGGTCCATTATGCGGAACCCCTGATATAACCTGCTTCAGTTAATAATCCTGGACAAGATCTGTGGAAAGAGGGGTGTTAGCAGGAGGAGACACTCTTGGCTAAAGAATTTGTGTGATTGGTTCGGCTGCAGCACCGGCTACCGGTTCCGGGCAGCCAAAGGGTTAAAATTGCCATGATGTTGTCCTACCTTCGATGAGAAGAGAAACGTTAAGAAGAAGAGCTCCACCCATGGGCGTACCCAGGTAGGGGCAGGGGGGGGGGGGCAGCTGTCTAGAATATCTGGCAGATCTTCTGCACAAAATGGCCGCTGAATCTCTCGCAGGTCCTTTTGCTAAAGGTACTTACCGCACCGAACAGCTGAGAGTAGAAGTAGCATATTAAGGTCATGGGGATGCAGTAGCTCCACACGAAGATGCAAGCCACGAACACCTTCGTGTCCTGGTCGTCCGTGAAGTAGTCGAAGGAGCATGTTGTTAGGAAACCCTCTGAAAAGAATAATTTCGACATCAGCTAGGGGCAACATATTTTCTATGTCCTTAATGTTAGGGCATAGACATTTCCTTACATCGAGGGAGCTGGGCTATGATTCACCACGCCCGCCAAGTGCGGATTGGTGGTGTACACTTGCCTGATAATTTTTTATAGTTCCTAGATCGTCCTAAGGTCGATAATTTATATCAATCTGAAGGCGAGAGTTTTTAAATGTTTGTTAAATAAAACATGTTTTGTTTAATACATGAGAAATAACTTGATCATTTATGTCATTATTAAGTAAACCGTTTTGCTGTTCATTCGACTCTTATTATCGATGTATGAGAGAACAATGTGAATCGATGCTAATAAGATTCCTCGGTCAATTACTCATCAATTTGCAGTACCTACCTATAGTCGACATCATAAACATACACCCCAAATTATTGCAATCTGTGCCATATTACCTTCATGTACAGTGTTAGACTTGATGTGGCGTCTGTACATCGTCTCATTTGCGAAGACAATGGCGGTAATCTACAGACGGATGCAAACAATTTGGTCCACAATTGGCGCGGTTAATCAACCGAACGAATTACAGTTTGCATCGAATTACGTGCGGTGGGTGCGAAATTGCGAATGTTATGTTTTGAATAAAGTGCAAGTGTATATTGCTGTTATACCTATATTAGCCTCACTTCGATGGTCCATGGAGTAAGTGCATTCTAATGTGGAAACCCCGGACGGGTAGAAGAAGCATGGGCAGACCACCGGCGAGATGGTCCGACGACATAAAGAGAGTTGCTGGCTCGGTGTGGACCAGACAACCATGGGATCGGGCCACATGGAGGATTGATGGAGAGGCCAGGAATGGGATGCAGTATGCTGAGGAAGAAGAAGAGAAGCCTCACTTCCCTTAAACCGCGTTTATGACATTTTCACACTTCGGTAAAAAGTTCAGGGACTGAACTTTATTAAACCTTGCAATAACTTTTAAATCACTTTCATGGCTAACCGAAATAATAAGTAACGAAAATAGAGTAATCCAAAACGAAACTCCCCGACAAGTGAGATCGATCAACGAATCCAGCTTCGAACGCACCGTCGTCGGCGGCGGGACAAATTATCTCGGAGCGCGCACAGAGGGCGCTCATCCGCAGTGCGCGAAGAAACGTCAACGGCGACGCGAGCGTGGCGTGCTCACATTGAAAAAGACCGTCGAAATCGGTCGAAACTGTCGGTCTAATTGCCGACTTTAACAATATAAGTGAGTGATATCCGTTTATATATAATAATTTGAAAGTACCCGTATCGATAACTGAGCAACTTTTGTTCTAAGTACGACTTTTCGAATAAAAAATAACGTATATAGTAAACCAGCGCCCAGTTTCGGAACGTACCTCTCGCGGCCGTCTGCCCGCGAGATATAGATAGATAGTCTGTGGTGGGGCTTTTTGAAAATGGCGGGAAACGACGGTTGCGAAATTATTTGATAATTTTCAGTATAATGTCTACAGTGGGTGTTTTGTGTTTAATATCACGTTAAATTAATCAGAAAATGTTCGCGAATGACAGTATGGTGAAGTTATTGGAGATTTCAAGCAGGATCTGAAGTTTGGCGCCATGGTCAAGATTCCCACTACGAGCTCGGGAGTGAACGTGACTGTCGAGCTGCTTCGTCCAGAGTGATGACGCTACGGCGACTCCTCTGGATGAAGACATGAAGACGCGGCTACCCAGGGTGAAGACGCTACTGCGACTCCCCTGGAGGAGGATAGAAGACTATTGTATATATTGAATTTTCTGTAACATGACATTGGCAAATGCCGAACGGTCGAGTCCATTAATAAAATAAATAAATAGATAGTTTGTGGTGTGAAAATTTTATGTGATGACAGCGCGCGCATTTTGTGAAGTTTTGTAAAACTTATTGTCTGATGTCTCTCAGCTGGAAAAAACAAGTGAAACACAAATAATTTGTATTATTTTCAATCCCGGACTTATACCGAACCCTATACGTAATCAGATAAATCAATACACAATATGAAAGTAAAACAACAACGGGAAAATTAAAAAGGCATCGGCCATTCTATTACAGCCTGTGTAACCAGACCAGACCGATGGAGGGATCTCCCCAAATGTGGTTGCCAATATTGCAAGAACATGGCACCAATGCTCTAATTCTGCAGCATCGCATGGAATCAGCAGGATACCCAAGAGGTATTTGGTTTGGACTCATTGAAGAATGGTCTCAATGAATACGTAACCCACCTACGGTTTCATAATTTTAAATTATGGACTCTGTTCAGTCCTGTTAAAATGCTAGTTATTTATAGTTGACAACTCATAACCAACTTATAGCAGAGGTGTCTGGACTCATTGAAGAATGGTCTCAATTATTAGATATGTGTCGGTGGGTTTAAAATATTTTTATAGATCCTGTCAATGTTACTACATTGACAGGATTGAAAAGGGTATGTTATGTTGGTTTGGCTACTAAGAGCTGATGAGTGAAGGAAGGGTAACGAAAGAAATACACAGAGCGAATGTTAACGGAAAGGTAGACTGAGGAGAACGTACGTCGACCAAATTGGCGGTGTCTTGAAAAAGAGCCAAGTCTACTACAAACCGACGAGCATGTATGAAGAGATTGATGAATGTGGAGGAGGCAAGGGTTGTGTGCCAGGATTGCAGAAGATGGGAGTCCATCATCTCTGCCTACCTCTACGGGGAATCAAGCGTGAGTTTGTAAATAAATATATACTGTTGTTGCTAAGGTCCCTATTAAAATGCATCTTTTAAACTGTTGGCATTTATCACTACTTTTTATATTCCGTTTCTGCCAGCAAGGAAACCTGCGGTAGGTAAGTAAATTAGTCACTACGGAGACTCGGCTGTGCTTAATTACCTAGGCATCCTAGTCTACCTAGCTATGCTACGTCCTGGATAATGTAGCCGTGGATTCTCAGCGCTACTTGCTCGCAAAACTCCATTTGCAATTTGCAAGTGAATTAGACTCGAGATGCAAGGGACTTCATTTACTAAACTGTCCACTGGGGAACGCTAAAAATGCTAAACAACACTAAAAATTGCAGACTGTTGTTAGTTTTAAAATTGACTGTTCTTTGTTCAGAAATCTCTAACGTAATCTCAATTTTATGTTCTTACTTTTCATTCCTAGCAGGCTAGCTAGAAATAAGTATCTCAGAATTTTTTCAATACATTTTTCTATTCTACTTGCATTGATATTACAAATACGAGTGCTTGTTTTTAAAAATCTGATTTTTTATGGCGTATTTTTATTTCTCTGCCAAAATTCATCCAAATTTAATAAATATACAAATATGGAGTCACTATGCCCGTGCGAGACATTTTCTGTCTCTCGCTCGAGTTTGACAAAGCTGGGAGCCCCTCTCCCTTAACCACAGTCAATGCCATATGGTTGCACTTCACTTAAATAATATAAATTTATTCAGTAATAAGCTAAAAATACAAACTAATAACAATAAAAACTAATAGCTATAATAACAAATAAAACGTGATTAAAATAAATACTTACCTAAATTAATTAAATAACCCGCCCCTTGTCGTACCCGGTGCAAAGGTGCCCATAACGCTCGCGGCATTGCCGCGCTGTGTAGCTATGGCCAACCTTTGCACCAGGTAGGACCTGGAGCGAGAGTCATAACCCCTCTAACTCACTTAAATTGGCTATTCGTATTTGGGTATTTGTCACAATTGCCATGTGTGGTTGGTATGCTTGACAAAATATTCGTCTTATTTGTATGTACGTCAAGTGACAAATACGACAAACATCCAATAGCGACTACGAATAGCCAAGTGAAGTGGGAGCAATAGCTAGGGGGCTATTCCGAATCTGCAAATGCCCTTTGGCGTCGAGACACTTGGTCCGTGGGGCCCGAGTGCACACGCGCTCCACAAGGAGCTCAGCAAGCGCCTGAGGGAGGCGACGGGTGACCCTCGTGCTGGCGGCTTTCTCGCGCAGAGGCTGAGCCCAGCCATCCAACGCGGGAATGCCGCCAGTGTGATGGGCACCCTCCCAGATTTTTAGAATGATTTTAGTTAGGTAGATTTTTAGTTTAGTTTTTAATGTATTTTTAAGTAGTTTAGTTTTATTAGGTATATTTGTTTGATAATAATTATAAAGCAAAATTACAGATTGCATCAGCGATTCATCTCTATCTCTATCGTCATGTGTTTATAAGTTTTTACACACAAAATAAAACGTCTGCAGGAAACAATATAACAATTGGAAAAAATTAAAATTAAAACTTAACGAGGATCGTAAAGTGATCACATTTTACGACTCTACGATTATTAACTTGATTGATTTACTGTGTCTTTAAATATTACTTCTCTTCAAATAGTCCATTAATGTTATTTTAGTCATAACATGGACATAACTTTATATTTCGTTTCATTCTCACTGAGAAAGCTGACTAGGGCTAATTGACTAATGTAATTAAGGTAACAAAAACCGGGTTATTTTCGAAAGTTTAAACTTTACAGCTTATTGTTATGATTGTATCGGTAACAATTAGACTAAGTATGCAATGAAACTTTTTTGTAATTAATTTTTATAAAGCTGTTGTTTTATTCGTACCATTTACTTATAGTTGTAAGTAAATTGGCGGATATATCCGTACACACCACTAAATATGTCCACCACAGACCACTTACCCCATAGACCTGTAACAGGAGGGCGCCCGTTTCTGCCTGCACATGAGCGCAAAATTGCTTCGCGACACGCGTAATTTTGAGATATCGAAACAGGTTTAATATGGCGCCCCTGCCCCCCGCTTCGTCTAATAGCGCCTATCGCTTGACATAATTTTTCGTTAGCAAATTTGTACCGATTTCATGTCTATGGGGTAAGTGGTCTGTGATGTCCACTTACCAGGAACAAACCGGCCCCATATCTTGAAGGCTGGCAGTAGGGTGAATGGCAGAGCCCAGAACCAAGTGAACAAGATCAGAAGTGTGGCTTGCACCTTGTTGATTCGACCGTCTAACGGGCAGGATATGGTTCTGTTGGAAACAAAAAAGTATTATACAAATACGCGCCAAGAGAGCAGAAAAATGACAATGCCAGATTCTGCCCCACCATCAACCGCAAGTTGTACAAGATAACGAATAAATGTAAAAGTATCTCCGATTTTTATTAAAATTATTGGTTTAAATTAAAGTTATATACAAGTTGCGATTAAAAAAAACAGTTTAATTAAGAATTCAGAAAATAGTAAGAAATCGAAGCGATTTATTCATTGTTTTTGTTATTCTTCTATAGGAGTTGCGAGAGTAGTAGAAAATGATACTGATTATGATTATGCAATATGAAACCTGTAATAAGTCCCCAACAAAATGATAGGTACAGCTTAATGGTCACGTAGTTTTGTAGGTGGGGCAAAGCTCCATTGAAATGTGGCAATGTCTTTTGTGACTATGAAACGATCACTATCCCATAATACCATGGGATAGTGATCATCATCATATTTTTTTTGTTACTTATTACAATATGGACACTTGGACATAATATTTTGATAATGTCAAAGTTAAGTTGGTCTCTAAATGTAGTTTATCTTTTCGTGAGAGAAATTACGGGGTTAAGTTGCGTTGCACGGAAGCCTCGGTGCGCGAGTCCAACTCGTACTTGGGCGGTTTTATTTAAAACTAGCTGTACCCCGCAACTTCGTTTGCGTAGAGGAGGAGGATGGAGGAGATCAGGAGGCAGATCTTCCTCTCTGGATCCTTGTTTCCACATCACATACCACCATGGCTTATAGCATATGAGCTGTCCGGATATTTCAGCTATCTCCTAGTGAAACTCCCATCAAAATCCCTTCAGTAGGTAGTTATGGCGTGATACTTGCACAAAGTCACAGACAAACAGACAAAAATTCAAAAAAATTAGTGTTTTGGCATCAGTATCGATCCTAAAACACATTACAATTATTATTTTCAAAAATATCCAATGTACAGACACAACTTTTTTACAGTCTTATTATATTTATATGTATAGATAAGGACTTACTTGTATCTATCAAAAGCTATCACAGCATTGGTAATAGCACCTCCGATGCCAGAGAGCGCGCCGAGGACCGCGTAGATGTCGCAGCCGAGCTGATAGCCAACCAGCCGCTGGTAGAACGAGTTCATGATGAGGAGGGGCATCTCTAGCATCATCATCAGATCGAATATCGCCAGGTTGATGATGAACATGTTGCTTGCGCTTCGCAGAGATTTTGAGCTAAAACAAAGTGAGTTGAGTTGCAGTAGTTTGAGTATGCAAATAAGTGATGCTGAGGAATGCAAAAGGACCGAGAAACTACAATCTGTCTGTTGTTTTTGGTGGCTGTGGATGAATGTGCGGCGAAAACAGGGATTATTTGGATAAACTAGAAAGTGTAAATGTCTGATCGATCAGAGCATAATGGTAGATATTATTTGAATGGCTTCTACTCTTATTCAAGAGATAATTTCGCCAATATCAAGTTATTTAGAGTATCAGTTCCAAAATGATGGCGGAATCTCCGATCAGAGGATAATTTGTATGGATCACGAAACAATTGTCAACTTTTGACAAGTTATGTGCAACTTTTATGATCCAGACTACAAAGAAAAGTATCCACAAACATCACACTGACTGAAACTAAGTAAATTCCCTGCCCTGTGCTAGAGATCTAAAGATTTCCACAGAAACGATCATAAATGACACCCAGACTCTTAAAAATACATTGTACCTTATACCTCAGGTAACCCTAATGGAAATCGAACTCAGAACCCCTTGAATAGCAGACAGGAGTACCGACTACGCTAAGAGGTCGTCGAAAGAGAGAGAAGATATCGTAACATCCGTGACGTAATTTAAACAAATCCAAGCCACAAAGTCTAAACATTTCCAGAATAGTAGATACTTAAGCTTCTGGAACCACTCTGAACTTTAAAAAGGTGGGATTTCTGCACTTGATCTGCAATAAAGAAAATCTGTTCAAAGCCAACCAACTGTGAATAGAAATGTTGCTCATTTCAAAAACAACCACAGTGACATGTAAATTTATTCTAAGTTCTCCCAAGTTGCTGGCAGCTTGTGACTTCATCGTCACCCGTGACTTCGGAGGAGATTTCGATGGACTTGTATCAACTGTTGTTAATCACGTGCCTGAATTGTGTATGGAAAATTGAGAGTTCCAGTCCATACACAGACCATTTACCCCATAGACCTGTAACAGGAGGGCGCCCGTGTCTGCCCGCACATGAGCGCAAAATTGCTTCGCGACAAGTGTGACTTAGAGATATTATCGACATGGACGCATCTCTTTCACCCCGGTCCCCCGCTTCGTCTCTATGCGCTCATCTTTGACAGAATTTTTCGCCGGCAAATTTGTACCGATTTCATGTCTATTGGGTAAGTGGTCTGTGAGTCTATATATCTTGATGAGATCTTCCTTTATTATGGATACTTAGTATACTTGATGATATGCATCCCATTGCCAGGTGAGTATCTACGAAAACCTGACAAATTCAAAGATAACATTACTGTAGAACATTACATGTCATTTGTTTAAGTTACAAGTTACAGCTTGAAAAAGAATTTTAGAATTAGATTTTAGCACTTTTAGGAATAAAGAGAGCTTGGCAAAAAATTACAACATTTATGTTTCTGCTGGGTTGAATTAAATGTGCGATTCCGGCAGACGGCAGACATCAGACGGCGACTGCATTTGTCGCGACAGCAGACGGCATTGCTTTACAGTATTAATTTGTATGAGACCGTTTCCCGACCTGTCGCGCGGCATCTTGCAGTCGTCAGTCGCGACATCTATAATATGTTGGAAGGCAAATAGTCAGCCGCTAACTTTTGCATAAAGGGTTCACAGCCTAAGTTACACTTCTAATCGACGAAACAGCGGGTAATCAGAATCAGCGGGGCTAGCACGAGTCGCGTTATCAATCGGCGCAACGCCGCGGAGCGTCAAACAAATGTCAAACGCCTTGTAATAATGTCACTTTGACAGCTTTGTGCTTTAGCGTTGCTTCGATCGCTAACGCTGACTCGTGCTACAAGGGCAGATCTCTTTATTGCAAGTAAGTACGTTGTGTACATTTTGCACGTGATTTTTTTTTGAATTTATTTTTATACCACTTTACAAGGAACCTTGGCACCTTGCTAACACTGAGGAGATAACAAGAGTTGTTACTAGCATATAGTCGCAACGAGCCTGTACCACAGTAGAGGTATGGATCACACAATCAGCGGTGAGATGCGCCTCGCGAGTTTGCAACTCCGTACTCCGTGCAAGTTTTATTGCGGCTGAAACCGACTTTGTTCAGAATAATTGGTTTTGTTTGTGACCTACACTTGTTGACTCTTTCATTGCACGTAGACATGACACTTGTTATTTAGGTACTAGGTAAAAATTAGAGAAAATAAGATACCCATTACTTAGGTGTGAATCTATAGTGGTCATGAAATCTAATCCTAAATGCAATCGTTGATTACCATTATTGTAACATAATAATATATAAGAATAGACATGCACAAAGACTTATCTCTATCAGAGATCTGTTCCAGCAACCTCCATGAATCACAAATTGAAATAAAAAGTCGACATAGTGCACTGTCATTCATATGTTGCATCGCACTACGATTTTGTTATACTTTGAAGAGACTGAACCGTTTCTCAACCTTTAAGATGCTGCAATCCCCTAACACCCATAACTGGCTATCATATAACCATATTTGGGTGTACCACAAAGTAAAGGTAGGTTTTAAATATTTTTAAGTAGTTTTTAATATATTTCGTAAGTTTTAGTTTTATTTATTACACTTTTCTTAAGTTGTGTGTGAAATAAAGTATTAATAAAAAATTTGGCCCAATTCAATGCTCGATAAATACGACCTCTTGCAGAACTGAGAAAGCTCTAAATTACAAGAAAATGCCTAAATTACTAAGAGAATGGTTGGGGAGGTTCGACTGGTCCTCGTCTCGGGGGACCTTAGAGCCGGTGAGTATGTTGCCCAGCGCCTGAGCCTCGCTATACAGCGGGGCAATGCGGCCAGTGCGCTGGCCACCCTACCGCCTGCCGCGCGGGACGGGCCTAGACGACGACGTGCCTAGAATTAGGTAGATAAAATCATTTTTTTCTTAGATTCTTTAGAAAGTGTAGTTTGCATTATTGGAGAGTTTGAGAATAAAATTTTAGGAACTAAGATTATTTAGACGGTATCTAGATTTTTTTATATTAAAAACAGGAAATGCCTATTTATAATCAGAACTAAGTATACTATTATTAAAACTTGCGTCCGAGGTAATCTCAAAGTACCTATTTTGGTCCAGATTCTTTTGCAAACACTTAAAACTTTTTAAAACTCCCTAAAATGATACTCACGCTTCAATGGCGCAATATCTCCCAAACAAAAGGACCAAGATAAATAGGAATCGGTATAAAAATGTACTTTGTGAACATCGGAAACGTTTCGAACTCGCGAAGTGGGCCGTGGGAAAGGGAGGAGGGGAGAGGAGGGGGGGGGGGGGGGGGGGGGGTTACAACTTTGGCGGTGACACTCGTTTGAGAACCGACCCGGATGTTAGAAGATTCAATTTATTTGTTTTTAAATTGTTGTGTTACGGGAATTCAATTGTTTCACTATAACGCAGCCCAAATCAAGTGTCTTATTTGGTAAACAAATATGATCGTCTAATTACCTGTTCTCGATCTTTTATAAAATTTAAGTTAATTTAGAATAGGTACGATGGTATTGGCATCGTCACTTTATGTGTACAAAAATCCCTAAACAATTATAGATTAAAAAAAAAAATTAAAAAAAAAACTGTTGTGATGTAACACCGAAGGAACTGATTGATAGAACCTGTTCATCATTGTGAAAATAAAGTAATTCGATCTAATAATGTGAAAATAACTATGCAATAATCAGAGAAGAGCTTAAAAGGTTAGTAATGTAAGGTGGTTTATAATCACAGAAGAGCTTAAAATATTAGTAATGTAGGGTAGTTTTTGTTTACAAAATAAGACACTTGATTTGGGCTCCGGTATAGATGGAGGGTTGATCTGCGCAAGGTGATTGGCAGAGACTGGATGCAAAAGATCGAGAATCGAGTTAAGTGACGTGGTTTGGGACAGGCCTACGTCCAGAAGTGGAATGATACAGGATGATGAAGATGAAATTGTTTGATTTTGTCAACTTGGCGGTCGTTACTAGACAGGGAAGAAGCAACTGTCAGTAGGGATGTCTTGCTTGGGAGAATCTGTAGGTTTTATACGATCGGGGAATATGACGCAGTTTGATTAGTGACAGGGTTAGAAGAAGTAATTGATAGAATTTAAGAAAACGGGATTTGGGGCCAAAACAGGAAAATGAACCTTTATCCCTTACATAGTTCGGTATATTCAAACCAAGTCGTTGATGTCATCTGTATCTACCAACCAGTAGAGTGTTTTAGGTATAGAGTAAGGAACATGCCGTCACATCTTACTAATTATTGGTTTTTAAACAGGCACCTTTTTTTTAATTTTCAATAACTCGTGATCGTACTCTATATACCTACTACTTCATTTTCATTAAAAGGAAAAAGAAACCTGCTGATGTGGTTATCGGCGCTTAGAGACACAATGCAACACCCGTATAAGTAATGACATCCTCTTAAAATATCACTTCACTTATATCAAATATTTATATTGTAAGATGCCCATGCGTGAATTCCAAATTGCCAATACAGAATTAGCACCAGTTGGTTTACGGATGACTCAGGAAGAACTGATAAATACACACACCGACTGCGCGCGGCCGATGTATAGCATGCGGCGGGCCCATTCGGATGATTTAAAAATCTTTGCCTTCCATGATGTCACATCAGACATTTCCTTACTCATGGTGTCGCTCCAGCCGCCGCGCCGCCGTCGGCTCGGTGCGTTTAGAAACTTAATTAAATCACGCCGAGTGACGAGCGCTCGAACCGATCACATTGTTCAGCGTTATTAACTGCCAACGGCGGCTGCAATAGGATTTCTAAATAGTTTCACTATTTAGACTTCAAAAACAAGGTTTCAAATTCAAAACAACCGGGTACAGTTACGAATCCTACAGTCTTCATGGTTATTGCAAAGCCGACATTTTCTGACACTCGAAAAACATTACCGGCATCCTCCGGCAGTCAAGTAAAAGATAAGTCTACCATAAATTCTACATTTTCTAGAACTCCCGTCAACATAATGCGCGGAGAAGAGGGTCATATCATAGCCGATGTAAGTCTGAGGAATTCTCATCACTACCTTGATGTACTTATAACGTATTTTCCTACGATACAAAAAGGAGTTACGTGTCATAGATATCATAAGCTGACGTCACCATCAGCATGGTATAAATGAGTACTAGGCAGTAGTGCCACTATATTTACATAACGTATTTCTCCAGAATAAAAAAGACATGCATGACGCATTTCCCCACGATAAAAAAGGACTCAAGTGCCAAATATCGAAATGACGATGCCGTTGTCAGAAACTGACGTCTGACGTCACCATTAGCATGGTAAATAAGGTGCAAGGCAGTAGTGCCAGGCAGTAGTGCATTTGCATCGCCTTTCCCCACGATAAAAAGGACTAATGTGCCAAAACTCCAAATGACGATGCCGTTGTCAGAAACTGACGTCACCATTATCATTGTAGAAATGATTGCTAGGCTTTTGTATTGCCAGCACTTGGGTACTCGTATATTTGCGAACCGCATATCCCCGTTATAAAAAAAGAACTCACGTGCCAAAGATGTAATTTACGATGCCGTTGCCAGAAATTGACGTCACCATTATCATTGCAGAAATGAGAGATAAGCAGTATTGCCAGCACTTAGACACTCGTATATTTGCGAACCGCATATCCCCGTTATAAAAAAACAACTCACGTGCCAAAGATCCAGATGACGATGCCGTTGCCAGAAACTGACGTCACCATCAGCATGGTATAAATAAGTGCCAGGCAGTAGTGCCAATACTTGCTGACAGCGGGGAAGTTACGCCAGTGCTCGTGAACCAAGTCTTGGTGCTCCTCGGGGATGTTCCAGCCTAGCATGTGGTCTACTACCTCCTTGGATACCCTGAAAGACGATCTTGATATCAAACTTATAGAAAATATATGAAGGGCTATTAAGAGCCTTCATAGAGCCAACTTGCGCCGCCAATCTTAAAAAAATCACATCTTCCAATATAATCAATTTTATTAAAAAAGCTATTTACAAAATGTTTATTACGATAAATACTATTTTTCAATATACAATACATGACATAATTGCGACAAGCTAAGTTGTAGTTCACAAATGTGCCAAAAACGGCCGTTTTTCGCAATTATGCGAACTACAACTTACCGACATTGAATCACGTTATAAATAAACATTTAAAAAATAGTATTTATCGTAATAAACATTTCGTAAATAGCTTTTTTAATAAAATTGATTATATTGGAAGATTTTATTATTTTTATTTTTTTAAGATTGGCGGCGCTAGTTGGCTCTATGAAGGCTCTAGATTTTCGCAAAAACTACTGGACTCATCATTATCGATTGTTTTTTCATCATTATTAAGTATCTATTTTAGAGTCTTATCGTTAATGATGGATGATACTTAAAATGTGTCGCTATAAAACAAACTTCTTCCAAAGGATAAGTAATAAAATTATAGTTGGGGTGGAAAGGGTCGCTTAACGATTGATTTCATAGCGCAGTTAAAATGAGAGCACCATTAAAATTGTGGATGGAAGTCCATTTAAAGGCATTGAATTTAATTAGGTAGGTATATTTTTACATTACACTATATTAATTTGTAATACTAACATTTTCAAAGGATAAGCCATAGGTCCTATATCGTATTGCGTAATATTGAGCGCCATTTTGTCCAATTTATAGTCAACAAAATGGCGCGCAAAGAAAAAACAGTCACGTCACTACGTGTATCTCATTTGCCGAGATTATTTTTAAATAAACTTTTTAATGACAAAGTGAGTCCGACATGACGAGTCGCTTCTCACTTGTGATTTGTGGAATGCGATCGACAGCTTTATACCGGTCAAACAGTGCGTGTTTCTTAATTATTTAATTCAATATAACAGTAAATCTATTGTCTATTTGACCAAGCGTGAATACTACAACGTATTACAAACCTCTAGTTCTCAATCTGTAGATAGGTAGGGATGGTAAAAAAATAGAAATAGATATAAAAGTTAGTCTGAAAGATAGTCAATTTCTAGCGCAGCTCACACTAAGGTTGCTCTTAAAACTGCCAAAGGTAGGGCCTAGCCCAGTGGGTTTGACTTTCGTTGACGACAGTAGAAAAGAAATAAAAGTGTACGGGATTGACGTTCGCTAAATGATAAAAAAAATTACAATCCTTACATTATTAATAAAATAATTTTATTAATTATTATTTCTAGTCTTCAACGAAAGTCAAAATTTCATATAATTTTGACAGCTGTAAAAGCAATATGTATCTCACGAAGTCTTGAATCTCGACCTTAGGGCCCCTTATTATAAGAAGGCTTTTGATCAAAGTCCATGAGAAAAAGCCACCTCGTTACCGCAGAAAAACTCTTTTATGATTTACATTCAGTCGTTAGAGTCGTTACCAAGAAATATCATGAAGTGAATGTCTACGACACGAAAACGATACAGTACTTTGCAGACACCGAGTCAAGCGATATTCAAACTAGTGCCGCCGAAGCTTTGGTTTCAGGCGAAACCAAAATTGCTTCCGGGACTCAAGGCGCTTTCTTTGGTGACGATCGGTAAGTATACAAGATCTCTTCCTAAAATTCCGTAGAGATTGATTTGTAAAATCGTATAAGTATATCCATTTTCAAATAGAGGCTTATCATATGTTATAAAATGATATATGGTAATGTATAAAGTACTTAAGCTTTAGCTGTGAAACGGGTTTAACATACTACTATATAAACTGAGTTTGATTCCAGTAGGGGTAGGCAGAGCGGCAAAGATGATATACTTCCATCTGCTGCGATCCTGTCACTCAACTTTCGCTTCATCAATCTCTTCAGGCAAAACAGGCTTAAAATCCATTAAATTACCATAAAATAAAGTTTCGGTTTCGACCAGACCTGAGATAGACTATGTGAAAAATGCATGGTGTAGGTATGAAGTGAATATTAGAAGTAGTGGACCATTTTGATATATTCTGGATCTCCCGATATTCGGTTTCGGTTACAAAACCTAGTTTCGGTCATACCCTAAATCTTTCAAACGTGTCCATTACAGTGGCAACGAGATTGCGAAGCCGTCCCCGCTTTCCGGCGGGCGCGGCGGCACGCGCGGAATCTCCGCATCATGGGCCAGACAACGTGCTTGGAATTCCCACCTATGACGGGAACACTCACACTGTGGTTTCGTTATTGTAACAATTATTGTTTAGTTGACATGTCAATGGTAATGTTTCAATTCATATGGTGCAGGTAATAAGAATGATAGTCCTGGGAGGTAGAGCGCTTATCTCCCGGAATATATCTAATAAAGGCGTCAGGTAAGTGATAGGGGCCAGATCAAGAAGTATCGAAAAACACAGTTATAAAAAAATACATTCGGCATTTATCCTTTTCTACATATTTAGGCTGTGGATGCATTAGGCAAACAGTTTGCGACGACTGTAAAAATACAGTCAAAAAAGTACCTACAGTACTTTGTCCCACCGTCGGCGAGTAAGCGAGTAAATATGAGCTATTTTTCGCATTTTAGATAGTACATTCCGTGTAAACAAAAGAGACGCAGCAGCGATACTTGCTCGACGACAAAATATTTATAGTTCATCGCTGAGCGAATGTCGCCGAGCGAGTATCGCTGCGTCCCTTTTGTTTACACGGAATGTAGTATCTATTGTACGTTTCTCGCGCGTTAAATTAGACAATAGTTACTCGCGTACTCGCCGGCGATGGGACAACTGCCTATAATATATGGGAGGCAAACAGTCAGCCCGAAACCTATTTGCCTAATGGGTCCCCAAAGACTCGAAAATGTATGAGCACTTGATTTTTCAGTTTTATCACCTATTCTGTGTAAAACAACTTGGAAAGATGTAGAAGTCCTGTTGTTTCATATTTGAAGCCTTGAATAATTTAAGAATTTTTACTAAGTATTGGTTAATTTTCTGTTTACTTGAATAATTAAAATACTCGTAACTTGACAACAGTTTTTTAGTACAGTCCTTAGTGAATAGAAAAACTCTGCAATAACAAACCTACGTTATTACATAGTCGCTATTGAGTATTGAGTGAATTTACTAATAGCAAATCTTGGTAGGTAACAGAATAGGATTGTAGGGTCGACCTACTGGCGCCCGCCTATGACGAGTGTAACCAGGACATGCCAGTACTAGGAGATGTCCTACTTTATTAGGTGGCGGTTCTGTAGACAACATCAAGTGTCACGACTTCACGAGCACTTTACGTCATGGTAATAGGACATATATTGCAATGGATTTGTGTAGGTTGATCACTTACAATAAATCCAACTATAAAAACAAATATTAATTTGATGTGCATCGTTATTGTGCTTTAGAGTTTAGATATTTTAAGGTAGTTTTGTTTTTGGGCAATGATTTCTTTCACTGGTATTTGACCTAATTGTCATTTCTAAGGTCATCGTATGACTTGTGACTTACACTGTGACTTGTACCTACTTAGTTCAATTGTTTTTGCAATTTTGATTTACTAAAAACCTTACCAATTTAATATTTATCATGAGTACAACTCCCAGTTTAAATTGGTCGAATGAATTCAAGGACACCCTGTATAACCAATGTAACTTCTGGTAGGTATATTCAATAATTATTTTAATGGAAAACATACAGCTTATAAGGATATCTACATAAGAATACTAAAGGGTTGGCTTTTAATCTTTTGTGTGCAAATAAAGTACCTGCCTGTTATGCTGATCTTCACTTGGGTCTTGGCGATTCGTATTTGCGTATTTATAATTACCATGTGTGGTATACTTTATTTGAAAATATTAATTAACTATTTAAAAATATATGAACAATAATAATAAAAACATACTTATAAATAAAAAAATGGACGCCAATTCGCTACCCTGTGGGAGAGTGCCCAAAAGGCTGGCGACGTTACCTCGTTGTATAGCCAGCGATATACGCTGGCCGAGGTAAGCGCCTTTGGTCACCCGACGAGTCAATTAGGCGCGACAACAGTTCCTTGAACACATGGGGCCATGGCCCCATGGTCTCTACACCAAACGGCGCAAATATGTAGCTCTCTATGAGAGCCGCATATTTGCGCCGCTTGAGGATTTCCGCGGCGCCGGCTGCGGCCCTGCTCGAGAACTGCACATGGGAGGGAGCCAGTGTGTCGACGCAGGTAGCGTCCCACACTAGCGTCCTCCCATCCATCCACGGTATGAGCGTCATCCCGTCGGGACTCTTGCCATGTGTGGTTGGATATGCTTGACAATATATTCGTCTTATTTGTATGTACGTCAAGTATTTGACAAATACAACAAACATCCAATAGCCAATACGAATAGCCAAGTGAAGTGCCACCGTTAGATTTCAAATAAGAGTCTTGAAATCATTTCATTTTCTCTTAATTGGAATGATATCTCAACATTTCTTAAATTGTTATCTCTCTCAATGATTTCTAAAAGTTTGACGAAATAACAACCAAAACTGTTGCTAATTTAAGTTAAGATGTTATGTTTACGAGACTTGAGAGGCTCTCACTCAGCCCAAGTGACCTCCCCGCCGCTCGCTGACAGAGCAAAAATAATTTAATTTTCATTATAAATTGAAAGCTGGTTGCCTATTAATAGAACCGTTTTAGCGTTGTTTAGGGAAACTCTAATTAATTAATGTATGCCAATTTAGATATTAATCGTAACCGGTTTTCGATTGCTTTTGTTTTTCCTTTTTTTATTTTTGTTAAGTATTTGAATAAACGTAATTTATCTGATCATATCATGTATTTGTAGCAGTCAACTGGTTTAAATAGAGGATTGATTGAATAGCCAGCTGTGTAGTTGAACAACGCCATTCAATCACACACCTAGTTTTGTAGTTGAACCATTATGACGTTTAAAACGTTCAACACCTCAGCTGACTGAAAAGCCGCCGTGAGCCGCAGTAACGTAGAGGGAGAATCAAAACTATCTATCTATTTAGATTCTCCCTCTACGCGCAGTAACATAGAATTAGTATGTTTCTCCGCCACGGGCGGCGCTAGTGTTGTTTTGTTTACAAGATGGCGTCAACAGCTAGCATTTTTGACATCTAGCTGTAACAAGAACCTACCTATCTAATGTTACATTATTTAAAATAAAATAATATATTTTGATTAGTTAATTAAAATAATCACAATCAGTTAATGCACACCAATCTAACATTTTTGACCTTTCTTACCGATCTTACGCCGATATTCAGAAATAATTGGAGCACGAAAACATATTGAGCGTGAGTTCGTTCTTACAACTGTCATTAACTTCACTAAAATTTGGATAGTTGAAAGAGTGAGCTTTCAGAGGTTAAAGAGGCTCGGCATATAAGCTTGCGCTTATTATTAGTTGACCGAACTATGGTGACACTTTTCAGTAGCAATAGTCCGGTCGATTGGTACGGAGTACTGACAGCAGAACAATGGTAGCACTTGCAGTACGATTTCAACTCTTGCGACTCAGATAATAAGAACGGTCCAAAGTGTTACACTTGATGTGTACAAAGGACCGAACCATCGATGACGGGGCCATTTTTTAATAACTCAAGTTATTTTTATACTCCCCACATGATTACCCCTTGAATATTGCTCAAGTTTTCCAAGAAATAACATCTATAACAGCGTTTACGATACAATATACAAGGGTCATAAATTCCTTTCATCATACCCACTCATTCATAAAATACTCTTGCCTGTCTCTCATATATCTCGTCCCAAGCTGTGAACATAATTGGTTTTGGACACCACGGGCTTTGCTCGGGATACCGTGCCGGGCTTTATTGTGGAGGTAGCGCACATAGATATCTACGTAGCATTTTAAATAATAATAAAAAGTGGAGAATTAGGGTAGGCGATTGAACAAGAAAATACCATCAAAACCGTGTTTCATCCCAGTCAACAATACAATAACCATACAATACAGGTATATTTGACTGGGGACTTTTGAAAATCGGAAATATACAACGTCAAACGAAGATGTGACGTCACGCTAAACTTAGTAATGAGCCTCGCTGGAAGCCTGTATGGAATTAGTAAACGTGACGTCACATCTTCGTTTGTCGTTGTCTATTTCTGATTTTCAAAAGACCCCAGTCAAATACGAGTATACCCCTATCATTTTCTGTACTGTCAGTCAACAATCAAGCAATCAACACATTTTTTTTTAGTTTTGATTTTGCTACGCCGCCGCTACGAGTCGTGTAGCACATACGAAATAATAGACAAGGACGTAGCAAAAGCGTGTAGCAACTCGTAGCCACGCGTAGCCATATTAATAAATGACAATGCCAGATTCTGCCCCACCATCAACCGCAAGTTGTACAAGATAACGAATAAATGTAAAAATATCTCCGTTTTTTATTAAAATTATTGGTTTAAAATAAAGTTTTGTACAAGTTGCGCGTCGAAAAAAATAGCATAATTAAGAATTCAGTAAATAGTAAGAAATCGAAGCGAATTATTACTACCGTCAGAATGGCGCGGACGAGCTCCCAGGTCCTCGAGGCCTATCCTGGACTGATGTACCGCTTAAGCTAGAATTAGTGACGGAGTCTCATAATTTGTGACGCAATAGTTTAAAAGTTATAAGCATTTGAAGGGGGCCGCGCCAACCTGACGCTTGAAAATCTGACTGATCAAAATAAAATTAATGAACCCATATGGAACAAATTTGATTGAAAAAACAGGATGTGACGCTGAAATGATGAACATGTACCCAATTTTCATGTTTCAAACATAAACAGATAAAAAGATATAAGCCTTCATAGGGGGCCGTGCAGAATCTCGCACCACCCCCCCTGGATCTCGAGAACCAGACAAGCTACACAACAGCGGATTGTATGAGGACATAATGCCGCAGAACGCTGAATTCGTGACGGAAGAACCGACATTTAAACCGCAATAGTTCAAAAGTTATAACCATAAGAACTTTTCGGACCGTCAGGATGGCGCGGCCCCTTACAAACGCTAATAACTCGGTAAATATATCATCACGGATGACGTGACTACCATCAATATTTCGGCATTCAGCGGCTCTAATTTGTGACGCAAGGTCCGGGGCTCCAAGTTTAATATTTGCTGAGAAAACAAAAAAACAAATTCCTATGGAGGAAGTCGATAGGGCGACAATGTTACTGAGTTTTATCGGACTTGTACTTAGTATATGTAGGTATAACAGGATGACATAATCGTATATAAGTAATTATCAATTAAAAAGTTATTAGCAATACTTAATTTTGTTTTAAAAATTAAAATAAATGTTACGTTATTATTATGTTTATTATGTGTATGCTGTATATGCTAGGTGGCTTCTACCTTTCGCTTCATATGATTGTAGAAATCGTTATGTCATCATGTTTGACATAGTCTTAGTATAAGTCCGGTAAAACTCAGTAACATTGTCACCCTATCGACTTCCTCCATAGGAATTTGTTTTTTTGTTTTCTCAGCAAATATTAAACTTGGAGCCCCGGACCTTGCGTCACAAATTAGAGCCGCTGAATGCCGAAATATTGATGGTAGTCACGTCATCCGTGATGATATATTTACCGAGTTATTAGCGTTTGTAAGGGGCCGCGCCATCCTGACGGTCCGAAAAGTTCTTATGGTTATAACTTTTGAACTATTGCGGTTTAAATGTCGGTTCTTCCGTCACGAATTCAGCGTTCTGCGGCATTATGTCCTCATACAATCGGCTGTTGTGTAGCTTGTCTGGTTCTCGAGATCCAGGGGGGGGTGGTGCGAGATTCTGCACGGCCCCCTATGAAGGCTTATATCTTTTTATCTGTTTATGTTTGAAACATGAAAATTGGGTACATGTTCATCATTTCAGCGTCACATCCTGTTTTTTCAATCAAATTTGTTCCATATGGGTTCATTAATTTTATTTTGATCAGTCAGATTTTCAAGCGTCAGGTTGGCGCGGCCCCCTTCAAATGCTTATAACTTTTAAACTATTGCGTCACAAATTATGAGACTCCGTCACTAATTCCAGCTTAAGCGGTACATCAGTCCAGGATAGGCCTCGAGGACCTGGGAGCTCGTCCGCGCCATTCTGACGGTAATGAATTATTCATTGTTTTTGTTATTCTTCTATAGGAGTTGCGAGAGTAGTAGAAAATGATACTGATTATGATTATGCAATATGAAACCTGTAATAAGTCCCCAACAAAATGATAGGTACAGCTTAAATGGGCACGTAGTTTTATAGGGCAAAGCTCCATTGAAATGTGGCAATGTCTTTTCCTGCTAAAACTAATTTTGAAAGAAACTAAATACGACGCGACGGTGTAAGATTCTTTATAAAGGCGAGTTGTTAACAGGAGATGCCTAAGTACTTATTTCATTAGTCTAGAAAACTTTGTTGTCTTTCAGTCGAGAGCTGAGCTGCATAGACTAAATTAAACATCCAGACCTAAAGTTCAGTTTTCAGACTTGTTCTTACTTGTTTTTTATTCAACTACTTTGCCCTCGCTCGGGGCATATAGGATTGAACGTTTTTCGTCTGCCCTCAAAGTATTTTTATCTGGATACGAGGATGCGGTTTCATCTGTGAAAGAAACATCTTCGTTAGGTTTCCTCGTGATATTTTCTTCAACGGTTGTGGACCCCTGGGCAAATAGTTTGAGACTGACAGTCGTCTAGCTGACTCTGAGCCGCGAAGTGTAGTCAGTTTGCTTGTGCAGCACAGTGAGCGCGCCGACTGAATCAAAGTGCACGAATTTTTGCTACAAATCGGCCCCTGACTGGATGAGTCGGTAAGCGAAACGCCGCAAACTACGTTCAGTATGCATTGTATGAACGCTCCATCTGAAATATATGGGAGGCAAACATTTATAGTCCATCGCCGGGTGAGTGTCGCCGGGCGAGTACATCCCATCGCTCGGAGGCAAAATAGCCGAGCGAGTATTCGCCGGCGGCGGTGTGAACAACCAGCGATGAACCATTAATATACGAGTCTCTTTTGTTTACACGGAATGTAGGTACATAAGTACTATCTTTTGTAGGTTTCTTAGGCGAGAAAATAGCCGGGATTAACTCGCTTAGGGCTAGCATTCAACAGAACGGCGCCGGCGGACGACGCCATGTACGACGCCATGTACCGCGCCAGTGGACGGCGTCGTCCGCCGGCACGAATGTTGTCCGCCTGTGACCGGCGCCGGCCGAAATCGTGCGCCGGCAGACGCCGTGACACGCCGCGCCATGCGACGGCACGGCTGTGACGTTGTACGCCGGCCCTTACTCCCCGGTGGTGGGACACCTGCCTTAAGAACAATCGGTAAATGTACGTTATTTCTCTCTTAATATCGTAACAGAAGTCCCGTGTCAGAACCACAGCCCTACCAAGCTCTAAATTGTTTGCCCCATTCGCATATTTTGAATGCATTTCTCCAAGTGTACCCACAAAGACGCGAACCCACTACACATCATAATAGGAGGGTAGCTGAATATTTTTTCTAAAAACGTTCCATTTACAAATTGCAGCTCGCTCAATAGATCCCGGGCTCAGTTCGTGCGCCGGTATAAATTTGAATAAATGGTCGTGCAGCGGCTGCTTTGTTCGGACTATGCATTTTTCTAACTTACAATCTATACTTACGTAAACGTAGATATAAGTACCTACATGATACTTATACTCGTATCTAATAGGCACATAAATATCGGAATAGAAGGATCGGTATCGGTAAATGTCACAGAAAAACTAATAGAGGTTTTAAATTATTAACAATTAAAACCAGTTAATTGTTCTGTCGACCAAATTAACTCTAAATTCCGGTGTATGTTTTTTTAATATGTAGAATTCGTGGACTAATTTTGGTGGTTCCTTTTCTAAATATAGTATGGTAATAATCAAAGGGTGGTCCCATTTATCTGGTAATTACCTATAGTCTAAGCGTTGCCGGAAAATTGATGGAAGAGTGATGACGCTACGGCGTCTCCTGTGGATGAAGACATGAAGACATGGCTACCCAGGGTGAAGACGCTAGTGCGACTCTACTGGAGGAAGATAGAAGACTATTATATTATATTGAATTTTCTGTAACATGACATTGGCAAATGACGAACTGTCGAGTCCATTAATAAAATAAAATGAAAAAGATAGAGATCTGTTGTAATACTGGCAAGTATTTTATAGATATTTGTACTTAGATCTTATTACAATTTCTATCTGACGGTCAGTATTACATTGTTTCATCTCCATTCCTGTCCCTTCAATAAATTATCTTCACCAGTCTACACTATTTTTCTATTTTATTACGTTTATCCCTATAAATTCCCAACAAAATACAACTATTGACGGCGCTCCATACGCTCAGCCTACTAAACATACTTGATGGGGATCCATTCGCCTTACCTTAATTTACTTTAATATAAGTTTGCCTATAATATTTAAAGAACTATACCCCAACTCTTAATCGTTAAGGAATTGTACCTTCCATCATCAGCTTACCAACGTAAGTTGATGACTACCAGATGTAGATACTTGCATAGCTTTAGAAAATATATGAAAATCCTTATATGTGCCTATAACATTTGAAGAGTTCCCTCGATTTCTCCATGATCCCGTAATCAGATCCTGACCTGATGACTATGGGACCACCTGGGAGGCATACCGATTCAAACAAAAAAAGAATTTTCGAAATCGGTCCAAGCGTCTTCGAGTAATCAGGTAACATACATAAAAAAAAAAATTTCGACGAATTGATAACCTCTTCCTTTTTTTTGAAAGTCGGTTAAAAATATCAATGCATTTTTGTTAAGAAATTAAGATATAACAAGAAAGTTTATGAGCGTAACATTTAAGTGTGTTTCACCCCTTTTTGCGGACGTAGAGTAGAACATAACAATAAGAGAGATTTCCGCTTTGCGGCGTGAGGGGAAGTTCGTAATAGCGAAACGAGCGATACTCATACTCTAGCTAGCTCTATATAGGCGCTCGCTCGAATATCTTTGTGGGTTTTCATTGAACTATATTATGAACTATATTTTTGCTACCTAAATATATTAGTACAGTCGAAGACAGAGGTAAGTATACAGGGGGCCTCAATAAGGTTGAGATTTTCTCAAAAACGACTGGACCTTTAATCATTCTTTTACAGTTAAGGGAACTGTACCAATAACCGTCACTTTTTGAACTTTTCACTTTTGATTTTGTAGCCACGGCCGTAGTATAAGACCCACAGGGAATGAAATGGTGCAAAGATATAAACAATTTATTTAAATTTTATTTAATTAAATAATGTTTATTTAATTTTAAGATTAAATAAGTTATTTTTAGACTTATATGAAATAATACCCCTTTGCCCGGTATCCGGCATGTCCTTGTACAGATATCCGACATACCCATGTCCCAATAGCCGTCATATATGTATATAGTTTTTGTGTAGGTAATGTATGACGTATATATATGATTGATCAAAGTGTTATAGTGTAAATGGAACACCTGATTGGACAAGCTTTATGTTTTCGACATTTCGACATTTCTCAAATATATAAACCAAAATAGTCAAAATATTCATTGTTGCTGTTCCAGCCAGTATATATAATTCAGGTCATTATGCCTATAATTACTAATGCACCCAAAGAAGTTTTAAAAATCCCAAAGATGTTTTTTTTCTCTAACCTCAAAAAGTGAACAGTGTTAGAATTTGTGTATTGTATTAAATTAATTAAATAATTAGTTTATGTGTCTAAATTACGCCAAAAACACGTTATTTAGTGAAATTGTGCATTGTAATAGTGGACAAGTGTTATCTCACGATAATGATCATAGCGATGAAAATTTGATACAGTGCGATGGTTGTAAACGGAACGTATGTCTTAGTTGCAGCAACCTAACAAGCAGCGAGGCTCGTGTCATGGGGTTGAAATCTAAACGCACCCTCATATTTCTATGTTCGCCTTGCCGCGAGGCCTTATTTCAAGTGCCTAAACTGATCCAAGCATATGATTGTGTACGTGAGGAATTGGACGACGGTTTTCTGCACCAGTGACTCATGCAGTTTCTACTGCTACTCCGGCCACTTCCTTAGACACTAACAATATATCGGAGGAGATGGCGGAGCGTGATCGCAGAGCAAATAACGTGATCCTTGTTGGTCTCCCTGTAATGGATACGGGTGACACAGCTATTCAAGGGCCCACTGATGAGGCCACTGTCAGAAGGATCCTGGTGGAGATTACGAGTGAGCAGATATCTTCTGACAAACTGGTGAAAGTGTTGCGACTTGGTAAACGAGACAACAGTAAACCGCGCCACATGAAAGTGATCCTCAAGTCACGGCATGATGCAGTGAAGGTCCTTAAAAACAAGAATAGAGCCATGGACCGACCATCTTACCATCTTACCGAGTGTATGATGACAATACACCGATGCAGCGGGACGAGCTAAAGGAGCTGAGGTAACGTCTCCAGCTACGTACCGAGAGTGGTGAGTTAGATCTCACTATTAAGTATGTCAGGGGTGTGCCGAAGATAATCAAACAAAAAAACTATTTGACCCCAACAACCCCTACACTGACCTTACCTTCCTATACACCAACTTATGTTCGCTGTCATTAAAATTCGACTTATTTCTTTTATATGTAAACACCAACAAGCCATCCATTATAATTGTCACGGAGACCTGGCTGAACAGCAGGGACAGAAACAGCACATTTGCCATACCTGATTATACTATATTTAGACAAGACCGGAAACATCGACCTAAGTCGCAGGGTGGCAAAACGAGTGGTGGCGGTGTTGCCATATATGTCAGAGACCGTGTCAACTCATTATTGCAAGAACTCATAAGAAGTATGACTGTATGTGATCTTACGGAAGCCTTGTTTTTGGATATTCAATATGACTCTCACCATTTCCTTGTTGTTGGGGTCTATCGACCCGATGATAGGGAACCAGATATATGGAAACGACGTGACTCTAAATTATTGGCTAAGCTGCTTCAGCGAACAATGTGATAGTTATCGCTGGCGACTTCAACTACTCCGACATCCTATGGCCTCAAGACATCGAACAGGACCTCAAGGGACCCGAGGAACTGTTTAAGAACATGTTTCTCAACAGTAATCTTCATCAATTGGTCTCCCAGCCGACACTTTTCCGCACAGACAACACTCCATCCTTGCTCGATCTGATCATGACAAACGATGAAAACTTAATCACTGGAATATGTTATAAACCACCTATAGGAAAGATTGATCATTGCGTACTAGAGTTCAGCATCCAATTTCTTATACAAAGAGTCCACAGTCAGCCCAAACTTAAAAGATATTACCATTACATTGACTTTGACAACTACATGGAGGAACTGGAGAAGGACCTCGAAATCTTGGAATCTACTACTGACGTGGAGCGTTTTTGGAGACAGCTAAAAACCATAGTGGGTACAAACACAGACAGAGACGCTCCGCTTAAAAAAGTGAAGAAGAAGGAAGGTAATAAACCCTGAATCAATGACAATATATTGAAACTTGTATCTCGTCGTCGTCGTCGTCAGCCTGTATCCGTCCACTGCTGGACGTAGGCCTTCTCGCAATCCTTCCATTGTCTTCTATTTGTGGCCGTACGCATCCATTTCTTCCCACATGTGCGAGAGATGTCGTCAGACCATCTCATCGGTGGTCTTCCTACGCTGCGATGTCCCGTGCGTGGCCTCCAAACTGTGGCTTTGTACGTCCAGCGGTCGTCGTCTCTGCGTGCAACGTGCCCTGCCCATCTCCACTTCAGGGAAGCCATCCTTTCCCCAATATCCACCAGCTTGGTCCGCCGGCGGATTTCTGAGTTGGGTACTCTATCGACCAGAGAGATGCCCAGCATAGCACGCTCCATCGCTCTCTGCGCCACCTTCATCTTTGTCATGATCTCTTTAGTCAATGTCCACGTTTCTGTAGCGTATGTCATTGTGGGTAAGACACACTGACAAAAGAGTTTTGACTTAAGATTCTGGGGTATCTCCCTGGACTTTAAGATGTCATTTAGTTTGCCGAAAGCTGCCCATCCCAACTGAATCCTTCTGGCTACTTCTTTGGTTTTATGTCCTGTGCCAAATGATAATATGTGACCTAAGTAGACATATTCTTCCACCCTCTTAACCTCGTTGTTTCCAACTGTAATGCTTGGGCTAGAGTTGGAGTTGCTCATGAATTTGGTTTTTGACACATTCATTTTAAGACCCACTAAAACGGAAGCTTGCTGTAGCTCATCCATCATAATCTTCAGGTCATCGGTGTTGTTCGCCATCAGTACCAAGTCGTCTGCAAACCTCAGGTGTGATAAAAAGGTTCCATTTATATTTAAGCCCCTGTATTCCCATGGGAGAGTCTTCATCAAGTCCTCTAGCGCTGTGGTAAACAGTTTTGGGGATAGTGTATCACCCTGACGAACTCCTCTTTTGATTCTAACAGGTTCAGTGAGGTCATGCAGCCTAACCTGTAGTGTTGCAGCGGAGTACAGCTCCTTTAGCATATCCACATATCTACAATCGATTTGACACCTTTGCAGAGATTGCAGCATTGCCCAATGCTCAACACTATCAAAAGCCTTTTCGTAATCGACAAATGCCATACATAATGGCAAGTTGTATTCTGTGCACTTCTCCATTAATTGAAACTTGTATCTGAGAAGGGAATACTTTGGGATGTTTATATTGGTACAAAGGATGACGAGGACTACCAGCGCTATAGAACCGCCAGAAATCATTGTGTGGCAGAAAGCAGAAGAAGCAGAAGACTGTATGAAGCAAAACTACTGGATAACGGACAAAAACCCTTCTATTCCCATCTGCGAAGGTGCATGTCATCCAAAGTGAGCATTCCACCTGCAATGAGGAACCATAATGGCGACCTAGTTACAGACCCCACCGACATAGCGGAAATCTTCACGCAGGAGTTTCAGAAAGCCTATTGTCGTGAACCAGATGTGACCATATGCTAACAAGTGACTACATTAGCCCGTGTGGAGCACTCGATCTGTGACATAAACTTTACACCCAAGGATGTTGAGAAAGTTTTAAAAGGACTCGACACAGGCTCTGCTCCTGGACCTCACAACATTCCCAGCATTATTCTAAAAAACTGCAGCAAAACACTTGTTCCTGTTCTCACTGAGCTTATGAGGGTGTCTTTTGAGGTCGGACATGTCCCACTTGACAGGAAACATGCTGTAGTTACACCTGTGTACAAATCCGGTGATAAAACAGACCCTGCCAAGTTTAGGCCAATCAGCTTGACAAGTATTGTGGGTAAGGTGATGGAGAGACTAATATGCAATAAACTGAAGAATTTCCACAACAGAGAAAATGTTATATCCAGCAGAATGGCTTTGTCGAGAAGGGATCCACAATAACGAACTTACTGTCATGTGTGCACCCGTGGACTATGGACGTGGACCGTGGCAACCCGGTTGACGTTATTTACCTCGATTTTGATTTTGCTTTCGACAAAGTCCCGCATCAGCGCCTGCTTATAAAATTGGAGCATTTTGGCATTCGAGGTCGGCCTTTAGACTGGGTAAAGAGTTACCTGTTGGGAAGAACCTTCCAGGCCAGGATCGGTTACTCCTTGTCCCAGAAGAGGGACGTCCTGAGTGGAGTTCCCTAAGGATCTGTTTTAGCCCCCACACTTTTTGGAATTTTCATCACGGACCTCATTGCGCTGATAGACTCACAATCTGCATTTTTTGCTGACGATGGGAAATTCTTTGGCAACCCACTCTTAGTGTGACCAGACACAACTACAGAGCGATCTAAACAAGCTCCAGGAATGGACGAAGCAGTGGCTAGTCAAGCTGAACATATCGAAATGTGCTGTGTTGCATCTAGGTAGTAGAGATCCTGGCGTGGTATACACTGATGACACTGATATAAACACTGTGGAATCCCAAAAGGACCTTGGAGTTGTGGTTTCAAAAAATCTAAAATGGGGAGAACACATTAATGGCATTGTCAAGAAGGCTAATTCACTCAGAGGTGATCTAATTGAGACATATAAAATTCTCACGTACAAATATAACCTCCCAGATGTCCACCGTTTCTTTGAGACTAAAGACATACGTCCATTGCGAGGACACCATATGAAAATCTACCGCACTATCGCCAATACCAAAATCGCTGATCACTTCTTAAGTAACAGAGTTGTTCAAGCACGGAACAAACTGTCTGATGATGTAGTATCTGCACCATCAGTGAACTCTTTTAAAAATCGCCTCGACATGTGGTTAAAATCAAACATTATATAAATACGCAATATGTGTAGTGAATCATATGAACATTAGACAACATAGACTGAACTTACCAACACTGTGATATAGATACACCAGCATTGTGCTGCCTGTCTATCAAATGAATAATAAAATGCACAAAAACGTCCTAAACCATAAGAAAACACATCGTAATGTTTGGGACGTTTTTTGTGCATTTAGGGATGTTTTATGTTTTGGGAAGTTAAACAATATTATTTTACGGGTACTGGTGAGAAAAGTAAGCAATATCTCTATAGTTATCTATATATCATATAGATGACGGGTACTGGTACATTTTGCTGTTTGGTTGAACCAATAGCCGTCAACGAATTTAAAATGTTATTATTTAATTAATTATAACAAATAGGCATCAAATCAAATTACAGAATGATATTAATATTAATAAAGTTTCATTTTAAACATCAACACTTACAAATAAGTAAATACATGAGCCAGCGTTGAAAAAAAACCGTAGTCAGTAAAAACAGCAGTTTAGTAATCGAACTTCGTAACTTTTTTACAAAAACGTGAACACAAACTATAAAGTGATATTATATTATGTTATTTGATGTTTTATTGTATTTTTGCCAGTTAATTAGCAGCAAAACAGTATTTATTTTCATAATATTGCAGAGAAAACGAAATAAACTACCATTTTCGTGAGATATAGGCAATTTAAGTTGACTTGACGGGCATACGTACATTGACGGCTATATGTACACTTACCATAGTTTTACTATCTATCAAACAGTGAAATAATTTTTGCAATAGGTCAAGTAGTTTTTGAGAAAATCTCAACCTTAAAAACTCTCCTGTACTTATACCTTTCTCTGTGTTCCACCGTACCTACACGGAAAAAAACTTTATACATAGAAGATCCAAAGCCAGCGACTTAGTGAATTGGTATAGAGACACACTCTATCCCAGAATTCGAGACAACTACTTGTACCTACACTAAAATGTCAATTTTGGTAACTACTATATGAAATAGCAGTTGTATAATCTGAAAGTTGCTAAAAAAGTCACACTTCGAGGCCTACCTAAACGAATTGAGCATTTCGACCTAGTGCTCGTCGATACTATCATATGTATGTACTATGTATCTTTCACAAAATGAAGTCGTGACATGTCGTGATCTGCGCCGTAATTACCGTTCTCAAAACGATGACATCACACCATGTCATAGCGCGCCTAAAAGAGACGCCGCTATACCAACGCGATAGCACTGTCCCTGTCACGCACGATATGACATGGTATGATTTGATCGTTTTGAGAGCCGTAATAGCACTGGTCTTGATCTAGAAGTCGTTTTTACGTGTCACTTAACCTTCTTTTGAGATCCGCACGCATACAATACGTACTTATTGTACGCAGCCCAATAAATGGTATCAGTTAGCATAAAAACGAATGAAAACAGCTCTCGGAATTCTGCGCTCTACTTAAACTTATAATGACATTTAGATATCCCTGTCATCGGGGTCGTTGGGGGGCGAGGGGGAGAAGTGGAGGGGAACGTCGTCTGCGAAAATTATCGGCGAATATTTCTGGATTTCCAACCATTTGACATGTAATTTACTCCGCCTTCGAATCCGGGATGATTCAAGGGTGTTATTGTCTGTCGATTTAATGTTATTACGAGCTCTTCCGACCATTTTATTTGGCTGCCTTATTCTGGGTCAAATGATCGGTAAAATACCGTTAGAGCTTGGGACTCTATTCACCGGTCGCAAGTGGTAGCCAAAATACGTGTCCGCGCGGTTTCAATAGCGCATAAAACCTCCTTAGTAATCTATTACAACCAGTTGGGTGCTGGCCGAAATAAAAAATAAACGCAGGTGACAGCGGTACAAAATGGCGGACTTAATTTTATTGTCGTCCTCAAGGACGTTGAAAATGTGTTCGTTAGTTTTTAAACTCTCGCATTTAGATTGGTAGAGCTTAATGATTTGTATAAGTACTAAAACTATCCTTTGGCGAATCTGTACTACAAAGTGGCCACCGCATTCCTTCCAGAAGTTCCAGAGGTTTTAATCATGAAAAAAAGTCGCATCGCTTAACTTTTAAATTGCGGTTTATGAGCCTTGGTTTTGCAAAAGCGAACAATAATGACTATCACCTTGCGATCGGTAAATAGGGTGGGGCAATCAATTTTTTTTACCGTATTTTACCAAACCCTGACTGTCCCAGAATAAGAGGGTTAGATTGAAAGCGAACGTCATTACATTGGATATTTAATTTGAATGTTTTACCGATAAGAGGATTGCGGGGGTGGGAATGTAGGTCGGCTGCTTTTTTTCATTAAATGAATGGGCTCGTCTTAAATCTTGACAAATGCGGCGGGCAAATGGGTCTTAAAGCGCCTAGGCTGTTGCAGAGATGCCTACTGTCAAATGCATAGTTATTGTAACGCAAGGTAGGTATAGAGTTTGATTGTTATTGAAAATTCAAAATTTAGCTATAGTTTCTGGAAGAGAATATACAAGTTTCGAAGGTAAGTTCTTAATTAACAAGATATACAAGCTTTGGTTGTGATCAACGATCAGGGGTGATAATATACACGTTACTGCTGCAAATAGGTAATTATAAAAAAAACACTTTTTTTCATGAAAAACATTTTATTTAATAATCTATTACTGTGACACATGCCATTGGGCTTGTTGTGTGTAGCTCAGATGATTCATTATGTTACCCACATATATCGACCATGTGAATTAGGTAGGTACGTATCGAGTAGCTGTTTTTTACGATTATAGCTTGTATAGAGCGGCACGTCTCCGTCCCTTTTTAAAGCTGGTGCGTTCTAATCTCGCTCCATTATGCGGTGTGATATTGTTATAGTGGCATCTGTGGCATTGTTGGAATAGCAGCTAGCTACCTACCTATATGTAGGTACGGACAACAGCAGATCAATGGTAACACTTGCAGTACGATTTTAACTCTTAAGATACAGATAATAAGAACGGTCCAAAGTGTTACACTTGATCTTCTGTTAGCTGTACAGGCGCAAACTGCAACATAGGTACGGACAACAGCAGATCAATGGTAACACTTACTGTACGATTTTAACTCTTTCGATGCAGATAATAAGAACGATCCAAAGTGTTACACTTGATCTGCTGTTAGCTGTACATGAAGCAAGGAACCCCGATTGAGTTAGCGATATTTGTACCGCAAACACCGCTCTTGTATGATAATTTTTACGTCTCGGTCGTCACTTGTATTCTTGGTTTGACTTTTCGATAGATATCGAACATAAAAAACAGACGTCTCTTTCTGACGTATGATAGTGAAGGCGAACCGCTCCCATCTTAGAGAAAGAACCAGAATTTAGGTTCTTTCTCTAAGGCGCCCATATAAAATATATAACGCTCTTTCCATAGAGCACGGCGAATTTTTTTTTCTTCGCAATATAGGATCCATCTGTTACAAAGTTGCAGACCACTTAACTAATAGACAATACAAAATTGCAAGCGAAAAATTATGTCAACGATGAGACGAAGCGGGAGACAGGGGTGCCGTATTAAAGAGATGCGTCCATGTCGATAATATCTCTAGGTTACACGTGTCGCGAAGCACTCATGTGCGGGCAGACACGGGCGCCCTCCAGTTACAGGTATATGGGGTAAGTGGTCTGTGGTTACAGAGGATACATATTTGGTATAAGGTCTTTCGATCTAATAATAACAACAGTAGTTGAGTTACAATTACAAGGACAAAATATGCATACGACATTAAAGAGGTACCTACTCCCTAAAAGCCTCGCGCGAGACATAGTCTGACACTATATGACACGTGCCCCGGGTGTGACATCCGGTTTTGTCACAGTTTGTGACACGTCACTACAAACTAACACGAACTATTATCAAGTTTAACTATACGAGGGCCAAGTTTGTTTCGAACTAAAATGTATAAGTACCTGTTTCGAAATAAATGTTCTACATTTTGTTTAATTAAGTAATTAAATTTTAATAAGCATTGCAAAACTCTTCCTATTAAGGCTTCGTTTGCGCGGATTTACAGTTTTTCTATCAAGGCTACGGCACTAACTACTGAAAAAGAAATATAGCAATCTTGGGGTGTCTATTTAGGGACTGATTAATACCGATACACGATTGGACAAACGTCGCTAGAAAAAAAACATATTCCATGTCTTTTAAAATGAAAATTATTCTAAACCGTTTCGTATCGTTGGTATTTTGAAAATATATAAGGAGGTATCAAAATGTAGGGTAGGTACCTATTATACGAGAGCTTGATGTTTTAAAAAAAATATGACTTTTATTGGCGTATTTTTATTTCGATGCCAAAATTCATCCAAAATTAATAAAAAATACAAATATGGAGTCATTGTGCCGTGCTCTTCACTCCGCCACTGCGGGACATCTTCTATCTCGCGCTCGAGTTTGACAACTCGCAGCCCCTTAACAACTACCCACTCAAAATACTTATATCGTAGCAGCACTGCAGTTTCGCCGCATAAAACTTCCTTCGAATGCCAGAGGCCAGATGTATGCGGAAAAGAAAAACAACAACAAAGAAAATGGCGGACTTTTTATAGTCTATGTTACTTATACGGTATTTAACGAATATTTTTAAAATTTTCCCCTCATAGTTTAATATACTTAGGTATGTAAGTAATAACCTACCTGTAGCGATGATATTATAAAAAAACATTGGGCGTTTGTGCTCAAAATTCACATTTAGCGGATTTTGAGTTAAATTAGGTACTTACTTACCTATAAGATATGATAGGTATATTGACATCTAGGCGCGTATTCATAAACGCGATTTAAAGGTACGCCACCCGTTTAAGGCCCCTGTCCCATCTATCTTAACCTTTTTTAACGAAGTGTGAAAGGGATAGCAACACGATTTAAGGGAAGTAAGGTTTAACTAGGTTTATGAATAAAAGCACTAGAACGGAGAGATAGACATTGAGTTTTATAATTAGTAGGGAAGAAAATACGTGGACAAAAAATATTTCGAGAAGACCCATGAGCTATCTACCACACAACCAATATATTAGAATGAGTCCGACCTATTCGTGCGACGACAGAAGACTTAGTTCCCGATAGTTAAACTTACTAGCCAAAGTTACTATCAAAACTATTCCTCTTCCTTCCATCTGAACATTCAAAGCAGTGACGTCATTCCACCTGAATCCGGAGCGCATTCAAGTTAAACGCATTTCAAATTGTTCCATCGCATCATCCTCGACGCGTGAACGGCGTCGAATCAATTCCAGCGCTCCGCGTCCAAATGACACGAATGCGGTCGTAATGCGAGCATTTGGCGGGAAAATGTGAAAAGCGCGGGAAACGCGGTTACAGCTGATGTCATGACATGCCGCCATTTTGATTCCAGTTTCCAAGCCCATGCGGTTTGGCTTGTGATTATTTTGATTTTGTGAAACAAGCATTGAAATTGTTAAAAAACTTTGGCATGCACATTCTAAACACTTGCAAATAAGATGACCCAGGAATTAGTGACTTAACTCCGTTCAAATCTCAAATTTGTCTTTCACGAAAGATCCAGGATAGTCAAGGTAGGTAGGTAGCTAATAATGTCTCTTAAAAAAGCGCGGTCTCTTTGCCGCCCTACAGCATTGCAATGTAACGCCTTGTGTGCCTGTAATTTATAAATAAGTAAGTAATGAAGTTATGATTCTTGGAAATGATCTCAAAAGTACAACACTGGATTTTTCCCATAAGTAGGTACTTATAGGTACGGTTAAAGCATGACAAAAGTCACACCTGAGCGCTCTACGCGATTGTAACACGGCCTAGATTGCAATGGTATTGTATAGGTACCTCGATGTGCTGTTGACTATGGGTATAAATAAAGTGCAAATCGTGTGCTAAGTGGTTTATTTACCAGCACATAATTGGTATCGGATTAGCGATCGCGTTGTCCGTAAACCGGGATTAGTTGTTCAGACTAGTATTAGCTTTTAATTCGATTGGTTTGTACAGTTTAGGTTTAGGACGGGACAAATGATTTCGAATTATAAAATCTAAACTATTTCTGTAATAGCTAATCTGTTTAGTTCGTTTTATCTAACTTTAAGAGGTCTAAAAGTACAACCATTCTTTTTCGTTTATTAAAATTTCGAAATATATAAATGTGCTTAACATGCTCTTTGTAATCAATGCAATGTGAATCTTCCTCTAGGAACCCTCTCTAGGAAAACTTTTATTAAGCTCCAAAATACATAGGTAAATAAATATAAAGTAGATAGATCAGATAAACACTTTATTGCACAAAGATGCAAGTACACACGAAGACGGATATAGGTATACAGGGAGCCTCAATAAGGTTGAGATTTTCTCAAAAACTACTGGACCAATTATAGCAATTCTTTACAGTTACATAGTTTTCACTTTTATCTATCTAACAGTGAAATAATTTTTATAACCGGTCAAGTAGTTTTTGAGAAAATTTCAACCTTTAAAACTCTACTGTACAATATGTTCTTTGTGTTCGACCGTACACATATAAAACAGTTAAAGAGAAACAATTTGTACAAAGGCTATTGTTTTATCGTTCGTAACGATGTATTCCAGTATCTACTACATATTATCTACAATCCTACATTAAATTATCACTATCACATATAACTATTTTGATTTGAACAATGTTTTATTTAACAATCCTAGCAAATAAAACACGTAACTGGTGTGTTATCCATTATTTCACGCTCTATTTGTCACATTTTCAATTTTATGCCACATCCCTTGCACAGATGATACGATACATACGGACGAACAAAGTGATTCCTCTGGAAAATAGCTTTATGTAGATTTGCTTGGTCCCAATGCAGTCCAGTGAGACACTGCGTGACCAATTGTCTTTTACCAGTGAAATACGTGGTAGTTGAAACCGAGGAGAATATGAATAGCAGGGGAATTGAAATGACATTGCCACATTTCAATGGAGCTTTGCCCCACCTATAAAACTACGTGACCATTTAAGCTGTACCTATAATTTTGTTGGGTACTTATTACAGGTTTCATATTGCATAATCATAATCAGTATCATTTTCTACTACTCTCGCAACTCCTATAGAAGAATAACAAAAACAATGAATAATTCGCTTCGATTACTTACTATTTTCTGAATTCTTAATTAAGCTGTTTTTTTCGACTCGCTTGATGTACAAAACTTTATTTTAAACCAATAATTTTAATAAAAAACGGAGATATTTTTACATCATGCTTTATCTTGTACATCATGCGGTTGATGGTGGGGCAGAATCTGGCTTTGCCATTTAGGTTATTAATAATATGGATAACGTACGGACATTGGACAACAGCAGATAAATGGTACACTTGCAGTACGATTGTAACTCTTACGACGCAGATAATAAGAACGGTCCAAAGTGTTATACTTGATCTGCTGTTAGCTACGTACCAACTTTAGAATACAGATAGTAATACATAAAACTCGTGCCTTGTTCCCGTAGTTAGAAACGATGGACATTCGTCTTTTTCTAGACACCACTCTTGCTTTCTCCATATTCGTCATCATCATGCACACTCGTCGGTTTGTAGTAAACTACAGCGCCAATTTGGTCAACGTACGTAATTGTCTATTTAAGATTTACATATTAGAACATGATGAAAAAATTCTTGCCGTGAGCATGACTTGAACATGCGACCTTGTCATTCAGGTTCAAGTCATGCTCACGGCAAGAATTTTTTCATCATGTTCTAATTTATTCACCGAGCATGGATAAAGCGTAATTCAAATTCTGTTATACATATTTTTTATTGATTAATTTTAATAAGCTCTACTTGAGTATGTCATCGGAATTGACCGTAAGACCTCCTAACACCAGGTACTCCGATATCATTGTACTTATTTCTACACTAAGTTGAGAAAGAAATACTTAAACATTTACTCATTTTTCATTTTCACTTCTGCCGACTCTTTCACTAACCGCTCTAAGTGTGTATTTCTTTCGTGACTGTTATTTTCATTTATAGTGTCCAACCAAACCATCCGACGCCGTCAGTGGCGTAGCTAGGCGTGGGCGAAGCGGGCGGTCGCCCACGGCCTCGCGCTTTAAGGGGCCTCGCGCAAGCGAGGCCCCTTAAAGCGCGAGGCCCCTTTCACTCGAAAGTTCGTGTGCCCAACTACCAACTACTACCCACAGAGCAATAAGAATACTACGAGTACCTATTAAAAAACATTACATGAAAAAATTAAAAACTCAAATAAAGCTATCGAAATTTTTTTTTATAATACTTTTAGTACGTATACTTACTATAATGCTCTTAGTAAGTATATACTGAAAAGTATATACAATTTTGTAAATACTGCAAACCAGGAAAGTATGTGTAAATGAGTCTGTGTACTAAGAATACATAGTGTCACACACTCTTTTTACAAACATGATTTCAACGTAAGCCTTGCTGATATTTTCTTTCAAAAATTACAGTTTTAAATAATGCAGTCACGCCATCTTACAGGTTTCAAAAAATGAAAATATTCTTCGGTATGATCGGTATTAAAAATTACTGAATAACTGGCAAAAGATCAGAGTTATCAAATATCATCTAAGTAAGCAATGTTATGGCAGTATTCTCATAAAAAAAAATGACCTGCGACAAAAAAGAGACCAGCGACACAAAACTTGTCCCAACCTTCCTTTCTAGTAACCTTGAAAAAATCTATTATTGTTGTCTATGTCTTTGGGGATTCCCCGATTTTCGTTCGGGTTTTGCATTCCGTCGTTCCATACCTACCTACATCCATTTTAATATGACTTTATTTAAATATTTATCCCGTAATTAATAATTATATTACATTTTCATTAATACAGCCTGGGCTTCTTCCTGGTGAAAACTTATCGTTTTTTCAAATGATAATGCAATGAAAGAAATTAGAAAAGGGCCTCGCTGATGCACCTTCGCCCACGTCTAAATTAGTCCACGCTACGCCACTGGACGCCGTAGATACGCTTTCCAATCATAATTATACCTAAGTAGGTAAGTAGGTACTTATTAAATTTTCTATCAAACCACACTTTTCTCCGATCAATGTAAATATTATGCAATTTCTTTACTAGAAAAATGTTTGCTTCTAAAATACAATTTGGCGATACGAGTACAAAACTAATCGTACAAACTTTCGTAGATTCCCTTTAGACTCGAACACAAAACTAAACTGTAAATTCAGGTTTAAATTTCCCTGGCGTTCGAAATACTGTTGCATATTTTATAAAAATAGCATAGAACGGTGCCTATTGTTCACGAATTCACTATATTGGTAGAAAATTGTCTTCAAGTACCTACAATTGCTTGTTTGAAGGAATGCCGTTTTTGTTACTTATTGAAAAATAAACTTTAACCTAATAGATGACCTTTCTATTAAAATACTAGTTAAAGAGAAAACGATTGATAAACTTTTCAGAATCAGACTGCTCATATTTCATTTCCAATGGTGTTTCCTGGAAGATATCGCTTTGAGTGATAAAACTGCCTTTGTTTAAATAGTAAACTTCAACTGAAACTTTCTTGTTCCATAAATATTGTTGTCTGACTGATTACCTTTTGAATATAGAGTTTCCAGAGTCTGGGCTTTCTGCTCTAGGAGTATTTGGACCAAGCATATTTATCTCCGATTTGTTTATTTTAACTTACTGAGTCGACTTGTTGAGCGCCGTCCTAGTTTTAAAGAAAAATAAGTAAAGCAGTCTCCGCAATACACTGCAGTCACAGTAGACTTACTTACCGTACTCTCGGTTCATATTATGGCGGGCACTGATTTTACCGAGCACACAACGACAATCAAAACATGACGCTCGCTAGGTACCTAACCTACTACATCCTTGTATTGGTGAAACTTGGTGAGAGGGAGGCCTCGTGGCAAACAAATCATTTTATCATCCTAAATGCATTGCCAAAAATCCAAGGGTCAAGGACACTAATTTCTTTTGGAGTCGAAAGGATTCTCTACAACAGTAATCAGTACTTATTCATTTATTTTTGCTTATAAGTAGGTTCACAATTAAACCATGCAAAACAGCAGGTACCTCTATATCTATAGGTTTATTCAATTCGTTACCAATGAAATGGTGGCACTTCACTTGGCTATTCGTATTCGCTATTGGGTGTTTGCCGTATTTGTCAAATATTTGACGTACATACAAATAAGACGAATATTTTGTAAACCATACCAACCACACATGGCTATTATGACAAATACGCAAGCCGAGTGAAGCACCATCATAAACACGGTAGTAAACAAAATTATGAAGTGTGATTACTGGTTCTATTAAGTTACTATGCTATAAAGGCTGTGCAAGTGCATATTGCCTGCAATATTGGCAGAAGGGGGTTTCAAATGCAATTATGAGGCTGTATGTTGTATATCGCTACCCTCGGGACAATCGCGGCCGTCTGCTACCCTAAAGGTATTGTGGCGTAAGTTTTAATAACATGCCTTGGTCCATTATTGTTCCTTTACCTACCTGTTGTTACGAAACTTACAATGTATTTTTGTAAGACGCAAATAAGATTTTATTCTTAGGATTACTTTTACACTTGCGCCAAAAGGGAAAGGTTAGCGCTTGAACCGACGTTAGGTAAGTAATTGAAAAATGGGGGAGTTTTCAAGGGTTAAGCCTCTTTGAGTGCAAGATGGGGTTACGTTACAACTGTTCAAATGGTAGTTTCCCAAGTTCGGTTCGTGGTTGTAAAAAATAATATAATGTAAGTACCCAATCAAAACATCGATTTAGTTTAGGATTATTTTTGAAAAATGTGATCAGTCGTAATTATCGCTGTTTCGTAAAAAATGTAACCAAATGTTCGTTACCAAACCTGTTAAAATCATAGTTTTGTATGAAAATCGCTGACGGGCCTAAAAACCAAGGGGTAGAAATGTTAGAATCCAGCCCCAACCACTTTTCACAGAACACAAAGAGCAGTTTGCTAACAATCCCAAAGTCTACTGTGTTACTCCCATATATTTCCCATGGGCGTAATAATACAAGCTATGCGATGCTCAAGTCAGAAATTATTACCGATGCACCCTACGCCGCCGGCACATTCTCGAGGCATGAGTGAAAAAAGGTGTGATATTGAAATTGAAGTCATTCTGTCAACAGCAGCTGGCCCCAGGTTCGAGTTTGGGCCTGTATCTAACCTAACCCTAATAAGTAATATATTATAGCTAGATTAAGCAATACACGGTTCAAATCATCCGTGATTTAACATGGATTAACTTTAATCCGTTTGGCGTATTCGGCCTAATAATAATTTAATAAGGTAAGTAGGTAATTAAAAGTCACGACTTATTAAAATTCGACGCTATTACTTGATAAAGTTATATAAACAATCGAGATGAAACAGTTATCTAACATGTTTAACACAAAGTTCATCAATTTCCCAACTGCCTACGGCGCTTCAGGAAAGCTCCACGGGAAAATGCCACAGTTTAGCAAATAGTGGACAGTTTCATGCAGTATCTACACAGAGGCCGATGACTTAAAAAGTACAACGTCAGTTGTCCCTTTCCCACTTGCAGCTACACTCTTCCGTAAATCGAAATCAAAGCTCGTCGGGATTGGACCGCAGTGAAGTTTGCGCGGTTCTCGCATCTGACTGAAGTGAGTGGAAAGTCCGGGCGCGTTCGAATACTCACTGACACAAAATATCACTTTATTTTGAGAAATCGGTGAATAAAGATACTGTAGAATTCTAACACAAGTTAATCGATAATTTTATTGTAGGTTGCTTAAAAATAATAAAGAAGTATATTAATTTTGGAATTTGTATTTGTTATCAAAGACAAATGTGAGTTACTATGAATGAAGTGTACTTTGAATGAACAGAAACAAAAATATAGGGTTTCGTATGTGTGGAACGCAACTGCATATGGCGGACGCTCGGTCTGTGTTTATGTCAATAAGAAACTGATTTTATCATTTGCGCGGGTGTGGATTTATTATTTTATAAATGGTGATGTGCAAGTGGATTCTGTGAATTGTGTGTTTTTTCTGTGACAATGGATTTTTTCATTGGACCTTTGGACGTTTTCTTATCTTCGGTGTACTTCTGCTAAGGGTACGTATTTTTATGTTTCTCTTCATATTTTAGGTTTCATTGGGGTGTTTTTAGATGTTAGGGTCGCTAGGTAATGCTGATCAAATCTTAGGTAGTTTAGGAACGTCTTCAATAGTTCCAATTGTGGTCTACCGTTGGAAATTATGGCAATGAAATTGCCTCCTCTCACTATAAGGTTATCACCAGATGATAGCTTTTTGTAATTTATTCTCCAGGACACCGGATATCTAGACATACAATGTTGTGAATATAACTCAACACAAATAGATATTCTGTTGGAGAACCGGTCAGGTCCGTATAGAAGTCTATATTAAAAGCAGCTGATTTTCGAACTTGCAAATCTGAAAGGTAATTAATTATCTTTATTTTCCAATCTAAGATGCGTACATTGATACGTAGTACACGATAAATAAAAGGTAAACAAAACAATAATGTTTAGCTGAAATTAAAATTGCAATTTGCAGAACTTTGGAAATCTGGATAACTTAATTTCTTAATTAAATACCTACTAAGACGAAATAACAACTTTGTGTAACATTTTTTTTAAACTCATGGGACTTATTTACTCTTTGCACAAAATTAATAGGATCCACGAAATAATTTCATAAAAATGTTAATTTGGCAATTGTACCAAATAATAACATAAATTCATCAATAATTGGCAATAAATTGTATATACTTACCTAATTTCTAAAAATAACTATTACTTGAGCATACTTACTGCATAATTATGATTAAAAGCCAAACATTTACATAGCATTCATAGTTTTAAATCATAACCACTAACAATAATGTATACGCATAGATATTACAATAATAAACAATTCGAGAACATATTTACAAAGTGTCTGGAAAGTATGGGAAGATTGTAATGTTTATGAATTGGACACATGTGTATGTCTTCAGCATGATTCATGCACCATATGGCATGTCCAGAACTTGAACTCTTGGTATAAATTCACTCTACAGTGAACAGATTTTTATAATTAGATACTCCGGATGTAGAGAATTTTTTCATTTCTATTTTTCGCACATTGAACGAATAGGAATGCCAGATGTGTAATTTTATGGGCTTGACATTTTATGACAATATTAGGCTATGATGACAGGATTTATAAAATTAGTGAGTGCCAGTTTTTTTTTATTTGAATGTTGAAATTTTTGACTTCACATAGCTAATTCAACGTGTGTTTGATGTAAGGTACCATGTGTTTTTAATTGCTATCTCTTATTTACCTGTTTATAGAGTATACTTGATTCAAAATGAACATCAGATAAGTTTCAGATTCTGATTTAAAAGACCAGAATTTTGTAAATGTTTTCTTTTATGTGTAGTAGGTAAATATTATTAATAAATAAGTACAATCAACTGCACATTAAGTGTACACACAGGCATGCAATTTACGATATGCTGCTACCATGTTGGATGGTATTTTTTATGTTGGTATCTGTGTATGGTATGTATTATGTGTACATATAATATATATAAATAAATTATTTAGTCTAGTTATGGAGTAGATTCAAATTTTTAGATTTTGTTTCAACTCTCTTGTAAACATTGCACCGCCTTAATCTTGTTCGCAAAGCATCTGAACCAAAAAAAATATTAGCTAATTAATAAGACATCACCTTCATGGCCCAAACTAAGATGCCTGTATTATTAGGATTTCACTAAAATACTCACTTTATTGCATAACAAATATCTACTTTATGTGTTAAGCACATTAGTGTGCAACTGTATCATGCACGATACTCAATACTCAATATATTTATTGCATCCCATAAGTTATAATACAGATGTTCATATACTTAACATTAAAATGTTACAATGTTCTGTATGGACAGACCGATTTAGCAGTCTTATAGCTAGAAGCTATTTCTTCCAGACAATAGAGTTTATTAAATTAAAATAGACCACTAATAGTGTTTGCTTCTCTCTCTGTTTCTTATTTGCATTCTATGAGACAAAGTAAGATACATTACAGAAGTCGGTACTGGGGGAGACAAAGTTATATTGGATAATTTATTATCCTTATCCTGTCCGGTCTACGGCCACCATTAATATTCAACTTTTTATCCCGTCTTATGTTTTACTCTATTACTCTGTTTGTCACGGATTGGAAACAGGATATTGTGAACTCTGATTGTATTAACATAATTAAGAGTATGCTTTCAGCAAACTTTTTGCTTCATTAATCAAATTCCATGATAGAAGTTCCGTATTAACTTTTTATCAATCAATCATTTTAATGAGTTGAAGTTTGAGAAACTTTGGTTTGTTATTCAAAACAATTTACTTACCTGGTTAGTTAATTTATTAAGGTTTAATTTATTAATTAAGCTCTAAATTAAACTTACCTCTACTTCTCTGCTAATTGTTCTGCTAATTACCTAAAGCGTTGAGTATGTAATAGCAAATAATTACCTAATTATACTTACCTATAGTCTTATTTAGGTAAATAATGAATATTTTTTCTGTGAATTTTCTTTTCTAACATAATAAAATCAATTTATCATAATATAACAAACATTAATCGAAATTAAAGTAAAGGTATTTAAAAATAGGCACACATCTGCAAATTCTCGAAAATAGAGAAAAATATACAGGGGGCCCCAATAATCCTGAGATTTTTCCAAATCCTATTGTAAAAGTTTTTGTATGTAGGAGATTGTTTAGAAGTAGGTACAATCTTGCAGAAAGTATACGTTTTGAGAAAGCCTCAACTCTGTGTTAGACCGTACCTATTATTATCCCGCCCTGATATGCCAAACCGCCCTGAATGTATCAGAAGTGACTAATTGATATTATATTAGGAATTCTGTCTGTCTAATCTACATGAGACCTAATCGACACTTAAACACTTACAGACGTCTGAATAAATAATCGACTAGCACGCTTATCTCAGACACAAGTAAACAATCCCCTGTAAGGTGTTAAGGGGCTGCCAGCTGTCAAACTCAAGCGCGAGACAGAAGATGTCGCAGAGTGAAGAGCACGGCACAGTGACACCAAATTGTATTTTTTATTAATTTCGGATGAATTTTGGCAGATAATAAAAATAAAACCAAAAAAAATTGGTTTTTTTTTGCAACAAGCTCTCGTATTTATAATACTCTACATTTTGATATATATTTTGTATGAATAACTATTTCGGTTTAGACATAATTTTTTCTATCGAGCGAAGTTTGTCCAATCGTGTATCGGTTTTCGTCAGTCTCTAAAAATACACCCCAAAATTGCTGTATATTTTTTCAGACGTTTAATTTTAGTAATTAGTGCCGCAGCCTTCATCGAAAAACTGAAAATCCCCGCACACCCAGCCTTAAGATGATACTCTATCGATATCTTCGCGCTCTCTCATTCTAAGGAGACAAGATCATAAGTGCGAGCAGGACAATAAGTGATTCTATCGTGACCGACAAATCTAATCCTAAACGTAAACGCAACTGTCACTCATATGCTGCATCACGTAAGAGTGAGCCTCACGTGTCGATGTAGGTACTCTGGACAGGAATCGCCACGTAAATTATCCTTTATTTACGCCGAAATCCTTAAAATTGAAACGAATAAATTGGAAAATCAAATAGGTGCCTAGTACCTACCTAATTTGTATTATTCTAAGAACATGTTTAGCTTATTAGCCATAACACTTATTTTAACTTAAACCCTGTTTTGTTACTTTCACACTTCATTAAAAACGTTAAGTTATAATTAGGGACAGATCGATGTATTAAACCGTGGAATAACGTCAAATCATGTTTAGATGGCTATTACTAGCGCTGAATTGTGTAAGTTATTTGAAATGTCGCCGAGAATTTTTCCAGCAGCGATTTTTCATCTTGGTATTAGGTTAGATCCTTATGAAAGTTTCGCGCCATTTTCAATAAAAGTAAAGAACGTGAACAGTCTAGCTTTATTGTATTTCTAGATGTATTAATGGTGGGACGTGGACATTATCTAGAATGAAATATGAACCACTTGGCAGAATTTATTGGGATGGTCTTCCCCATTTCACACAGTCCGACTAGTTACTCCCTAGAGTCTAGCTACAGAACTGATGTGTTGTGTGTTCAATTGGTTTGGTGATTGTAAGCATTATAATCATAATCACAATCATATATCTTTATTGCAAGTAAGTAGTACGGTCAACACTTGCAGTGCGATTTTTAACCATGATAATAAGAACGGTCCAAAGTGTTACACTTGATCTGCTGTTAGCTGTACCTGAACCGAAGCCCAAATCAAGTGTCATATTTTGTAAACAAAAACTACCCCTACCCTACTAACATTTTAAGCTGTTCTGTGATTATTGCATAGTTATTTTCACATTATTAATAATAACAAATATTGTAGTTAGCGGCCACTAAGTCGAATCCTAGAACTAAACGCAACTATCGCTGTCTATGCTACATCGCGTAATAGGTAAGCGGGTCGCCTCGCTTACCAGCGACTAATATTAGCGTACCTACGCAATTTAGAGTCGCTGCAATTATCTACTCTTACTTAACCCACTTAATTTTAGGGTTTCGTGCCTCAAAAGGAAAAAAGGAACCCTTATAGGATCACTTTATTGTCCGTATGTCTGACCTATATCCCAGAAACGCATAGACAGATCAAGTTAAAATTAATACCAAATACTCATGTTTGCAACCTTATGCAGCCGTGAAAAAATCAAACTTCTACATCAACGTAATCAAAAGATATGGCCGTTTATGTCGCATTTTATCGCGATTATTATAAAAATATAAAAAAAACCTATAGGATAAGGTACTTCCCGTTGACCTAGAATCATGAAATTTGGCAATAAGCTAGGTCTTACAGCACAAGTAAAGGAAAAAATTCGAAAACTGTAAATTTTGAAATTACATCTCCCCAAAAAAATTGTTTTCTCTTATATTAAGTTAAGGGGTTAAGTTGCGTTGTACGGAAGCCTCGGTGCGCGAGTCCGACTCGCACTTGGCCATTTTTTTTAACTAGGCGCCTGAGCTTGACCCCAATCTCACCTGGTCTTCATTATAATAGACTTTCACCCTGAAACTTTGTGAAGGCATTAAGTCTCATCCCATTTCGCGCCCGCCCGTTTCAATCTGGTCACGAGCCTGCGTCCAATTTCTTTGGGTTTGACGGCCTAATGCGTTGCCCCGGCCTTCGCATTGTGACGTCATAACTAGTTGGTCCATTTGGATCGTAATGTATGAGAGGGATTTCATTGGGATCACGAGTAATGCATAGTTGCGTGACGTCATCATGGGTTTATGTACTCCGTTTCAGCAAAACACGGAAACATACTTCTTTCTTACGTCATATGTATCAATCAAGACGATACTAGTTTTCCCTAAACAATGTATAAACAGAGGGCCTAGTCAAATGCTTTTATATATGTGCGAGCAGGTAAATAGGTATAGCACATAAAAATTATTATAAAAAAAACTGCAAAAATATTTAGCCGGAATGAAAATAATAACAGGGTTATTTTTTTTAACCTCATACTTCAATACTTTGATTAAAAGACATTGCCACATTTCAATGGAGCTTTGCCCCAGCTACAAAACTACGTGACCATTTAAACTGTACCTATCATTTTGTTAGGGACTTATTACAGGTTTCATATTGCATAATCATAATCAGTATATTTTCTACTACTCTCGCAATACCTATAGAAGAATAACAAAAACAATGAATAAATCGCTTCGATTTCTTACTATTTTCTGAATTCTTAATTAAACTGTTTTTTTCGAATCGCAACTTGTACAAACTTTATTTTAAACCAAATAATTTTAATAAAAAACGGAGATTATTTTACATTTATTCGTTATCTTGTACAACTTGCGGTTGATGGTGGGGCAGAATCTGGCATTGTCATTTTTATGGCCTGTGTCACTCCTACAATCAAGGCGAATCTAATGACATCCCATAATTATGTGAAATTAAAACTATTTAAGCCATGAAGCCGTTTAGGCCAAAGAAATCGAGATAATACGACTCAAAAACCCTTCATCCTTCTTGCGCAGTTGAGTCAAAATACGAAAATGATTGTTTATTTATGAAAGCATATTGTAACTAAACGAAACACAACCAACACATTCCTTAATTTCCCTTTTGTCAGAGCATTACAAAGCATGTTAATGTTCGCAGCAAGTGTACCCGCGTTTTAATCTGGCCCCGTGTAAAGTGCGATAGCGGATTGCCTCCATTGTGCTGCGTCGTGTCGCTGCACTACCGGGATGCTTCCCTGTACAATGCATTTTAACCCAATTACCGGCGCTGGCTTATTAAGCTGCTCCAGTTCTGTGTTGTGCTATAATATACTTATAGTAGTGATAAGAGACAGAGGCTTTGACTCTCACTAGCCTTACTATAGTATGACCGTCTAAATCAGTCTTCGCCTGCGCGGTACAGGGATGCGGGGGAAGGCGACAACGGGGACCGAGAGAGGTGCGGGCGGCAGGCGCATTTCTGTTACCCCCCCTCCCGCACCTCTCTCGGTCCCCGTTGTCGCCTTCCCCCGCATCCCTGTACCGCGCAGGCGAAGACTGATTTAGACGGTCATGCTATAAACAGTTGGATCGAGAGCATAATTTAGGCAGCTTTTCAACCATAGATGTGCGATCTAACCCCTCGGCCACGCGTAATACAGAGAAAGGTGTACAGTAGAGTGTTTAAGGTTGAGATTATCTCAAAAACTACTTGACTTATTGCCAGTATTCTTTCACTGTTACATAGTTAAAAGTTAAAACTATGCAACTGTAAATGAATTATTATTGCCAGCTGTATACACACGAAGACACCTTATAGATTGAGATTGAGATTTTCTCAAGAACTACTTGACCGGTTTTAATAATTCTTTTACAGTTACTTACTTTAAACTTTTATCTATCTAACAGTGAAAGAATTTTTACAATAGGTCAAGTAGTTTTTGAGAAAATCACAACCTAAAAACTCTCCTGTACACCTTTCTTTGTCTTCGACCCTACATGTCTAGGAGTTTTTATTAGGTAGTACTTACTAGTCTGTGATGTCTCACTACTGGGCCTCTAATCCAACCTAATCCTAAATCTAAGCGTCACTGTCACTCATATGCAACACGACGTAAGAATGAGTGAGACGCCTCGCTTAGAGTTCTTTAACGTGCGCATTCTAGAATACGCAAAACCTAAGCATAGTATAATAATAACTTAAGGCTGGGTGTGTGTGGATTTTAAGTTTTTCTATGAAGGCTGCGGTACTAACTACTAAAATTAAACGTCTGAAAAAGTATAACAATCTTGGGGTGTCTGTTTAGAGACTGATGAATACCGATACACAATTGAACAAACTTCGCTCGGTAGAAAAAAATCGCAATCATTTTAAAATGAAAATTATGTCTAAAGTCTAAACCGAAATAGTTATTCATACAAAATGTATATCAAAATGTAGGTTACTAAAAATACGAGAGCTTGTTTTAAAAAAATATGATTTTTGTTAGCGTATTTTTAATTCCCTGCCAAAATTCATCCAATAAAAAATACGAATATTGACGCACTGCGCCGTACTCTTCACTCCGTCTCACTCTTGCTTTTTACAACCATATAGCGCCTTAAGACTAAACGGTTGGTAGGTAGGTACAAGTTTCCATGGAAGAAAAGACAAAACTAAATAAGCAATATCATACAAATAATCCACATTCTATAGGGACAGCTAACAGCAGATCAAGTGTAACTCTTTGGTCTTTGGACCGTTCTTATTATCTGCGTCGTAAGAGTTAAAATCGTACTGCAAGTGTTACCATTGATCTGCTGTTGTCCGTACCTACCTACGCCAGTTTGCAAAGTCAACGGCCTTCAGAAAAAAAAGCGGGACTAGACTGGAATGAGATATATGCTTGGAAGCCTTTACATGTAAATGCTTTAGCTATTTTTATGTATCGTGCCTACTTATTTCTACGCTATTTCCTTGGCACGTTGTTATGTTTTGTTAGACATATGGTTACGAGATATTATCAAAAGAATATTTACAGAATAGCAGCCTAAATCCGATAAGAATTAGATTTTGTACTTGTAGGTAATTGTGACTCTTCTAATCTAGACACTGCTTAATTGACAAGGTCTAAATATTATTACCATGCTAAAAGAAAAATACCATTTCAAAATTATGTCTCTCTGAATGATACGTAGATTTTTTTCCAGAATTTTTTCGTATATTAATAACGAGAAAAAAAAATGTTTTCTGTAAAATTAGGCATTCCGGCTCTGACGTTGTAGGCAAAGGGAATTTAACCCATACAGCCAAGTAATACATTGTATTTATGTTTGTAACACTTTTTCAATGCTTTCTAGGTACTCAGAATCATATTTGGCGAGTCCACAAGAAAAATGGCAATGAGCACTCTCATACCGAAAACAACTGAAACATGGGTATTCAACTATTCACCGATTTTGGAACGACAATTTTTTTAGTAATGTGACGTCGTCGTCACGTACGCCCTTTTTAATGTTCACGATTTTAACTTAATTTTTAACTAATGAAAACGATCGCTTTTTAATAAAGTATGAATCCCTTAATTTTACCCATATTTTCATAGACCTTGTCAATTGTTTGATGTAGTGCGACATCAAACATCGCGATCGACACTTATGTCGATTCCAGAGTGATGCATACTAAATTCAATGGTCCGCTAAGCGATACTCCGGTCACTCTTACGCGATGTAGCATATGATTGACAGTAGCGATGTAGCGTACAGTCGACATCAGATCAATGGTAACACTTGCAGTACGATTTCTGGACATAATTTAAGGTGTGGTGGTTAACCACACCTAATCCTTTCTTTCCGTGTAATTATAAAATTATATCCAGCAGTGTCAAAGTCAATGAACGATAACGCTTAGCGCCACTTTATCGAACCAATTACTTATACAAGTTTGTTTTAAGTAACATGACGACAGACAAGCTACTGATGATGAATGATCGCTATAGATAACTATCGCAAGGTCTATTTATACTTTAAATGCAGTTATTTTAAACTTACATTGATAATGACGATTTGTCTCGAGTCCCGCTCTCTTTTGTTACAACAAAGCAAGTAAAACACCGACGCACGAACCGCGACCAATTCATTTAAATGATGAATTTTAAGCCGTGGGCAGGACTTGAACCTGCTACCTTGTCATTGCGTGACACGCTCTTGGTGGTCGGACGTAGGCATGCGGTGGCTCCACTTGGTAAGAGCCTGTCACGGAATGACAATGACACGGCTAGGCGTTAAAATTATTCGCCGAGCATATGCATAAAATAAATTTTGAGTAAAAAAGCAAATGTCAATCCCATACATAACATACATAATCTTACGCCTGATTCCCGTAGCAGACAGAGACGATAGACTTCCATCCTGCTACACAACTCTCGCTTCCTTCACATTCATCTATCTCTTCATGCACGCTCGTCGGTTTGTCACTTGGCCATTAAAACATCCCCAATTTGGTCGACGTACAGCTAACAGCAGATCAAGTTTAACACTTTGGACCGTTCTTATTATCTGCGTCGTAAGAGTTGAAATCGTTCTGCTGTTGTCCGTACATCAATTCCATATATTTTTATTTCTATTTTACTAGCATTAACGAAAGTCTATGCTACTTGGCTAGGGGGCCGAGATCCTTTGATATCCAAACAAAATAGCATGTAATAATGTTATTGGCGTTGTATGCAATGAATCCGTGTAGCTTGACGATTTTTATACTAAAAACCTTTCCAGTGACGTCAGAGTGCCTTAATTAAAAATATGGTGTAAGCCCAGAAGAATGTGTGGTGTGGGCGGAACCGTGTGGTTGAAACTTCAGTGGCTTTTGACCAGAAACCAGAGGTTATGCGCGCAAATAAACAACAAAGCTTGCTAACTGTGGGATATTTATACCTATGTATATTTGCATAGTTGCCATATTCAAGGAGGTAATAGTAATTAATGTTAACAATTATTTAACGTAAATATATTATAAATTCGCATAATTAAATTAGAGCCAAAAATTGAATTAACTTTGATTTGAAGTGTAGATGGGAACTTATTTTATAATACGCAAATACGAATAGCCAAGTGACGTGGAAGCATAATATTGAGATTTTCGTTTCGCATATTGCAATTTAGACATAAGACATCGGTGTGCTATCGATCGTATACAGATATATACCTACAGCTAACAGCAGATCAAGTGTAACACTTTGGACTTTGGATCGTTCTTATTATCTGCATCGTAAGATTTAAAATCGTACTGCAAGTGTTACCTACCATTGAACTGCTGTTGTCCGTACCTACCTATTAAAAATACGAATAAAATATCTTGTATGTTTGTTTATTCAATCCCCCTGTCATAACATGTCATACCTAGCTCTATTTCATTATCTGTGTCTGTCAAAATTGACAACCAATACGTGCCCGAATAACTGGTGGGTTCTGAAGGGGGACGGAGGGTAGGTAGGTAAATCCCGACCGCAATTTTCGAGAGCCTCGTATAAAAATCGGTTGATAGAATACAATATTTATTCTTTGAAAGGTCGTCGCAATACGTAACGTAATTTTTTCACAATAGAAATCTATTCCAGTTTTTATAATAAAAATAAAAATTTGAAAAAAATATAAAGTGGGCACCATACACCCAACACCCATAATTTTCTGGATTGTAAGTTTTATGTTTTAATTTTTTATGATTTTTTGACCTCATAATAGGTATTGTATGTAATATTGTAATGTATGTTGTATAGTTATTTATTATGGTCGTGAATAGTAATAAAACGTCGGTAATTGGGTAATTTAATTAATTAGACAATTAATAAAATCAATAGTCATACCATAACTAATTAGTAATTAAATTAGGTAGGTAGTACACATAGACCTGTACAAACGTAATCTCTCTTTAAGTTATCTCTAGCTTTTTAATTATTAATTCATTGTACTCGTATTATTCTTTTGTTTTCTATTCCATCATAATTATTTAAATGTTAAATCTGTTTTTATAGCTCAGCTAGTCATTTGTTTCAAATTGATAATTTTAATGAGAGTTTCAGTTAACAAATGCAAATAATCTATGTTTTGTTTCAGACATTTAGTTCCATTTTTCGGTTCCCCGGGATGAAGACCGAAACCACACCCGTGAGTACCTAGAATAATTTACTTAATTATGAAATTACAATTTAATTTATTACTGGGGATGATAAATCTTACCCTTTACACATCACAACCAAAGTTTTGAAAAGCATATTTACCGCCATCTATGATTCCTGTACAGGACGATTTAAGCACAATGTAAGCTACTTTAGGGAGGGATCATTAAAGCATTTCAACTTCGTGCATTGCTTCCCACAGGAAGAGAAAGCTTCTAACTAGATGGCGCTGTTGTAAAGTCACAACAGATGGCGCTATTGTCACATTTACGAGGAGTACACTGAAAAGACACGACGACGCTTCTGTGTGTTTCATTCGCCTTCCGCTAGATGGCTCTCCGTTGGTCATCTGTTTGTGAAGAAATAAAAACTTGATTTACGTGATCAAAATTAGCACTTAGTATGAATTTGTCAAAATATAATTACATTTTTATAGGTTTAATACGTCTAAAACAGTTTTAAAGGTTTCTTTTACTGAGTATGCCCGTAGCGCAACCCCACTGCTTTCCTATTAGATTACCGGCGAAGTCCATTATCCCTTGTTTACCCTGTTAAAATGTCATTACAACGCATACTGCATTAAAGAGGAGTATACCCAGTGTTGTTGGTTTTAAAAATCCGTGACACTTAAAAGGCATTCTGCAGGGTGGCTTAATTTAATGCCCCATATGGACTGTGCGAGTTTCATTTTTCGCACAATTTCACGAGGCGTTCAGGCCTCGTTACACAAGTGCCGAATTAAAACGTTTTGGCACGGGATTCCATTTTTAAAATATGTTAAAAAGATTGCATACGGCAGGGGAGCCTACTGCCAGGGTGTGGCTACTGTCCATTGTCCGCGGGGCGATATTCGGTGAATTTATAGAAAGCTCGGGCGGTCATATTGCTCCATATCGGTTCATTAATAAACTGTTGCAGCTCACAATACAATAGCCACGAAACGCTTCTGTATTGTTGAAATACGGCATAACTGCGGCTAGATTTAAAACACACTTTGCTCCCCAAGTTTTGTAAATTTAATTAACAAAGTTACCCTACATGTATGTAATTAATTGTAATGAAAAAAAGCCAGCGTCTAACGTTTCCGTGAATAAAGCTCTTTGTCGTAAATTGAAGCGAGCGGGCTCCGCCTCGGGCAAGTCTCGGAGCGCACCCGCGCTCACGCCTGTTCCGGATATTCAACGTTACGAATGGCTTTATTAAGGACTAAATATTACAATTTCCGAGCAACTATGGCGTTGGTTAGAATTGCTAATGCGCCGCAGAAGGAGCCGAGTGAAAAGATGCGATTGCACGGAGACGGAGCGCGGCGATGCTCGCTCTGTTTTATGAGCGGCGAAACTGCAGTTTCAAGCTGAGACGATTATAGCTGGCTGTTGTCTTTTAGATAATGGATATGCAGCTTTCTTGTTAGAACGACGCTTTTTCTTACACCGTCTTTATAAGTTAGATTACGGCTACAAGTCGTAAATCTAGATTGACAGATGGAAAGGACGTGAATAAAGACGAAGTAATGTCGACGAGATTTCAAAGAAATTGTCTTTCAAGCTTGACTGAAACGATTCCATTCGTTATGTCATTGAAATATTAATTCAGTCATTGAGAGATATCTGTTCTATCTTACGAAGCTTATCGCCGAAATTCCGAACGAAAAAGCAACAATAATGTAACCAAGATAACTCGTTAGGGAAAGGGCTGTGTCTTGCAACCACAAATTACTATGATTTAATATTGCTTAGTTATCTGCGGGTTGGTAATTTGTTAGCGCGCCTCTCGGGTCCGCGCTGCCACCGCGCCGCCGCTCGCGCCCCACGTCGGGCGCCATTGTTGCGCCGCCGCCTTTTGTTCATCGCTACTACCCGCGATACGATCTTGAGTTATTATGATTAGGATTCTTTGCCAAGTGACGCGAGCGCGCTAATTCTTTCATTATCGTTTAAATTTTACTAATTTTCCAGTTTCACCGAGCGTCTTTGTTGGTCCGATGAATGAATTTCCTCAGCCATGCTCTTTAAAAACATCATTTTATTCTCCAATCCGCTGTAATGACGACCCTTTAATCAAAACTCCGTGTTGATTCGTTTCCACGCTCACCCATAAACAATTCGATTAATTCCACAATACGCACATGAAGTGACCCACTAGATTAATAAATGTCACCTCCGCTCGTAAAGTCAATGGAGTTAATATATCAACGGTCACGTCACGGCACGCCATACGACTTTCATTTCATATAGTGCTCTCAAATGAATCGATCTACCTGACGCTTTTTCAATTATTCAAAACATTCGATTGTCATTGTGTTTATAGTGTAATTGGTGGTTTGTTATCCATCCATCTTGACCGGTGTAATGGGTGGCCATCAGGGAAATGAATCGCCTCGCTGTCCGGACTCCGGTTCGGCTGGATGGAATGGCGCTGTACAAGTGTTCTCGTGCGAAATTGCTTTCCGTTTAAATGCTCGAAGTATCATGGGATGCGGTGTTTTCGTGCTGATTGCCGGCTTTTTATTATCCACCACAACAGCGTATTTAAATCAGACCATCACCTGTTAAATAACCCTCCTTATACCTTTTGCTTCCTAATGTAAATTATTGTCTTTTTCAGAATCCTGCCTCTGCTTATCTGTATGAAACGCAAGATCTTGTTAACATCCTGAAGAAAGAAACCTGTCCATTCCTAGTTTCAATAAATCCTATCCTATCTTGTTTAATTATTCCTTACCAATCCTGAATTTCTATGAACCTAGAATACACCTACATTTAATGTATCTACTCGTAGATTTTCAGCGTTTCTAGGTTAAAGCAAGTGTAACAGTTTGGAACGGCGTTTAAATCGTAAATATCTCGCTGTTATGGTATGGCCGCGCAGTTAGCAAGGATTGCAGATAGTGCAATGGCATGCGGCGTGCGTGCCACACCCCATTCATTAGGCGCCGAGTGCTTCCGCGCATTTATCAATCTACCCACACCAGACCGGCAACGCCTCGCCGGACTGTTCGTGAATTTGAGAATAAAATATTTTTAGGATAAACTGTTTTCTGCACTTAAAATGCTCTGAGGTTTTAACTTTATCGGTTCCATAAAATGATTCGAAAATTTACCGCAATACGATACAATAGTTGTATGTGTCGATTGTATGGATTAATTGGCTCAATGTTGATGCGAAACATGCTCTTCATATAGGTTAGTTGGACGTGGACGAATCAGTAACCGAATGTATTAGGTAATTTGGTGACATGTATATTTGGTTTCAATATCTATTAAGGTAATGTCAGGATAAAATAAAGGAAGCGCTTATTGAATAAAGGGGCATATGAAGCGTGCTCTACCTACTTGGTAAAGACCAAGTAGGTAGAGCTTACAACAAGGCTCTATAAAAAGGAAATAACGCTTGTCGAAGGGTTTTTAAAAGGCAGTAGCAATGTGATCCGAATCGTTGCTCGTAAAACACTCGTTATTATAACGGTCAGTGCAACGATCGATCCTACAGCATTTTAACGGCTCACGCGATCGCTAGGGAGTTTTATTTTAAAGTAGACAGCTTTAAGTTCGCCTGGCTGTTTGCTATGAGCATAACCTATTTAAGGCAGTTCGATGTTTTTGTTTTTAGCTTTTCGTTAAACATGCAGAAATTGAATTCATGCAAAGGCCTTCAGGTGATTTCACTTCAATTTCGTTAGATACGTTTTTGAAGACTGCTACCGAATCACGCAACTCAAATATTAATCGAGTCCTAATTGGATACCTAGTTTATTTAATAGTTAGGTAACTATACCTATAACAGATCAATCAATATACTACATGTATAAATACACTGTCATATATGTAGAGACTAAGTTTTCGTGCCAATTAAAGAAAGTTTTGCTTCTGATACTTTGAAGTGAACTTGGGAAGCAGAATAATTCATACAAACATAAATATGGACTACAGTGTTTTATTTAAATAGGCTCTTAATTAAATAACTTGGTATACGTAAGTAAGTTTTTCATCACAGTAACGAGTAGATCTAGGTAAATACCTACTAGCAGGTAGTAATTTTGTAGAAATAAATGCTATTTGGAATATGAAGTAGTTTCCGTATTGTTTGGTAATATCATTAACAATATTTTTGCGTAGTTTTTGCCCCTATGCGTCACATAAACGTTAAATATTCAGAGAGAATGTGAAATATTATGTTGAAATATGCATGTTTTGAAATAACGGTAACATCAAGATTAAAAAAGCTCCCGGGCTTTTACATCAATTTGTCCTCGTACGTTGATGGTATTTTTCGCTGACGAATTTTTGTCCCGTATCCATAGACTAATTACATTATTGCAGTACGAGTTTCAGAGAACAAAGACCAATAATTTTTTTTCGAAAGTCTGCAGTTACTCGTTTAACTTCTCAATAGTTTTGCCACCTGTCAATAAAATATTAATCCAACACACGTTTGGAACTCCTGAATTTGGTAATCAAAAATTATATAAGTGCTTAACAAAATATCTAGTTTCCATAGAAATGATGTATTTAGGTACGAATAAAAATTTGAAATTTTACCATACCTAAATGCATTGAATTTTCCCACAGTTCAAAGCTCAGTGACTTATCGTATTCGTTCCACATCTTTTTATATTAGATATATTGTGTAAAATACACAGTAAACATACAAACAACATGCAATTACAGGCATAGCACTTTAAATTATCAGAAATCTATATCGATTTCATCATTTTCAAGCATTACGATACATCACATGCCACCCTCCTAACCTTTCTGAAACCTTGAGGGAGATAGGTCAAATTTCCTACAAAGTGTAGCAGAATGATCAGTTCCGAACGGTTGGATCTCACAGCACCTGCGTCTCCTGATCCGGGAAAGTCCGGAAATGTCCGGGATTAGAATGGCGGACCACCCGGATAAATGCCAAGATACCGATACTGATAAAGTACTGGCCATTAGGTTGGGTAGAATTAGAGCATTAGTAAATGGACGGTTGTGAACATGGTAATATAGGTTAACGCCGTATATACTGATTATATTCGAAGGCCTAGCAGAAGGACCCATTTCAGGATAGGCAGTTGGGCAGTTCAGATTTTTCAACCTTACGAGAAGTAATGTAAGCAGAGACAAATATTCCATACTTACCTACTATCTACATAGACAATTAGATTAGTATTTTTTCGAAATTAAATTTTACTTCGTTTGTAGCCGAGCCTATAAAATCTACATGATCATTACGTTTCATAGACGACATTGTCTGTGTAAAGTTTGAATCTGATAAACTATCAAAGTACCTCGTGTGTCTATTAACCTCAATATACAATAAATCACACCTTACAGGTTTGCACGTGATGACGTCATAAGTCGCATATGAACACGGACATAAATTACCCTTCGCTTCGGCGACCGCGATTGTGTTCAATGACTCGAGAGTCGAGCGTACGCGGTCAGATTTATTCCCATCGCCGACCTATAGACTCCTTGTCTGCGGTTCCTTCGGCCGAATTGAATCGTTAAGATGCGGAGACATCGATGAAACGAGACGGAGATTCAGACATTGAACGAGAAGGAAAGAGACGATAGTAATGTGCCCTTTTGGTCATTGAGCTGTGAAAGGATACGGTCTCCAACAAAAAACAACAATAATGCCCATTGACTACTACTTTGGGGTCGTTTTGTATACGTTTGAATAGATATTGATTACAGGTGGTTAATAAATGAGTAGCAAATGTTAGCGTAATGGTTAGATATTCAGTTTAGTCTGATTTGTGATGCGGTATTAACCGCAAACCGCTCGCTCACGCATCATTGAGATATACACTGGATTAGCTCCATTCATTTTGTACCTATACTAAGTATGATATTACCGGTGTGCCGCTAATGGAGTTGAGGATTTCATTTAGCTTCTCTACTGAGTAAATGAGCAGCTTTCTATGTTCCGATTTTCTAGCGCATTTTCCTTTTACAAACACTTGGTGAAGAATAAATTATTTGTATGTATAAAGCTTAAAACTTGATTCAAAAATTGTAATTAAGACTTCGAGGTCATAATTAGGGAATTAGTAAATTATCTAAGTAACTGTTGGACCAAATTATTAAAAAATAATTTGTAAGGAGTCAAGAAAATGGGCGTAATAAATAAGCTTGCCCATCTCCTGTTTGGGCCTCTTTAAAGACCAAGATTTCAAAAAAGGCTATGGGTGGCGGTGTGTTCTTTAATTGATATTAACGGTCCATAGATATTAAAGAAGGACACTTGCATCGTACGTAAGGATTAGAATTCTGAGTACATTTTTAAAGACGCATAACCGCATCACTTATTATTATGGCGCAACATTGAAATCAGGAAATTCATGGCGAGTGGCGGTAATTATACCAGAAGAACAATGGTTATGTAAATAGAAGATTATGTCTATAAAATGGTTATCCACGCGTTACTAAGTTTATTCGAAGATTCCGATAGCATTGCCCATTCCCACTCACTTATTAATGCAAAGGAAGGGAAAGCAATTTCGTGCCAAGTTAGCGAGCACATAATTGTTTCACCGACTTGATTTGCATAGATCAAAATGGCGACAAAGGGAGCTGCAGTTATAGATTAATTTTCGATTCGAACAATGGCAATGTTTACCTATTGACAAATATGTTGATATCTATTCTTCAGAGTTCTAAACCGGAGCATACCAATAAAAAATGTAATCATTTATAATCACAAACAGATACTTAGACTGCTACAACTAAGTATTGTGTGTTGGGAGACTAGTGCCGTTTTAAAACTAGGAATGCACCTGTACTTATACTCTTATCATAGGACACGGGTTCGACCGTGTCAGAATTTGAAATAATACAGAGCAACACTAAAACAAAGAATAATTTATTGATCTAAAGATATCATAGAAACTCTTTAACTAATCCGCGAATCTCATAAGTAAGGAATAGTCACCGATCGATATAATAAACCTGAATGAGGGCTTTTAGTAAACAACAATAAGTATTTATTTATTTTGTTAATGGACTCGACAGTTCGTCATTTGCCAAAATTCAATATAATATAATAGTCTTCATGTCTTCATCCAGAGGAGACGCCGTAGCGTCATCACTCTGGACGAAGCAGCTCGACAGTCACGTTCACTCCCGAGCTTGTAGCGGGAACTCTTGATAAAAGCTTGAAACTTCAGATCTTGCATAAATAATCCAATCATTCGCGAACATTTTCTGATTAATTTAACGTGATATTAAACACAAAATACCTGTATACATTAAAAGGAAAATTATCAAATAATTTCGCAACCGTCGTTTCCCGCCATTTTCAAGAGAACCCAACAATAAGTAACTAAATGTTTTGACTTTTTTATGCTGCCAGTGAATAAAATTACTCCCAATAAATTGGTGCTAATTATCTTTTTGCTAGTGAAAACAGCTTATGTACTCAGTAGGTACCCAAATGATTATCATCCAATTATGTTTGACCAAGCGACGGGATGGATACGGCGTGAGGTGAGGGTCACTCTCATTTTATATTCGGCGGCCGCCCCCCTAATGGAATATCGTTGTGAGCCCGCCAACGGTGATGCGATCGATCTATATTTTATTTTCGCAAATTGTGCGAAATGATGGCCGGTGAGACCCTTGTCAGGCTAAAATCTCACGGACCACCCACATTTCTGTCTGTGCAAATGTTTTACTGTCAACGTTAGTCAAAGGTCAGTGTATCTCTAAATTATTATTGTCTGTAAAAAAATCAAGTAATGTCGCAGAAAAATCTTGTACCTATAGAATAGGATGTATGAATTTGCAGCCTTGCCAGAGATTCTATTAAGATCGTTTACGTTTCTAATAGGATCCAGTTTCTGCCAAGCCCTTGTGCACGTCATAGTCTCTTGCTGCTCTTTGAAGGAAAACCTACATAATCTTAAAAGCACAATTCTCAAATCTATAGGTTCCTAAATGTGGACTTTTTGAAAGAAATCTATGTAGGCAAGTAAATAAAATAACTATGTAATTGTAAGTATCGAATCACGCTCGTAACGAATGAATGAAATTCGCAGAAATTCGAAGAATTTATAGAAACACTAAAGTTTTAAAAAGATACAAAGTTCGTATTAAATTGTTACTAAACCTCATTAAATAAAAGTAGCGAACAGTTTTATTAGTCCTATGTATTTGATTAATTCAACTAAGTAAATTATAAAGAGTAACACACTAATGGAGGAAGTTACTAGGACGACAAATAAAATGGAGAATGGTGATGAGCACGCAATTCTGCTAACGTTTTTACATATCTAAACGCAGTAACTGAGTGGAACAATGCAATTATATTAACTGTGTTCATATGCATTGTGAGCTTTCGTGAATAGGTTTTGTTTTTAATTTTAAATGAAGAATATAACAGTAGCTTTAAATAAAGTTGCGCACAGTTTTCCGACTTTTCCGACAGGCATGTAGGATGTAAAATGTTTCTCATTTCTATTTTAAATATAAAAATCTTTTTGGGATTTAAATTGGTGTTTTGTTTAGAAGTCCTAGATACCTCGTAAATAATTGAATCAAAATGAGGGATAAAGTGGGGAGCTGCGTCTATAAGTACTTGTTGTTTCCATAAATTTAAAGCCCTATTTCTCCACTTTTATCACACCCTTAATTACAAACTCTACTGCTATTTAATCTGGTTTTTACGTCTCTCTAACTGTTGAATTCATTTTTTCAACTTATTCAAATTGAACAGGCTATTTCATTGATTGTTAGGCCACGTTAACAGAATCAATGGGGCTGCTTTGTTGCGTTCATTCCGTATTGAATCGATCGCTACACAATTAAATTAATCCGTCGGCTCTCTGCTGATACGAACGATTGAATTTAGAATTTAATATTGACTACCATTGATGTATTACGAGTAGATATTATAATGTACTAGAACAGACTTATACCTACTTAAGTAGACTTAAGTGTAGGTACTTATAAACACAGGATTTAAAAAAGTTATATATGGATGTATGGCCAGTGCGGGTGCCAGGAGATAATCAATGTGGAAGAGGTACATACAGCAATCATAAACATAAAATTTTATATAATAATCTGGAATACTTGTGTCTATATAATTGTGTATATTTTTGTATCTATACAATTCTGTTGGTTAAAAATAAATGATTTATATTTTGTATTTGTAAGTGCCTACCTAGATATGGCACAATTTATACCGTTTTACGTATGATTTTGTCGTTGCCGAAAATATAATTATACACGCCTGTACGCCTTGCTGCGAGACGATTAAATTAAACCTACGACACTCCTGAATCGACGGAACTATCTAGTGGTATGTTACCATGAAGCAAGTAGTGTTAATTACCCTTAAAATTAGCATAAAAACTACACACCACCGCACCGTATGTAGTAGGTAATATTTACAAACAGTATTATTTTTTAAGTTCTTACTGCGTAAATATATCTACTTACAGACAATCAAAACGTTCGTTGACAATTCCTGATAATCATTGATCAATATATTATACACTACTTAATGATCACGTTAAGTTTAACGTAGCCGTTAACCGTTCAATGCAAACAGTTTATTCCAGTTTTCCAATGAAAACACAAACCACGATTCCAAAAGTATTTCTAGTTCTTACTGAGTTGGTATAATTGTATCTCAATATTGTCGACTTGTATTCTCATTACTGGTGCGGTCCATTAAATTGATTTTATCGGCAACACAAATTGAAATGTTGAAAACAATATTCATTTGCAACGTGAATTATTATTGATTCTTATGAATTATTCGATCATAGTTCTGTTATTTCTGTAGATATATTAATAAAAAGGGATGAAAACGTCACGAAATACATAGGTACACTATTTTTGTTTGCGTATTGAAGCATTAGAAACGTTAAGTAGCTATCACTCCCTTACTTATTTCATCAAATATCAACATCATTAGCATGGCTGTGTTCCCGCTTGAGGGGTAAAAGGTACTTAATTATTTTCACACGAGGCTATAGCACCTTTAGGACGACAATAACACTTCAAACTTTTCTGGTGCTATATTCACGAGCTATCGAGTCCCTCAGTCTATATCTAAATCGGTAATATTTCGCGAGTCTAGTCCAATTGTGACCAGAAACTTACACCATCTCTTCACACTAGCGTATCGTCTCTTTGGTCTTAACGTGCACGAAAAATAGATTGTTTTGCGGTGTTTGCTATTTGTTTTCTCACCTAGTTATAAATAATCACCAATCAATCTAGGAAAACAAATAAGTAGTTAACTGTCCCTGTAGTTTGTAACGGTTTTAGCTGCATTTGCTAACTCCTCTTTCAGTATGTTATCTTTATCTGAACATTATTATTACCGCTAAAGAACTGCATTCACCCTACTCTGGCAAAGCCGATACATAAATAACGGTTGACGCGCTCTGCACTGCGCCCGCCAACCTCAACTACTATTTTATACTTATTGAGACACCACTTTTATCTTCGCATAAAGTGCTATAATGCACTATGCTTTTAAAATTGCAGTAGCGTGGCTGTATAATGGTGAGCAGGAACCATTAAAATATTCCTCGGGTTAGCATCTTTGATGTAAACTTATAGGGAGGTGGATAAATCTATTTATTACTTTTACGAGTTGTTAAAGACAATTTTGAGACAGAAAATGTCAATAAGAGGTGAGTTATTAAAGAATAATCATGAAAAGTAATTATTAAAATTGATGGTAAGTACCTATAAGTAATTATTAAAATACTTAGATAAACAATCCGCGACCCGAAATATGTAGGTATGCCAATTTTTTTTTAATGTTTTATTTGCACTCCACCCGATTCGTCCAAACAGTGAATCAATCCACAAAATCAAGTTATTCGAGCGCCGATCGAGTTAGATGAACTGAATTTATTTTGTTTTGCATGTGGACGAAGAGAAATAGAGTTAAATCCGTAGATTTTAACACGTCCACGTCCAGTGGACAGAGATTGTTCTGTTGCCATTGAAGAATTGTACAGTGCACTATAGATTTTTACAACATAATAGTTTCAGTTACCGTTGGGGCCTTCACGACTAAGATTTACTGGCACCGCAATTACACAGCTTCCTTACTCTTAACACCATAACACAGTAATGCTTGTGACGGATGAAGAAGCCATCAAATAAAAATAGAAGAACAATAATACAGAGGGGGTGGCTGTAGTGTCATCTGCACTATTGACCGTCACCATTATTGGTGGCACTACAGTGGTTAGGTACAGGAGAGTTTTTAAGGTTGAGATTTTCTCAAAAACTACTTGACCTATTGTAAAAATTCATTCACTGTTTGATAGATAAAAGTTAAAAACTGTGAAATAATTATTAAATTCAGTCCAGTAGTTTTTGAGAAAATCTCAACCTTATTGAGGCCCCCTGTATACTTATGTCTGTCGACTGTACCTAGGCGAACTGCGAGGAGTTCTGTCTCCATTAAAATTAATAAGAATTATCGCAGACTTCACTTCCAGCGATTTGCAAGTTTTTTTTCCTATTAATTGCGCCTTTTGTAGCTTACAACTGGCGTGGACAGGTTACAGCTGTATTGCTGTCGCGAGGCACCTAAGTATTACTACGGCAATGGTCCGTAGAGGAGCAGATAGTGCCATTATCAATTGAAACAAAACGCACGGCGAGGAAACAAATTGGGAAAGGATGCAGATGTTTTTTATTTTTCTTGTTAACAGATTCTCTGTCCCGTGTATGGTATGTGATTTATGCAGTTTTGACCCTGAATTTATGAATTAAATGTGATAAACTGTGCATAATTTATGTACGTTTTTGTTACATTTATTATCATTCGAACAGAAAGGAATACTTGCATGTTATGAACTAAGTAAATACACTTTATTGCACTAAAACTCCTAAAAACTTCCTCCAAAAAACTATGCACCTAAACTAGTAAAATTAGGTATCTAAGTATTTATAACAGTTATAAAACTTTTTATCGAGAAGGCGTAGATCAAAAGTTATTCAAAAAATTCAAGTTATTGGACCTTGTGTAGGTACTTTTTTTGCTTAACAATATCGGACAAGAGGCACTTACGTCCCAGGGAAGTGTTTAGGTTAGGAGGGTGCGCATTTTGCGCAGCTTTTGTTTTTGACCCCATTCGTCGTAGTTAGGCTGACAACTATAAACTACGGAACAGGCATCTCCCACTGCAATGCTTTCAAAGCAAAATGTAACAGTGAAATTAAAAAAAAAAGTTAAATTGTATCTACTTATAGCTTTTATTTTTCATGTTTAATTAATTTTCAAATAATATACAATACAAACGAGAATTGCGTTCTTATTTAAAATATTTATGGAGAACATTTAACTTGCTATGGTATTATCATGCGATGAGTGTCATATCCCCATACTAAATGTATGGAAGCTGGAAACATCGAATTTTCGGATAGATCCAGTTTATTTTATAAATTATTATTGATACCATTTGATAGAGCTCTTGAAGCACTTTCAGGATCAGTGATAAGTTTTCTGATATGTTATATAGTTTAGAAATAATCGAGTGCGATCACTTATCGTTTCCACCATGTATACATATACCTATTTTTCTTATGCAAGAATATTTATTTCTTTAAAAACAGCATGAACTTTTCTATAAGTACAGAATCACAACATGCGTGTTACCTTTCGAACAGATGCATGCATGTACTAAATCCGCTTAAACGAGTAGCGAATAAAATGTTACAAGCGAAACTAGCGCCACTTTCAATTGCAAACCAACTCGTTCGGATTGTAAAACCGCATTCAGCCGGATTTTCCCAGTTTTTTGCCGGCGAAATAATTTTATTTATCGCCGTGGCGGGCCGTTGTTGCAACCCGTTGACTTCCAAGTTTTTAATTAAATTATTCACTTGGTAATTGTCGGTGTGGGACTGATAGTTGGACTGCGTACACTTTGTCATTATCGTAGCCGCAGCTACGAAAGGCTACGATGCTACGAGAGTGCTACGGGAGTTGATTGTTAATTTGTCTGTGTCATGAATTTTGTTTTAACTTTGTTGCTGGCTGGTGTTAAGTTTAGTGAATAAATACCTACCTAATATTTGTTATGCAGATTATGTTCCAGAATTTCCAAGGTTAAAAAACTTTTAATTCAGCTCCAAAAGGGTTGTTTTCAACAATTCCCACCCGGTCTTAGAATCTTTAATACTTATTTTTAATATTTGAGAATTTTTTGGTGACATCGTTATCCTATACCATTTTCTGATTACAAACATGTCTGAAGTTAGTAATAAGCTTATTTCACTCGCAAATTCATCACCAATTTTGGAACACAAATCAATTCTCCATCGCGCCTTGTTCGACTAATATAAAAGTTGGGTGTAACTTCCATCGATTAATATTACAAAGTTGCCAAATTTCAAGAGGCCTTAATAAGTTCAGCATAAAATTATGTGGCAGGCTCCGCCACTCGGGACGGAGTGTATAAATATTGTTCTCGTAGGCTTACGATTCAATAAAGGAATTGTTGTTGAAATTTACGCCTCTGGGACCTTTTGGTTAATGAATAAACTGGCTGGGGCGGTGCTTAATTTACGGAAAGTTGCATAACGCACACCTATACTCGTTGTAGGCGGGTTCAGTTAACAATATTAGTTACATCGGAACAGGATAGACAACAGCAGATCAACAGCAAAATCAATCTTGCAGTACGAATTCAACTCTTATGACGAAGAATAAGAACGGTCCAAAGTCCAAAGCGTTACACTTGATCTGCTGTTAGCTGTACACATGGATATATACATATATAAAATAATTAATATCTTTACCTAACTAAATAATCCCCATTTCCTATTTAACGAAAACTGTAGTTGCAAAATAATAAGTTCTAGAATTTAATCTGGAATTATAAATATTATTCTTCAACCAAGTAAATAATTTTTTTCTTGACCGTCATAATGTATTTTTATACTTATATTTACTCAGAATTTGTATTACGCATTAATAAATTTTTCATCATGTTTAAATTTATATTTTTATACTTTTTTTTAAATCCATGTAAACACATAAAAATGTTACTCTGACAATGATTATTTCTAATATCTATAAGTGATAAAACATCTGTATCACTTATACTTATCAATAACGTAAGTATGCGGAATAATTGCAATTTCCTTAACTTAAACCATTTAGGTAAATTATTTTAAACAAGTACTTACTTTCCACCTGCATATTATTATTGTAAGATAAATTCCTTTGATGGACCACTTCAAAAGTTACCATCAAATAAATTAAAGTTCCTGAATCTGTCAACCTTAGTGGGTGGAATATTATTTATTTTCCCGGGTAATAGACAACGCACTCGGTCGCCCGGATAATGGTGTCCCGGAAAAAACCGAGCACGACGAAAGCCAGCCGGTCGCTGAGCAACACCTGTCGCCATCGACTTGGCGCGGTATGTAGCTGGCTGGAACATATCTATTAATAGTTACGAAATAATAATAAAAACATTCTTTTTTTCTTTTGCGTCAAAATGTCGGGTAGGTGCTTTCCATACATTTTATTTCGATAGATAACAGAGAGATGTTCATTTATTTTTGTATTGTAATCAAAAAATAGAAAACAAAAGGTGTTCAGAATACTTAATCATCTGAAAGGTTATCTTTTAAACTTTTACGCTGTGTTTAATACAGTTCTATTTGTAGGTATTTTTTTGTTATATGCATCTTTTGCACACAAATCTACTTACATACGTATAAAAGGTTTTGAAAATGGCGGGAAACCACGGTTGCGAAAATATTAAGTTTATATAATTTTCATTTTAATGTCTACACTGGTTATTTTGTATTTAATATCAAGGTAAATTGATCAGAAAATGTTCGCGAAAGGCTGTAACATGTCATTGGAAAAATACGAACTGTCGAGTCAATTAATAAAACAACAATAACATACGTATAAGCCATGTAAAATTAACCGTAAGGTGTTGAGAAAATGTATAATAACAGCTGCTTACCACAGCGTACTGAACTGAACACCCCGGGCACTTAGGTGCCTCCACGATGCAGATTGGATGACGCCTATGATTTACAGCCAGGACGCCACCCATACACTTACCTCCCGTCGACCGACACACGTCTCCGACAAAATGTCGCACCAGAGAATTGACGAAATAACTCGCCGCTTTGTCGAGAATTTTGCGAGGCACTTTATGGTTCGGAAGCGCTATGGTTTTAAATTCGGTTTCCCCTATGCTGCTTGTACTGATGGAGTTCACTTCTGTTTTATATTTGGCGTTTATGGCATGAACTCGTCAGTATGAATAACATATTACGATATATTTGGAATGACACGGTACTAAACATTGGTTTTTTAATTCCAGGTAGCAGTATTCATATCCCATCGCTATTTTTGTATCAATATATAATCTTTGACTGGAATTAAAAACCTTGCCGAGAGTGAGGCCAATTTTGAACGCTACTTTAGTGTGCGCACCTACAATCGTCCAAATGCATAGCACTAAGTTCTAACTTAAAATTATGAATCTGTAGCCTTACTTATAGTTAATATTCGTACGAATTGAAAAAATATGTAATGCGGGATAAAAGGAAGCCGTACGGCACAGTACAATATTTATATACTTACAGTACACCATTTTGAGCGAAAAATACATAATAATAGCCGTCGAAAGCGCAATTAACACCAAAACCCCGAGAAGTAGGGGGAAACTTTCCAATTAATTAATGCTGTAGGCTTGAAGTGGCGGTTGGCACGCGACGTCTGTGACAATTGCTGTCCGCGCTGTTTAGGAAATGTACGGAACAGACCGAGTATACAATGTACCCACATAGTGGACATTTTGATATACCCTACCTAAAACTACCTACATCAAGTCAGTAAGTATATAATTTACAAATAAATTGACAGTGACATTTAATTTCTCAGAACATTTGGAACAGAATATAACGAAAAATTGACGATTGCTGACAAAAAGAAAATTGCACAATTTTTTCTTTCTATTCTGCCAGCGATAAATTCATTACTTAACTACTTCGCATGACTGAAAAGTACATTCAGGCCAAGCATATTTGACTCATACGCTGAGTGGTCTAACGGCTTAATTCCAGCAATGGATGCATTAGGTAAACGTCAATTATTTCCCATCCATTAGCCAAACTCCGTAGGCTAACTTCTCTTAGAATAGTGGCCTATTGGAACCTATTCTGTTTGTTTTCGCGGTCTATTTAACTTGTTGCCAGACCTGGTAAATATTCTTAGAACTTTTCTTGAGCTGGCAACATTAATTTTAAACTTGCAACACCCAAGTGTTAGGGATTCTGATTAACTTTGCTGTTGCGTTCAAAGTTTAACATGTACCTAGTTCTGAAGCAGTGTTTAGGTTGCTTTTAATTTTACTGTTGATGGTCTAATCTTCATGTCGTGAAATATGATCGTTGCGTAGACTTAATAGAGGTCTTCATGTGACTAATTACTGCCCATAAAATTGTGTCCGAGGACAAAATCAACCTTGGATCTGTGAGCCCGTGCAGTAACTTACCAATGTGCTGCAACTTCAACCAACCGATATGAGCTAGTCCACAGATTATTCATAGATTACGTTTCACAAGTGCGGACCAACATCAGCGAATTCATCCATATTGTGGTTTTGTTATTGTGGAAGAACTGCAGATATGATTCCAAAATAAGCCTGACACACACACAGGCGGTCTGTACGCGGCTTGCGGTCACTTGAAACGCATGCCCTGCCCCATTTTCTCCCGTCGTTAACGTCCAGTAGGTAGCGGATTGCGGCCTAGGCCCTAGATGAGCGATAAGGCTCTTAGCGATAAGGCCGCCAAAATTGTACATGCTGCTGTTATATATTGTGTATCTTTTATTTGTACAATAAAGTATATTGAATAAAAATTTCTTTGTGTAGGTACTATTTCAAATAACGTACCTATCTACATGAGGATTCACGGCATTTATCCCTTGCGCTATCCGGAATTTGTATTAGGTAGTTAGGACTTTATTCGATTCTAATAGGATTTACTTTGTGCTCACCCTCATGCATTAGGTACAGGTAAGACAGCCTGTCGCCACTCTTAGTCACATCACACCACGTTATTGCAAATAAAAGGCAAAGTAAACAACCTATTCGTGTAGGTATAGCTATAGCCCTTTACAAAAGCATGCCAGTGTTTTATTGTAGCGAAGTGATCGCAAACAGCTTGCAATGTTTATATTGAAGTGTCCATTATCCTGATGAGGCAGTCACATTACAAGATAAAAATGTGCTATGTTCATATCGGTGCCTTTAGCGTGGGTGGAGTTATACCGAAGCACAAGTCAAGGGTCTTATTTTGTAAACAAATATGATCGTGTAATTACCTGTTGTGATGTAACACTGAAGGAACTGATTGATTGAACCTGTTCATCGTTGTGAAAATAAAGTGATCCGATCTAATGTGAAAATAACTATTATATCACAGAATAACTTGAAATGTTAGTAAGTGGTTTTTGTTTACAAAATAAGACACTTGATTTGGGCTTAGGTAGTCTAGGTATGTACCTATTTGCACTAAGCTGTTGCCATGCTCGTATATCATCGAGGACACCTACTCCAATACGCGTATAAATCTAAATTCAAGAAGTACTTACGTATAAAAATAACTAAGATATTAAAGATTTTATATTTTCAATCATTATATTTGTAGCTTTTCAAATTTTGGGATGAAGTAGAATATAATATAATACTTACTTACGTGTATTTTAACGATAAACCTAAAACACCCTTGATCTTTATTTGACCTCGAACTGTTTCACAGTTCAAACTAACCTCGTCTGTTTATTTACGCAACGTAAAACACCAAAATTATTATACCATTTCTGTTTGTAAAATGAATTGCTTAGAAAACAAAAATATTGAAATTAATTATTACCTAGTTGTTTATTTTTTTTCCAAAAAGGTAGGTACAATATAAAATATTAAAAAATAAACATTCAATATTATTAAACCCTAAATTAAATTATTTTTAAAATTTTGAGTGTTAGGAAGAGTACCCAACGGATTAGCGTCGCGATCCAGCGAGGTAACGCTGCCAGTGTCTCGACTGGCAGCGTTACCTCGCTTATCCGTTGAGCGAGGTAGCTGCCAGCTCTTGGGTCACCAGTGGCATCTACTACTCGTTTGCTTATATCCTTAAACAACGACCTAGTTGTTTATAATACTTATCAAACATATTTGATAGAATTCCCACTAATAAAGATACGTACGTAATACGTAGGCACGTAAACTTTCACATACCTCAACGAAGCATGTAACGTGTTCTATAGAATATCGAGGAAGTGTGCCCGCGAGTCGTGAAGCAGCCAATCGTGTTCGACAACAAGCGAACAACTCTATAACGATGTTACGCACTTTTTGAGTGCCGAGGCGGCAGCGGCTACATTTGTATTATACCTACCTAACCTACTCATATTACATTATTCTACGGATATGAGGCTATCGGGGACTTTATCGGTAAAAGCGACATCTAACGACAATGTTCGATAAACTAATTTAGTTTTATCCTTGAGCTTTTTCCTTATCTATGCCCCTTACCAACCGTCCCAATCTTGGCTTTCACTTTGTCCACTATCATTCGTCGTCATTATGCGTGTTCGTCTTTAGGGACGTGTGCTTTGCATGTTAAAATCTGTGAACACACGGCCTTTTCAACACGAAAATGTACCTATATTTTTCCAATGTTCATGGATGAAGCCTAAAAATCAACAGCTTTCCACTATGATTAGGATGTAAAAGATGCAAGGCACATGATCTATCATCTCCCATACAATTTCGTCTGTGGCACAGTGGTTCCTTGTATAATTTGGGTATATTTTTAGCTACCATTGGTTGTAAATTCGAGTATTATCGCTGATTATCCCAGTTTTGATTTGTTTTGTAGCTTCGAATGAAGTGCCTTTCGTCCCTTATCATACGAGCAGGCATTGAAATGCCCTGTCGGCTTCTGTGTTTCCCAGATCAAACTTGGCTTCTTCAAGGCTAGATGTAATAGTCATTTACTAGACCCGCGTGTTCATCGACCTCATCTTCAGAATCCATTAGGAGAGGTTCAAGTTACGTGGACCTGAAACATAACTTGCTGATACTTTAGTGTTTCCTGAATATTTGAAATAATAACGACATCAGCCCTTGTAGCACGCGTCAATGTTAGCGATCGGCGTAAGTTAGCTTTCAAACTGACGTTATTTCAAGGCATAGTTTGACAGCTCCGCGGCGGGGCGCCAAATCGCCGATCGCGCATACTGAACCTATTCCGTTAAGACTCGAAAATGTCATTGCATGATTTTGGTATAAATGACCGATGTCGTTCTTTTTCAGATAGGCAAAGCTATCACCAGGCTTTGCCTAAATATGTAAAAAAATAACGACATCTGCCATTTTGTCTCGAAATGCTAGTGATGTATGAATACAAAAGGGTTGACTCTTCGCCACTACTCATCGCGTCGAGACGCTGTCGTGCGCAGTGAGTGTAAACACGCCTCTTGAGCCAAATTAAAGCTGAGACTGAGACCACATTGCCGGGAGTGCACTCACATATTTATGCAGCGAGCGACATATTGTTGACATTGTAAGTGATCAAGACATGAAATAGTGTCGCTAAACTTTAATCTCTATGTAACTTGATGAAGCTAAAATGAACGAAATATCAACAAACTAGATTTTTCGGGAGATTTTACTCGTACGTTTACCAAATTACTTACAAAATGGTTAAATATACTTAACAAATAATTATATGTTCTTTGATAGAGCAATTCGAAGAAACTTGCGTTATTAGGGCCCATAAGTGATTGGTAAAATGTTATGTAAAAGCTTGCTGTCTCTATTTACTGATCGTAAGTAGAAATACCTAGTTGTCCAAATGTCTTTTTTTTGGCAAATTAAGGTTCACATGTTACCCTTTTCAGGGTAGAAACATCCGCGTCAATGTTTCTTTTGCATAATAGAAAATGTACACTCGACAGCACTTCAATTACGCGATGTCAACTCTTATGGCTACGCGCCATGTTAAAACACTACAAAATCCAAAGTGTTACACTTTATGTAGGTACGTACTGCTTACGACCTTCGAAACCATGCTTTTAGCCTTATTTCTAGTAGGTATCTTTAAGACTTAAGTATACTTACTTATTTTATTCTGTATCTTGTAAGTAGGGTATCTCTTTTTTCTTTCTAAAAAGGTGTATTCCAATAAACGTTTCCGTTGCTTCCTTCGTTGACATCATTAAGAGGAGCGCGTGTTGAATGCACTCGTGCGGTCAAATACGACACATATCGTCAGTTCATGTCTGGAAATAGTTGCTATTTAGCGACATAATTAATAACGACACATAGGGAGCTTTGTTGCTACAATTCTCCGTACAATCGCCATTTTGTTTGGTATTTTGATCTTGTCCCAGTTGCATTTTAGCCAATCACGTCGCGCGTTTCGCGAGCAACAGCGTGATTGGTTACAGACTCGCGAGAAAATCGCCTCATGTGGACAAGATGACCAATGCCATTTCTTTTCGGTCGGCATCCTACTATCGTGAAGTTGTCAACTTAGCTATTATTGGTTGTTTTTTAGACTTTAATTTCCTCGAGTGATTAAGTACCAAAATAAAAGTTAAAAGTTTTTCATTTTTAATTCCGCTAAAGTGCAGCCTCAGACTGGATACGAGTTAATTATTCTTACCGTTGGCAATCAACAGAGCGGAGTGGTGTCGCTTAATTGCTCGCTCGCACGCGACAAGTACAAAGTAATTGTAACACTTTTGGCTCATTTCGACTGGACAGCTGCCACAGGGGGCGGCATCGGCTCGGTTAACCTTTCAAGTATAAACAACTCTTACTTGTTACATTCGATTAGTCGATTCGGATTCAAACCTGAAAATTATTGGCTTAGGATCTACTATTCTCATGGATAATTAAGCCTAAATACTTAGTACAAAAATAAAATCCTATAATTTTCTTTTTAGTCTTATCTTTAGTAACATGACTAGTTTTTAAGGTCGTTGTAGCAGTCAAATGCGTTACAATGAGGATATGATTTTTTTCCGATCCTCCCCCACAAAATCGTTCTTCAAAGGGGATTTCCTTTCCTCCCCCACGTGGGGGTAGGCGCTTGGGGTGGATGAGAATACACGAAATATTATGGCAGGGCAACATATGAAATTAATACGGTCGTTCTTATAAATTGAGACAAATGTTAGCTAGTTAGCTTTCGTCTTGATTATTGTAAGTGACAACAACTAGGTACGGTCGAAGACAGAGAAAGGTGTACAGTACAGTAAAGTTTTTAAGGTTGTAATTTTTTCAAAAACTACTAGACCTATTGCAAAAATTATTTCACTGTTAAATAGATAAAAGTCTTCTGTAACTGTGAAATTTATTAAATTCGGTCCAGTAGTTTTTGAGAAATTCTCAACCTTATTGAGGCCCCCTGTATACTTATCTCTGTCTCCGTGTGTACCTACATGTTAATTATCAATGGTTATCGATTTTGTTTCAATACGTGATGCATTGCAACGGTTTTGGTGAGATTGGCATCAGTCGATTTACTAGAGTTATCGAACGTCAAATAACAATTACAAAAGCATGACTTCAAACGTGGCTATTATAAATGCTGACTTCAATAGACAATCTACAACTATCTAGATGCAAATACCGGCAATGACTATGGAAATGGAATTTCGCTAGATTATTGCCTACCTAGTCCAACGGTTTATTACGACCTTGTTGACCTATTCCATTGAGCACGCATGTAAGAAGATGTGACGTTTAAGAGCCTTTCCTTCCTTCGTATTAAAATATGTGAGTAATCTTAATTGTTGAACAAATATGAAACTTCATATTTGAGTAGGATTTTTTTATATACCTACTAGTAACGTAGGTACAGTCGACAGCAGATCAATGGTAACACTTGCAGTACGATTTCAAGTCTTACGACGCAAATAATAAGAACTGTCAAAAGTAAAAAGTGTTACCATTGATCTGCTGTCGACGGTATGTACTTATCTAACTTACAAAAAAATGGTTATTCAGACAGAAACAGTGAAACATTTTTTACCTTTTCATCTAAGCTGAAAATAAGCTTTTCTTTGGCGAAGTATTACTTTTGTTCTGTGTAAATTATGTTACACTTTCTCACCCCAGCAAATAACCAACTCTAAAGTTTGCTTTTCAGATGTTTCATACTTTGAATGCGTTTTGTGTTTAGGCCGCGCCATACTATCATGCCTTAGACCTACCGCTACGATATTTTGTTGCAGTAATGTATGGATTTGACGTCTCGTATGCGCACGCAACTCCATAAAGAAATACCCATACGCTGCATTTCTGCGACAAAAAGTCATACTGCCCGCCTGACCTTATTGTCGTATCTTGTGTCACCTGTTTTTTATTGTTGCTCAGGAGAAATACATTAACCACCCAGATGATTATGTTGGACCACTAAACTAAAACTCCTGGGGTGTTACGCCTCCGTCATGTCCATGGGGACAGGACCACGGCTACACTTTCGAAGACTACCGTGGCATCTTGTGTTACCTGTGACCTAACCTCAGATGGGCCGTAAACAACGTTATCGCGCCGTCACCCTGACGTCCGGGTCGTCGTGACGGCGTCCCCCTGACGGCTAATGTCAAGTGTAATGTGACGCGCAAGTGGACGCTCGTTACGTACATAATGATAATGACGTTTACGCAAGGCCTATCCCGTAGATAAGCCGTTGTTTGGATCTAGATTCCGGGCTATGTTAGTTTAACTGGAGATTACCCTAATAATTCTCTGTGTGGGTAATGTTAAGCGTAGCTATGTGCTGAGAATTATATGTCGTACTATACGTTTTCTTTTATTGTAGAAAATAAAAGAGCAATTGATACCTGATTGCAATAAATGTATCATCGACATAAATTCACTAGCATCGGTCGTTCACCTTGCAACATCAAATCCTTTTCAAGATTTTACAATTTGAGAGCGGATACGTACGTATTTTAAATTGTTTGCCAGACCGGACGAATCTAGGGAATTCTGTGGTCGTCCTTAGCATATAGACAAAAGAGCGTAGGTAGGTAATGCTGAAATACTTACGTATTTGCATTAAATCAGAACACATGTTATGCCTACATTATTACTTGGCTAAAACGGAACATAACAAAGCGTCCACTGAACAATAAATCCAAATCAATTTAAAAAAAAATCTTTTCAAAGCTACTATTTTAATTTTTACAATGACACCTATTTGGTAAAAACGGAAAATAAAGTAACTGAACAAGAGGCTTTAAAATGTATTTTATTGTATATTTCTGATGACCCTATTGCCACCTCGCAGAGAAGACCGGTACGCACTGGAGACAATCAGGAAAATATTTCCCCAACCATTGGTTGCAGAGGGTAAAATAATTCCTAATTGCCCCCAATTATTGCCAATGAGACAAAATAATCCTCATTGCCACCAGTTTTTTGCCATTTATCCGACTTTTTGCGATAAGTTCAAGTCAGGCGTGTATAAAAACTTAGTAACCGGTTGTTTAATTTGACCGTTGCTGAAACGCCAATTTAAAACATCTGTATCTGCAGAAATTCAGCTAATTATTAAACCACCACGTAACTTTTAACTGTATTTATAAATACAAGCCTGTTTGTTTTATTATTGGGCCTGTTTCTAAGACTAAAGGCCCTATCATCTCAGTCCAGCCTCCCTGGTAGTTACTCTGGATCCCTAGAGGCTTTCCCCATTAAAGAGAGTGCGTTAAGACCCCGCCGTCCCGGAATATGAATAAACGCCGCACGGATGGGTGCCCCTGCATTAATCATCTATGATAGCGCTCCCTATCTTTCTGGATGTGATGCCTTTATGAATTGCAGTTCTACGGCGGTAGATTACACTTTTTTGACGCGGGAATTAATTTGGTGTCAAGCGCCTTAACAGTTAACAAAATGTAATGAAATACAACGAGAAGAGCATGAGGACCATGATGGATGCAATGCTGTCGAAATATCGAAACCTGAATTCTCAGCACAGTAATTCCTGTTTTCTCATTAATATCTATACAACTCACGTAAGTTTAGAAATGATAGTTAACAAAATACCTATCTAATTCTAGTTAAATTGAAAACTTGTTGGATCTAGGCTTTTTGTCCTTTATACTTTTTGTGTTCGAACCGAATTTATCCATGACTTTAAGGACACTAGCTCACTAGGACACCATGGATGGATGGGTCACCAGCACCACTAGCGGATGATTCGGTAGTCGTCACCAAATTCGTTGCGCAACCAAGCGGGACACCAGGTCAGGTTCCCTCCATGTAGCTGTATAGGTATATTTTGTTAGAGACGCGACTGCTTGGGTCACCAATGAGGTCCTAAGGAGCTTTCAGTAGGTGGTTGTGTTATCCTCTTAATTATTATCCTTTATCTCTGCACAAAGTGCATTTCAACGTATTTCGCTCCCATTTAAATTAAAGTTGTATTTTCTAAACATTGTATAGAGCATTTTACACTGACCCTTTACTATTCAACGTCTCTCGGTGGAACAAATCCGACCTGACACGATTTTGTACAGCTCTAGAAAACCGTGGCATAGTCTGGACATTATTTCATGGGCCATAACTCCACCGGACACGAGTCCTTAACGCTCATTACTCCGTGTCAACTCGAAGTGACTTTACTTGTTTAGTAGTGCTTTTCGTTACATTGTCCTTGCGAAATGTGGGTTTGAAATTATTTGTGGGTAGACAAATATGAAATTGGAACAAGCTCTGGGATTTCCTATTTATAACAACTGATGAACGAATTAGGGTGTTCGTTACGATAAGCCCTAGAAGCAAGGAATGGTTACGCCTTTTATTATAATACCTGCCTACATATTATATCCTGGTGGATGAACTCTCTATTTTTATATATCGGTTCAAGATTATAATGATACTTATTATCCAGTTACAGTAATCATACTTCTACAATGTATATGTAACATATTTCCTTATGAAAGAGGATACGAAGTGAAAGTGTGCTAGAATTGCAGCAGATGAAAGTCCATCGTACTGCCATCCACAGACAGTACGCACATTTTCACTTCGTATCCTCATTCATCAATATCTGCATTTTGGGACTTAGTATCTTTATTTAATGATCTCTAAATAAGTAATGTTTCGTTACCAATATATCGATAAGGTATATTTCGATAATAACTTTTGTGACGTCATCGCATCGGCCATTCCAGCAACCTGCATATAGGTGCTGCTCGGTTTAAAAGCGTATAGGTTGAAAATGGCAGCTGAATTGTTCTTTATTTCGCCCCACTACTCGGCTACGGCGCGGAACATGAATCTTGTTCTAGCAAACCGGCGGAAATTGCTTGCTAAAAGTTCGCGGATTTATAGCGTATTTGTAGCGGAGCTGTTAAGGATTAGACGCATTACCTTATCTATACGTACAGACTACAGAGTAACAAATGTTTTCAAATGCACTTGTTATTAAAATTGCAGTATACGACTTAAATGTTCTTAACAAATATTTATCCCGTGAACATTGAGCAAAGCGTGACCTTGTGAAAATGTCTATGAATCTGGGCCGAATTCAGACGCACAATAATCACTATACCGCAGCCTAAATCAAGTGTCTTATTTTGTAAACAAATATGATCGTCTAATTACCTGTTGTGATGAAACACTGAAGGAACTGAGTGATCGAACCTTTAATCATTGTGAAAATAAAGTGATTCGACCTAATAATGTGAAAATAATCACAGAACACTTAAAATGTTAGTAGGGTAGGGTAGTTTTTGTTTACAAAATAAGACATTTGATTTGGGCTTCGGTATAGGCACGACAATAATAAATCGTGATAATATTCAACAAGTACCTACCTAAGAATTTGTGAGGAATGTGTAACCTTTTTGTAAACTACAAGTTATGAGCACACATGGGGAATATACAATCTTTCTCCTATAACAATAATGTACAATTGCAAGATATCACGGCATATACAGCATGTCCCCATAAGTCAGAGGTCGCCAAGAGGCCGCGAGTCGGTTGAATCCAGCCCATATTTCAGGGAGCACGCCGCCATTTACATAATTAACTAACTTCCTTGCGACTTCGAGTAAAACTCCACTTGTCTGATTTCTGACTTGATGTACACATGTAAATTCCTTTTATATTTTGTTTTCGTATCTATTTATTTGGGTGCCATTCTAGCGTGGTCACTAAGTCGAATCTTAAACCTAAATGCAACTTTTCACTGTCACTCATGTGCTACGTGGCGTAAGAGTGAGCGGAACGACTTCTTTAGTGACGATTAATATAGCGTTATACACGTAACTGTTTATTTAAACCAAAATGACAATGCCGGATTCTGCCCCACCCTCAACCGCAAGTTGTACAAGATAACGAATAAATGTAAAAATATCTCAGTTTTTTATTAAAATTATTGGTTTAAAATAAAGTTTTGTACAGTCGAAGACAGAGATAAGTATACAGGGGGCCTCAATAAGGTTAAGATTTTCTCAAAAACTACTGGACGGAATTTAATAATTCTTTCACAGTTACATAATTTTAACTTTAATCTATCAAACAGTGAAAGTATTTTTGCAATAGGTCAAGTAGTTTTTGACAAAATCTCAACCTTAAAAACTCTCCTGTACACCTTTTTCTGTGTTCCACCGTACAAGTTGCGATTCGAAAAAAAGCAGCTCAATTAAGAATTCAGAAAATAGTAAGAAACCGAAGCGATTTATTCATTGTTTTTGTTATTCTTCTATAGGAGTTCTATTGTGGCCGCGCACCGAGTTCTTACCTATATCTCGCTCCCAAGGCCAACGTTTAGGGATTGCAATCCAGCGGCGTTTTCAATCCAGCTGGATTCTTGCTGGATTGACCTGAATCCAGCTGGATCCAGCGCGGATCCAGCAAAATGTGGAACGAAAATAAAAAGACGACATTTTTAAAACTTCTTTATTAAGTAATTTGTTCGGTGAAGTATAAGATGCATTTGAATATTATTTTAATAGAACATAATGCCTAAAGATAAATAAATATACCTATCGCGATGCAACAACTTAACAAAACCAATAAGGTAATATTTTATTTAAACTATCGCGATTACTATTACACATTTTGTATGGTTTTCGGGTTTAAAATCGCGTTCAAACTTACTTTTATTTATTTCCTATATTTTGGCGCTATTGCAACTTGCAAGCGCCGCGCCGTGGTCACGGGAGGACTAATAAGTTTGAACGCGATTTTAAACTCGAAAAACCTATAAAAACCAATCTTTATACACATGACACAGCTTTTTCCACTCAAAGTTGGGCATTTTAGCAATCTTGTTAAATAGCCACAATACACACACACACACGCACACACAAAAAAAACACCTAAATAACTAAATAGTCCACTGTTGCATTACTTGCTGCAATTAAAGGTAATAAAATAAGATCGGTTTAAATATGAAAACAAAAACAAAAAGATTTCGCGCACGATGTGTTGACGAACGTCCCCAAACGTGTCTTCCTTCTTCGAGCAAGTAAGAGACATGAATCAAATCAACATTAATCCTAAATTATTTAAAACTAGCTGTACCCCGCAACTTCGTTTGCGTAGTGGAGGAGGATGGAGGAGATCAGGAGGCAGATCTTCCTCTCTGGATCCTTGTTTCCACATCACATACCGCCATGGCTTATAGCCTATGAGCTGTACGGATATTTCAGCTATCTCCTAGTGAAATTCCCATCAAAATCCCTTCAGTAGTTCTGGCGTGATACTTGCACAAAGTCACAGACAAACAGACAAAAATTCTAAAATATAGTTTTTTGGCATCAGTATTCAGTATCAATCCTAAAACACATTGCAATTATTCTTTTCAAAAGAGATCCAATTTACAGACACAACTTTTTTACAGCCTTATTATATGTATAGATATACATTTTACTTACCATTCAGTGTCGCAAACAACAACCAACACGCACTCCATATGCACTTTTGTGACACAAAAACACTTTCTATCGAGAGCAGTTAAATGATAATCAACTGTCTTTGATTTATAAAATAAACAAACATAAGCGGTACAGGTGGTCCGTAGCCGTTCATTCGCACATGCGGAACGTGTTATGGTGACAGAACGGCAACGTCACCGCGCCGTTTTGAAAATGGCGGCAATTCGAAACTAAACAATAGAAATTGATACGTTTGCGGATCCGCATCGCTGGATCCAGCACTGTATGCTGGATCCAGCATGTTTAAAAAGGCGCTGGATCCAGCTGGATTGCTGGATGCTGGATCCAGCAATTGCAATCCCTACCAACGTTCTTCAGGAATCGTATGATGCACTTGGGTGAGAGAGTGTTCATATCCTCGGGTGGCATTATGTGTCCACCTAAGGCTCGGCTTCTGCTGTGAATGATATGTACTATCTGTTGGAAACCTTAAACAAATAAATAAAATGGATTAAAGAAACCGAGCGACAGAAACAGGAACAATTCCGAACTCCACTCCGCAGTTCATACCAGCCATATTTATCTAGAATCAAAACACTGAAACTAAGACGTTAAGTACATAAATAGTTATACAATTAAGTAGGTACTTACTTGTGACATTAACCTATCACAGCAATGACCCAGAGATAAAATCTGGTCTTGGGTCGTGTCAGTGGGCGACCACAACTTTGGCCAAGCAGATCCCATCTCGGCGGCCAACGAGCAAAGTTTCGCTCATCCGCGATTTATGTGCTCGTGAAAGTATATTTTAAATACACCCTGTGATATACAGCAGGCGGACAGTGTTGCCAGCGCTAGTAAAGCCAGGTTTACATTGAGCCAGTCGCTTGTACCACTGCAAGTAACTGGCGTTATAGATTGTATCGTGTACAAGTCTCCAGTTGTATCTATTTATATAATTATTCAGGCATAAGTCACTATAATAATAATAATAAAAGTTCTTTATTGAGCCGAAATACTTATGATATTATAACCTAATACAATAGTGAGTATACTGCTAACAGTAATTTATAGAACAGATCATAAGAGAGGGGAGGTTAGGCTATACAACTAGGTGTCGCTGCTGCTCCTACACTAGGAATCCTGTGTTGCAGGTAACAGCAATCCTTTCGGTCACTAATCTTATGATGTCAGCCTAAACCAGAAAATGGAGTCATCGCTTTATTACTTTATGGACTATAGCCAGACCTTCTATCAATCAATCAAATGTACATACTTTATTTGCACACAAAAGGGATACATCGGTTATATATAAAACCAAAATCACCAGTGTACAGGCAGGCCTTCTATTATGATTTTTTACGATTTTAATTTACTTATACGACACACTTTTGCTTCAAACCACTTTGTACTCAGTCCGGCGACATAATAAGTACTTGCAGCGTAAACCATGCACTAAAATAAATATATGGGTGTAATTCGATATAACTTTGAGTATTAGGAGCATACATCAATGTATATGGCAACACCAAGAAGGCGTGGTGTTTGGCACAGTTTCAGCCGGCTTCGGGACGGTCGCCCGCGGACGATGTATCAAGAAGTTACGACTGCTCAAGGGTTGAGCAAAAACTGGTGTGCTTTGGACACCCCGGATTTAACTCTAGCTGTAATTGCAGGGTTGCACTATAAGCCTTAGATGGATGTTTCATTTATATTTCTGTCTAAAACAGAACATCTAAGGGGAAAGTATAGCTCTTGAGAGGATTGGATTTGAAGCTCCTAGCACTATACCTAACCTATAGTTTGAACGATTGATATATTATACTAATATTCTTAATTAAAAATCGATATAAGAAATAATATTCCACAGTTTTGAGAAGTGTCTACATTAGACCAACGGTGCGTTTAAAGAATGTTTTTTTTATTTATTTTATTAATGGACTCGACAGTTCGTCATTTGCCAATGTCATATTACAGAAAATTCAATAGTCTTCTATCTTCCTCCAGGAGAGTCGCAGTAGCGTCTTCACCCTGGGTAGCCGCGTCTTCATGTCTTCATCCAGAGGAGACGCCGTAGCGTCATCGCTCTGGACGAAGCAGCTCGACAGTCACGTTCACTCCCGAGCTTGTAGCGGGAACTCTTGATAAAAGCTTGAAACTTCAGATCTTGCATAAATAATTCAATAACTTCACCGTACTGTCATTCGCGAACATTTACTGATTAATTTAACGTGATATTAAACACAAAACAGTCCCTGTAGACGTTAAAAGGAAAATTATCAAATAATTTCGCTACCGTCGTTTCCCGCCATTTTCAAGAGAACCCTTAAAGAATGTTTAGTGTAATCTTCATGTTCAAAACATCGTAGCAGAATAGTTTGAATTAGGGGTAAGGGAATCATTATGTTAGCATTCATTACTTTTTTTTTTGTGAACCTATAAATTGTCCCACTGCTGGGCAAAGGTCTCCTACTATTACTTTTACCGTTTTTATTTTAATTTTATTTACGAAATATCCAACCAGCAATTGTATTATAACCGGACCGCGCACTGCATTAAAATGCTATATCTGACCCAATATTTTTATAGAAAGGACTCAGCTTAGCAGAAAATCAGTATTGAAAATAAAGCCGTTTGTACACCTGCGGTTTTATATCAACTTTGTTTGGGTAGTGAATGTGGATATCAAATTATTGTGTCAGTTTTGGGAAATACTAAATAAATTGCACCGACTACGTATGTTTAAAAGGAATCGAAATACGAATTACCGGCCTAATTTGAATACCTTTTCTAATTAAGTAACGACTTTTAGTCAGTGGGTGCATTTGATTATTATTTAATGAGGTAGAATCATTTGTACATATCAATAATGTACTGTTTGTATGTTTATGTTCAATTAAATTAGTAGTAAAGTAATAACCTAATAATTCCAACAACTATTCGTCCTAATATCTTCGAGTGATATAGTTAATTTGCTTGATGGAGTTTATTCATTCACTCGTTTATCAGATGAGGCGGCAATTTGTCAAATGTTCCCACTTCAGTCTGGTTACATTAACACATTGTTTTGTTTTACAAAAAGATGTTAATAAATAAGACATGAATATGGAACTAATGCTGATTCTTATTATACGACAACTTTTATTAATTAGTCCAATACATAATGCCCTTCCGATATTTTTCATGTTAAGGTTATAATTATAATGACGGGTTATTATAGCATCAAAATGACTTGCGATCGGTAAACTGAGCGGCAATTTACCGTGTTTTGGTAACGCACGGCTAGCCCGTAATAAGGGTAAATTATAAAATTTGATATCCTAAAATAATGTAAATATGAGTAACGTATACAATGTACATATCAAATTAAAATAATACGTGACAATATGACGAACAAAAACGTTAGTGGCGTTCTGGGCGTACACTAAAACAAATTGTCAAGTCAAACCACTGCGGTCGCCTCGTCGTCCGCAAAACACGGATTCTGGACCGCGACCGCGATCCTCATCTAGACACGGCTTTACTTTGGGTGCCATTTTGAAATTTTAATGTAGCGTTCCAAATTCGAATTATTTCTACGTAAATAAGACACGAAATGGTTCTCTTGAAAATGTCGGGAAACGACGGTTGCAAAATTATTTGATAATTTTTGTTATATGTCTACAGTGGCTATTTTATGTTTAATATCACGTTAAGTTAATCAGAAAATGTTCGCGAATGACAGTATGGTGAATTTATTGGATAATTTGAGCAAGATCTGAAGTTTCAAGCTTTTATCAAGAGTTACAAGAGCTACAAGCTCGGGAGTGAAAGTGACTGTCGAGCTGCTTCGTCCAGAGTGATGACGCTACGGCGACTCCTCTGGATGAAGACATGAAGACGCGGCTACCCAGGGTGAAGACGCTACTGCTTCTGGAGGAAGATATTGAATGTATTGAATTTTCTGTAACATGACATTGGCAAATGGCGAACTGTCGAGTCCATTGATAAAATAAATAAAATAAGACACGAAATGCGCCTAGTTTACGTTTGATTTTAGTATAAAAAGGTACAAATGAGCAAATTATTTATTCCTTTATCTATTTTAATTGAATAGATATATTTTTCTCATTAAATGTACTTAGGGTTACAATTATAGAAATCTTAGAACTTTAATAATGATACGTAAATTCTACCTAAAATACCCTATAAGTATTTAAATCTCTCAATTTGATACCTTCTATATTGTACGATCTACTTACCACGTTGTGTTTACCTTCTGTATAATTTATTGCACTAAAATAATGTAGCAGATTAAATGTTATCTATACCTTAATATTATTGCTGTTAAAATATCCAAAGTTATATAAAATAGACATAGGTATATGACATAACGTATGGCTGAACTAGGTATATCTTTAGTATTATTTACAAAACAATAAGTCACCCATATCACTTTTTTCTAGAAAAACAATTGCGGTCTCTCAAACGAAAACTAGCCACGTCCGAAACATTGCTTTTTTCTAGCCCGGGCCATCCGAAAGACAATGGGGTGACACGCCCCGTTTACGATTCATAAATCACCCTGGTGATTAATGAACTGTACATGGCAGGGGACCGGTCGACTAATCATATCATGGGGTCTAAGGTGTCTGATTCAATGGGTCCCTTGTCGGGATGTGGTCTAAATGTAGGCTTCCAGCGGGGACATCGAACTAACCGGCTCGTCTCTTGTTCTATTATAGTAGAACAAACAGTAAACTAGAGCTCGGTGGCTCAGTGGTTGGGCCAATGGACTTGCAATATGGAGGTCCCAGGTTCGATTCCCAGCCAGGGCAGCCATGTACCAATGAGTTATCCTCGGTTTTTTCGACGGAAAAACTTACGTACATTTACCGAGTGCTCTCAAAACGGTGAAGGAAAACATCGTGATGAAACCTGCATGTCGTAGAAAAAGAAAAAATTATGGCATGTGAAATCCGCCTACCCGCACTGGGCCCGCGTGGTGGATCATGGCCCGAGCTCCCTCGATGTAAGGGAAGGTCTGTGCCCGAGCAGTGGGGACATATAAATAGACTGATGATGATGATGAAACAGTAAACAGATTCCGTTTATTCTATTGCGTAGAAATGACAGGGGATTGATAAAAAAAACCGGCCAAGCGCGTAGTGTTGTCACAAAAAAGACTGAAAATCTTTTTTATACCATGTATGTTTTATTTAGCATGCCGCTTTAAGTTAGACCGTACATAACCTTTTCTACTCTAAACACATTTTGTGGCTCGGGGGACTAACCAAGTGTTTTAAGTTTACCCAATTTAATTAGTCGCATGTTTTAGTCATTTGAACTTCGATACAGAAGTGATCTGCCTTTTCACTTACAAAAGATATTTGGAACAAACCAATATGGTATTTGTTTAGGGTCGAGTATTGGTTCTTGTGAAATGGATTAGTTTTACAAAGTGACTTTTGTTTCAAAGGCTAATTTCCTTTTGTAATTTTGTCGGTTGTTGAAATAAGTGAAGTGGACATTCACTATTTTACGTGAAGCGTTATAAAATGTTCAGCTAGCTAGTAACTGACTTCATATGATACACTATATTTGAAGGTCCACTATATTAGTGAAGGAGCGAGCGAGAACCTTGGCGTGTATTCATAAATGGAATTTAAAGTTACACCACCTGTCCTTTTATCTTAACTATTTTTAACGAAGTGTGAAAGGGATAGATAAGTGACGATTTAAGATAAGTGCGGTTTGACTAGGTTTATGAATAACAGCACTAGTGGTTACGACTTCCATTTAGTCCATATATTAATTATTTTTTCACAATTTTCGAGAATTTGCATAAAGTTTTCATACAATTTTAACAGTCGTAAGAGCAAGGTCACGGTAAGATTGAGCTCAAAACTCACTATGAATCTCGGTCTATTTTATTTATTTTATGGTTTTATTGGCTTATATTTTTATGGTGACAATGGCATTGTAGCTGCAGTCCGAGAATGGATCCCGAGCCCTCTCCGCAAGAAGTGGGCCTCCTACCACCGCCCTATAACCTGATAGCGTGGTGCATGGCTCTAACGTCTGTGTCTAACTTAGTTTTAGTCTGTGCTGTTTTAGTTTATAATTATATACTATTTTGATTAGAAGACATACAATAACTTTGTACGTAAGCATAATTGTATTCTTCTGAAAAATAAACATCATTTAATTGGGCTGTCAACAGCTTACCAAGTTTACATAACATGAGAATTATACATAAAATAAGCCAAATAACAGACTACCACCTCATACCACATAATAGGCATAAACAATAAAATAATGCTAAGAGTGAATTACAAACAAACAAATAACAATATATCTAATAGATATACCTGTGGGAACGAGCAAAATAGTTTGTAAGTATATAGTAGATGAATAAATAATTAATAACAATAAATAGACATAATTACTAAGTATCTGAAAATAATATATACATAAAAATCAAACCGAATAAATAAATTCAATATAAATATTGTCGATATGATAGATAAACAAATAAATATGTGACAATTATATTCGTCGTTCACGACCAAATTATATGACATCAATACTAATAACGGCTCGTAACCCACACCAATCCAATCACTAATAGATGTACCCGTAACAAGGTTAGTCTGTGACGGGTGTCAAATTGTCAATAGTGCAATAGCTATCCGGAACGTGGCCGCGGTGACAAACAGGTCTGAGGTGTCCGGAACTCCGGGCTGGCCGGATATTCCCAATTTCCCTGCGATCCGGATTTCGTGGCACTACGGGATTTGCGTCAACGTTGCCATGTGTAGCTTAGCAAGGGATTGACTGGCCTAGTAGGGAATACTAGGCCAGAAACTAGTAGATACACTAGGCTAAAGATTATCTACTGTTATTAGTAGCTAATCTCAGATCAAGGCTCATTTATGTGTAGGTATGGAAAATTTTCGTGTAATTCGTCCCAGCTTCGAATGACAACAGCCTGCATTTTTATGGCCTAGGCCCTTAGGTAATTTAGCCATTGTTGTTACCGAGTGAAATCTAACCATATTAGTTTTCTTGATATAAAATTTATTTTTAACTGGTAATATTTTGTATCATATTTTATAAGATGTACCTGGATACTGCTGAGTTTAGTGAGACATTTTCTCTTCAGAGCGTTGGCGCCTTTAAAATGTACATGAACTTTAGGATTTAGATAATAATATTTCGCAAGTAACGGTGTTCATTAATACCTTTTTACCAAAATTAATCTATTTTTTACGCTATTCATACTCTATTTTTTATTACTTAAAGAAATAAAGGCGGCAGGTGCCGAATCTCAATGTGGCTCGTTCCGCCAGTCGTATACACATGTGTTCTGTAAACGAAAGAATTTATGTCAATAGGTCGCGGGGTCGGCGCGCCGTCCCATCCATCTCACGGTGTATGAAATAAATCATACACATGGATTCACGTATATTTTATGTACGTGCGTTTGTATAATGTCCAAAAATATTTTTGTTCGTGAAATGGCGTTATTGAGACTTTTGACAGTTCTTGTCATTTTTGACAGTTCCTGTCATTCCGTCTTGTCATTTTGGCAACGGTGTGTCTATCAAAAGTTATAGAATCCAACATTTGGGCGACATTACTATTGTAATTTTCGCCCGTAAGCATCTCGCCCAGTATCATTAAAGCATGTGGGCCAGTTTACTACGTGAAAATTTACAAAAGGGAAACTCGCCCGCGGACCAGATATTTTGTGGGCGAGTTTGCGACTAAGCCTAAATATGCAATGCGTTAGGTACAGTCGACAGCAAATCAATGGTAACACTTGCAGTATGATTTCAACTCTTATGACTCAAACAATTAGAACGGTGCAAAGTCTAAAGTGTTACACTTGATGTGCTGTGGGCTGTACCTAAAATACGAGTGAGTATATTTTGGAAAGAATAGCTCGGTACCAGTGATTGGGTCACTGGACTTGCAATACGGAGGTTCGATCCCCAGCCAGGTCAGCCATGTACCAATGAGTTATCCTCGGGTTTTTCAACGGAAAAACTTACGTACATTTACCGAATGCTCTCAAAACGGTGAAGGAAAACATCGTGATTTAACCCTGCATGCCGTAAAAAAATCTAAGGCATGTGTAATCCGCCAATTCGTGCTGGGTCCGCGTGGTGGATCATGGCCCGAGCTCCCTCGATGTAAGGGAAGGTCTGTGCCCGAGCAGTGGGGACATAAAAATAGACTGATGATGGTAACATTTTGGAAATACATTAATAATTAAGTAATATTTATTCTTTACAATCTGAATAAAAACTGATTGCAAAGTATTTGTATTTCTTGATAAATATTTCATTCGCTACGATAGCAAGCTACGATTTGCTACGGTTCGCTACGAGTTGCTACGCTAACTTAGGTAATAGCGTAGCGACAATCTCCCCGCTCAACAGATAAAATAAATTCATCAAATAGCTGTAACCATCTGATTTTTTAACTGATTTCAATTATATTTACACAGTTGATGTTCAATGTACATATATTTCGTAAAATTTATGAAAATTAATTCATTTTATATATTGGTCACCTTAACCTACCCGATTCCCTGACGAAAATGTGTTTACATCTATTTAATAATCATATATTCGTTTCACTTACACACATATACAACAAAAATAAAATAGTTAACATAATTAAATAAAAAATCGATCGCCTCGACTTCTTAAATAAATTGAAACACCTTGTACGTGTTAATAAAACGTCAAACTAATTTAGCTGAACTCCACAAAGTTTATCTCAGATGCGTTTGAGACTGGAATATCCAATTTTCATTATGTAAGCGCGTCCCATTGAAAACAAATAAGTACGGCTGCCCTCTGTTCTTATTTGTTTCTCGAGAGCTCTTACAACTGGCAACAATTGCAAGTTTTTCTTTCATCTTATTAGGAGTTCGTTTTTAAACTTATTGAAACGTCACTCGTACTGAAACTTAACTGCGAGATGAAAATTCAATTTGACGTTCCCAGTTTCTCTGTTACTTCCGTAAATGTTATTAAAGTCGTTTTGTTATGTACTTAATTTGATTTAAATGTGTATTATTAGCATTATTCGTCGCGATGACAAATTCCCGTGGAATTCGGTGTTTTCCCGTGGTCAAAGTAAAGGTTTCCCCATGATCTTGATGGTTGAAATGTTATATCGAAATGGCAATTAATTAAATCCCGTCTTTTATATTCTTATAAATATATATGTATATTACACGAATAAAGTATTTCCCACTCAGGCGCGATCTGCACGCGCCTTGCGGCCTGCGGCCAGTTGAAACGCAAGGCCCCTCCCCAGTTTCGCTCGTCGTTAACGTCCAATAGGTAGCGATCTAAGACCTAGGCCGCAATCCGCTACCTACTGGACGTTAACGACGGGAGAAAATGGGTCAGGCATGCGTTTCAATTGGCGACAGGACGCAAGGCAGGTTTCAGGTTTTAAAATATATTTAATATACTTAAACAAATCAGTAAATTGCCTTGATTAAGGATTATTGTAGCCATACTCGTATATATACCGTATGCCTTCATAGCATACATGTCGTTTGTCGATACATATTGACATTAATAATTAAGCATTATTACTGTCTTGATACACCTATTCACTTCAATTAACAACTGTATTGCTGAACCAATAAGCGATTGACACTGTAATCTTGAAAGCAAATATTTTGCCGAAGAGCCTGAATGCCATGCCAATAATGTCAGCTGGCAATTGCAGGGTAATTGGCTCTAAATACCTTTAGGGGCAAACTTGTAATTGACCTGCTCGCGCTACCATTGTAACTCACTCAATTTTCATTTTCGCTTTCTCTTGGAGACGGTAATCGAATTTAGGTATCATTATGCGATAATAATAACTTTCAAAATTAAAAGCAACATATATTGAATTTATTTCAAGAATAGTTGTTTGTGAAGCATAAATCGGTAGATACCTATATACACAGTAGTTTTACACATGCAGTGATGCACTTTCTTATTGTTTGCGTCATAGGTGAATTGATTTGTGTGTACCACAACAATTTTAAATAATAAAAATAGACAAAGTTTATTCATCTGAATAAACTGATAGGAAAAGTCAGTGTATTCACTGTAATCTCGGAGAATCAGAGAACAACTGATCATGATGGATAAAATATTGCTTACTTCTTTCACGGTTTGTATACATATTAATTAGATAAAACGGGAATTACCGTGTTAAACATTTATTTATTGATGTCTCGATATTTCGACAGCATTGCAGCCATCATGGTCACGAGTAGACTGAAGTCGTCAATAATAAATGTTTAACACGGTAATTCCCGTTTTATCTAATTAATATTGCTTAGTTTCATAATATTATTAGAAATGTTCCCATCTGTGACAAACAGATGACAAACATAAAACTGAAACGGTAAAGTGTCTGACAGTGACTTTTACTGAATACGTTAACGAACTCAGAGTAGGGGTCAAGTCACACATGTTGTGAACTTGTGACAGGTAATTGTGGATGAAATGACGGGCGTACATGCATCAGACCAGTCACAGTCACTTTCGGTAATGACATATCCTACGGCAGGCTGCTTTTTTGACAGATACATACATTAAAGAAGCCCTTTGCCAAGCATTTGCGACAATGCAGACTATTGGAAAAAAAAACTTGTAGCTAACATTAAGAGCCTTCATGGAGCCAACTAGCGCCGCCAATCTTAAAAAAATAATATCTTCCAATATAATCAATTTTATAAAAAAAAGCTATTTACAAAATATGAAGGCTCTATGAAGGCCCTTAAGTGCTTTAGGTATGTATTATGATTGTTATTAATAAACTGGATTTTAAAAGTTATGTGTTGGTTTAAGTCTGTATTACTAAATGCAATTTAGGGTTATGCAAAGGTTATGATTGTTTAACCATGGATTATAATTCTAAACCAGTCATAAAAACGTTTAACTTACTGAAAAGCTATGGTTTAGATAGATTGGTAAGATATATTGTGTTTAAGCTTAGTTATCCATAAATCGTAACAAACGGTTAGTATTAAGCCATATCTTTGGAAATCATCATTTAATCTCGTCTGACAATTTAATTTTGGTATTAGCGTTTAACATCAAAGGCTTGAAGAGATAGTAGATAATTACGTATGTATGACCTGTCTAATTGTATTTACCACAGACTTTCTCAGTTCTGTATTGAAGCTATTTTAAGTACTTGTCTGCTCTAGAATACATAATTAATTTGGATTGACTGAAACCACATTCTCTATTTGAATATATATGGTTGTTATCCCCAAACATCCACATTTTTCTTACAAGAAACAATCCGGGCAGGTTCCACACTCGCATAAAATCTCCTTGGTACAAATTAACCATAGGAATTAGCTGGATGCTGGCCGAAAAGAAACCAGTTGACAGCTCTACAAAATGGCGATTTTAATAATTTTATTTGATTTTGGTATGTCTTGATGGGTTACATACTAAAACCTACCTTCAACGAAACTGCAGTCATAATTAACCGTTCATCAGTTGGTTATAATCGCCCAGACAGAGATATTTTGAAAACCTAAGTCTGAAATGACAATGCCAGATTCTGCCTCACCATCAACCGCATGATGAACAAGATAACGAATAAATGTAAAAATATCTCCGTTTTTTTATTAAAATTATTGGTTTAAAATAAAGTTTTGTACAACATGCGAATCGAAAAAACAGCTTAATTAAGAATTCAGAAAATAGTAAGAATTCGAAGCGAATTATTCATTATCTTTGTTATCATTTTCTACTACTCTCGCAACTCCTACTGATTATGATTATGCAATATGAAACCTGTAATAAGTCCCCAACAAAATGATATATGAGCTTCAATGGTCACATAGGTGACTTTGGTCACCTCCATTGAAATGTGGCAATGTCATTTTGCAATAGCTTTTAGTTGGTACCTTTCAAGATGAGATTTAAAACATCAAACTAATAGTTATGTGTCACATTGGACAAGTTAACAAACCCAATAAAATTTAAAAAAAAAGTTGTGGTTAAAAATTAACTGCATTGACATAAACTGTGCGTGTTCAGTGATGACTACTACCGATAGCGATAGTCAATTCAATAGTCGTTACCGCTACTTTGTTTATTATGTAATTAACTTTTTTCGGGAATTCTACCAATTAAAAAGATGCAGCTTAGAGTTGATACTCTTTACTACTTTACGATTATGTATAGGAAAATATTTACGTTGTTGGACTGAAAGTCGGTCGTATACATTTTAATAAAATGTATCTTATATAAGTATTATTACTTTGTTATTTAGAAATGGAAGTAAATACGTAAAAAATTCTAAATATTTAATTGAATATAAAAATAATTAAATGAAAATTAGAGAATTCTTAATCTATATATCTTGATTATAATTTATAATTCATATTACTTACGTAGAATTAGAAAGCTCGTCTGTTTAATGACACTTACAAAAGGTCATCCTTCAGGTACTTTATTAATATCTAACGAAGTATCGAGGTAGAAGTATAATGGAAATATCAACAAAATTTATTACTTACACAATTTGTCAGAAATTAATACAATTTCGGAACCCATAGAAATACAAACATACGAGGAACTTTGACTGTAAATTATACATTTAAATCGCCCAATAAGCAAGTCTACTCACGTCGCGTATGCATTTCGTATGAGTTTTCCAACACGAACCGAATTTACTAACCAAAAATCAGATAACAAAATTCTCGGGCAATATTTAAAAACGTTGGAAAAGAACGTGCGAGTTTCTGGGTTCGAATCATCGAAAAGTTTAAGCAATGTTTTTTTGTTATTACTTAAGCCTTACGTAATATATTAATAATATTTAATTACGCATAAATTTTCTTAATTTAACGGTTTTAATTAAGTACCATAACATAACATTTGAGAGTGTTTTTCTATATTTTTTTGGAGAAAGTAATTCTCGTCTGTGGTCATATTTGGAGCATCACTAGGTTCTATCCTTACTAGTATTTTGCTATTTTATTCATAAGTAGAAATAGGTATTTCCTTTCTTATATAGCCAAGCTAATTAACTTAACATGTTTACTGGGCAAATGGATATACTCGTATATACGAAAGTATATCTATTTACATTTCATTACTTCTTTTACGGTTATTTGCTAGTGAAACATTATTTCGCTTTTCCATGTTCCTTTTTTCAAGCGATGACTTTCATATTTCATCTATTCATTAACAAATATGATTAAATACAAACCCCAAATCGTGTTCTGAATAAACCTACTTTGTATAATTTAATCGATGACAAGCTTACTTTTTTAAAGTCTTGGATAAGTTGGTTGAAATAACAAAAATAGTTTTATAGATGACGCTGATTGCTTGATCAAATTGACTTAGTCAAATATGTTAGATTTACACGCTTTGTAATTACAATATAATCAATCATATTCGATACAGTAACTTCGTTAGTAGTAATAATTAATATAATTGTTTATTGTATTTTTCTTAAAACTTAAAACATTAAATGCATTGTATTGTATATTTAAATGTGGAGATTTGTAATTAGTTTTTATTAAGAAACCTAATATTGTTACGGAGTTATGTAAAAAAATGACGACCCTTTGTGCTCTGTGTACCTAAAATGCATTACGTCTAAGTCGCGTTACTGACTATGTCCGTATTGGTCTAATACTCTTAAAGTCTAAATCGCAAACTGCCTAATTTATAGTATGCCTACATCGCTATCGGACTAAAACGTATCTATTATTGAATATTATGCAAAAATGAGACAGGCAATTTAAACACAATTAATTTCGAAACACAACTGTGAAAAAAGAATCGTAAAATTGCAAAAAAGTTATAGAAAATTCGTTCATCAGATCAAGTAACAGATGGCGTTGACGCGTCCCTTCTATCAGTTAACCCCCTTTCCGCTGCCCCCAAGATAGGTCAGGGATGTCCAAAAGTTCGCGAATCTATCATGACATTCTCTTGTAAGCTAGACATAGTATACTTACGAACTTACGAGGTATCGAATTAAAAAAAATCGTACTTAACTTGTTATATGCAGGTTTCTTTGACTACTAACTCAAATGCATTTTGCATAGGAATCGTATCAATAATAAAAGTAGTAAGTTACCGAGTAATTTATATTTTATGATATCGCATACTTATTCGGAAATGGAGCGAACTGACTTAGGTTAGGTGGAAAAAATAGCTATCAAAATTGTACTTGTAAAATAATTAATGTAACAGTGCTGTAGGTAGATATTTTGCTGTGCAATTAAGTGTGTTGAAATGAAATGGAGTCTTAGCCGGCTTCTCAATGGACACCCCTGGTTAAGGCTGTCTCCAATTTACTTGTCAAACAGTTTTAACGAGGCAATCCATTATCGGCGTCGTCTTCCGCGAATCATTGATGACGTCATTAGAACGGCCACGTTTTAGATTAATAATTTAAATTAAAACAATGCCTGAACAGAATTTATTAGCAGTCTAAAATTAGCATCGCCCTAAGTTTACAGAATTCGTGTCCTGTTCCTAAACTCCCACTAGAATTGGGTCAGTCTCATGATCGATATAGATTCGTCTTGATCATATTAAACTTTTTACACGAGTAGGTTATATATATTGTATGCCAGTCGGGTCGCGGATGTATCGCAGTTCCCGTGGCTCGGCAAGAATGGCACGAGGTGGAACACCCCAGGATGTTTAGTCGGTATTCCGCCCCTTCAGGGCGGTGAGCCCGACATAATCAACACGGTCCCCCGGGCATAGTGGTACATGGTTGGCATGTTTTACCTGAGTAAAAAAGAAGGTATATATTGTATAAAGACAAAACTTACATGGCATTTACTACTATTTATAGTGAACCTATTGGTGATGCGGAGAATGATATTGATGGAAATTAACGACAGTTGGTTTTTGTTGTTGTAATAATTAACTTGTTAGAAATTGGTTTTAAATGTATTTAAATTTAATATTTAAATTTATTCATCCTACCATGTATGATAGGATGAATAAATGAGATAAGATAAATATTCTTTATTGCAAAAATAAAATAAAAAAGTATTGCACAAAGTAAATTGGCTAATACAGTTAGTATTACAATTGGCGGTCTTATCGCTCAAAGCGATCACTTCCAGACAACCTTTGAGCTTAATTATTCTGTGTCAATTTGTGATCGAAGAAGTATGACTAACAATTGCTTGCCTATTTAAGAGGTAGTCACTTTATTATTCGTGAAAAACAGCTGGCACGATTGGTAAATAGAAAAAGAAATCTTAACTTCTTTTGTTTTCGCACGAATTAACAGTATAAATGCAAAAATCAGCGAACGAACAACAAAATTAATACGTAGCCGAAATATTAATTGAAAGTAAACAATATCAGTATTTCCATTTATTTACCCGCAGGCCAAAAAATATTTTACAGACGAGTACCTACGTTGGGCACTGATGGATGTATTAGCAAAGTAAAGTGAAATAAGTCCCCTATTGTCGGCTAGCCGTGATCCTTAAAATACAGTAAAAAAATCTCCTGTAATAATTTGAATAGAGAAAAGAAGCGTTTTGGCCGTTGATCTCCTATAAACAACTAGATACACAAAGGTCTTGCTAAAACAATTTAAAAAACGTCCAAATAAGGGTCCATTGTTAACGTCCAAATAATTTCCAATAAAGCAAATGAGGGTCCATTCATCCGTTTGGACCTTCTTTGCGCTCGGACATTTTTAGAAGGCAGACTGTGTATCTAGTTGTTTATAGGCGATCAATGGTTTTGACATAAAATGTAACCTATTAGACACGTGATCAAGACTAGTAAATTCAACCCAGTCCCCAATTAGGATCTGGGACCAGTTGACCCCTCTAATTTGCTAATCGGCAGCTGGGCCCACATTAGTTTAGGTACTGGGACTATTCACGCTTCCCGTATTTTACCAGCAGATTTCAATTTAATTTTGAAAATGCTTTTAATATTTCAGATTTAGCAGATTTTAGTCTAGACTGATCCGATTGCGGTCTGAAACGTCTGGATTGTTAAAATTGATCGATTTTGTAAACCAGTGAAAGTAATTAACTAAATGGTAAAGTATCAACGTCCTTTTCTCGTAATCTTGCAATGCCTTTATAACTATTCCTTTTATAACTATTTTTAAAAATTAATTATGATATCTATAAGATACTCGAAATTGACTCAGATTGTAAATGAGTATTTTAGAGAGTAGGTACCTATTTAACGTAATGGAGGATTACTACAGGTTAAAAAAAAGTATTTTATCTAGCTTGGTGGCGTAGTCTGTATCCCAAACACTGGGCCTACGACTTGTGTGGCGCAATTTGAGTTTTATCACCGAGGCCCCCCCTCATACAGAATGCCATAGGTGGTCGCCCACTTTGCCTACACCTAGCGCCGCCCCTGGCTACGGAGTCCTTTTTATGATGTCTCCTTATTGAATATTCGGTCTCAACTGACACATTGACAATAGTACTATCAGGGGCTTATCTGAAAGGGACAAATAGCCTAAGGCCGATGGGATAAAAGGGATTTCACTTAGGTACGTCGTATGTTACCCTTTCATGTTCGTTGCAAATGTTGCGGCATGTTAATGTTAGGCCATTGTTAGGCGAAATTAGCTTGTTATTGTGGCTTACATACTGTGTCATAGTTGTTTATTGGGTAAGTCTGTAAATGTAACTAAAATTGGCTTTGGACACGAATGAACTTACACAAATAAAGAGAGTTAAATATTTGACCCTTCGAGGATGAAAACGAACGATTTTTTTGCACCGGGTACGGCTTGTTTATTGACGAAATTTATAACGGATTTTTTAATTGACATTTACGTAGATAATTTTTAAATAAATATTAATGAGTTGTTCTGCTGACGACTTATAGTATGAGAGCCCACGACCAAAATTTTTGTCTCATAGCAATACAGCCAAAACCGCATCAAATCGATAGATACGATTATCCTGAACTCGAAAATACCAATTTCAGACATTTTCCGCGTAGCGTTTGATCTGACCGAATTTTAAAAATTGTCAAAGAATTTTACCGAACTGCATCATAGCAATATGTCTGATTTGCAGACTGTAGTTGAATGATAGTTCTGAGATACCGGAAACATATTTTTCAGACGTTAGTGGTGTAGCTCAAACCCGTAAAATCACTTAAAAAAATTAAAAATGAGACAAAAAAAATGTCTCATAGCAATACGTCTGAAAATCTTTTTTATTAGTAAATTTTGGTTATTTGATGCGAACAAAACAATTTTCAGACGGAAATGTGAACGCATTAAATTTTGAGACCGTTTTGAAAATGTTAACAAATTTTACCGATCGGTATCATAGCAATATGTCTGAAAATTGTTGAACATGATAAAATAAGTTGTCCACATGTGCGAAAAATTTATATCAGACAAATTAAGTGTAGCACCTTCTCTATCAGACAACTTTTCGATACTCAGATATCATTTAAAAATCGTATTGAGGCATCTTGAATTCTCTGTTACAAACCAATGAATACGTTGCGACCCTGAATTTATTAGATGATAATTAACAAAGAATTTACCCGAAACCAACGTTCCAACGTTTGGAACAGCTGCCGAGTGAGCTGTATAATAGTAAGAAAAGGGTAGGAGCGTAACAAGCGCTGAGGCTGTTGAAATTAAATACTGATTGATTTTATAGTTTTGGTTTTATTTAAAGCACACTTGAGTAACTTTTACAAAAGAAATAAGTAATGACATCTGTCATCTGTCAAAGTACATATAATAGACAAGGGAGATTCTTGAATATTTATGAAGGCTGTAAATTTAAAAAAACATTTAACAGAGGCGTCGGCCAGGCGACTCCGAAACGTTATTTTCGTTTTTGGGAGTATATGATACACTTAAAGTGTCTGAAAACAGGTTTTTGGTAATCATGGCAGCAATACGAAAAGTTAAAAAAAAAATTATCCGTATTGCTATGATACAGGTCGGCTAAATTTGTTGACATTTTCAAAAATGCGCTCAGGCTATGTGCTACGCGCAAAATGTCTGAAAACAAACTTTTTCGTAATACAATTATAAAATCTATGTACATTTTCACTATCAGACGTATTGCTATAATACCGACTGCCTTTTTTTTTTGACACAGCAGAAATGGCCTCCCACGCAGTTGCTACACTTTCGACCGTTACTACACACCTAGTCGGGTTCAGAATCATACAATCTAACGATTTTATAGGGTTTTTGCCGTATTGCTATGAGACATGGTTTTGGTCGTGGGCTCTCGTACTATTAGCTTAACACATACCGCGGCCCAAATCAAGTGTCTTATTTTGTAAACAAATATGATCATCTAATTACCTGTTGTGATGTAACACTGAAGGAACTGATTGACCGAATCTGTTCATCATTGTGAAAATAAAGTAATCCGATCTAATAATGTGAAAATAACTATGCAACAATCACAGAACAGCTTAAAATATTAGTAATGTAGGGTAGTTTTTGTTTACAAAATAAGACACTTGATTTGGGCTCTAGTATACGTAAATGTATGATGGCATTATGGCCTCACAGTAACTTTCACAAGATTCTATTTGGTCTTTTTTGATTCAATTAGGATCCTCTGTGCCAAACTCAACCCTTATTCATGGAAGGGTTGAGTTTGGCACAGTGACATAACCTGTCGCCTCTAATATTATTTTTGGGAATCTCGTAACCCCATAAAGATCCCATAAAGAATTGTTCCCGATTTTCATATATTTTTATATTTTCAGCAGCTACCAGGCAAACAGAAGAGTATAGGAGAGTCGACAATAAAAATAGGTGATTTATTTTAAGTACAATCGAGTGAATATTAAACGCTTTCGGTGGTAAAATTGATAACGCACGACCGCCCCGCAACGCCGAAAAATATAAAAAGCGAAGGTGGTATATTGAGTGGAAATACCGACATGACATTTATTCACAAAACCATTGCAATACAACTCGTATTACAGCTGTGGAAAAGTTCCCCGTGCCGACTGTACATGAATTATATCGACTACGAATTTCGACTGAACGAATTGTCGACTCTACGTATATTGACCCAATAAATATTCGAGCGTATGACCTTTCGACCTCACGAACGACTTATATAATGAGTTTCGATCCCATTGGGTTTATTTACTGAATATTTATCGAATAGGGATTTCTACAAAATGACAATCTTTTATCCCTTTAAAATATTCGAGAAAATTCCGAAAATTTCGGAAATTTCCCGAAAATTTACTCTAAATACCCTGACTATTGGAATTTGCAAGTTTCAAGGCGTTTAATGTGTTCCCGAGCATTATATCACTCCATGCTTACTTTTAATTTAGGTGAGACGAGTTTGCTTTGGGCTAAACGCCGCTATATTTCGCGGAAACGACGCTTGTAATACTAATTTTGTTATTTTAAAGCCCCATTCAAGGTTAAATGTATTTAAAAAAAATAAAGTATGTTTTACGTCGTTGTAAGGTTAGTAGATTCAAAAAATTCCTAGGTCGTTCATAACGCAACGTGATTTTTACCATACCCCTTTCCAAGTAAAATTTTTAACTTGCTTATGTTATATAGCCTCCTATTATTTATTAAATTGTGTATACATATGTCTATTCATAAGTAGGTACGGACTATAGATCAAGAAATAGAATAGAATATAGATCAATGGTAACACTTGCAGTACGATTTCAACTCTTACGACGCAGATAATAAGAACGGTCCAAAGTCCAAAGTATTACACTTGATGTGCTTTGATGTGTACACTAAAATGATACGTAATAATATAAATTATAGTTTGAAATTATGTACCAAACCTCCACTTGAATTTATCAACCAAGTATTTGTGGTCTATTGTAACAACGCTAAAAGTTATTCGCTAGCACTTCAGTCTGTGTGATGCATATTATGGATTCTATATAACCACAGTTTATACGAAGTACCTAAGGCACACGTCAGTACATTAATAATTTATTCTGCCACTAATCGCATCAGAACTTCGACAATGGGCTGCGAATTAAGGCCGAGTGAACAATGAGCGATAGAAGCTAAGCGCTAGCAACTTTGCTAAATCACTCGCTATATTTGTGCAGCTTGAAGACTGTTGAAGGAGCTTGAAGGAGGTTTCACACTTCCGTTTTGACCAAAAACTAGGGCGAATAAAGACGGTTCTACGTTGTATGTGGTGTAGAATATTGTTTAAAGATTTTTTATGATTTTAGCCATGGAAAATCGTTTTTTTTTTTGGCAAGGGTCATAAATGAATTCGCCTGATACCTTAACAAATCATATCCTCCCTAACTAATAGAATATATTTTATCAGAAAACCTATCCAAATGAACTGTAAGTACTATTATATTAAATACTAATATTTTTCAATATACAATCATAATTGCGAAAATCTGAGCAATAGATCGCACAATTGCGAAAAATCAAATGACAGCGACTAAAAGTGTCCGAGTCGTGTTAAATTATATCTGTATCAATTTCTTTATTTTTAGTCAAATACATTAATCAGTTTCGGTTTTTGGATTGCTATAAGTAGGTACATTAAATTAAAGACTTTACCTTACATAAATAAAAAATAATGTTACGTATTTAGCACCCTTAAATTGAACGATATTTTTTTTAAACACTGGTCTTCAAATCAATTAAAGCATCAAACGTATTATTTACAAATCGCTGTTTATTTTCGATTTCAGCTAAAGGTTCAGTCAATGAGATTTATGAGTCGGGTTAGGCGTTTCCATTGTAATTTCATATGTATGTTAATACATTCACTTGAAAACAATTCCCTCGCTCGCTGGGGGTTAGAAAAACGCGAGGATACATAAAAATACAAAATGCATACCAAATGATCCGAACACTCAGTCTAAGTACCGTTGCTCCATTAATAAAGCATACATATTACCAAAGAGGTCAATATTATCAGAGCGAACAGGGCCGAAATCAGGGAGGATATCTAACGCCTAACTTACAATTGCAAAACCAGTAGCACATCATACTTAATCTGCGGGGTAATGAGGGGTTTTCAAGGTTACATTTAAAAAAGAAAGAAAGTACCGATAGCCCCGGTAGATGGCACTGACTGGTCTGATGTCAACATTAATTGCGTTGTTATTGCTTGTAACTTGGGCTTTTCGTATTTTAATACCTAATATTAACTTGTACTGTATTGTTTAAATTACACAAACAAACCAATAATAATAAATTATTCAGCTGACAATAAACTGACAAAATTATAACTTCTACACGATGTACATTTCAGTAATGGTAGACAGATAGAGGCAAATAGAGTATACATGCAGATATTGACTGAACGAATGCGAGATTTTCTGACTATTACGATTATTAGTTGCTCACATTCAGGTAAAATTCAACCAAATATTTCAGTTAATCAATTGCCGATAGGTTAAGTTTGAAAATCTTTCTCCATTTTTACTTGACTGCGCAAGGAGGGTTATGTTTTTCGAGTGTATTTATGTCTAATTCTTTGGCACGCCCTGCAGCCTAAACGGCTTGATGGATTTGAACATATGAGGTGTCGTTAGATTCGTCTTGATTGTAGGAGTGACATAGGTTATAAAATAATAATCAAAATGACATAGGTTAGTAAATATTAATCACCGCTCACCTTGAAAAAGACCGTCGAAATCGGTCGAAACTGTCGGTCTAATTGCCGACTTCAACAATATAAGTGAGTGATATCCGTTTATATGTAATAATTTGTAGTAATGGCTCACTATAGTTTTAATTCTAAAATAGGTTAAATCCCTTGCAGTCGGTTTTTTTTATAAATAATTTTTACTTGTTCCTAATATCATACACGCCTAATACCCGAGTACGTCACTAGAGATTGAGTGAGAGAACGAATGAAATTGGAAAGTGTGCCGGAGCGGAATGGCGCGAGATGACTCGTTCATTCGTTCACGGCGATGCCAGCGATACGATGTTATTGGATTGTGAGATCTTTACGTATGAACAAGTGGATTAATAGCAGTACTCTGGAGCATTTTTGAAACACATTTCTGATTCTGTTAAAAGCTTTTTTGGGGAGATGTTAGTACGTATCTTGGAAGTAATGTATGTTCGTTGCAGTGGCTACATTAAGTAAGTGTATTAAACTTTCACCCCTTGGGGATAAGCTTACTGCCATACTCATATATTTTAGTAATTATACATTAATAAGACTAATATAATGTAATATCTATACATATAATAAGACTGTAAAAAAGTTGTGTCTGTACATTGGATATTTTTTGGAAAAGAATAATTGTAATGTGTTTTAGGATCGATACTGATGCCAAAACACTAATTTTTAGAATTTTTGTCTGTTTGTCTGTGACTTTGTGCAAGTATCACGCCATAACTACTGGAGGGATTTTGATGGGAGTTTCACTAGGAGATAGCTGAAATATCCGGACAGCTCATAGGCTATAAGTCATGGCGGTATGCGATGTGGAAACAAGGATCCAGAGAGGAAGATCTGCCTCCTGATCTCCTCCATCCTCCTCCTCTACGCAAACGAAGTTGCGGGGTACAGCTAGTCTAGAATAAAGTTGTTGTTTGTACCTGCCCCCTTACTTAGCCAAGTAGCCTTGACTTTCATGAACGCTAGTAGACTATAAAGTAAAATGTATGAGAGTGATATTGGAGTTTTCGTTACCTAATGTCGATATTTATCTTTTTTCTTTATATCTATTTTACTGGAGTTACAGAAAGTCAATGCAAAATGGCTAGGGAGGCTGTTGAACTTAGGCGAAACCGGTAATAATTTTTTTATCTATATAAAACTAAAATAAAAGCATGTATAGCCGCCAGCATTACATCATTCTCAGAAGGTATTAGTTCAAGTATATTCTGAGATACTAACAAAGTCTAACGGCTTATTGAAAGACGGCTCCTAGAATAAATTCACCTGAAAATATCCGTTACAACCACTCTCGCTCCTGCCTTATTATAACAATATTTTCCGCGTGTTTTTTCATGCTAATACGTTTTTTCGTTCGAAATGTAATCGCGACGAATTATTATGTGTGCTTTATGTTACAGTTAAACTACAAAAAAAAACAGTTTTTTTGTTTGTTTGTTTTATTGACAAGTGTATAACGCATAATTGTTAATGTGTAATTTAATGTGACTGAATTTTATATTATTATTATCTATAAGCAGACTAAGTTATTATTATGAATTACACAGCGCATTGGTGTTAACTGTAATGCTGTGTAATATTTTTTATAAATAAATAAATAAATCACTACATACTATGAACTACATCTAATAGATCCGTAAACATACTGATCAATCAAAAAACAATACAAAAGTGATATTTAAAAGAATGAAAATAAAAACAATTACACTATTATTTACTAATTAAGTACCTATCGAAGAACAATTTACCGTTTTAATGGATAATGACGTCATAAATATATTATGGCAATACACATGCTGAAATTCTATATTGGTGATCAAGTAATTTAATATCAAAGTTGCCTCATAAAATATAATTTATTTAATAGTACTTATGCTAATATCAATATTAATTATTATGACCAAAATAACAGATTCTCCATACAAAAGCGGAAGTAGATGCAAGAGTTCTAGACAAACTTTAAATGTACTCGCTAAAGTGTGGATTCTCCAAGATACATTAGGCTCAAGATGAATTTATATGAACGGTACCTGTAAACGACTTTTAAACGAATTAAAGCTGATATTTGGACAATCCCAATGAGGTTGTATACCACCTTAAAACTTTGCAGGGCAATCCACACTTCGCCTAGAACTTGAAGTTTGTCTACAACACTTCTTAGAACTCGTTAATGTTCCATATCGGTGTTGTATTTGAAGTAAATATACCTACGTGTATTATGCACATAATATACAGGAGCGTACGGTCGCAAATTGTTTGCTTTGCATCCGATACTTTGTTGGTTCCCACTGTGGTTCATGTTTATATGCGCATATTAGGTACTACGCGAATACACAATGTTGGACAAACCATACACAGTACTTTTTTTTTAAAATTTAGCATTCGGGTTCTCTTGAAAATGGCGGAAAATGACGCTTGCAAAATTATTTGAAATTTTTTATTAATGTCTGCAGTGGTTATTTTGTGTTTAATATCACGTTAAATTAATCAGAAACAGCCTTACTTATAATCGATGATTAAAATTAATACCTTGTTTAACAATTGTTTTAAAAAATGTTTACTTATAAACACTATTTAAAGTTAATCAACTCCTTAAGAACCGAATAAGTAGCTGTCAGTTTAAACAACGTCGTAGAACAAAAGTTGTTCAGTTACCGATACTGATCACCCTCCCTTCGGCTTCATATACCCTTTACGTTACACCCTGTATAAACATTGATCAAAGAAGTATAGTTTCCATGTGGTACCTTATTTATACTTAGAATATGGAATATTGAGACATTGATAAGCACCCACTTATAGTTAGTTGATGGTAGTACCATACCAAATCGTCGATCCATTACGTTTTGTCGTAGATTTATTTTAAAATATTATTTGATTTACCTACCTTGATGATTGGCTGGAGCTCTGTTGGAAATTGATAAAGGTCGGAACATGTCAACTATTGTCGATATTCAACGTAACCGCATTATATTCGGTGCAGTGCCCAGTTTCGATGGAAAATTCACTATGTAATTGGGCTTTTTGTTACGATTTTATTTTTGAAATATTACCTCTCATATTCGAGTAATATTGGATCCTTTGTTTGCTTTCGACTTGATCATTCATTTAATTTCAATTTATAAAGGGTTTATAATGTATGTGCCTAATATCTGGTCTGTCCTGGTGATGCCTGCCGCTTCGCCTCACATGGACCATTCTCCGGCCACGTTTTGCATAGCTGTTACAGGATTTTTATTTGTATACTTAAGTATATTGTTAGTTTACTGACGTGATTAAGTGAACCGAAGTATTCCTACGATCTTAATAAATGAGTATGAGTATTGTTGACAAAATGTGCGTTTGTAGAATAACCGACATTCGGGCTCAATAAGACCGCGACCGGGTGAACCTGTTTAACCCTCTACGCAAAAAGAGGGGGGATAAGTCTAACGTCTGCAGATGTCCGTGCCATCCCGTCGTAGCTCTCAAAAGGGAGCGGATTTTGATTTAGTTTTGTTTGTTTGCGAATCAATAGTAACACCGCGATATCGCAGTGTGGTAACAGTGCGGAGTGGCCGGCGGACGAGGCATAATGCAAGGCAAGTGCTGTTTGGTAGGTACCTATGTTTAGTGAGTTACTATCGTCTCTTATTTTTTCGAGTTGAAAAAAAAGTTACGTTTCAAGTTTAACTCGATAAATCAATAGTATTACAGATAGCACTTTTAGATTACATTTTTCTGTAATCGGAGTCTCCTTTTAGGCTAGGTAATAATTATGCAATAATCATAAAACATCTTATAATGATAGTCTTTTTTGTTTGCATAATAAGGTGATTGTGTTGGGATGACTCGTCGCCTCAGTCGCAGTGACTCGTCTCTGCCGTTTCCTTTACACCATGTATCATAATACCCTTACACAAGGTGCTACATGTAATCGCACGACATCTGTTCTCCCATCGATCATCCCGGACTGCAATTTTCCGGGCAGCGCCCAAATCCGGCCCTTGTCGGATCATCCCGGGCCGCTAATGCGTCATCACTCCCCCGATTTACGGGAATTTACGGGAACTCCATTTTTATCGCCACGGCCCAGCGCGGCCGCGTAAAATACTAAGATAAGACTCAGCCTACCAAAGCTGTGACGTAGCTGAAAAAATCAACCTTCAGGATCTTAGAAAGCATCAACAACCAAGTAATAATAGTATTCCTTATTGTCCGTGAAACGGAACGTATGGCGGCGGGCCATCGCAGGGTCGCCGCGCGGGGGTGAAGTGTCAAAATAAAACTGTCAAAAAGTGTGAAGGTCAAAAGTGTCACATTCAATTCAAATCAAGGACGACGAGAACTTATCTAAATGAAAAGAGCGTAAAAATTCTGTTTCAAGTGTTTCTAAATACACCAGTTAACTATAAAAATACAGTCCACTCATTTCTACCACCGACCGCAGCTACACTTATAAGAATAGGAAAATAAAATGTGTTGTTTGGCCATTTGGTGAAAATAGACCATCGGTTAGCCGTAAATTGATTTAAAGTTAGTCCACGGTTTAAGCTTTCGCTCCCTTTCTAACATAACGTTTTATAACGAAGTGTAAAAGTGACAAAACATCTGTTTATCGGAAGTGAAATTAAATTAGGTTTATGGCTAACACCCGAAGAGTTTACCTTAAACACCTTTCACCTAATACAACCATGATACATGTGTTATGTAGTTATTGTGAGTGATAGGTACTTATACATAGATACAGATAGAAATCCGGCCATTGGCGGCGCTCCATGCGATCCACCACCTCACCATACTTTATGGTGCTCCATTCGTTTTAGCTATCGAACTTAATTTCTGGGAGTAGATCTACGAGAGTTGTTTGAAATCTAATAAAATATAATTATTGTACCAATCGCTATAATTTTCATTATATTATAGGTAGTTATAAATGTAGCAAGAGATTAAAAAAAAATTAAGTCATTATCATCAGCCGTATCAGTCCACTGCTGGACGTAGGCCTCTCCCAAAGCGCGCCAATCAACCCTACTCTCGGCCCTCTGCATCCAGTCCCTGCCAACCATCTTGCGAAGGTCATCCCTCCATCTGGTCGGGGGGCGTCCCACACTACGTTTACCCGTTCGTGGCCTCCATTCGAGAACTCGTCTCCCCCATCGGTTACCCGTTCTACGACAGATGTGACCAGCCCACTGCCACTTCAGTTTACTGATTCTATGAGCAATGTCAACCACTTTTGTCATATACACTTACATTTGTCATCATCAGTCTATTTATATTACCCCACTGCTCGGACACAGACCTTCCCTTACATCGAGGGAGCTGGGGCCATAATCCACCACGCGGGCCCAGTGCGGGTTGGCGGATTTCACATGCCTTAGATTTTTTTCTTCTTCTACGACATGCAGGTTTCATCACGATGTTTTTCCTTCACCGTTTTTTTTGAGAGCACTCGGTAAATGTACGTAAGTTTTTCCGTCGAAAAAACCGAGGATAACTCATTGGTACATGGCTGCCCTGGCTGGGAATCGAACCTGGGACCTCCATATTGCAAGTCCATTGACCCAACCACTGAGCTCTCTTACATTTGTCAATGAAGTCATATACACTAGTAACTAGTCTCATATTATTTTGGTAAGTATATGTATAAGCTAAAGTTTGCTTAAAAACTACTTTAGTTCGAAGTGCCGCTCGTATATCATATCGGCATTTACGACTCTCTGCGTCGTTCCTCCTACATTATGCACTAAACAGCATATTGCATATTGTACCTGAGGCACTAGACTGACTTTGTATGCTAGCAAATAGCAACCATATAAAATGTGAGTTCCCTGAATAGGTTAATTCACACTGGCGACGTGATGCGGCCCAAAGATAATTTACAATACACTTGCCAAATTATACAAAAATAAACACGAAAATATAATTACAAAACAGCAACATGTGAAATGTTGCTGGCCTTATCGCTAAAAGCGATGCAGTTGTAAACCTAATCCCAAATCAAGTGTCTTATTTTGTAAACAAAAACTACCCACTACCTACTAACATTTTAAAGCTTTTCTGTGATTATTGCATAGTTATTTTCACATTAGTAGATCGGATCACTTTGTTTTCAGTAATGAACAGTTTCAATCAATCAGTTCCTTCAGTGTTACATCACAACAGGTAATTAGACGATCATATTTGATTACAAAATAAAACATTTGATTTGGGCTTATGTTGCACCATCCCATCGCATGGCGTCGTCTGTCGTCATCCCACGTCACCTTTCCAAAAATACTCACTCATTTATTCAGCTTTTGGTATGGAACTATGGGACATTTGGTTACGTCACGTTTTTTACACAACCAAAGTATAAGTTACTCAATAAAAGAAAGATTAATCGCAAGCTGTACTTATCCAAGAGTATAATATAGAAATTACACACAGATTCGAAAAATACCGACACGGGAGCGAACCTGGATTCACTTCCACAGAAGCCGTGTTCATTATGTTTCATGTTCGACTAGGCTAAGCGGTCGCCAAATACCACTAAGTTTTATATTATTTTTCCATCTGTCTTTTTAAAGGCATGCACAAGGATATTTAAGGGCTTTTATTAAGTCTTCTTCTTCCAATTATAGAGGTCAGGTATCTTTGGGTATCCACCAAGAAAAGATCATTGCTCCTTACATTATCTGCTCCACAGGCCGTCACGTCTTCGGCATATATGATCCAGCCATTTCCACTTAGTTATATTGTATCGCTCCATAATTTAAATAGCGCGTCGCGTCTCGTAGCCTGTATGAATGGACTCAAAGTCGCACTTTAGCTGATTGCTCAATCAGGAAGGTTTGTGCCCCGACGACCGCCAGCGGTACATTAGAATTTAATAATCCCTAATGACTCCATATAGCTATTCAAGTGCCCTTAAGTCGTAAAATGTGATTCGGTTTAATCATTTTAAAATTAAGAGGGCTTTTGTATTTCATAAGGAATTAATTAGAAAGTATGAGGGATATTTCGATAGAAACCGAAGCCTAGGCAGTGGCTGCTGACGATATCACAACATTTAAATAACCACAGTAACAAGAAGACAGTATAAAATCCTTTGTGAATTCATTCATGATCACAAAACCTGATGCATATTTGATGATTACCTATACATAAACGTAATGGTGGCACTTCACTTGGTTATTCGTATTTGTCATAATTGCCGTGTGTGGTTGGTATTCTTGACAAAACATTCGTCTTATTTGTATGTACGTTTCGCAGCTTGGCGATCACTCACACAAATGTAAACCTGAGCTTACGCCTCGCGCACTGTACGAGTATACAAAAAGTATAAAGAAAATTAAGAACTCGCAGGTCGTGGAAACCTTATCCATTGATTTTTTCGCATTCCGAACAGTTTTTGGTTTATATTGGACGTTACTAATTTTCTCAGCCTACTATATCTAAGAAATGGTAATCGAGTGTAAACTGCCGAAGTCTGCGCCGCAGCCATTGGGCTAAGTGCTCCAAACTATTAAACAACAAATATACAGTAGGCTCCATATCATTCTATTGTATCAATACCACAACCAACAACCGGGATCCAGTCTATTTACATAGAAAATAATGGTAAACACTGCCACAGTAAATAGCTTACAGTAATTCAGTTTCTTGTGGATACTCTGACTTTGCTGGCTGGTATGGGAGCAAAAGACTAATCAAACCATCTAGTATCTGGTTCCGTCCGGAGTTCCCTCAGGATATCTGGCTGGCGACGGATCCACTATATTTACATATAAACTGATGGCTAACAATTGCATAGTAAATATTAATACAGTAAATCAGCTCCTTGATGCACTGATTTTTCTTATATAAAAAAGCTACATTCTACTTTTACGAAAACATCAAAGGCGTTGGGCCACTGTTAGTTTTTATTTTTAACGCTGTGCCTACAGCGTTCGTAGCGAGAGCTTTTTTTCAATTACCGATCGATACCAACACAGGCTACTGTATTTTAGCGACTTTACTGTGACTGACCAATGTGCCATGGCATTATGTTAATTTCAAGTAGTTAGCATTCTGCGTAACAGTTATATGCGATGCGATATTAATACGACTATTAGTGTACGATTGATGCCGTCATGCGTGACATGCCTACATCCTACGTGTATGTGGATCATTTATTTATACAAGAGGATATGTTACGCACAATTTTATAATGAAATACTGCCTCGGATCTAAGTCAATAAAGCTGTCTCTTATTTACTTAACTTCGATGTAACTCTATCCTCTGTAATGAAGAAGTTATCGATTCTTTTTTTCAGGTCTAGCCTGGCTCTAGCTTACATACATAATTCAATTTCAACAGAAACAACCGCCGCTCTCAATTCAATTCAAATACACTTTATTGTACATAAAAGACAATTATAGAATCAAAAATACAAAACACAATCTAAAAAAATTTGTTTACAATTTTCTCAATGATTTCAAAGGCTAAAATACATTTAAAAAGCAGCGGAACGGCAGTGGTGGTAAGGTATGCAACTCTGTGAAAGATGACAGACTGAACGCAGCAACGTAGCGTCAGCGGCAAAGCACGAGAGCGGCAACCAGCGGCGTTCAGTCTGTCACCGTTCATAGAGTTTCATACATTACAACCACTACCGGTGCCTTTTCGCTGCTTTATAATATATATTTCAGCCTTCAAGGCTTCGTATGCGCGTACTTTAATCTTGGGGTATCTATATAGAGACTGATGTACTATAAATACGAAAGCTTGTTTAAAAAAAATCGGATTTTTGTTAGCGAATTTTTATTTCCCTGCCCAAAATTCATAAAAATACGAATATCGAGGCACTGCGCCGTGCTCTTCACTCCGCCGCTGCGGGGCATCTTCTGTCGCCTTAAGATTGACTACTTGACGTAATTTTTTATAAAAAAAAACTTTTTTTCGAGAAATTACTTTTCGAGCTTTGTTAATTAGTTAGTATTCACTGTATAAAAATCCAATGTCTTTGTTTTGTGTCTAAAGGACCCTAATAACTTGGCTCGACAGCCAGCTCAAGGGTTGACGTTTAAACTTTACCCGTAGATGTTTACTGGGTCCCCAGCGCGCCCCACTTACCGGCAGACACATTAAATTGTCACAATAAAGTTACTGGATGTGGCATAGTAGTTATAATAGTGCGCTTAGTGACTGGCATAATGACAGGTCACTGCTCTTTAAACAAACATCTCTTTACAATTGGGATCACAGATAGTCCTCTGTGCAGGGGCTGCATGGAGGAAACAGCCGCACATGTGCTTCTAGAGTGCAGTGGTGTGGCCGAGCAGCGGGCTACAATCCTCGGGTCACCGAGGACGCTCCCGGAGGCCTGCAGGGTCATTAAGAACCTGTTGGGCTTCCTGGCTGAGCTCGGCTGGCTAGAGTAGCGCCAGCCGCCTTGCGGCCAAAGTGCGAACGAGCCCAGTCTTCAAGATTCAAGATTTGGCATAGTAGTTACTTAGTCGGTGAACTAAGTAACTGCTAGTATGCTAATCTAATCCAATTCACGTTATTCTTCTTCTCGTGTGGTTTAGTGACCAAACCTATTGTTAGGGTTACTCTCTGACGTGGCCTAACGAATGCTGCCCAGCAACAGCAATAGCCTGCAAATGACCCACTGTTGGGCAGAAACCTGCCTTCATCCAGTTTTTCAAATCTACACGATTTTGCGCTGACTTTATTCCGCTATGTAATGTAATGAGAAAATTGTCCTCTAGTGACATTTTCATCGAATTATTTAGAATGGCGGATTTATTTTTTCCTATTTATTTAATTTTCTATTTACATGATTGCTCTAAATAACTTTACATTGGCGAAATTATATCTTTAATAACAGTAGAAGCCATTCAAATAAAAATAGAATAGTTAGACATTTTCATCTGAGCCCCTCCATGCCTTGGAAAGCTCGTTAAGCAATTGGTCCAGGTTGCTGTCGCTAGGCCACGTCAGAGACCTAATACGGGCGGCCTGAATAACTCTGACAATAAAAGTCACTAAACCACACGAGAAAATAAAAAAAATGACAGGTCTAAAAATACCGCCACCTTTTTTCATTACCAGTTTGGTAAACGAAACACGAAAGAAGCGGCTAGTTTTAGTCAGACGGAATTTCATAGTGCGCTTTGACAACACCATATCGTGCGCTCAAATTGAAACCGCTTCCAGCACAACTTATATCGTCATAAAACCTTAAGCAGATAATTCAGGCTAGTTGCGTTGGAGTCGCCACCTGGGGGCCCCTAATTGCCTCGACGCATCCGGTGCCGGGGGCGCAAGATAGTATGCCGCCCCGTTTTACTACTTACATGTAATGTGATATTGCGGTGTGCTTAGTTTAATTAGCGGATTTGAGGTGCCTATTGAAATTTAACCCCGTTCTCGTAATTGGTCTCAATGGGGATGTGTAATGTAAGGAGTTTATACAAATAGTATTAAGTGCGACCTTGTAAACTAATGAGGCTTTAAAAAATCTGTCAAGTTTTTTTAAATCAAATCAAATATACTTTATTTGCACACAAATGAAAATACATCAGTTACATATAAAACCAAAATAAGCTAGTGTACCTACAGACAGGCGACCTTATCGCTTTAAGCAATTTCTTTCAGGCAACCTTCGGGTGATGGAGATATGCCGTAACAGGCCCGGGGCAAATTGCTTCGCGACACGTGTAACCTAGATATATTATCAAAATGGACGCATCTCTTAAATACGGCACCCCTGCCCCCCCGCTTCGTCTCTGCGTTCATCATCGCGTGCAAATGACATTGCCACATTTCAATGGAGCTTTGCGCCACCTTTAGTCACCAACGTGACCATTGAAGCTCATATATCATTTTGTTGGGGACTTATTACAGGTTTCATATTGCATAATCATAATCAGTAGGAATTGCGAGAGCAGTAGAAAATGATAACAAAAACAATGAATAATTCGCTTCGATTTCTTACTATTTTCTGAATTCCTAATTAAGCTGTTTTTCGACTAATAATAATTTTAATAAAAATTGAGAATTTTTTACATTTATTCGTTATCTTGTTAATCATGCGGTTGATGGTGGGGCAGAATCTGGTATTGTCATTTGTACCGATTTCATGTCTATTGGGTAAGTGGTCTGTGGTTGCAGTAAACACTGGCTTGCTGTTTTCTGTGGAGAGTGCTATTTGTCTGTCGCGAGTAATTTTGTACCCGCGTCCGTCCGTCGGCGGGTAGACCTCTGCAAGATATATTGCCTCGCTCCAGGTCCGTATAAGTACAGCTAGTATTAAGGGGTGTGCTAGGGGCGCTGTACCCGTTGGTTTGCAGGGGCGGTAATTACTGGGAAGTGGAGAATATTGTCTCTTATAAATACGGACAACAGCATATCAATGGTAACACTTGCAGTACGATTTCAACTCTTACGACGCAGATGAGAACGGTCCAAAGTGTTACACAAGTATAATTAAAACTAAAACTTATGAAATATATTAAAAACTACTTTAAAATATTTAAAACTACCTAAAAATACTTTAAAACTACTTACCTAGAAAAAAAACCTATGCCTGAAAACAGTCTAAAAACGTGTATGCCCATCACACTGGCGGCATTCCCGCGCTGGATTGCTAGACTCAGCCGCTGCGCGAGAAAGCCACACGAGGGTCTGGTTTGATGTGTACATTGCTTTATGTAGGCCTCTATCAAGGCGCATCATTCAACTCAATTCGAGTGGACAATATGGTGACTCCAAAAAAACAGCATTATACTGGTCCATTTGGACAATGATTTTACCGTTCACTTTTGTGAACTGTAAAAAAAAATTGTGGTCTCTAGAGAGTCAATTTAGTTCGTGAACAAGTGAATTATTACTAAAAAGTTTTTTTTGTAAACCTATAAATTGTCCCACTGCTGGGCAAAGGTCTCCCCCATCCTCTTCCATCCATCCCTGTCCTGAGCCTCTTCCAGCCACCCATACCTGTATCTAACGATATCGTCTCTCCACCTACGCCTAGGTCTGCCCCGACGCCCGGCGACTAAAAAGCTAACTTACTTTTTTGGCATAAAATGTACGTATGTCAATATCATCGTACTGAAATGTAATTAAAAATTATATATCATCATTAATTTGAAACTAACTTAAAACGTTTAGACTACATGACTCTCTTCTTCTCAGTCGTTACACTCTTGGCAGAGTGGTCGTGGTCGTCATTTCAGTCGCAGTGACCCGCCTCACAACACGTCGCCACTCGTCTCTGACGGCTGCCCTCCTGGTGCAGACGTGTAAAGGATCGGCCACAGCTGCCCTGATCTGGTCCGTCCATCGCGTCGGCGACCTGCCGCGCGCTCGGGTACCGTCAACCTTGCCCTGGACCACCAGTCGCTCAATTGATTCAACTCCACGCCGAGACATGTGCCCAAAGAACGTCAGAATGCGAGCGAGACTACATGACTAATTCTAAGTAATTATTAATGTAATAATATTACATTAATTATTACTTAGAATTAATATTACAATGTGATCACTGTTTGTTGACCCAAATAAATTGAAAAAAAAAAAATATGATCCCACGAAAGGCACACTTGAAAAACAGTACCCTCCTTTCGGTAGTCGGATAAAAATTAGGTCACATTTATCCGAGTAAACTTAGCGTAACTTGACTTCCATCTGAGCGCTGTGACTTTGTCGTGTCGCGCGTTAAGTGTGTGTCGTAAAAACTTTACCAACTTTTCAACTCCTCAACTAAGCGCAGCGCTAAAATTGGACTGAACTCGTGAAATCCCTGAGTAGAAGTACAAAACTAGTATGAAACCGGTACTAAAATAGTATAAAACCGGGGTGCAAAACTAGTAAAACTTTCCTCTCGAATAGGTCGAGTAAATCTGAAAAATGTTTGACTCTGAATACTTCGGATTTCACTTTGCTCTAAATTTATAATGCATAGCCGTCTTTTAAGCGGTTGATGCACTCAAAAAACTAAACTTTAGTTGCCTATTTAGTTTATTTTAGCAGTTAAATTTTCTTAGCTGTTGATTTCTAGGAAAAAGAAACACTTTTCTTTCAGTGTGAGTTGAATGAACAGAGACTTCGAGTTTGAACAATATATAAGCAATTTTACGCCATTTATGACTACAATTATCAAACAATCCTGTGTAATTTCTAATAGAAAAGTCAATTTCACGAACAAAAAAATGATTGTTTTTGATCGTAAGAAAAGTTTTGAAAGTATTGTATGAAACTGGTGTTGAAATCAGGGCATTAATCTACGTACGTGTCGCTAGAGCATTTAAAATGGAGACGCTAACAAAACTTTTTCCGATCTCATCGCGTGGGATGGCAATATTTCTCACTGGCTACTGAATTCGCCGATACTATCTCACATTTTTGACAACAAAATTAATAAGTAATCTGCAATCTAATTCTGTTATTCACAAATACATTTAAACTTCACTTCCCTTGTTGTTGTCCCTTTCACACTTCGATACAAAAAACTTTAAGGTAGAAAGGGACAGAAGGCCTAAACGGTGGAATAACTTTTAATCATGTGCGAACTTTACTATGGATTCCTATGGATTTATATTTTTTTATAGACATTCCTATGAATTTATAAATAAATGAAAATTAGCAATGTTTCCCATTACTAATTTTCTCCTTAACCACTCCAACTAAACTGGCATCTTGTGGTAGGAGCGGCTACCACTGTAGTGGATTGAACCAGCCAAGTGCCTTTACCTTTCGTTACCGCTACTTTTGTAAAGAAAAAAACGTATGGGATTGTCAAAAATCAAATGTAAATCCCATACATTTTTCTAAATTCTACATTGTTATCCTAAGTTTGAAATATAATTAATCAATGTGTACAAACATATAATATGTAAGAAACGTGACGTAACCAAGTGTTCCATAGTGTACCTAAGGCCGAATAAATGAGTATGAGTATTTGGGATTTTAACTTCATAATGATTTGTTTGAGATCGATCCCGGTGGTACGGCAAATTCACAAGGAGTCTCTCATCTGAATACTCCAAGGCGTGGCCGGAAGCCCTACTTACACGTATCCAGTGTTATTATCAAAGTTTCCGATACGGCCGCCACTTGCGCGACTCGCACGATCGACTTATAAATCTTTGAAAATTGCGTTCATACGTTGCCGGTTTCAATGTACGCTGTTATAACAAGTATCAGATTGGTTTAAAGGTTAACTTGACTTTTCTTATTATCTGGTCTACTAAAAATGGTCTATTCCACTAGTCCCTACCAGCTGTCCCCCCTAGGGGGAAGAGTGGAATTTTTTTTCCACCCATCCCTACCAAACCTTCACTGGTAGGGATGAGTGGAATTTCATTTCCACTCGTCCCTACCAAGCCGCTTTTGGTAATAAGTACAGTCGAGAATAAACACATGCTAATGAAAAAATATGACATTACAAGAGAATAATATTGTTTTAATTATTAATAATAAGTTAGCGTAATTTTTAGGTAGGGATGGGTGGAAAAAAAATTCCACTCTTCCCCCCTAGGGGGGACAGCTGGTAGGGACTAGTGGAATAGACCCTAAAAATTCCCTTTGCAAATTTCAATAAAAGAAATTGGTAGACATTTGTGAATAATTACGTAGCAGTAATCACTTAATTAGTTATTTTTCTTTGTTTTCTCGTGTGGTTTAGTGACCAAACTTAGTGTCATAGTTATTCAGGATGCCCATAATCCTCTGATATGGCCTAATGACTGCTGCCGAGCGACAGCAACTGGGACCAACTGCTTAACGTTTCCGAGGCACGGAGGGGCTCAGATGAAAATGTCGTTACCGGACACCTATCCAGCAAAGACCACGCCTAACATTGCTTAACTTGTACAACCATTTTCAACATGTATTCGCAACTCGACTAGAGCATCTATAGCGAAACCCAAATCAAGTATCTTATTTTGTAAACCAAAACTACCCTACCCTACTAACAGTTTAAGCTTTTCTGTGATAATTGCATAGTTATTTTCACATTATTAAATCTGATCACTTTATTTTCACAAGATGAACAGGTTCAATCAATCAGTTCCTTCAGAGTTACATCACAAAAGGTTAGACGATCATATTTGTTTACAAAATAAGACACTTCATTTGAACTGCGGTATGATGATGTCCGACGACGGTGACTCCCACTAACTCCTGGCGTGTGCTCGAAAATGGCTGGTGAATCCAAACTTCGTCTTGAAGACTCGGTTGCACTGAGTACAGAAGAGCTGTCCGGAACTGTTCCTGGTGTAGTTGTTCAGTCGAAGACAGAGATAAGGTTGAGATTTTCTCAAAAACTACTGGACCGAATTTAATAATTCTTTTACAGTTACATAGTTTTAACTTTTATCTATCAAACAGTGAAAGAATTTTTGCAATCAGTCAAGTAGTTTTTGAGAAAATCTCAACCTTAAAAACTCTCATGTACACCTTTCTCTGTGTTCCACCGTACGAAGGCTTGAGGCGGGTTTTCCGCATATGGCCCTTTGCGTCCAGGTCCTCAAGACGAAGCTGGTGAAGTCTATAAATAATAATGTAGCTGTACCTGACACGAGCGTCAGTCCTGATGTTTCAAGTGGGCCAAACTGTTTCAAAGACATTTAGGAGTAGCATGAGATGAGAAACTGAGATAGTTTGCTTATTTGCAAAGTCGTTCGGCTCTCGTCGGGCCGGGACAATACAACGGCCTCTTAAGACACTTGTGTCTAGTCGTTAAGCCGCTAAGTTTTCGGCTTTTGTTCGAACCCACCGTCCACAGTAAATGTGTCTAACAGTATCATAACTTTTTTATTTATTTACTTAACAATTTTACATATTAATTTGAATTACGCATTATCCATGCTCGGTGAATAAACACTTGTCACGGAATGACAAGGTCGCAGCTTCAAGTCCTGCCCACGGCAAGAATTTTTTCATCATGTTCTAATTTTACATATTTTACGTAAATGTAGCTTAGCTTGTATAGCTTGGGGCTATCAGCTCGTCAGGGATATTTGCTGAAGCCGGCGTGGACGGATTCCATGCCATCATACGCAAAAGAGTCGCGTCCCTGATGCGACGGGTTCGCGGCAGGTCTAACAGCATCCTGAAGGGCATTGCGGAGACCATGGACAGATTCTGAGACACTGGGTGCACTTACATGTCCCGGGGTCTCAGACCTCCTCACCTCACCTCATGTAAACACTAACATAGTTTTAAGTACTTACTAACACTTATATGGTCTTTGTGAGCAATAAATCGTTTGAATTTGAATAACAATTTTTTGACGAACTGTATAATACTTACTAGCGTTTCAATCGCTGATCAATGATATGCAGAATCAAATATATATGAGTCGCTCTTGGGTCGTGCTCCTAATTGATGAGTAGCTTTCCCTTTGACAGCTCTGTGTCATCTGTCCTTTTCTTCATCTCCTGTGTCATGGACGATTAAAGTTTGTACATCAAGACATTAAAGGGAAAATTTCGCCGCGCTTCACAGAGTGAGCCTACATATTTGTCTATATGGTCTCCGCCCTTGTTAGCACTTTCACTCGCATGTAAATATGGTTAACTCCATCGGCGGTTCCTTGCTTCATGATTAGGACCCTCTGTCCTCTATTTCCAGTTCTTTGCATGTTTCCACAAATTACTAAGAGTATATTCCATGTTTCCGAAACATGATGTTGAATTACTGTATAAAGTGCTCTGTACTGTTTACCAGCTCTTAATAGTGTATAGTGGTTGAATTGAAACGAGTGTATTTCACAAAGGCTTCGAGATTTAATCGAATTAAATGAGTTCATATTGACGCTTCATTTTGTAGTTACTTGGTAATAATAAATTAATAACCAATAAATGATAAATTATTTGCCGCGTTATACAGAACATTATTTATAGCAATATGACATCAGCTGCCGATCATTATCAGTAAAAATATATAACTCTCACATTCTTTTGAAGGTTCACACAGTTTCTAAGATTTCCTTGTTTTCACAAACTAAAAAGTGCCACATGGATCGGGAAATAGTGAGGGCAAGTTTATACCGTATTTCACGGTCCATAAGGACTTATTTTAAGTAATAATGAGACATTTTACAAACTAAACTAACACATGTCTTATTTCGAGTGCGTAATTCTAAAATTGCCATTTGTTTAATTTGAATTTAGCGTAGTAGTATTCTGGAACCGAGGTTGTCAGTGCTACGAAAGGCTACGAGCTTGCTACGAACGTGCTACGAGAGTTGATCATCTGTTTTTATAAACACTAAAAATTCACCGTTCCAAAAAATATTAACATACACTGATTTGTGATTTGTCCGAAAAATTCGCCCATAAATTCTGAGTGAAACTGATGTACCTATTATACGAGTGCCCAAACGAAAGCTCGTACCATAAACAAAATATTGGAATTTTCAGCGGCGGCCGGCATCTATAAATAACCTCGCTGATACTTTGTGGATGTTCGCTTTTCATCATGGTATTCCAAATTTGCCTTTTATCGACGTTTGTGTACTGTAAAGTGCTTTGTATAAAATGTGGATTGAAGTTGAGTGGACTGTGTTCTGAAGTGGTGACCCACGGTACCACCAGCGATACCCCTGGGTATACCGCCGTGGACGATAATAAGATAAGATAATTCTTTATTGTACAGAATTTAGGTACATTTTGCAGATGGATTTGCACAATATATCATTCGCTAAATCCTACCTGTCCAGGCGTATACAATATTATTGCTAAAATACTAATTAAAAATTATTCATTACAGTTTAAATTAAATATAACTACAAAACTACGATCAATTACAATAAAATATAATTAGGTACATGTCAGATTAAAATTCAGTAATATGTCAGATTTTTAAATGAATATGTCATATTTTTTTACATCTAGGTTCACTTATTCATTTATAGTCTAGAAATTCTTTAACGCTGTAAAAGCACCTTTCCACTAGCCAGGCCTTGATCGATTTTCTAAAACGCGAAACGGTACCACCAGATTTATAGGGTTGCACCACTTCAAATCAAATTTTGTGTAATTAATTTTAATGTGGTTGGTCCACATTGGTGTAAGGGAATATTTATCATCTAGTGTACTGCTTAGTAGGCTTACGCATAGTAGTTCGTGATCAGGAGCGGTCAGTTTAGGTCGCTCCTCCTCGGCGAACTAGTTCGCTCTTCTAGTTCCTCAGCTCCTGTCGCGTTCCGCACCATAGAAAGGCACGAAGCCAATTCTCGAATAAACCCGATATGATATCACGGTTTCTGTCACGCTCTTTCAAAGGCGTTAATTGGTAAGAGCGAATGCGACAGAGAGAATATCTTATAACGTGACAATTGGCGGGGTGCCGCGCACTCTCTCACTCTCTCTATGACAAGTGAGTGAACTAACGAACTAAACAGCGAGGGATCTGGGAGCTAGTTCGCGTAGGTCGTCTGTCGGAGCGCTCTAACGAACTAGTTCGTTCACGAACTACACAAGACTACTGCTTAGGACTTTTTAACTTTCTTGTTGTAGGCGCTATAGGAGTTGAAATCATTCTTCAGATGTGCTGTCGAGTGACGTCACAAAGTAATTCGTAGTCCGCCTCTATTATATCCTTCCTGAATCACATGTTACTCATAACAACTGTAATTGTAGTTAGGTAATTATTATGGCAAGATTTCAAGTATTTTTGGACCAAAAGAACAACAAATGTTGTAATAACTATTATACGAACTGATAGAGCGCCTGTATTTAGCGTAGGTATTGAGGATTTTAAACATAGGCACACTTTATAGTGATTGTGAAAATCAGCAAAATTAATTTTGTTCTTACGATTTGACCAGAGTATTCTGTCGTGAATTCAGTAATACAATTCATAAATCTACGAGACAAATTGGACTCCGGACACGGACTAAAGATGCGGACGTTTCGTACTTCTTGACTTGACAACCCTACAGTTGGCAAATTAACATTATGCCACACCACAAGGCCTTGAAAACATTAAGCTTAGAGTCTATTTTTGCACATACATGCTAAATATCCAATTTTGTAGTGAGTATTATTGTTTTTGCGGTGGAAGAGGGTCTTATTCCGAAGTATTTAGGTTGGGTTTGCTATGTTTTGTTGTGTGCGTAGTGAGAATGGCCTGGGTTAATCTCGTGCCGGTCACGTCCCGTGTCGGCGGACAGGCCGGACGTACAGACATACAAACTGTCGCTCAAGCTCCTTGGGTTATTCCCATTTTTCAGAGCTTCCTTGACTTTGTCAAAAGGCCTGATTCAGAGTTCATTTTAAGCGTTAATTTTAACTGTCAAAATAGTATAAGTTTTCTGACATGAATTAGGTAGTTATTATTGTAAGAGCGAGCAACCACTAATAGTAAAATTCAATTGTAGAATTCTTAATTGACGTTGGGCAAAGTAAAAAAAATCAGAAACATGTAACCGGTTTTATAATGGTTAAATTAAATAATGACTTTAAAAAATTATGCTTACAATGTTGATTTTTACTTTCAATAAAGAGATTCTGATAGGAAACTAAAAGGCTAATTAAACAATGAAATAAAGGAAAAAAATCTTTTCCCCGATTTTGACCCTTAAATCAATTGAGATTCCCACCATTCGTCTAGTCCTGTGCAAACAGCAATACAGATTATTATACAAAACACATACTCAAACATTACTCCTCCTTTCGTCAGGCGGCTAAAAATGTGAACTCTACCGAATCTTTCCTCATCCAAAATCTGTTGGTGAATCTTGCATCAACTTCAAAACTACTATTCTGCATTCCAAATTCCAACAAAGGATTTACTAATTCGGAATGTTCGCAAGTCGCGAAAGTTTGTCAAGTAGCAAATTAGTGGGTGAGGAAGAAAGGCGTTCCGGGTTCCGGCCGTTCCGGACAGAACCGGACGGGCGGCGTCCGGACGGCACGGCAATTTAGCATGAAGCTTGTCGCCGTTAATTCGCACTTTCCTACCGAGGCTGTTGTCTCCGCTGAAATGTTTTGTAAGATTTTGTGCGGCTCTAACTAGGGATTGTTCGTCTATCTCGCTTTAATCTTGTCGCGTCTTGTGTGTTTGATTCGGGGCCAAATATATTGCCAATAAATGTTTTTTTTAAACTATGTAGAGTTCCTTGGTTACGAAACTTAGGATGGAGGCTGGTTTTGTGTAGATAAAAAAAATTATTTCTTCGAAACCTACTAAATGTCGGTTAAGCGACCGAAGGGTGCTGTTTCTATCGCTGACGTGATTAATACATTGTTTCATAAATAATATTATAGTTAAGTAATAAATCTCTTCTCAGATAATTTATTGTGTGATTTTTAAAAATAGGCCCACCGATTTATTATAACCGACCGACGACCATAGCAATCAGAAATGCCTTTTTCGTATTAAGCTTTCGTATTAAGGGCTTGCGTTTCAACTGACCGCAGATCGCGGCTAGGTCGTGCTGTGTGTGGAGGGCATTATACCATCGATTCGAACCGACATAACCTACATTTACCATCACATATTTGTATGTACAAAATGTGTACTCTTTGTCACGGAATTAATCTTAGCCGTGTGTCTTGTCTTGCGTCTGGTATTTGTTAATTTAGCCGGGTTTGCGCAGCACTTATGCGTCCGCGCCCTGTATTAGATTACGTGGATTTATCCCGGCCATTGCCGCTCTAATGTTTTGCCTGTGCGTGTTACCAGAACAGCGGTGGACGACACTAGTAACAACTATTGTTTTCAAGTGTCATTAGATAACTTTTGTTTTTCAATTAATTCCAGTTTGTTTTAAAATATTGTAGTAAATTAGAAAATGTATGTTTGGGTATAAATTCTATTTCATAAAAAATTGTATTTTGTTACCTTTTTGAACACCATGGGCGATGCCGCGATTGACTTGGCTAAATTATTGACACACAATTTTCGTTATGCATGACAGAGTATTAAATAGGGTTCCTTTCTAGCCTAGGCCGTGGTTTAAAAATTAGTAAAAGCGTCTTTACTGTCCATCTCTGTGCTTATATTTTAACAATTTATTTATCTACAATATGGAGGCTGGACGCTCGACAGCTTGTTAAAGAGCTGTCCAAGCCACTGGTCGAGGAGTCCGGCCTGCCAATACAGAGAGGGGATGCTGCCAGCCTTCTGGGCACCGTGATTCCCGATGCCCTCCTAGAGGACATATTTTATTTATAGGTAGTTTAAGTGTTTAGATTTTTAGAGATAGTTTTTAGTCATTTTATTATTTTAGATTATAATTTAATGTAAGTTTATACAATTCTCTACAATATTATGTAAAGGAGTGATAAAATCTTCCGATTGCATTCGATTAAATTACAAATACGAGCATTTGAATTTAAGTTCATGAAAATTACAAGCCGACCGTAACTTAACTACAGTCGTCACAATTACTAGACCAAATCGTGCTAATCTTGTAGTAATTCTTTCACCTTGGAATATGTACACGACAAGGCTGTAATGTAGAAACAACGATGTTTTACTGCGGCGTTTCTTCTTTATTCTCTTTTGATATTAGGAAAGACAGCTTGGGATCGTAAGAAACTTTGCCTTTGCTATTTTATGAAACTAGTTTGAACGTCAAACTATACAGGGTGTCCTTCAATTCATTCGACAAATTGAAACTGGGAGTTGTACTCATGATAAATATTGAATTAGTAAGGTTTTTTAGTAAATCAAAAAAAAATTAAACTATGTAAGTACGTCACAAGACACAATGACCTTAGAAATTACCATTAGGTAAAATTCCAGTGAAAGAAATCGTTGCAAATAATTAAAAATAATCTAAAATATATATAAAAAATCCAAAGCACAGCAATTATTACAAAGTAGTATTTTTTTTTGATACTTATATTATTGTAAATATTTTTATTATTATTTTACCCCAAATTGTTTAATTTAAACGCTGTGCAGAATTAATGTATGTCACAAGCCTAACCATCCATTTAATTTTGTCGAATGAAATCAAGGCCATCCTGTATAATACAAATTATTCGTATATTCTTATACGTCTAGACACCTTTACAAAAACTTGTAAATGTAATTACGACTTGCTTATTAATATTAGGATCAATTGTACCTATTTACGAGTACATCTGCAGGTAACAGATAATCTGCAGACCTGGACGTAGGAGTCTCGCAAAGCGCGTCTCTCGTCTCAAATCTCTAAACCCGGTTCTCATAATATATTTATATTATAGCCCTAAAGTCAAAAGCCAGCCGTCAAAAGCTGAACAAACTAGTCAAGAATACGTCTTTGATCTAGTATTAAGCAGGCAAGACCTACCTCTCCAGATTCACGCCACAAAGTAGTTCATAACTTCAGCCTTCAGCACAAAACATAGTTCAAAATTATATTAGAGAAAGATGTATTTATGTTCGAACTTACACCTATACAAAATATACCCGTCAACGTTGCAACTTCTCGCATACATATGAAGTTTGCGGAGAATAGGGGTGGGAACTATCTGTCGGTTATTTGGTCTTGGTTTGTTTTTGTTAACAACGCCAATGTGATGAAACCAAGAAACCATCACATGGTATTTATTTTAAAAAGAGTATTTATCGTAATAAACATTTTGTACATAGCTTTTTTAATAAAATTTATTATATTGGAAGATATTATTTTTTTAAGATTGGCGGCGCTGGTTGGCTCATGTCAGCCCCTTAACTGAAATTATACATTTGCGTGAAAAAGTTAGATCATATAAGGAAAACTTATACTTTGAGCGAATGAGGCCGATATAGTAATACTAATTGACATCATTCGTGTTGCCTACGAAGAACTTTTAGGTAAAGTAATACCAAGTTACACAAAAATAATCACATACTTGTATGTACTATTATCTTGTTAAGATTGAAGTAGGCCTGTTCTGTTTTGTATACTTTAATAATATTAGTGAGATTGTCATAGAACCTGCGACACGAACCTATGATATTTCCTATGACGCGTAGGTTTGTAATGTTATTTAATTGCACTTAGATTTATTGAATATTCAGTACTTATTAAGTTTTACGACTTCTGTTTTGTTTAGTAAGTATTTTCAAAACAATCAAGCCTGTGCTACTAAAACCGAAACCATATCTGTCCGGAATATGCCCATCACTAGGAGAAACTTCAAGACAGGTCAGGCCACAAATCATCATAAGCTGCAATTACTGCTCGGGCCGCAAGTCGTAAATATCGCGTCGGTTATTAGTCGCATAGTTGTGAAGAGTGCAGTTGCACTTGTTATTGGATATCTTATTTTGATATAGACGAGGATAAGTGGGTTTGTTGAACGCTTTTACAAAGAAAAGTATCACGGAAGTTGACTGATATATAATTGAAACACTTAAGGCAGCGTGAGCGCAGATTTTACTACTTAAATTAAACGTCTGAAAAAATGATATAGTATTCTTTTCGTATCTTTTTAGAACAGGTATTTAACCGATACACGATTGGACAAACTTCGCTCGATTTGGCAAACATGGGGTATGTTTGCCAAATCTTCTGTTTCACTCTTGCTTTTGACAATTATATAGTGCCTTAAAGGATGTCTTGTTAAAAAGACGTAGGTAATAAAGATTGATTACTTAAACCACACAATATGGTGTTAATGTTTCATCTGTTCTGCATTAATTTGTATTGCAAGCATTTATCAGATAAATATTTTTATTGCAAAAAAGAATTACACAAAATAAAAGGTACATATTATTGTCATCATCATCCCGTATCGGTCTATGTTGGACGTAGGCCTCTTTCAAGGCCACTTAACATTATCCTTTGCAGTTGCATCAAGTCTGCTATATGCCCATTCGTTTGTATACCGCCAAAATCAAGTTTTGTAAACAAATATGATCGTCTAATTACCTGTTATGATGTAACACTGAAGGAACTGATTGATCGAACCTGTTCATCATCGTGAAAATAAAGTGATCCTATCTAATAATGTGAAAATAAATATGCAAGAATCACAGAACAGCTTAAAATGTTAGTAGGGTAGGGTAGTTTTTGTTTACAAAATAAGACACTTGATTTGGGCTTACAAGTTTTATTCCTGTGGTATAAATAATTTCTATTAAAGATGCTATTGAATTTTTCTTGGCATATTTTCTAATCAAAGTAACGTTTTGATAATTTCTAGACAAACGTATCACAAGTTACCTTCCCAAGATCAAACAAGCGACGGTAAGCTCTTCAATATCAATTAACAATTCCGTTGAGTGAAACTTAACTATCCGATAAACAAATAAAGTCTTACTGTTTGTCCTATCCCTCATCACTTAAGATCCTAGATAATCGAGTTAAGATCTCCATAGCCATTTGACTGTAGGGTGACAAGCAATATGCTGTTTGTGGATAATCTTGTTCCAAAACTTTTGATAGTTGAATCTTAATCTTTTGAATTTCTTTCCATGCGATCGGAAAATCTCTTGTCTATTTATTATTGTCCTTGGAAATCTTCAGAAATGGGGATGTTGGCTAAATTTTTTATTGCTTAAATCAACTCGCGTGATTGCTGAAAATACGTCTGAAATTAGTTTTCTGATATTCTAATTAACGACAGAGTCTGTATTTTTAATGGTCGTGCTTCATTTTGGCAAAACTGAATTAAAATGGAGTTTGTATGGAATTAGTAACATGTGACGTCACATCTTACTATCAGATTTCCGATTTTCAAAGTTCCACAGTTGACCTTCAATTTATGTATATTTTGTTTATCAATAATAACGAAAGTATTTAAATTTTCAATAGATTACCTACTTGTCAACAGATCTTATTATTATTTAAAAATTATGACGATCATCCTTACAAACAGGAGTACATTATTCTTCTTTCATCTTCTTTCTCACCTTACTGCAGCTAATTTCTGTAAGAAAATTACGTAATTTAATAAATGACAGCTGAATCCCTCCTAATGCGTCAGTGTTGTCACCCTGTCATCCCTGGCCCGATGGTCCCCAATAAAACACCTCATTCATGGGATCCGTCCTCTCGATACGATCGGTCCCGTCCACTTACAGACTACGAGTAAATAACCTGTTTCTTTTTTCCTTTAATTATTTCCATTTGTTTTTTCTCGGTCCTTTTTGCTACGCGTCTAGTCGGCGAAATGATACTACTTTATTTAGCCTTCAATATAAGGTACATTATTTACTCTCATCCAGTGAAAACATCGTTAGTCTATGTTTGTTCTAGTATTCTCGTAATACTAAGCAGTTATCAAAATGCTAGCATATAATCAAATAATAAGTAGAGAAGCTATGTTTATAGTAGGTTTTGTTATTAAGATATTCTTAGAAAAATCCCAAGCAAATTTATCTGAGAATGTTCCATTAAATCAGCATTTAAGGTCATCACCATTGACGTCAATATTTATATCGATAAAAATAGATATATAACTCTATGGTTCTATATCTATTTTTACATACAGTATGGCTAAAAGACATTGCCACATTTAAATGGAGCTTTGCCTCACCTGCAAAACTACGTGACCAGTTAAGCTATACCTATTTTGTTGGGGACTTATTACAGGTTTCATATTGCATAATCATAATCAGTATCATTTTCTACTACTCTCGCAACTCCTATAGAAGAATGACAAAAACAATGATTAATTCGCTTCGATTTCTTACTATTTTCTGAATTCTTAATTAAGCTTTTTTATTCGACTCGCTTGATGTACCTACAAAACTTTATTTTAAACCAATAGTTTTAATAAAAAACAGAATTTTTTTTTACATATTCGTTATCTTGTACATCATGCGGTTGATGGTGGGGCAGAATCTGGCAATGTCATTTAATGTATGTATTTAGTTTCATAATTGTTTAGTTTACCTATATATTTTACAAAAAATTATGATATTTTTAAATTACTACAATTTTTTTTCTCATCAACAATTCCAACAGCTAAATGCTAAGCGGCCATGACTCGTTCAGAGGTGGGCATCGAATCTGTCCCTCTTGCACCACAGTCTCACCTTGCTCCCTGTGATTTTATTCTTATTTTATTTCCAAGTCCACGTAAAAACCGACTTCTGATATCAAACAATTTTAGTACTCCAAATTAGTCGCCGCGCTGTTGATTGACTATTGACTATCTCTGTTGAATCGCTAGGTACTATAAATATATATGTAACTTTATATATTAACAACATATACTTACATATTTATATATACAAACATACATTGCTCGCTCACACGCACCATCCATGTGTACCATTGTGATAGTGATCTATGTTTTAATTTTGATGTTAGCGGAATTGTATTAGGCATGGAGAGGGGGCGCTGATGTCCGTAAGACAGGCTTGCCTAGTGCGGATTTTAGCGCACACTCAATTTTGTAACCTATATTTTTTATGCACAATAAAAATATTTGATTTGATCTCATGTCAATTTACATCCTTGTTAAACTACTATTGTTTTGTTTATGTCTCAAATGCCTTCTTGCTCAAAATAGACGTATCTCTAAATGGCCAAGGATTACCCGGGGCGTTTGTCCAGTGCTCTCATCTGGCCACTTTAGGCAACTGCTCACGTTGTGCCGCCAGTTTAAACGCAGCTACCGGCCACCTGCTCCCGATCTATAGTTGAGACATGACCGTAATGTATTGGCCGGGTTTTAGAACGTTAAGGCTGGTTTTGGGACGCTTAAAACATGCCACTATTTAATAAAAAAAATAATGCATAATAAGGGAACGATTACAATGCCGTACCAAAAAATTCCATTCGCGAACATTTTCTGATTAATTTAACGTGGTATTAAACACGGAACAACCATTATTAATACGTAAACAATACAAAAGTTATCAAATAATTTAGCAACAGTTTTCAAGAGTCAAATTGTTCTAAAATATAAGACATCGACAATAAAATGAAGTCCGCCATTTTGAATAGCTGTCATAAGCTGTATTTTTTATTATTTTTGGCCTGGTATATTTGTTATTGGCTTATTTTTATTGTTGTATTTTGTGTCTTGATTTTGTATAGTTGTTGGGTTTCCTGTAAAAGTAAAATACCAGATTAACATTAGAGTTCCTAATTGGGCTCATAAATGGGCTCATAAAACTTATCTACATCTATACAAAACTTACCTCTATCTATACTTTTACGTAAGTAACGTAAGACACTTTATTGAAAAGTGTATTCCACTTGTATCTCCCAAGTTCACCCACTTTGCAGATGGAATTTTTCAAACAGCAATAATTTGTATGCGCGGCCGTTCCCCGCGGCTGCGGTGCCAACTCCAATACTTTCAATTGATATTTGACACTGCACCTATATCTCCATTTGATAGAGACCGAAGAGTTCAAGTTTCGGTTTCAATTTTATAACGTGAACCAGTTTTAAGGTTCCGTATAGACGCCTCGAGTATATCCGCCAGAAGACAAACGTGGTAGACATTGCTCATAGGATCGGTAAACTGAAGTGGCAGTGGGCTGGTCACATCTGTCGTAGAACCGATAACCGATGGGGTAACCGAGTTCTCGAATGGAGGCCACGAACGGGTAAACGTAGTGTGGGATACCCCCAGACCAGATGGAGGGATGACCTTCTCAAGATGGCTGGCAGAGACTGGATGCAGAGAGTAGGGTTGAGTGGCGTGATTTGGGAGAGGCCTACGTCCAGCAGTGGACTGATACAGGCTGATGATGATAGACGCCTCCGACCAGATGGGAGGATGTTCTACCCGAGTTCGCTGGCAGAAACTGGATGTAAAAGGCCGAGCATCGTGTTGAGTGGCGCGCCTTAGGATATTTTTTAATGTTAATTTTGGCTGTCATTGTCAAACACATAGAAATGTAACTTCAAGTGTAAATGTAAAAACAAATACTTTAGACGAGGCTACAAATAAAATTGGTACGGTTTCGGTCTCAAAATATTTTAATTCAGACTCTCAATTCCACACGTGACTTTTACGACCTACCTTCGCACTTAAATATACATTAGTGATCGGATCATATAAGGCAAATATAATATGTATTTTCAATGCATATATATCTTACTTCATTTTTACTACGACGCGAAAGTGTGTAGAACGTACCAGGGGACGACCTAGTGGACTTTTATGGATCATAGTGCGCTCAGAGACCAAGCGACATATACTCAAAAGCGAGAATACAAGGGGCGACTAATAATGAAAATGGATAAAGAGAGAGAGGTCTGTGGCCCTCCTTCTCTGCCTTTTCTGCCTACTCTATACCTCTCCCGGTAAATGTCTATCTTTACGCTCTCTTTTTTATTTTTATTTCAAATAGCCTTACTCTTTGATTAGATTAAAAATATCAATGCAAAGCACTAAATTACTACAGGAAATTATCAATTCTCACGTAAAGACATTTCTATTCAAAATTTAAAGCCATAATAAACATCACAACCGATTGCACTGAAGTTCGCACAAGCCACGTGAGGCCCACAACTTGCAAAGTATATCGCTTATGCTGCAACTTCAGTCATTTCTCGCTGGAGTTCTAACAAGAGCGTATTCCCAGGATAACCCTCATATTGAGTTCTCTTTTCTTTTCCTCACAAAGGAGCGAGAAGGGAAACAACGCCGTGTTAATTTTTACTAAATTTTCGGCGAACACATTACGTTAATTCGTTCCGGAGCGTGCTCCAAGCGGAAAATGCCCGCGCAATTTGTGATGCAGCGAATAAGAAACTGTGTTTGTATTGGTTTTTAAGTATAGAATCCGAAGCAGACGTTAAGAATCTGATGCTGACTGACGTACTTACTTGTTCCTTTAAACGCCAAAGTATTAAAGTGCGATTACCTAGGTATTAAGTAATTTAATTGTAATTATTTAAAATTATAATATTTATTCAAATAACTAAAAATATAAACTAACTTACTAAACTTACAATATTAAACTAAAAATAAAAGTACTTACTAAAATATAACTAAAATAAAATAAAACTATATGTTCAAAATAGGTCGGTTGAACTATCTGAATGGCTTGCATTACAGATAAGTTCAACCGATCCCCGCTGTCCGGCAACGTGCCCAAAATGCTGGCGGCATTGTAATTATTTTAAAAGATGTGCTACTGAAAGTTTTTTGTCAGTTTTTCTCCTCAGCGTTGGTACCTTTTCCTTGTAGTGTGAATGTTAATTCAAAAAGTGTTGACAAAATGTTTGCAAAAATGTACACAACATTCTTTCTTGCAATAAGGTTGTGATTTTGATTCTAAAAGTCAAGTTAAGAATCGACGCGAGAGTCGTTTTAATTCTGTTTGTATTTCTGTAGATGGTCTCTTGCTGTTTCTAATTTAATTATTAGTTTAGCTTTCGGAGCCGAGTATTCAGGGGTTTTAAATATTTTTCTTGACTTTCAAAAGCTGATTCTGCTTTAAAACGTGTTCTTAACGAGTTCATTGTTTCTTGGCTCCTCGTCGTAAGCTAGTCGGGTACGGAATGCAAATGTCCAATGGGGATGCCTTTTGAAATGTATACTTTAATGTAAAAGAAATAAGCTTTTTGTACATTAAATGTTTAAGACTTCAATCGACTGAGGCACATAGGACCTACAGCCATCTTGCGAAGGTCATCCCTACATCTGGTCAGGGGGCGTCCCACACTACGTTTACCCGTTCATGGCGTCCATTCGATAACTCGTCTACCCATCGGTTATCGGTTCTACGACCGATGTGACCAGCTCACTGCCACTTCAGTTTACTGATTCTATGAGCACTTTTGTCTTCTGGCGGATATACTCGTTTCTTATTCTATCTAACAGAGATTTATTCACTAATTTTTTATTATTTATTTATTTAGCTTTGTTACCTCATACTTATTACATTTCAAATGATGTTAGTGTGTTAGTTTTTTCCTTAGCTGTGTTTATGTCTATGTTAGTTATTTGTTATTAGGTAGTATGGTCCCTGTTAGGGTAAAAGCCTCCTCCATGTCTTTCCACCTTTCTTTGTTTTGTGCTGTTATCATCCAGTCTTTACCAGCTACTTCCACGATATCATCAGCCCATCTTTTTCTTTGTCGTCCCACACTTCTCTTGCCAATGCGGCCTGGCCAATTGGTTGCTAGTTTGGTCCACCTTTTGTCCTGGTATCGCGCAACATGGCCTGCTCATCTCCACTTAAGACTCATAGCCTTTTATTTATTCACTTATAGCTACTCCTAACTACACTAAAATATATATGGTTTCCAAAATACGCAGATTCTCTAATTCGGAGGCCAACGTTCTCTCTAATTATGTTCGTAAATTTCTGTGTAACTATTTTGTTTTATTCTCATTGCTACAACGTTAATTATCACCTGAAAATAACTCGCATTTTCTAGTTATTCTGGATGATAATTTTCTCAGTACCGGACTGAAAACAGCTTACGTTTAAACAGGTATGCTATATAGTAGTACTAGTGAATTATTACAGCACAAAATGAACACAATATGGACTTACCGCTTAAGGCGATTTCATGGAATAATATAGCGGTCGATATTAGTTCAGGGAAGATGCTTACGACAATGGATGCGGTATTAAAACTTTACCGGGTTCTGCAGTTTTGTTGGTTAAGACCAAAGCTGCCACCCCGTAGATGTTGCTATCTACTCACATAACCTGATTGATAGAGGTAGGTACGGACAACAGCAGATCAATGGTAACACTTGCAGTACGATTTTAAATCTTACGACGCAGATAATAATAACGATTCAAAGTCCAAAGTGTTACACTTGATCTGCAGTTAGCTGTACAATCAAAGTTTATTGCAAATTAAGAACAAAATTTTTTTTTTAAACATGATGAAAAATTTCTTCAGTAGGCTAAGGTTAGAAAATCATCATGTTTGAATTTGTTCGCTGAGCATGGCATAATGCATAAAACAAATTCTGAACAAAAATACAGTTCCCGCAAATATAACAAAATGAAAAAAAATTGTAATTGAAGGTGCAGCAGTGTTTGGAATCCCAAGAAATTCATTATATGGGGACTGTCAACCAATATAATTTAATAAATTGGAAGTATATAAGAATTTCCTATTTTTGTTGACAATATCTACTGTCTTACTACAAAAATGATAAACACACTATTTAAACGTGTACTTTTAAAATTCACTTCTTTATCATCTATAATGTTTTGTTCTTAATTTACAATGACTTTTAGTTATGAATAAATATAATTACGTAATGTTCATAAAATAGAACGCTGAAAATTCACTTTAAAAAAAACTCCTTGAAGGATTTTATAATAAATCCTTGCATCGAAATTAGTAAATACGTCATTTAATTTTATTATAACATTACTTTCATAGTATCAAGTAACACCAAGAAACCTCCACCCAAAGCAAGCTACCTCCTTGACTTCGGTTCTATATAGACTAGAGTCTAGACAGTCAGTCCCATAACTTGCAATTTAGAAACCTGGCTATTTCCTACTGGTTCCTATTTTCCTACCTCCACCCGGCTTGTTAGCACCGTCTTACCTTTACTCATAAACGTAGGCCGTTCTACTTTACACCTATTACGCGAAAATAGACGCAATTCTACGAGGCAATGTACGACTAAGTACTATCTTTTGCACGCGATTCCGTTGTGGTTTTATTTATTAACAAAATAAAACAGCAGTTACCGTGTTTAATGAGTTTGACAGTCGAGGTCCATATCTTTCGGTGACATTGCTATAGTCTCGAAAATACTTTTCATAACGTCGTCATTTTCAGCCCTTGTCGGTAAAATTTTACTCCTCATCATCTACGTCTACTACTGTAGGTATCACCGACTTCAGTTTACTGATGACCATACTGATTGCACTGTCATCTAAATACCTCAGTCCCGTTTCATCTCGTTAATATACGTATTAACTTCACTGCATCCGGCTTTGTATATCATCAGACCAACGGACCTTTGGTCTTCCAGGCTTCCTAAGTTTAGTTTGAGGTCGCCACTCCGTTAGCCATCGACTCCATCTATAGAGACGTCGTCATCTGTAGAGACGATAACTCTTATCACGTCCCACCTCACTGCAATCATTGCACTTTTATTGAGAAATACTTCACATGCTCAAACGGGTTATCTCCTTGTGTTTTTATTAAAAATACTCAGCCGTGGGATGGTTTCGAGCTAGACTGCGTTTTGAAAATGAGAAATGGTTTATACATATTCGCTTCCTGCGTTTTATTTGTTTGTATTAGATGTGCATCATATTAGTGGAGTCTGTATTTTAGGATTGTCTTGTACTTGTAGCTGTGGTTTTGTACTCAATTTAGAATGAATTTTAACTATATCGGTCATATTTTTTAAATATAATTATGTTGTGATCATGGGTCATAGTCATTATGCGTGTGGTCATGTTTTGTAGTTAATTTAGAATGACTTTTACCTAATCGGTCATATTTTAACATGCACGTATGTTGCGACATCTTGTGTGATCGAAAATATGCATACGTGGCATTATGCTTACCTATGTGTTATTGTATATTAATATAGGTGTGTGTCGTTATGCGTGTGTCATTCTTTATACTAGAATGCAATTTTTTACTTAGCAATATTGACCAGATTTCATTCAACATGCGATAAGTATTTTTTCACAGGTCACGCCTCGCGTACATCCTTAAACTGTCTATGTAGTGTTTCCACAAAAAAACATTTTATCGCCCTCACGGCGCACATTTCATCCTGCAGATTTTTGCAAAAATCTTTTAGTTTTAATTAAAAGTTAGTGCTCAGCCAGCGGAGCGAATCATATTCATGGTTCCTAAGTAACGTAACGGGCCCCAGTAGGGGTGTCGGCCTGCTCCTGTATTTGTAATGAACTCATTAGTGAGGGGCATAGTTCGGTCTTGGTTTCATTTTATTTTCTCTATTTTACAATACTTACTCAACGTCTGATTTTTGGGGGCTCATAGTTTAAATTTTAAATTTAGAACCGCTAGACTGGAAAGTAATGCGATCGATGGTAAGTTAGAAGTAGGTACAGCTTGGCTTAAGAAATGTTTCAGTAAATAAATTATCAGGCTATACAAAACTGCATGCTGATTTAAAAATATTTGTTAAATATGCAGTAAATATAGGCAAAGGGGATTAGGCATACTGCTTCCTCTCCTATTGTCTTTGGCGTTAGGTACTCAATTACTCATACAAAACTAGACCGGCCTCGGTCTAATTTTCTCATCATTATCTCTAGTTTTAGTTTGCTAAAGAAATTGCCTTTTAGAGCTGGCTTTAAATAATTTAGTGCTACATTTCTAGAGTCTGGTAATCACGAAAGGCCTCAGCGTCAATCATGTTGCTTCTGTAATTACTGAATACAAAAGCTTTTACTTACTTCATTTATTTTTATTTTTAGGCGAAGCCTATTTTAACAATCTATGTTTTCTTTTTCGAAGCGAATTATGAAGTATGGCTGTGCATGATTTTTCTATGAATTATGAAGCATATACCTACACTTGATTAGATACTCGTATCAAGAAACAAAAGGAATACAAACGAATCGGTTGCATATATGCAACCCTCGCGTCTTCAAAACTGTCTTAATTTGCGGTGCTAAAGACAATTGTTGCTAAGAGTGGCATTATTTAATAAATTATGCGTGTGTATATTATTCGAAAGTGTCACTATGCGTATGTGGCATTATACCTGTGTGTTATTATGCGTATATATGATTTTGTGTGTGGGTCATGCTACATGCTGTTTCATTATGCGAGTTGCATTGTTTATTAACACTTACAATATATTGAACACTAAGTTGCATGCAACATATTATAATATATTCATTAATTGAATAGTTTGTTGATAGTGGATCCATTGCTAACTAAATAAAACACTTACTAGCTTCGTTTTGCAAAGATTTAAGCGTTGTCGACTATCCACAACCTACAGAGCTCTATTTCAATCTAAAATATACGAAGTCCAATCCAAATTAATCTCCGGATTCAAATATCCAGTTTACACTTTACACCGAAGCCGCATAATGAAGCAAATCTCCAACTCGGAATTGCTCACAAGACTAGGTTTAGCTTCCCAACAAAGGCGGGCCCAATTGTTGTCAAATGAAGATTCAATTGGGCCACAATAAATTAGTTGGGCCCTGGGTTGCCCGATCCCCGGTCTCTAGAGTCTGGTGAAGTTGATATGCAAGTGAAACCGAAACCAAACTTTTGGGTTTGATGGTCACTTTACTGTGATCGAAGCGACTAGAAGGTTTCGTTGCACTGGGTTTAAAAGAATTCTCTACTTGTCTGAAATAAGTCGCTTTGAACGATAAGATCATATCTCTGTAGTACACTCTTTAAATTATTTTTATTAGTGTTATCAATGTAATTGTGTGCAAGTAAATAATGAACATAAGTGACAATGAAATAAAGAAAAGCAACGGTGTTTCGTTTCGGACGCCAAGTTCCACTTTGGGTTAGCGCCAAAGTAAGAATAGTGGAATCGCTTAACTAACCTTTAGCGTTCTTTTTCATCTTCAGTAGGATCAACCCAACTAAATTAATAAACGCACAATAAAAAATACGAGCCATTTTGCGAAACCGTCCCAAACCACTGAAATAGGAAAAGAGACCGAAACCAAATCCACGTATGGGTTATTTGTAGACTCTATTCGGTCCCTTCATTTGCACAGCGACCTCTCATTGTTACCAACCTTCCCAGATAAACGGACTTTACAGCCCTTTATTGTTATTTTGGAATGTATTACAGTTCGGCATGGGATCGGTATTTCCGTGTTATCGTGCAGTTGTGTACAACGATGGGGTTTGCTTATAGCGTCCTTACAATTCTGAAAGTTATCCCAAATTGTAACTATAAAATAACAATTTATTTTGGGTTGGCATTCATACGTTTTAAACCTGAGCAATTGTCTTCGGGTTTTCTAAACTCCATCGGGAACTCGCAATTTTATTTTCGTGTCGTAAAAAGGGTCGAGTTCCAATGCCGTTCAACTATTATCATAATCTCGAATGACACGAGATGAACAAGTTATATGCTCGACAGTTCATTACGTGGGTGCATCAAAATCTATACCTACTAGTTAGAATCGACTACGTGAAATATCATTACGAACCATATTTTCTTGAAAGATTATCATATCGATCTGAAAAATATTATGTACCTTCAGAATTTGTATTACGCATTGTCCATACTCGGTGAACAATTTAGAACATGATGAAAAATTTCTTGCCGTGGGCACGACTTGAACCTCACGGGATGACAAGGTAGCAGCTTCAAGTCCTGTCCACGGCAAGAAATTTTTCATCATGTACCCATTGTTCTGTTTGGTTTAGTCAATTTCTAAATTTCTTTCACACGCTTGTTGGAACCTGGTATCATAATTTGTAACTTATTGTTTAAAACAAACTGTCTTTTTTAATTGTCCAGCGCATCGGAGAAAAAAAATAAGTAAGAAAAATACAAATTCGACGAATTGTAAAACTGTCTGTCTGTAAGTCTGTAGAATTAGAAGCGACCAGTGTCTGTGTGTACAGCTAAGTCACAAAAAGAAACCGAATGCGAAAATAACAGCGACCGGCCAGTGGACAATATACCTGGGAGATTCAATGCAAATCGTCACCCCACTCCAGCTCAACTTAAATCTTACCTATTCTCGAATGGCCCCGAGTTTGCCTAGTCAAATGCAGGAGCGACACAGACCATTATTGCCTTCTGGGCAAACATTACCCGGTGGCTTACCCCCGGCTTAAGTATGAGCTCCTTTTGTCCCGCCTGTGCTTGCGCGGGACAATCCGGGACGCTTCGGGCAGACGTGTGGTTTCTCTTTAATAGTCGGCATAACATGATTTGTGGTGAATTTAAATATTTGGGAATTAAAACTGGAATTTCAAAGAGCAGCGATTAACGATAAGAAGGGGTGAATTTTGAGCATAGTGGATCGTATTATATTCGTTCGGAAACCACCTAAGGAATCAAGGAAGGATTAACATAATAATTGTCACAATATTTAATGATTCATTGAATAAAATATAGCATATGTCGAAATATCAATACAGTTACTGAATTCTCTACCCTATGTCTGGAAGATATAGCTTTGAGGGATATCTTAGCCAATTGTAATACTAACTATATTAGCCTATTTCTTTTATGTAATTCTTGTTTTTGCAATAAAGTATATTTATCTTATCTTAGTTACAGTACCTACATATAAAATGTCAATAAATAAACTGGTATTTCTAGTTTCTTTAACCGATCTAAATAGCTTTAGAAGTTAGACACTCATAGTAATTAGAAATAGTGATGAAATTCATTTAGGTGTAGTATAAAAGACATTGCCACATTTCAATGGAGATTTGCCCCACCTACAAAACTACGTGACCATTTAAGCTGTACCTATCATTTTGTTGGGGACTTATTACAGGTTTCATATTGCATAATCATAATCAGTATCATTTTCTACTACTCTCGCAACTCCTATAGAAGAATAACAAAAACAACGAATAAATCGCTTCGATTTCTTACTATTTTCTGAATTCTTAATTAAGCTGTTTTTTTCGAATCGCAACTTGTACAAAACATTATTTTAAACCAATAATTTTAATAAAAAACGGAGAAATTTTTACATTTAGTCATTATCTTGTACAACTTGCGGTTGATGGTGGGGCAGAATCTGGCATTGTCATTTATGTATAGTTTAGGTACGTTGACCTTTTAGCGAGAGTTATTTATGGCTTAAATATGAGAACTTGTTACTCCCTAAGGACTTGACTATCTCTACCTCCACTTTGTATAAAATTGTGTGGGTAGCACGTCAATACTACGTCATATAATTGTATATTATAATAACTCTCGCACATAAAGCCTCCTTAGAAGATACTTAAGTATGACTGTATGCTGGCTGAGATCCTTTGCCTATGAACTCAAAAACACAAAACCAATAGTTGTAGGTTCGTATATAGGTAACAAATAAGTATTTTTAATCTCACTGTCTGTGTTCGTAATTGGGTTTTGTAACTGGCATCGAAGAGCTATTTTTGTTTTGTAGTCAGCCTAGGTTACGAATGAGAGTTGATATTATTCTTGTTTTGGAACTACGACCGAGGATTGTGAATTTCTTGTTTTATAGATATGTAATATACAGGTGTATATTTGCATCGTTGCCATATTCACTATACTGCTGATACTGAATCCAAATCAATTATAAAATAAAGACCAAATTTCTATTTATTTCATCGACAATACACACGGCACATCATTATTTTATCATCGTACGCGCCCATCACTATTCCAACAGCATCTTTGCGTAGGCATCAATGGTCGGGGGTATATATATATTATATAATTACTTACGGTTGCGAAATTTTTTCAATATTTTTTTTAATATAATGTGTACAGTGGTTGTTTTGTGTTTAATACCACGTTAAATAAATGTTCGCGAATGACAGTATGGTGAAATTATTGGATGATTCAGTGTCAATTTTCATCAGCTATTTGCAATTATGTCCGCCATTACGTTACTTAAGCATTTAAACAACCCTACAACGTTCATTAAACTGACAGCTACTTATTCGGTTGTTTAGGAGTTAATTAACTTTAAATAGCGTTTATAAGTAAACATTTTTTTTAAACAATTGTTGAACAAGGTATTAATTTTAATCATCGATTATAAGTAAGGCTGTTAGTCATTAAGTAATTGTGCTCTTATTATTTTAAAAGATGTGCTTCTGATAGTTTTTATCCACTTTTTCTTCTCAGCGTTGGCTTGCAAAGTGGTGTAAATGTAAATTCAAAAAATATGTTGACGTGCAAAAATGTACACTACGTACTTAGGTAGGTACTTGCAATAAAGACATTTAACTTTTTTATAACCATGTTACGTACTTCGAATTACTTCACTCTCATTTTATAACTCGGTACGATTCACTGAACGAAGAGTCCTAACTACAGTTTGATTGGTTATTGTTTATAACTAACTAGCTAGGAAAACAAATAGTTGCCAAAACAGCAAAACAATTAGCTGATCTATTTTTTTCTTTCCGTGTACAATATGCGGTGACATTTATAAATTCCATTGAGATGTTATCGTATCCGAAAATATCTTATTTGAATATCGCCTCAGGAAACGGATCGCATAAGCCTGAAACTTTTAACTGAGATAATATTGTCGTTTGTTGTCGAGCAGAGGTCGCCTGTGCGGCTCCGGCTGACTCAACTCATACTTATGCAGAGCTGTTATGCTCCACTTTATTGAATAAAAATGTTCCGTAGAATCGATAATGCCTGTGTAAGTGCTGGATACAGGGTGATGTTAAAGGACTATAGCTCTAATTGTATAACTGACAGTGAGATGTAGGCGATGCCCAATTTAAGGAGCTGCCAGCTGTCAAACTCAAGCGCGAGACACAAGATGTCCCGCAGCGGCGGAGTGAAGAGCACGGCGCAGTGACTCAATTTTCGTATATTTATGAATTTTGGCAGGGAAATAAAAATACGCCATCAAAAATCAGATTTTTGTTAAACAAGCTCTCGTATTTATAATACTCTACATTTTTATATATGTTTTGTATTAATTAACTATTTCGGTTTAGACATAATTTTAATTTTAAAAGATATGGAATTTTGCAATTTTTTTCTATCGAGAGAAGTTTGCCCGATCAAATTCATCAGTCTCTAAATAAACACCCCAAGATTGCTATATATTTTTGTCAGACGTTTAATTTTAGTAGTTTCTGTAGCCTTCGTAGAAAAACTTGTACTCAAAATTTACCGCAGTACCATAAGACATTGCTTGAATATTAGGATTTAATCTTAGTCGTAGCGAAGTTTTTTCTCCGCCCATATATTTAATATTCCTGGAATAATATTGGAGGGTTTTAGAACATCCTGTGTCCGCAGGTTTTATGGAATGCGCTTATTGCATCCAAATAGCTTGGGGACTAGACACGCGACTCGGTGCGATGAAATATGCACACTTATTTTAGATCTAAAATACATAGATATTCTACTCACACATAACGGATTAGATGATATACAATTCACTTGTTACAACGATACATTACAAAGAAGAAATACACACATCATTTAAACAGGTAGGAATGTTAGATATGCATAAGTATATCGTATTTTAGGTATTGTCTGTGTCTGAATATAAGATAAGATAAATATGCTTTATTGCAAAAAAAAGAATTACACAAAAGAAATAGGCTAATACGAGTACAGTTAGTATTAAACATACAGGATGTCCTTGAATTTATTCGACAAATTGAAACAAGGGGTTGTACTCATGATAAATATTGAATTGGAAGGTTATTTAGTACTTAAATCAAAACTTCACAAGTCACACAATGACCTTAGAAATGACCAATAGGTCAAATTACAGTGAAAGAAGTCGTTGCAAACAATTAAAAATGTCCTAATATATAAAAACTCCAAAGCACAGTAACGATGCACATCAAATGAAAATTTTTTTGATAGTTGAATTTATTGTAAATATTTTTTTTCCCGCCAAATGGTTTAATTTACTTAAATGCTGTGCAGAATTAATGTATGTCTCCCCCTCGTTAATGGGCCTAATTTGTTTCAAACCACCTCTAGTATCGCCCCTTTCAAGGAATGTATCGAATTTCCAATCAACCTGTACTTATAAGGAAGTTTCAAAAATGTGAATATCGAGACATCACTTTCTGATGGCAGAAACGCAGTCATCAAATAATGCGCTGCAGCACATGCGTCATTGGTATCTGGTAGGAAGCGGGCACTTTCCACCGGTTTCTTTGTAACGCGGACGTCGTATGGTAATTTAGCTTCCTTCCTAGTGGCCGGAGCCCCCATAAATTAGGTGCCAACGCTCGGCCCCCGCTGCTGAAAAATTACCAACTTCGACGGAAGCGGATATAAAGTCCGACTAGATTGATTTCGGAACGTATACGAAGCTTCGACTATGAAAGGTGAAGAGCGAAGTTATTAAAATTGGAGGCCACGTTAAATAAATATAAAATAAAAAGCCTTTTATTTCCATATCCTACAAATGACAATGCCAGATTCTGCCCCACCATCAACCGCAAGTTGTACAAGGTAACGAATAAATGTAAAAATATTTACGTTTTTTATTAAAATTATTGGTTTAAAATAAAGTTTTGTACAAGTTGCGATTCGAAAAATACAGCTTAATTAAGAAATCAGAAAATAGTAAGAAATTGAAGCGAATTATTCATTGTTTTTGTTATTCTTCTATAGGAGTTGCGAGAGTAGTAGAAAATGATAGTGATTATGATTATGCAATATGAAACCTGTAATAAGTCCCCAACAAAATGATAGGTACAACTTAAATGGTCACGTAGTTTTGTAGGTGGGGCAAAGCTCCATTGAAATGTGGCAATGTCTTTTATAAATCAGATGTTGCTGTTAGTAGTATTAGTTGGGAGGACTGGAGGCCACATTATGTTGATATATCAACGGCTAGGTGGATTTTTATGTATGAATTGTCGTTAGATTTAATTAGATAAAAACGGGAATTACCGTGTTAAACATTCATTTATATGTCTCGATATTTCAACAGCATTGCAGCCATCATGGTCACAAGTAGATAAAAAAAAGGTTTAAAAAGTGATATTATGTCGATAGATTTGTTTTGCTTGAACGCGGGATTGTCATAGGATACATTTCATACCACGAAAGTAGCTGCGTTTTTGTATTTATATTTTATTGCTGATATTATTACGAGTGTACCTAATATTATATTATCATTATTTTAAAAGATGTGCTGCTGAGAGCTTTTTGCCACTTTTTCTCCTCAGCGTTGGCACCTTTTCCTGCAAAGGGGTGTAAATGTAAATTCATAAAATATATTGACGTGCAAAAATGTACATTACAAAGATAAGATTGTCCCTAAATCAAGTTTATTTTTTTGTTAGAGCAAATGTTATGGTGAAGTTCCGTGCAGGAACCCTCGGTGCGTGAGTCCAACAGCCGAATCGCACTTGGCCGATATAGTTGCCTATCCCCGGTAAGTTCCTATTTTATGTGTGTTCTATATTCTTCATTCAAATATTCATCCTAGATAGCAGATGATCCTAACCACTTCCAGCCCCTCTAAGTCTGTCCAGAACTTACATACAAAGTAATGCGAGTTTTCGGGGCTGCTTTACGGATCGTTTAGTCAATAATGCGTGATGTGCGCGAACTTGCTGTTCCTAACTTGTACATTATTCCGTGTGGGCGAGGAAGGTGGAACGTCTTCAGGGATGTTGTTTTAGCGTAGTTTCCAGGATACTCTGTAAAGGGATTTTCTGCGAAGCCTTGTAAGGCGATCCTTCAATTTTCATTTTTCGTGCAAAATTCTTTACCTGCAATATATCTAATGCTGAGCTGTTACGTACACAGTTTTACTACTAAATGACAATGCCAGATTCTGCCCCACCATCAACCGCAAGTTGTACAAGATAACGAATAATTGTAAATATATCTCCGTTTTTTAATATTTTTTTTTAATTAAAATAAAGTTTTGTACATGTATCTAGCTAGTCGAAAAAAACAGCTTAATTAAGAATTCAGAAAATAGTAAGAAATCGAAGCGATTTATTGATTGTTTTTGTTATTCTTCTATAGGAGTTGCGAGAGTAGTAGAAAATGATAATGTTAATTTTATATTGTTCAATTGTATATATTTACCGAATATTATCAGGAAACAAATTATATATTTATGACTGGTGTTTATTCCTACACACTTCACACTGATTTGTTGATCAAGAAAACTTATTAAATTACTAATTACAAATAAAAATTGAGCAGCACTCCACACGATGCAGCGGGTAGATCCACAAAATTTATCTTTTGAGATAGATGAATGAGTGTTGGGTCTGTTTTGTATGTGTAAAAATTTGACTAATAATATAGCTATATTTGATAATATTGTTTCCTTGACAATCTTAAATTAATTTAATGTGTATAAATATCATTTCTTATGACATAGACTGACATTTAATTATTATTATTTTTATTTGTATAAGTTGACTAAGTTATTATAATAATTATGAATTACACAGCGCATTGGTTTCTGACTGTAATGCTATGTAAGATTTTGTAAATAAATAAATAAATAAAATAAATGATACAATATGAAACCTGTAACAAGTCCCCAACAAAATGATAGGTACAGCTTAAATGGTCACGTAGTTTTGTAGGTGGGGCAAAGCTATATTGAAATGTGGCAATGTTTTTTTGTATTATTTGTCGCCAAAAATCTGACATTGCCATTGAGCGCTAGTAAAAATAGTTGCGGGCTCACCACTTTTATATTTTCGGCCAGCATCCATGAAACATTTGAGTTGGAGAAACCACCAGGGAACTGCCTAGCATTGTATTACCCAAAATGTTACAGTAACAAAGTTCTTTAACGGTTTAAAGTTAAACATTTTGGTGAACTGACGTACAGAATCCCGACAATCTGAATAGTGCTACTGCAATTGTGTTCGCGTTGAAATACCTTTCAATGGACGGGGGCGAGTTTGTACGAAACTATAGGTACTGAGTCAGGTTTTACGGTTTGCCCAGAGCAGTTGTGGTTTACGCTGGAGCTTGGGTTCGTTGCTGAATAAATATACCTCTACAGAAACTGATACTGTCTATTTTGGACCAGAGTAGGGTAAAATACAAATACATCAACAGTAGGTTATAGAAATTATTTATATAACCCGTATAATCTGCCCGTATAATTTATATTATACGGGCAGAATCTGGCATTGTCATTTCGTTCGTCCAGACTTTGACAGAACGACAGGTAACGATCTGAGGCCTAGGCCGTAATCCGCTACCTACTGGACGTTAACGACGGCAGAAAATGGGGCGGGGCGTTTCAACTGGCCGCAAGCCGCGTGCTGATCGCGCCTGTGTGGGAAAGACTTTAAGCGGCTAAAAAGGCCTCTGATGGCTAATGGCCGTGCCATAATAATTTAAAAAAAAATACTAAGTCAAAGAAAGGAATACAGAGGTAAGGTTGAGATTGCAAAGTTACAAGACCGGTTATTAAAATTATTTTACAAATAATAATTCGCATTCTAAACTAGCTACTAGCGTCATTTCACTAGTAGATAATCAATTCTAAAATAATGATTTTAGAATTGATTATCTACTAGTGAAATGATTTTTACAATTGCACAAGTAGTTATTGACGAAATCTCAACCTTTTAATGTGGTCGGGACCTCTGTCTACACTTTTCTCTAAGTTCTTCTTAACTACAAATTGCCGACTTAAATATTATTGGAGCTCTTATATAAGTACCACATGTTTTTCAAACTCTCGGCCTCCAGTTTGCTAGAGCTTGAAAGTTTATTCATACCTATATTAAAACCTCAACACAGTTCCAATTTTAGTCGGTCTATACAGGGTGTCTTTGAATTCATTCGACAAATTGAAACTGGGGGTTGTACTCATGATAAATATTAGTAAATTGGTAAGGCTTTATAGTAAATCAAAACTACAAAAAAAATTGTACGTCACAAGTCACAATGATCTTAGAAATTAGGTCAAATTCCAGTAAAAGAAATCGTTGCCAAAATTAAAAATATTTTAAAATGTAAAAAAAAACAACTCCAAAGCACAGTAACGATTCACATCAAAATAATATCTAGTTTGATAGTTGAATTTATTGTAAATATTTTTTATTTATTTTTCCCTATATGGTTTAATTTACTTAAATGCTGTGCAGAATTAATGTAGGCCCACAAGTCTAACCATCCATTTAATTTTGTCTAATGAATTCAAAGCCACCCTGTAGATACTTACATCATAAAACGAAAATGTCAGTGTGTCTCCCAATTAGGGCCAGCGCTGATTCCGTCTGCAGCCGACCGGACCGGAATAAACCGGCCGCCGATCGATCCGGAACCGGACGAACTCTGACGGGCTCGTCGCAAGGCTGCGGTTAAAAGTTACGTGATATTTTTGATCTACAGCTAAATAAGATTAATAAATAAACAGGTTGATAGTACACTGTTTATTTAAGATTTCTTAATGCGGCTCGAAGGACCATTTGATCAGGTTTAAATTAAAAATTGTATTACTTTTGAATGCGTTTTGTTAATCTACCAAGCTAAAAACTTTTACTAAAATTATTTTATGGTCTAGTATCGAACATAATATGCCTACCTATTACCTACGTATAACTATACTGTATGAACGACTGATAACACTTGCTGTATACGATTTCAACTCTTACGACGCAGACAATAAGAACTGTCCAAAGTGTCACACTTGTGTGCTTTGATTTTTAATTTTATTGTTTATTTGTCACTCTATGACGCTTCAATGGGACCGGTAATATTACTGCCAAAAATTTCAAAGGAAACTTTTAAAAAATCGTAAACGAAATTAGTATTTACATGTGACGAAATTAATATTTAAATAGAGAAAAAAATTGACGCTGCCATTTTGCAGTATTCGTTCGCTTTACAATTCCAAATCATAGTCTGCGACTGTACCGTTATAAATTATATTCAGTTAGATGAATGAATGATAAATACTAAGTATTGGTCGGCCGAATTGAGCGGACTATTCGAATGCGACCACAAAACCACTTTGTTGTCAGCAAATTAAAGTGCATTGTGCACGATACGGTAAATAGACATTCAATTTAATTTTAGCTTATGTTGTAACCACAAATTTTAGTCTATGTACGGTCTATCTGACTGAGAATCGGTGTACAGGGGTATGTTTGACTTAGGACTTAATCCTTACTATACATTAACTATCGATAAAAACTTGGGAAATGCAAGTAAGCCAAGAAAGCATTGCATTCTCGGTAACAATTATGACAGTTGCCAATAATGATTGATGGTCAGACTAGTCTGGCCAACGGGAAGTTTTATTCCCGTTGTTCAGATCTCAGATTGAGGGTCGGACTAGTTTGGCCAACGGGAAGTTTCTTTTCCGTTGTTCAGATCTCAAATTGATGGTCAAACTATGCTGCCCATAGGAAGTTTTCAGATTGAATGTCAGACTAATCTGGCCAACAGGAAGTTAGATCCTTGTTCATCAGATTAATGATTAGGACTAGCATGACCAACGGGAAGTTTTATTCCCGTTGTTCAGATCTCAGATTGAGGGTCGGACTAGTTTGGCCAACGGGAAGTTTTTTTCCGTTGTTCAGATCTCAAATTGATGGTCAAACTATGCTGCCCATAGGAAGTTTTCAGATTGAAGGTCAGACTAATCTGGCCAACGAGAACTTCGGTCCTTGTTGATCAGATTAATGATTAGGACTAGCATGGCCAACGGTGGCCAATCAAAATAATGTATTGTTATAACAGTAATGTTTTAAATAAATAAATAAATAAATAAATAACGGGAAGTTTTATTCCCGTTGATCAGATCTCAAATTGATGATCAATCTAATCTGGCCAACGGGTAATCGATGTGCGGAAGCAAGCCAAAAAAAGATAAATATGATATTTCTGTTACTTGACCTTATAAGTAGGTACTTTTTTTAACTTATCCGCAAATATCTCAAACGAAACAGTAGACAGTATATTTACATTCAATGAAGACCGAATCGCGGAGCACTCATACAAAATGCAGAGTCCGGAATAGCGTCAATTTAGTGCTGGCGGCCGCTGCGCCCGAAATAGAGCCGCGGTCGATACTCCGCCTTGTTACGGATGCTGTGTATGTCGCAGCTCGTCTGTAAACTTCGCCATTCACAGATCAGACCGGCTGTTCCGATTTTACAACGGGTTTGGAGGAAACAAGCGAGTGTTTCGTTGTAAATGGCGAGTTTACTGCTTTCGCTGGCCATCTATTTGGAATTATTATCCCGTTTACTCAGTAATAGGTCGTCTCAGATCAGTGAATTTACTGGTCTGAGGTAAGTAAGCTCGACGTGGTCCAGAAAGCGTGCAGGTACTATTCGTATGCCTTTCAATAAAATACTTGTTTATTATGGTCATTTGCGTATTTTCCGTAGGAATCCGATATTTGCACGGAGTAATAACAAGCATATCTAATATCTACATATATTTCCTTACAAAGTGGCGTAAATGTAAATTCAAAATAAATGTTGACATTCAAAAACGTATACAATGTCAATTAGGAGCTCAATTAATTGAATCAGTTGCCGGGACTTTTCAGTCACAAAAAAATCATTGTACTATTATATTTCGAATTTTCTCTATCAATAGTTTAATAGGTCGAACTTACCTAACCTAATACTACTTCAGCAGGGTTACTCTCACCTCTTATAGCGATCCAGTTTAGGTTCCTAAACTGAAAAGAATCGCTATTTGCTACAATGACGTTTGACGTCATTGTAGCAAATTGTCAGTTTAGGAACCTAAACTGGATCGCTACAGAACCCTGGTCTAAATTCTTGGACTTTCAAAAATTTCGTGTAGACTGAGAATGAGATTTAAAATTACCGAAAACCTACACGAGCGTAGGTAGGTACTGTGGATACATAGCACTTTAACTTTTATAGTAGATTCGCCAAACAGTGCGGTCCAACTATCGTTTCGACTGGGAACAGTTATTGTTTTAAAAGTGGTCGTATTTCAATTCCACGATCGCAGTGTTGCTGCTATGGGTTCGCTATTGTTTCCTGCTTGTAGAGTCGACAGATTTCATCTGAATAATTGGAAACAAACTGTGTAATTGTTCTTCAAAATGCGAGACGGGTTAAGAGGTACTTCGAATGGTTATTGGCGCTTTCCGAGTGTGTAATTTTACAATGTTTGTATGATTTAAATCCGGGGTAGCAATATTGAGTAAATTAAGGGGCTGCCAGCTGTCAAACTCAAGCGCGAGACAGAAGATGTCCCGCAGCGGTGGAATGAAGAGCACGGCACAGTGACTCCATACTTGTATTTTTATTAATTTTGGATGAATTTTGGCAGGGAAATGAAAATACGCCAACAAAAATCAGATTTTTTTAAACAAGATCTCATATCTATAATATATATTTTGATACATATTTTTAATGAATAACTATTTCGGTTTAGACATAATTTTCCTTTTAAATGACATGGAAAGGGTATGTATGCGATTTTTTTTCCTATCGAGAGAAGTTTGTTGAATCGTGTATCACTATTCATCAGTCCCTAAATAAACACCCCAAGATTGCTGTATATTTTTTTCAGACGTTTAATTTTAGTAGTTAATGCCGTAGCCTTCATAGAAAAACTGAAAATTCACGCACCGATGCAGTAATCTTTAAGGCTGGGTGCCTTAAAGATTACTGCATCGAAAATACTAGTTTTATCCGGTTTTATCCGGTTCTGCCCGCCTCAAACTGGCCCGGAGCGATGCGGCGAATGCCTGTCTAGCGCGCGGCTGCGTATTGGATTGACGTGCAATTTTGTGAACGTACTGTATACGGAATTAATCGTGTCTAAGAAAATCCTAGAACGTTTTAGAAGACCCTACTACTTCTGAATCAATTCGTTTTGGTATCTATTATTTCAGAGTACTTGTTTTTATATGGCATCAATTTTTGTTTACAGTTCGATATCTGATTTAAACTGGTATGAAGCGGTCAGTTTTTGACTAATCTAAGATTAGCGGATTCTGTACGAAATTGCTCAAAAATATCTTACTTCAATCATCACTACTAAGAAATCATTACTAAAAAATTGCGCTATTTTATCGCCGCATCTAGCTGTGGTGGCCAGCATTAATGATGTAATTGCATTCACTCATATAAAATTACCTATAAATGTTGGTTCGTCTTATCCATGTCTCTATGAATTTTGACTCATCGCTTCTACTTCTTTTTTAAGGATATACCATGTCATTTGTTTACATAATGTGCACTTCTACATGTCCAAGTGTAGTGAAGATGTTGCTGCCCTGAAACTTCAAAGTGTTATTTAAATACCGTGTTTCCTCACTGCCGTAAACACACAATGTTTAAAATCCACTCCCTCACTCCGCTCGTAAGTACGGAGAGCAATTCCCCATTTTAGTCTGCACCTAGCCTTACAGTACCCACAGTAAGTACTACCTTCCAGAACCCCTACTACAAGTACTGGTCGAATTTAATTCGAAACTTGGACTGTAATTATGTATGACCAACTCGAATAACTGTCATTAAAATAACGGATTCAACTCTTTGATATTAGAGTTGTTCAATTACTATAATAAAGTTTAATCTATACCGAAACCCAAATCAAGTGTCTTATTTTGTTAAACAAAAACTACCCTACGCTACTAACATTTTAAAAGCTGTTCTGTGATTATTGCATAGTTATTTTCACATTATTAGTTCGGATCACTTTATTTTTATAATGATGAACAGGCTCGATCAATCAGTTCCTTCAGTGTAACGTCACAACAAGTAATCATATTTGTTTACAAAATAAGACAGTTGATTTGGGCTTCGGAATAAGTAAATAGTTTGTCAGACAATGGATACATCTTACACATGATAAGATGACGTGGATAAAGCGATTGTCCGTCATTTACGGTCATATCACCAAATCGCTACCCTGGTTAAATGACTTGTTCTCATCTCGCAACAAACTCACTTCTTCGTATCTCATACGATCATCTAAAAGGGACCAGTAGTATGGACACAAGCATTAGGTGGATTACAAGGCACGCGCCCCGATGCGCGAAATGACAACTTAAGCACCTGCTCATCGTCTTAATGTCGCGGCGAAAAGATCCGACGTCGAATGATAGAGGGATATTTATCGAGGATTAAAACATCTGGTACTGCAGCTTTAATACGAGAAGTGCAATGAAGTAAATTGACATCTCATACGTGCGCGCACTTCTATATACACCCATACGTTTCATTTCTGCGAGAAAAATTATCGCGCGACAAAAAATCTTAGTGCGCGCCTGGCTTTAATTGTAAAGTGCGCGTGCACTTAATAGTGCAATGATGAGACCAGGTGTTGGGAGAATTTTGCTTCCGTTTTTATTGTTCTATAATAGTATGTTGCACTGAATGGCTCGTCTCGAAATACGTATACTTACTAAATTTGAAAGCCACATGGCTTTAGGAATAGTCGGAGTTCTAGATAAATCCATCGAACAGCATAAATATACCTAAGTCAGCTCCATGCATTGTAAGAATAACACTATAATATCAAAAGATACATGGGAGGTACGAAGGAAAGATGTGAAAAGATAATATAATTCAAACACAAAACTTCTACTTTTTCCTCACACGGACGCTGAAAACTTTCGCACGTAGACTTTATTCCTTTATAAAATCGCACCGGGTGTGACTTTTAAATAAGATCGTGTTACAGGGTGATACTACTAGTGATGTTCGTGATCGGGCTCGGTTTCATTCGCATCGCGACGCTCGGTTATTTGACAAAATTTATTTATTATTTATTTACAGGTTATACAGCATGTTACATTTCGACAAAAAAACCTGTATAAAAATATATACTGCCAATTACATAACAACTCAAAATTAACAATCATTTAACATTGTACCAAATATTATGTAGTATACATAAAAATGTGATTATAAACTATTTTATAATCACATTTTTATGTATACTTATTTTTATGTTTATCTATATAACATAACACAATCCTTATCTTATCTTAACAATCCAAAAAAATCTATTGTTAACTAAAATTCCGATGTCAATCTACGTGTGTGTGTGTGTGTGTATGTTTGTGTGTACATAGGGTGTGTGTGTGTGTTTGTAAAATCAAAAACTTTATTCAATTTTGATATCCGAAACAAAGGACATGGATGACTCTAAAATTTAAAACCCGCGTAAAAGTCTTATCTAATTATACCTACACATAATTATTTAAATAATACGAGTGGTACTTTATTTAAATTACAAACAATAAAATAAAATACCTGATTTATCATCCTGTTATTTTAGTTTATTACCATTGATTGAACTCTGCAATTTTCAGAGTCCACGAATCCACGAATTGATTATATTCAAGCATGTCGTGTACGCTTTCTGCGTACCTACACGAAATGTCAATCATAATTTACAATTGAGTGATGATCACAAACAATGGATATAAGTACTCTAAATAATGTACTGTAATAGTATAGCTATTTTTTAGTATTAGGTTATAATTACTTTTTGTTTTTGCTAAATAAATACATTAATATTAGTGTTAATTTGTATTAGGTATAAATTGTAAATCGGTATTCGTGCTAGGCAAACTAACTGGGTGAGCAAGCATCAACGAATTCTATTAGCTCAAGCCCTGTTAATGTTTTTATTTTAGCTGTTATATTTTTTTCAGATTTTTGCCGAAAAATATAACAATAAATTCGTTGGTGCAGACTTTGACAGGACTTCAGAGCCGTTTTCCCATCACTATTTTCGAAAGAGCGCCCTCTAGCGGCCGGTTTTCATATGCAAATCGAATCCCGGCGAGTCGCTTTGCAGTTGTTTGCTTGAAACCTGTGGTCCTTTTATACGCCGTGGGTATTTCTTGTCGTAATAAGATTTTTTCCGATCCTCCGACAAATACATTTAGTATGCAAATATCCTAAGCACATCGAAAGAATTTGCAGCAGCATCTGACACGGTGGTGCTCGTCCTTAAAATAATCAGGGAGACGGTGCTGCTCCATACAATTTGTATGATACAAACCTTTATCGAAACCAACGTGAACCTGATCTACATTAGTGATAAAAACCAATCTTGATCACGTGGTGTCTTTCTCAAGTCGCGGTTCGCCTGCAATCCAGTGAGTTTGACAGTTCTCTTCAGAACAGCAGGGTTACTCTCACCTCTTATAGTGTCCAGTTTAGTTTCCTAAACTGACAATTTGCTACAATGACGTCAAATGTCAGGCAAATAGCGATTCGGTTCAGTTTAGGAACCTAAACTGGATCGCTATAAGAGGTGAGAGTAACCTTGCTGAGATTTGTTATACGGCGTTACTCACGTGATACCCGATTCCTAAACGCGCTAAGTTACGCCATCTTGAGGTCGTTCTCAAGATTGACTTTTGAGCTGAGAGTGATTTATTAATACGGGCCTTAGAGTATTTCCTAACTTACTCAGTGATTGATACTTGAGTCAGTGATCCGAAGTGGATCTTGGCAGAGATATGAGACGCTAGTTGTGCCAGCCCTGCACAGTCTGCCGCCATGTTTGCCATATTAGAGTAAGGGATATCTTATTCACAAACAAAACCAAAAGACGATACAGCGAAATAATTTACTCTACTTGAATAGCTTCATTATTGCAAGACGGGTCATCCATAATAGATGGACCGAGGGCTTCCGAGTTCGAACTTCTATAACTAAGTTCTGTACCAATTAAATGCTGACTTATATCCGTTCAAAACATCGAGCAAGAAATATATCAGGGTTTATGGAGAGGCCATACGGAGTTTGGTTATTCATTGACGCATAAAGGGACACTTTTGAAGTTACTTTCTGAACGAGGTAGTTGACGTGGGCGAAGTTTGGAGGTTTGTGGAGGGTCCTCGGAAGTTTTGTTGGTCAATGATGCTTGCAGTAATGTTTGGTTTTGTTTTTTGCGGAATAGGGAGATATTTGTTTTGTCTTGAGAGATTTTTTCGTCTTGGGTTATTTTAGTCTTCGATAAGTTGTAATGTTGCCTACACTGTCCATTTTTCGATTTTCAATTATCTTTTATAAACTCTGTAATTAAATGTTTCGTAAATAGATAGGTATGTTTTAATTATAATTTGTTACATTCCTTGGCATTTTATAATTGGAGAAATATTAGAGATTGATTGTTAATTCAAGTTGATTTCTGAATGCTGCCTGATAAATCTTAGCACAAGTTGAGTCTGAGAGTCTGAACTCGCTCTTACGACTATAAAGTTACATACTTACAATTTTGGCAGTTCTAAGAGTGAACTTGTTTCTGAATCTCGGGCTTATATATTACACAAGATACATGCATGTCTCCGCCTTGAACCAAAAAATATGAGAAAAAAAAGTCTAGAACAAAAGTAATAAATACAAGGATAAACCCATCACAACAATTCTTTAAACAAAAGTTAATCGACGGAACATGAAGTGTATCTTATGCTATGGTAACATGCCCTAATTTGCAGTGGTTTTATTTAAGTTAATATGCTATCGATCGTACACGAATATTGCGATTAGGTGGGTATTTCGAAACCTCGTCATTAAGAAGGCTTTGCACATTTTGTCTGTACGTATTCTGCACAGCAGACAATCACAAAAGATAATAGAAGATAAACTCGCAGGTAATCCCGAGGATGTGGGAGTAATCCCCGTGTCGGGCTCGGAATACCGACATAATATGGGGTGGATGAGGTCACTGTAATTGTAGTTTTAGAATTAAAATAAAAACTACATAATTTTGAATCCGGGGTCTTCTCTGCTCATGTGGCTTAGTGACCAAACCTATTTGTTACAGATGTTTACCTCTATCTCCATCTTTTAAGAGCCTTCCATGAGCCAACTAGCGCCGCCAATCTTAAGAAAATAATATTTCCTAATATAATCAATTTTATTAAAAAAGCTATTTACAAAATGTTTATTACGATAAATACTATTTTTTAAATGCTTATTTATACTTAACGTGATTCAATTTCGGTAAGTTGTAGTTCGCATAATTGCGAAAAACGGCCGTTTTTGGCACATTTGTGAACTACAACTTAGCTTGTCGCAATTATGCCATGTATTGTATATTGAAAAATAGTATTTATCCTAATACAGATTAAGTACATAGCTTTTTTTTAATAAAAATGATTAATTTTGAAGATATTATTTTTTTAAGATTGGCGGCGCTAGTTGGCTCATGGAAGGCTCTGAAAGCTTGTTTTTATAACTGTCACTTTGAAAACCTTTCATGAAATAGCATTACTAGTGTTGCCATTTGTATGCTATCGACTGTACGAGTAGGTATAAGAATACTTATACATTTCGTTTTCACACATCCATGGAAGTCGCGCTCTACGCGAAGCATTACCAGCGGTTTGTCTGTTGCAAACTTTCGCCTACTGATTCCCGCAATTCGTTTCTCCGCTATTCATCGCATTGATTTCGCAGTGGTTGTGGGCTCTTAATGCCACGGGCTTTGAAACAGGCGGAAAGAAAGGTTCTGCTTTTAAAATACATTTTCCTTGTAAATAAATATATATTATATGTATAGTCTCTTAAGGACTTGACTTAGTGACTTTACATAGAGTACTAGCTGTACCCCGCAACTTCGTTTGCGTAGAGGAGGAGGATGGAGGAGATCAGGAGGCAGATCTTCCTCTCTGGATCCTTGTTTCCACATCACATACCGCCATGGCTTATAGCCTATGAGCTGTCCGGATATTTCAGCTATCTCCTAATGAAACTCCCATCAAAATACCTTCAGTCGTTATGGCGTGATATTTGCACAAAGTCACAGATAATCAGACAAAAATTCTAAAAATTAGTGTTTTGGCATCAGTATCGATCCTAAAACACATTACAATTATTCTTTTCAAAAAATATCCAATGTACAGACACAACTTTTTTACAGTCTTATTATATGTATAGATTATGCAACAACAATACAAGTATTGATGCAACTTAGGTAACCCTGACCAATCCGCTCCGCTTATGCGGTCTTTGCAGCCCCAATTAAAAGAGGAGTCGGCAGCACTGGTACTAACTAAATTACAGGCATCCGGCTTTATGAGGACCAATTGACTGGCTTCAGAGCTTTTTCTTTTCAAACGCGGCACCCTGATAATATTTGTCAATGTTCGTTACGCTGATCCTATGATTCCTGGGAGTTCGTGTCAATCGAGTGTTTCGTGGAAAGGCGAGAATCAAAGCAAAGATGTTTTCAATGAATTTACAATACAAATAGGCGGATGGAATAAACCGGTTTCACTTTTAGCTAGAGTCCAATCCTTCTAATCATTGAATTTCAAGTTTTCACTGTATTTTTTGCAGAAAATGTTTTTTTTTTAATAACTGTATCTATTAATTCCTTTTTTCTATCAGTAACATAAACGTCCTATACAGCTGTATTTTAAGAAGTCTGAGAAAACGCAGATCTTTATTTCTAAGCATTTCTCAAGCCCTAACAACAAAGTCTTCAAATGTTGCATCCATACATAACTCACACTTGCTCCCCGTAAGGCAGATTCATTGGACTTCCTTCCATCTGCTGCGACCCTGGTACTTCCACATACATCAATCTCTTCAATTGAGCCAAAACATCGCTAATTTGATCGACGTATGTCCTCGAGAGCTCGGTGGCTCAGTGTTTGGGTCAATTGACTTGCGATACGGAGATCCTAGGTTCGATTCCCAGTCAGGGCAGCCATGTACCATTGAGTTATCTTCGGTTTTTTCGTCGGTAAAACTTACGTACATTTACCGAGTGCTCTCAAAAGGTGAAAAAAAAATATCGTGATGAAACCTGCATGCCGTAGAAGAAGAAGAAAAAAATCTAAGGCATGTGAAATCCGCCAATCCGCACTGGGCCCGCGTGGTGGATCATGTCCCCAGCTCCTTCGATGTAAGGGAAGGTCTGTGCCCGAGCAGTGCAGGGGCAATATAATTAGACTGATGACGATGATGTCCTCCTCGATCTACCCACCCTTCCACTAAAATACACCCTCTGTGTTTCTTTCTTTTAGAAGGTAAATAGTAACTCAGTATAAAGTATCTAAGTTTATTTGAATAATTTACTAAATGAACTATCTAGCATTGAATAAGATGTCTTCTAAGTTCTACCAGTTTCCGTAATTCAATCAATATGAAGGTTTTGATGTAATCAATCCTATATAGTTCGTAGTCCCCTCCCTAGGGATAGGGGGACCCTACGCAGTCGCTAGGGGCGGTATACAGCAGAAGTTTTTAATTAACTAACCTTACCAATACGTATAAATAACCGTTAGTTATTATCTCGTCGCCGTCTCTATATTATGTAAACAAACAGAAAATTATAAAATTAAATATTTTAAATTTTTTAATTTTCTCTTTTTGTTTTATTACGGAAGCTGGATACTTGTTTACATAATATAGAGAAGGCGACATAACTAACGGTTAATTATACGTATTGGTAAGGTTAGTTAATTAAAAACTTCTGCTGTATACCGCCCCTAGCGACTGCGTAGAACAAATCCCTTGCAATAAATTTTCAGAATTCTAGATTTTATTCTCTTCATTTACATACAATAATTACCAGATCTGAACCCATATTTCTGGGGCAGCAATGATCAGTAAAATAGGGTGAAATTTAGTCTATATTTACCGATGGTAATTTTAGTTGTCATTTTAATTTGTGAAAGATATACAAATTACTACCATTTGCTATCCATAACTAGAAAAGGGCAACAATTTTTACGGTATTTTACCGATCCCGGTTTGTCCAAAATATACTTTGAACATTCGTTGCAATAACAATTTGTATGGGGTGTGTCTCTATTTCCCCTTTAATTTAAATCTTAAAACCGGTTGTCAGCCTTTTAAGTACAATTACAGCCCCCATGTTTTAAGAACGATTTTTCGTTTTCAAACTCAATGACCTACTTTTACGAAGGTTTTTCGACAGTCCCCTAATGGTTCCCTTTCGATAAATTAGGGATACACGTATCCCTATTGTGAATGGGGTCCCATTACCATGTGCCTACATAGTGGGTATAGGTACCCTAAAAACTTCACACTCGTCAATTTGCAAATGCCAATCATTATTATTTGAACATTTAGCTATGAATTACTTTGCATTAAAGGGTTTTATGGCACGTTTACACATTATGCATGAGAAACTGTTAGAGAGCTACTTGCTCACCAATCAAATGTTCTGGCAAGTGATTGAAACGATATTTTGCATTTACTTGCAATACGTTATGACTCCGAATAATACATAATATTACTCAGACTTAATTAATGAGAGCTACGAGTAGCTTACACGTTTTAAGATAACTTAAATTTTATAGTTATAACAAGATAGGTAAAACATTGTAGAGATACATTTTTCACTTCCCAGTTATTAAGTGTTTTTTTAAAGTTATTATATTTTCTCTTCATGAATCCAAGTTTTCATACGAAAATTTATTTGGATTGAAAACAATTCTACTTATTTAATGCGATTTAAAAGTTAACGAATGTGGGGTAAGTTCCATGATTTAAAGGAAATTCATATTAAGTAATCGTTACAGAGCTGATTTAAATCGGGAGTTCAGCACTGTTAAATTAAACTTTCGCTTGTTTTTTTTAGTTTAAAGCAATTCCTTTCCAATCCAATAACTAGTGTATTCAACTGGACTAGCGGTTGGTTTTATTGTGTGCAAGGCAAGTGACTGTCACCGTGTAAACAGGATTTTGTTACTACGCTGGCGCTCGCGCTCCGTTCCATTACTGAACATTATATATTAATGCCGGAATCGAACCGAGCCCCGCAGACCGGCTGCAGACAGCTGCACTATATATACATAGTTGGAGACTATCTTACATTGTTATATCTCTTGGGGATTTTCTAGGCTTCAGTGTTTCTGTTTGGTTAATAGTGAAATATTCAGGGATTCTATTTGAGGTATTTATTGATGAATGATTATTTCCTTGAAGTTCCGTCACTCGCATATAAGAAAGCTGTTCCTGGGATGGATTAATGATATTTTTGGGTTGTAATAACAAATCTTTTAAAGATGTTGTGAGTCGATAATGACTGCATTAGGTACCTACTGAATCTCGAAGTATATAATTAATTAAATTATTTTCATAAAAATTTACAAGCACAGTTACGATGTACCTATAGTCAACTGTGGAAAGACACTTTTATTGAAACCAGTTGAAAAATAAAATAATTACAGGCATTTGAAAATAAAAAATGACAACGAATACTCGACTATATTTGTTTGTAGCATTTGGCGCCACCTCGGATCATTAGGACGCCACTAATATTAAGAATATACTTATTTTCTTTACTAATATTAACACCAGTACTCATGGGTAGAATGAATTTCATCACAAGGGAAAATACGGCTTCTTACCAAAGAATACCACCAACAAAAGCTTATTATAGCCATAAGATACTGGCATAAACTGCTCCATCACACACGGTAATTCAAGGTTGTAACGGCTCAACCCCCGCCAGCCAAGCGGTTATTAGCTATCATGACTTGCCAAGTGCTATCGATGAAAAATTATACAGTTTCTTTCAAAACGCCTTTCAGCAGCTTTCGGGAATAAATGAGCATTATATTTGTGTAGATATCGTATACTGCTCTTATAAATAAAAGTGCCTAAACAATGGCTTATTCGCATGGTACGGTCGAAGACAAAGAAAGGTTTACAGTAGAGTTTTTAAGGTTGAGATTTACTCTAAAATTACTTGACCTATTGCAAAAATTATTTTACTGTTTGATAGATAAAAGTTAAAACTATGTAACTGTAATTGAATTATTACATTCGGTCCAGTAGTTTTTGAGAAAATCTCAACCTTATTGAGGCCTCCTGTATACTTATCTCTGTCTTCGACTGTGCTATTAAATTAAGATTGTGCTTGTAGGGTAACACTCGTAGTAGAGGGTTTTGATAATTGCGGGAAACGACGGTTGCGAAATCATTTGATAATTTACATTTTAATGTACAGTGATTATTTTGTGTTTAATATCACGTTAAATTAATCAGAAAATGTTTGCGAATGGTGAATTTATTGGATGACTTGTGCAAGATCTGAAGTTTCGAGCTATTCAAGAGTCCCACAACGAGCTCGGGAGTGAATGTGACTGTCGAGCTGCTTCATCCAGAGTGACAACGCTACGGCGACTCCTCTGGATGAAGGCAAGACGACGCGGATACCGAGGGTGACGACGCCACGGCGACTCCTCTGGAGAAAGAGAAGACTATGATATCTTGAATATTCTTTTACATATCTTTGGCAAATGATAAACTGTCGAGTCCAATAATAAAATAAATAATAACGCTAGTACATCTCAGAACATAGACAATAAAAGAAACAAAGTCCAAAGAACTGCAATTGAAAAACTTTCGAGTGTATGTCGCAGTCCAATGGCGTAATTAGGCACTTCGCGAAATGTCTACAAACAACGTGAAGTTTGCGCTGAGTTGTCCAGGTGATGTACGAACTTTAGCATCTAACTAAAAAAATGTAGCACATTCGTACAAGTACGTAGTGGATAGTTTAGATTGTTCTACGTAGTGGAAAAGAAAAATATCGTGCAAGTTTTTTTTTAAAAAGCCCTTAATTTTAAAGCGGCACAGACCACTTACCCAATAGACATGAAATCGGTAAAAAATTCCAATCGAAAAATTATATCAACGATGAGCGCATAGAGACGAAGCGGGGGACATGGGTGCCGTGTTAAAGAGATGCGTCAATGTCGATAATATCTCTAGGTTACACTTGCGATGCAATTTTGCGCTCATGTGCAGCCAGCCGGGCCCTCCTGTTACAGGTCTATGGGGTAAGTGGTCTGTGTATAGCGGCCACTAAGTCCATTCTTAATCCTAAACGCAACTGTCACTGTCGTTCATATGCTGCATCGCGTAAGAGCAAGCGGGACGCCTTTAGCGGCGACTAATATTAGCGTACGCAATCTGGAAACCCTAATGAGGCCCTCTGTACTACTACTACTATCATCATCATCAGTCTATTTTTTATATTGCCCCACTGCTCGGGCATAGACCTTCCCTTACATCGAGGGAGCTGGGGCCATGATCCACCACGCGGGCCCAGTACGGATTGGCGGATTTCACATGTCTTAGATTTTTTTACTTCTACGGCATGCAGGTTTCATCACGATGTTTTCCTTCACCGTTTTGAGAGCACTCGGTAAATGTACGTAAGTTTTTCCGTCGAAAACACCGACGATAACACATTGGTACATGGCTGCCCTGGCTGAGAATCGAACCTAGGACCTCCGTATCGCAAGTCCATTGACCCAACCATTGAGCCACCGAGCTCTTCTATACTTACTATTAATATGATACTTTTCTTTGAACTGTAATTGGCCTTTCTGCCTTCCAAGAACACAAAGATATCACTCCAATAGTTGCAAGTGATCGTATTGCCACCTTGAGGACTGAGATGTACCTAATAACACTACGTTTTTATCGCGTATTAACCTCAGCCAGTATAAACTATCCTCGACAATCCCTGGAGATGGAATAGTTCACTTGCAACAGTGTATAATAGTACTACAAAGTACATCGAACAGTAATTTAGTTATATGCGACTAGACCAGAGGTTCTCATACTTGTATCGTCTACCGTCCACTTTGAAAATCAATTATTTTTCAGCGCCCCCATTTTTTTACATTACCAAAAACTTTGTTAAAATATCTAAATCAAATAAATGATGTTGCGTAGTAGGTAGGTTTTAATTTCATTGAATTTTAAAATATTAAGTAAGTAGGTGGAGAGACGATATCGTTAGATACAGGGATGGGTGGCTGGAAGAGGCTCAGGACAGGGATGGATGGAAGAGGAGGGGGGAGACCTTTGCCCAGCAGTGGGACAATATATTGGTTAACAAAAAAAAAGTAAGATGAAATTATAAATCAGCCATCGCCCCCTAAAACACTTCGACACCCCCAATTAGGAGCCCTTACCGCCCCCCTCCAGCGCCCACAAGGGGGCGTTAGTGCCCACTTTGAGAAACACTGGACTAGATAGAGGATTGACCTGCGCAAGGTGATTGCCAGGGACTGAATGAAGAGCTGAGAATCGTATGATGCACCTTTAGAAACCTGCGTCTAGAATTGGTCCCATACAGGTTGATGAGACATTTTTCTTGCGGAGAACTTAATTTATTGTATCTTTCAATTACGAATATCGGCCAGATTTCAATGCTTATTACCATCTATCATCAAGAGCCTTCCATGAGCCAACTAGCGCCGCCAATCTTAAAAAAATAATATCTTCCAATATACCTAATCAATTTTATTAAAAAAGCTATTTACAAAATGTTTGTTACGATAAATACTATTTTTTATTGCTTATTTATAACGTGATTCAATTTCGGTAAGTTGTAGTTCGCATAATTGCGAAAAACGGCCGTTTTTGGCACATTTGTGAACTACAACTTAGCTTGTCGCAATTATGTCATATATTGTATATTGAAAAATAGTATTCATCCTAATAAACATTTTATAAATGACTTTTTTTAATAAAATTGATTAAATTGGAAGATATTATTTTTTCAAGATTGGCGGCGCTAGTTGGCTCATTGAAGGCCCTTAACATTTTACAAAATGAATGATTTTTTTAAATAAATTATTATTATTATTAATTTATTACACCGAATGGATCATTTTTGTGCTTATGTTTGTGTTTACATAAATATTTATTTCATTTGTTGCTTTGTTAATTTATTTATATACCAATAGTTTTATGTACAATCGACACTTCGACAGCACTTCAAGAGTACGGCAACTCTAAGCAGCAGCAATACGGTCTACATTGCAATGAATTCGTTAGGTACATTGATGTGATGCTTTAATAAAATTTTATGTTTAAGTAAGTAGTAGATAGAAACATATTTGCGTTAATTTCAAATGTTTTGATTTTTTTGATTTGAAAGGCCTTAATTAAGCAGTAATAGATACTAGGATTCTTAATAAAGATCGTACGGACTCGACGTTCAGCAAATCAACTCCGGCGAACCGTTTGAACATTTCCTGTCGGCGTTTAATTGAAGATTCAATTCGAGGGCGAACTTCTGCTGCACTCCATGGCTTGGCGAGTGCAATAACAGCTGCTCGATAAAATACTCATAGTTATGGTAATAGCTTCGGGTGCTACAATTTGGTAGAATATTGAACAGATTTAACGTGGCTTGAAATGATATGAGATAACTTCTAGAGAAACGTGAGTACTTAGGGTCCTTCAAGGTCTGCAAGAACCAGCAAACACTTCGGTGTTGCAAGTGTCAGTTGCCGACGATGACCGCTTACCAGCAGGTAGATAGAATAAATAAGAAATCGAATACATATTGAAAATATATTTGTTCATTGATAAAAAAGAACATTGAGATAATTTTGTTTCCTAAGTAAGATTAAGTATTATAGTGATTACAGAGTGTGGCAAACTAATTTTAATCGTAGATAGAGAGAAGCAAGGCGTCCTGCTCACTCTTACGCGATGTATCATATGAGTGACAATGACAGTTGCGTTTAAGTTTAATATTAGGTAGGTTTGGCGGAATCATACCTATTATTTACGTGTATTAAAAAAGTTTTTTTTTTTGCGTTGAGTAACTTTTAATTGCATACGTACATCGATCAGGTTTTAACATATTGCGATAATATTTTTGTGGACATCACTCAGCACTCCACAGCTTTAATAGAAAGCAGTAAGTACCAGGAAAACAGCAGGAAGCAGGCAATAACATCGGGAATCTTGGCTTTAACGTCGTGTTAAAAAAGTTGCTGGTCATCGTGATTTGAGTAAAGTTACTTGCCGGATATTATCGTACCTATCCTACATACATAGTCACGCCTGTTTCCTATAGCGATAGACAGAGACGATTGACTTCTATATCTGCTGCGATCCTGGTACCACCACTCTCGCTTCCTTCACATTTAATTTCTTCATGCATGTATACGGTACGTACATACATGTAACCTAAACATGTAACATACGTATGTATGTATGTATGTATGTATGTATGTAGAAAATAAAATTGTTTATGTTTATTTTTTTTCTATTGTTTGTTTTATTGGAAAGATGGGAAATTGTCTAGAAAAGAGCTCCGTGATGCTATAGTTAGGTAGGCTACTACATTTCCGTTAAGGAGGCTCAGATTTGAAAGCCAGGTCGGCCGGAATAATTTCTCGTTTTTTTTTTTCGAGATAATTAATTTTCCTACGTACATTTTACCGATTGTTGTCAAAGTCAAAGTCAAAGTCAAAGTCAAATTTCTTTATTGCAAGTAAGCACGTTGTGTACATTTTTGCACGTCAAAATATTTTTGAATTTACATTTACACCACTTTGCAAGGAAAAGGTGCCAACGCTGAGGAGAAAAAGTGGCAAAAAACTCTCAGCAGCACATCTTTTAAAATAATATAATAATAATACACAATTACTTAATAACTAAGTATTACACAACTATTACTATTGTTAGTAATCTAGACTTTATCCCTCATGCGGAACCGGCGACACACACCATGCATGTTCATCGTTTAAATAGTCATCTATCCTGTAATACGCCTTCTTAACAAGTGTTCCTTTAATGAAATTTTTAAATTTCCTCTCTGTCAGCGTCGTGACACTTTCTGGCAACTTGTTATAAAAGCGAATACAGTGCCCCATGAAGGATGTACTAACCTTACGTAGTCTGAATCCTGGAAATGCAAGTTTATCCCTATTTCTTGTATTATAACTATGTGTGTCACTGATTTTTGGAAATAGGGATATATTCTTACGTACGTACATGATATTTTCGTAAATGAATTGGCAAGTCACGGTCAGTATATTAATATTTTTAAACAGTTCTCTTAAAGATTCTCTACAACGCATATTGTATATAAATCGTATTGCCCGTTTTTGTAGTATAAAAATAGTCTCTATGTCGGCTGCCCGTCCCCACAGAATAATACCGTACGACATGATGCTATGGAAGTAACTGAAATAAACCAACCGTGCTGTAGCCACATCTGTCAGTTGTCTAATTTTTTTGACTGCATATGCGGCTGAACTAAGTCTATCGGCCAATGACGATATGTGTGGGCCCCATTGTAATTTTGAATCTACAGTAACCCCAAGGAAGACCGTGCTTTTAATAAAATCTAACCTATCATTATCTAGGATCACATTATTTTCTACTTGTCGCACATTCGGTAAGGAAAATTTTATACATTTAGTTTTCTTTGAATTTAGCACCAAGTTATTTAAAGTGAACCAGTTCATTACTTGTGAAAGAGCATTATTTATTTCGTCAAGCTCTTGGGCCTTCCTCTTAACCTTGAAGATGAGGGACGTGTCATCGGCATTGTTTACATCCTGTCAAAATCCAGTTTACCCTTTTGTCACTTTCACACTTCGTTAATTATTAACCTACAAAACCTACTTTAAATTATAATAGTAGCTAAATAACTCCGTAGAATATATATTTTTTAATTTTGTGAAAATGTATAAGCGACGCCACGTCTCAAAAGAATTTGATTGGTTTTAGAATTAAAACTATAGTGAGCTATTACTACAAATTATTATATATATAAACGGATATCACATTAGACCGACACCGACAGTTTCGACCGATTTCGACGGTCTTTCTCAAGGTGAGCGCGCCACGCCCGCGTCGTAGGCGACGTTTCTTCGCGCACTACGGATCAGCGCCCTCTGGTTGATTGCCGACTTCAACAATAGAAGTGAGTGATATCCGTTTATATATAATAATTTGATATGTTTTTGAAAACGCTGAACACGTTTCTTGAACTAGAAATAGGTACTACCACAAAATATTATAGTAGGTACCTCATATAGCCCACCTACTTTCGTTACTATCGAACTGATCTTCGCCCGAAGTAGTTCCTCCAAGACAAAGAGTTATATCAAATTCCGCCAGCGAGGCCTTGAGTACCGCAGCCCTGAGTAAACACTAAACAGCCAATATTTGCCGCTCGGCTGAGTCGCGCCACGAATCCCATTTACATACCAAACTGTTCTGAAAATGGCTCAAACTGTCCTGAAAGGTGGAAATTGTTAGGAAACAGTGTTTACAGTATTTTAAAACGATAAGAAATAATTTTGACAATGATTTTCGAAGACAAATAGATCTCATCGCATACATACATAAATAAACGTATCCCGTAGGGGTAGGCAGAGACGACGGATGTACATCTGCCGCGATCCTGGCATACAATATCACACACCTCATCCATTTTATCTATCATCCCTCCTCGTACTTTTAGTTTTTTTTTTGAAATCTAATACTAATATTATAAATGCGAAAACGTGTTATAACCTAAAAAAAACGGCACCAAATTGTAAACCACCAAACAAAGAGAATAAACCTACAGTCTATTTTGCACACAAATCAAGTTTAAAGCTTTTAAGTAAATAAGTAAACTAACTCACGTACGTGTGCTGGCCAGCAGCGATGTAAGTTCTATCACTCACAATAAATTGAATCTTATTAAAATGTAACTCAATGTTACTGGTTTAAATTATTACCGTCTAAAAGCAACCTATTATTGTATTTGAAATAGCAAAATTAAATTTTCACAGTGTTTTGTTAGCGAATATCATTAAATACTATTCAATTTAACAGGCCCACTTGAATATTGAAAATGTTTATTCTGAGAGTTTTCGGTTGTAACGTCTACTTATGTTTCAAAGTACCGCAATAATTTCGGCCCGCATGTGTACGCCGAAACGTTTGTTGTCGACCCGCGTATTCACTATAATTTTAGCGATTCGGACTATTTCGAACCTATAAAATCGCAATGGCGTACATATTATAGTACTTACATATTTTTGTATAGGTGGAAAATGAGACCCTTTCAGTTATTTTCTGTAAACAATTAGACAATTACCTGGAACTCCTACTTTTCATATTTACTGTCTAGACTAGAAAATTATGCTTATTTTATATTTTCTGAATACCAACAGATGTACAGTAAAGTCAAAGTTCACATACATATTTTCAACACAGTCAATAAAGACCTAATTTTGTTTTCAATTACGATTTCAATTCTTAAATAAACTATGATATTGATTCGTTCGTTTTCGCGATAAACTTAAAAATACCCTTCATTTGGGACCTCTTCTGTTGTGTTTTACTTATTTCTTTTCGCCTTTTTCTGCACACCGCAAAGGCATTGAATCCATTCATCCAACCTTTGCTAAAAAGAATGTGAGAAATAAAAAGATCGCTTCTGCGAAAAAAATATTGAAATTAATAGTTGTTTATGGAGTCCTTGAAAAGCGCGCCAAAACGCCATTTGGCTACTTTAAAAAAAATTATAATTAAATAGCTACCGTGGTTTTTTGTGATTAATGATCACGTTAAGTTAATCAGAAGATGTCCGCGAACGTTTCTATTAATTGGAGTGCTCGAAAGAAGTCGTGTTTGTGAAGTTTTGTGCTCTTAGAAAGGATTCCTTGCATAACTCGATGATTGCGTGGATGGTTGAGTTATTTCGTTTATACCCCTTGGGAGAGTTGTGCGTAGGTTTAGTTTAGGTTATCTTCGTACAGTATTGTGCATTTATAAGAATTCAGACATTCTATTAACATCAGACCAGGCTGTAGTTGGCTTTGCCTTTCTCAGTAAAGAATTTTCGAAAAAAAAACAGGTTTAATAACTCCATTGGTAGGTACTGAATTCTCGGCATATCAAAGGGACTATAGCTAGTAAAATAAAGCTTTGAAATACAGATTCATCTTTACATGTTATTTTAGGGTTTCTGCCTCACAATGGGCCGAACCCGTATATGCGATTGCCATCTCTTATAATAAGTATGAGAATGGGACGCGAGCGAAATCTTAATTACATTTTGTTGGGGTTTTATTACTTATTTGGCGACGGGGAATCGGTTACTTAATGAGACATTTATTTAATTTTAATTTATTTATTAAATCGTAGAACCTAAATTAAAAGCTGTTGTTTAATTGGTCGATTATAATTTACTTAAGTAGGTACTTTTTGATGAGAAAGGGAGGCAGATGAATAATCGAATACTTATCTCGAATTTTTTAGCCAGAAAATTACGATGTCAAATTTAAACATTATCCAAGTCCAATATTATAATATTGTATTGATTTTTAAAATTCTTTGTTAATCTTATATAATATATAACATTGTAAAGTTTCAGCCTAAAATGACATTTAGAAGTGGATGACAATTGAATTACTAGATTTGTTTACATACATCCTAGTCACATAGTTACAAATCAACCGAATAAAAACATGTTAAGCTGTCAAACTCAAGCGCGAAATAGAAGATGAAAATGGAAGGGGTGTGTTTGCGATTTTTTTCTATCTAGCGTAGTTTGTCCAATCGTGTATCGGTATTCATCATTCTCTAAATATGGGGTGTATATGAAAAAAATATTTCGGTTTAGACATAATTTTCATTTTAAAAGACATGGAATGGGTATGTCTGTGATTTTTTTTCTTTCGAGCGAAGTTTGTCCAATCGTGTATCGGTATTCATCAGTCTCTAAATATACACACCAAGATTGCTATATATATTTTTCTGACGTTTAAGTTTAGTAGTTAGTGCCGTAGCCTTTGTAGAAAAAAACTGAAAAACCCAGGCTTTAAGAAGCGTGTTAAAAATATAAGTTATTTCCCTAAAAATAGCTATACCGCTTAAACTGACTGAATCAAATGCAGTTACAATTGCAAAGCAAACACCACATGTGCCCATTTCAAAGTTACCGGTGCGATTCAAGAAACATATGGAAACGGTAGGGCCAGTGGCAATAATTGATCAGCAAATCGAGGCAAACAGCCACCTGGCCTCATGATTGCCTTCAATAATGCATTGTTCGTGCACGGAACGTATTAACCGACTAGGCGAGGAAGATACGGCTTTTCATTGCAATCGGCTGGTTGGTGTATTCCTATTTGCACTGGCGTGAAGGGATTCAGTGGCGCTGTGGTTAGGAATCTGGACTTCTGTTACAGAGGACCCGGATCCATACCCCGGGTCGGCCATGTGAATTTTCCTCGTCAGGTTTTTCAAGAAAAATATACCGACCTCTCAAATGGTAATGGATAATATTGTGATAAAACCTGCTCACGAGGAATGCTAGGTGTGTGTAATCTATCTCTTTGCACTGGGCCCTCGTGGTGTATTATCCACTCCCTCGATTTAAATCAAGGTCTGTGCCCCAACAGACCTCGCTCCCTGCTCATAAAATGAAATCCTAACTTCAATCAGGGATTGTTTTGATCGACGAAATCTCTTTTGTAATGGTGGCACTTCACTTGACTATTCGTATTTGCGTATTTGTCATAATAGCCATGTGTGGTTGGTATTCTTGACAAAATATTCGTCTTATTTGTATGTACGTCAAGTATTTGACAAATACGACAAACATCCAATAGCGAATACGAATAGCCAAGTGAAGTGCCGCCATAACGGAATGCAGTAATGGAAGAAACAATTGCTGTAAAAAACCTTGTGAGATACAAACATTCATATGGAGTGTTCTAAGATTGTCGTGAATTTATTTTGTGCCCTTTACCGATCAGTTGAAACCGATTGATTAGTCACATGAATAAATTATGATTCATGTGACAGAAATGGGAGGTAGTTTAACTGACATTAAGATAAGATAAATATTCTTTATTGTAAAAAAAAAAAGAATTACGCTAATACCGTTAATATTACAATTGGCTGTCTTATCGCTCAAAGGGATCTCTTCCAGACAACCTTTTGTTATTTATTTTAAGTTATTTAGTCATTAGGTTATTTTTGTCACATGAATATATCATGATTCATGTGACAGAAATGGGAGTCTAAATGCGAATATACCTGCCGCGTTGACTATTTAATATGGCCGGGTGTCCACAGCATATAATGCGCGCCGCCGCCGCCGCCGCCGCGTGGACGGAGCAAACAAGCCTTGACTGCACACGCTATTAAGATATTCACAACTGATACGCGCCGACGATTGTACGTGTACTTTTTAATTATATTTTGCACTTAATTACAGATCGGGTTCGTTTATATTGTGACGCAGCTACGTTTGGCGACATATAATAAGACTGTAAAAAAGTTGTGTCTGTACATTGGATATTTTTTGAAAAGAATAATTGTAATGTGTTTTAGGATCGATACTGATGCCAAAACACCAATTTTTAGAATTTTTGCCGGTTTGTCTGTGACTATGTTCAAGTATCACGCCATAACTACTGAAGGGATTTTGACGGGAGTTTCACTAGGAGATAGTTGAAATATCCGGACAGCTCATAGGCTATAAGCAATGGCGGTATGTGATCTGAGCATATAACTTTTTCTACGCAAACGAAGTTGCGGGGTACAGCTAGTGTTTAATATAGGAACCTTTATTCTATTGACTCGCTCCTGCAGTATATGCGAGTAAACTTTCTTTAGCGACAAACAAGATCTTAGTCCAGATCTGCCATTTTCGTCTGAGTACACACATCAGGTAATCATGGGCGATTTCAACACCGACTTGCTTCCCAGTGCCAGGAATCCCGTGCGAGCTCGAAAGCTACGGACGATCGTTGAATCGGTCAATCTCACTATTGTTCCGCTTGATCCTACTCACCATAATCTTGATACGGACGACACTTGGATCGATCTCATACTGACGTCATCTCCAGAGCGCATCGTGAAGAAGGGGCAATTTCCGGCACCAGGTTTTTCCCACCACGACCTTATTTTCGCATCCTACAAGATTAAAACCCCGAAACAGCGCCCGAAGATAGTTAACATGCGTAGTTTTGCGAGGATGGATGTTGACGGGTTAAGGAGTGATGCTTCGGAAATCGACTGGGGACCTTTGGTGGCTGCTTCCTCTGTTGACGATAAAGTTACCTTTCTAAATAACGCTGTGATAAATCTCTTTGACTGTCACGCCCCGAAGCGCAAAGTTCGAATGAAGCGCCCTCCGGCCCCATGGATGACGAACGAGGTGCGTATGGCTATGCGGTGTCGCGATAGAGCCTTCCGCAAATTTAAGAAAAACCGGTCAGAAACGGATTGGTTAAGTTATAAAAAGGCCCGGAACCGGTGCAACCAGGTGATACGAGTAGTTAAGCGTCGTCACTTTCATGAGAGCATTTTAAACTCCTCTTCTGCAGAAGTTTGGAAATTTCTTAAGTCTGTAGGTATCGGCAAAGACATTCAGGATGACTGCAGTGGCCCTCCCCTCTCACTTAATGATTTAAATAGTCATTTCTCTGCTACAATTTCCCTGGATCCAATGGTGAAGTCATCTACTATCGCAAAAATATCTACGCTGACCCCTCCTGACAATCAACACTTCGAGTTTTCGCCTGTAGATCAAGATGAGATTAAAAAGATCATCCTCTCCATCAAATCCAGGGCTGTTGGATGTGATGAGGTGAGCCGTGCCATGATTGTCGTAATCTTGGACTGTCTCTTGCCAATTATTACTCATATTATCAATTATTCCTTCGACACCGGCCAATTTCCATCCCAGTGGCGCAAAGCTTTTGTCCGTCCGCTTCCCAAAGTCAGCAATCCCTCCTTGCCCAATCACTTTCGTCCGATCTCCATACTCCCTTTCTTGTCCAAAGTGGCGGAAGCGTGTGCTCACCGACAACTATCAACATATTTGCACAATAACCATCTCCTAACCCCGTTCCAGTCGGGCTTTAGAAAGGGTCATAGCACCGCGACGGCGCTCCTTAAGGTTACCGATGACATAAAGGAGGGAATGGAGAACACGAAGGTCACAGTGTTAGGGTTGATTGATTTCTCAAACGCATTTAATACTGTGGATCATGACATACTTCTTTCAGTATTGAAGTATCTCAAAATATCACACTCTACACTGGACTGGTTTTCCAATTACCTCCGTGGTCGCCAGCAGCTGGTGCGCCTAGCGGATTCGTCTTCTGACTGGTGTGACTTGACCACAGGAGTTCCCCAGGGCGGAATTTTATCTCCCCTAATGTTTTCGGTATTCATTAATATGATTACTGGTGATCTTAACTGCTCGTACCACCTGTATGCTGATGATCTGCAACTGTACGCTCAATCAGATGTCAACAATATAGCTGAAGCTGTACAACTGTTAAACGTAGATCTGGAAGGGATTAGGGATTGGTCGATTAGGTTTGGAGTGGCTGTCAACCCAACTAAATGCCAATCAATAATTGTTGGAAGCTCACGTCTAATCTCTAGACTCGATACGAGCACCTTAGAGCCACTTGTATACGATGGCGAGGTAATACCTTATTGTCAAAGTGTCAAAGATCTTGGACTACACATTGACCAAACCCTCGGCTGGAGAGTTCAGGTTGCTGAAGTAAGTCGCAAAGTCACAGGAGCCTTGCGAAGTCTCTATAGATTTAAATATTTTCTTCCTCAAAGGACAAAGTTGATGTTGGTCCAATCGCTTATTCTGCCAATCATAGATTATGCTGATGTGTGTTACGTAGACCTTACGGAAGCCCTTCTGAACAAACTTGACCGTCTTCTCAATAATTGTATCCGCTTTGTCTTCGGTCTTCGCAAATATGACCATGTCTCTCAATACAGAAATAAGCTCAAATGGCTCACCATCCGCCAGCGAAGGGATTCTCGCGTTCTCTGTCTTTTATACACTATTCTTTTTGATCCTTTCTCTCCTCCTTATCTTAAAGACAAGCTTCAGTACTTGTCCGCTTTTCATAACAGAAACCTTCGCTCTACTCACACTCTTTGTCTCATGTATCCTTCACATAGCACTACCTTCTACTCTTACTCCTTTACGGTCTACGCTGCTCGGCTGTGGAACGAACTACCAGAAAAGATAAGGAGAGCTGAAAGTCGTAATATTTTTAAAAAACAAGTCCGCAATCATTTTCTGAAACCCACTTAAATTGTCATCTAAGTAGTCATTGTATGTCATACGAATATCTAGCTATTAAGTAGTAGGTATATGTATTTATATTTATACTATATATTATTTATAATATATGTATGTATTATAGGTATATTCATGTATATAATATATGTAATAGGGTTTAAACATATATGTGTATTGTATGTAAGTATATATATAGGTATGATTTTATTTACACCATCTTTGTGTTACACCAGCCCAAGCAATCTCTGCATGCCCCAAGGTAAACTGGAAGAAAATGCCGCAAGGCATTAAGTTCGCCTGATACATAAAATGTAGCAAAGATTAAATAAATAAATAAAATAAATAAATAAAATCTGCCTAATAGGTATTGACTGAGCTAGATACGCTAAAAATCTAACATACATTTTTATGCAAACTCGGGCATATTTCTCGTATTTACACTGAAAAAACAGGGTTGCCCGTAGCAGCTTATATTTAGCTGTTAATTTCTAGCTATAACAACTACGAACTTGTAAGTCGGATCAAGTAATGGCGCCTGGTCGAGGCCACGCGTGACCAAAAGGCTGGCGGCTACTTTGCCCAACGTGTTAGCCTCGCTATACAGCGGGGCAAAGCCGCCAGCCTTTTAGGCACATTGACAATTGTGGGGGACTTGGCGCGGGTTTTTTATTTATAATTTTTACACGTTAGGTAGGTTTAGATAGTTTAGATTTAATTTGTATTTATTTGTAAATATTATTCCCCATCAAGTAATTGTAAACAATAACCAAACAAACTAGCTAGGAAAACAAATGGTAGATAAAACAGCAAAACATGTCCTATAGCTGCAGTTGCGAATACTTAACAACCACAGCTAAGTAGCTCGGTGGCGCAGTGGCGTCACTGGACTTGCGATACGGAGGTCCCAGGTTCGATCCCCGGCCAGGTCAACCAGGTACCAATTAGTTCTCGGCTTTTTTCGACGGATAACTTACGTACATTTACCGAATGCTGTCAAAAACGAAGGAAAACATCGTGATGGTCTGTGCCCGAGCAGTGGGGACATGAAAATAGACTGATGATCACAGCTAATCTTTTCATGAATGCGATTGTTAGTAAACATTACTTTCATTCTCGAGGCAGTCGGGTTAAAACGGGGTCTACAAAGAGTCCGTAATTAATTAATTAAAAAGTAAACAAATCCGCTATCGCATTCGTTGTGAAAGTTTAATGAACATTGTCTATGCACAAAGGTGAACAGCCTTCACGCGCTGTTTGGGTTTTCTTTCATTCACTGTCTATTATTACGAGCTCGGGAGTGAACGTGACTAGCTGCTTCGTCCAGAGTGACGACGCTACGGCGACTCCTCTGGATAAAGACAAGAAGACGCGGATTTCCAGGTTGACGACGCCACGGCGACTCCTCTGGAGGAAGAGAAGGCAATTATATCTTGTATATTCTGTACATGACATTGGCAAAGGACGAACTGTCGAGTCCATTATTAAAATAAATAAATAAATTCACCGTAGAAAACCTTCACTCTTTCATCGAATATGTTATTTACTGGATTTTTGTGTGCTAGTGCATCGAGTGACTAGTTTTTTTTAAGATGTGCTTGGTTTTTTGCCACATTTTTTCTCCCCAGCAATTGCATTTTTACATGGTTAGTCAGTAATCATAAACGTGAGTTAATTCTTTGGTCCCTTTTAACATAACGAAGTGCGAAAGCGTTTGGTTGTTATGCAGTTTAATTGAGGTTAAATCCACTCACATTCATAGCCCAAGTTTGGTTCACATTTCGCGAAAATCGAAAACAATACTTTCGTAGAACAAAATTTGTTCAGTTATCGATACGCATTCGCATAGAACATTAGTATTAGAAATATATAAGTATAGGGACTACCAAATCTTGATCTACCAAAATTTGGACTGTAAAATAATTACCTTGTCAATATAAAGGTCACGTCCTCCGCATTTCATAATTATATTCATTATCTGAGTAGAAACATTCCTGTAAAAGTTTTCCTGTTTTTTCTTTGGAATATTTTTAGTACTTACTGCTTTTGCTTTTGACTTTCCGCTACACCCTGTATAGTCATTCATAAACTCACGTCTTATTTTATTTATTTATTTATATAGGAAGCCAACAAGACAGCGTCATTAACAGAGTTAAAATTCTTATTTCACTAACATGCATATACAATGCCTTACTTATAGGCTAACTCAACTTTTGTACTATACTTATATGATATAAACAAATACATTTTTATACTTTTATATATATTTTAGGAATATTTATACTCTAGTACTTAAATGAAAAAGAAGTGAAGTCTTAGGGGTAGGCAGAGACGATGTACTTCAATCTGCTGCGATCCTGGCACACTACTCTTGCTTCCTCCACCGATATAAACATTAAATTAGATTAGTGATGTCACACGTCACCGATAACTGCCCGCAATGGTAGATTGAGGGTGGTATTGTCAAGATTCATAAGGCTGACGAGGACGTGATTGAGTGGCTAGATAGCCTCCCACTTACGGTCTGATCTCCTGTCACGTCGCCGCGCCGTGGCCATACGAAAAATAAAATAAATAAATTAGATTATTCATAATAAATGCTACTCACTTTATTTACAATCAGTAATACGATAACCCCATTCTAATAAATAACCCTCCTTTGGTTGAGTCGGGTAATAACGCTTCAACTTCCGTCTTTACACTTCCCCCAAAACGAACGTTAAGGCGGAATAGGAGACACAATTTTCATACATACTAATTTCATGATTTGACAATACGTAATCAGAAGTTATTGGAAAAATAATATGATATAAGCGCTAAGTTACCACTTGCATGTACCCACAAATTGTAACTTACCTAATGTTAGAAGTACTAAATAAATATATAAGTACCTATTTTAATGCCAATTAAAAATTAGGTGATTCCTACACTATATTTTTTCTTATGTTACTGCAGAACTTTTAATTCAGACTTCTCCACTTTTACTAACAAATCAAAATGCACAGTTACTTGTTACTTTAGTTATTTAGAACGTGTAAATAAAATGTTCAAAATTGCATGTTTTACTTTCAAAAGCTCTATAACTACAACTTGTTGCTTATACAACGTATTCTTAATTTACAGTGACTTAAAAAATTAAACCGACAGGTGTCGATCTAATTGCCGACTTCAACAATATAAGTGAGTGCTTTCCGTTTATATGTTATAATTTGTATTTGTGATTCACTTTAGCTTTAATTCTAAAATTACAGTGACTTATTTTGTTTCAACGTGACTTGCGAGATCAAATTGTATTGAGAAATATTTCACAATCCCCCTTAAACGTTTACCATAAAGTCAAAGTCAAATTTCTTTAATGCAGGTAAGCACGTTGTGTACATTTTTGCACGACAACTTTTTTTTGGAATTTACATTTACAACACTTTGCAAGGAAACGCTGAGAAGAAAAAGTGGCAAGAATCTCTCAGCAGCACATCTTTTATAATAATGATTACACAATTACTTAATAACTAGGTAGATAACTATTGCTATGCCACAATAGACCTTTGAGGTCGCAGTGACCCTTGGGCGTGTACCAACACCGTGATATCAAATAACTATTGCTATTATTAGTAATTCTATCCTTCATGCGGAACCGGCGACACACCATAGACTAATGTATGAAATAGAGAATTTCACGAATACTTTTAATTAAAATTAATACCACAACATTAACAAAACAGTTTTTAAGTCGTCACATTCAATCACGAAGACACGGAGATCCTAGCATTTGTGTGGGATGACTGAACACCTGTACCTTATTAATGGCCCCACTGAGTCCGGCTCATTATAAATGGCGGCTATATATTATATGCTTAACAAATTTGCTAATTTGCCCCTTGGGGATCGTTCACGCGTGCTAGTTACATGAGCAAGTGTATAGGCGAGTAACCGTATTAGTTTGTTAAGTCAACTTAAACATATTCTGTAAGTCAACTTGACGACTTCCTAGTCTAAAGTACGTTTAATGTAACTGAATAACTAGCTAAGTTTGCGTAATCAATATATCTGCCTGTTAAATAAATAAATAAATGGTTACTTGGAAGAAATGGAATCCTAGTTTGTGTATTGAGTAAGATTAGCAAAATATAAAATGTTTTATAAACACTCGGATTCTAATTGAATCTCTCTGCAAATGGTAAATCCAGTGAGTTCGTATCACACTCTTCTGGAATATAATTGTGGCTTAATATTAGAAAAGAATAGTTTAATTGTGAATACCCGCAATTTTTTATACTTAATCTTGATGTTTTATATTCATGTTCGCTAGATGGTAAATACTTAGAACAGTGCTAAAGGAATTTAGTACACACTGAACTACAAAACTAACAATCTTGATAAAAGAATTAACAATTTGTGGTATGTTTATTGCTACACTACATTCAACTCATAATAAATACTACATTATTAATTACATGCTTACCAAATTCAACCCACGGGGATCGTTCACGCGTGCTAGTTAATTGAAAAGTGGTTGCGAGTGGCGGTCAGAATAAAAACTTTTCGGCATTTGATAAATAAATCGTTATACTCTAATAATGCAGTCGACGTTAATGATTTATTGATTATATGAAAAACCACGAACAAGAGCTCATTACTTCATTATTTAAATAGCTGAAAATGTATGTACCTATTTAATATTAAAATATCTTTATCATTTAACTATACTGTATTTAACGACTTGCCTTGATACTTGACTTAAATGCCATGTTAGGAATGTGATTCTAAACGAGCATCATAGTTATCCCTTCTTAAGTGCGGTAGGTATTCTGATTAAATTATTGATTATTTGCGTATAAAAGATACTCTTTTCCATTTTCAGAAAACTAATTTGCTTAAATGACGCCATTGAAATATTGATAATATTTCAATTGATTGAAAAATAAACCTCATTTCTCATAGTCATACATAAGTGACACAAACTATAAATCAACTCGATAAAATTCATATCAATTATATTCAATTTATATAATTGGTATGATTTCTATGAAATTAACGTGTTTTGTTTATTTGTTTGCGTTTGTAGTGTATTTTAATAAAACCAATGAACGTCGAATAAATGTAGCAATGAATTGATATTTATTAGATGTTCATTAATGGGTAGTTAGTGAATATCGACAATTAACTTAATTTTGAATATAACATAAATTGGCCGTCAAGTCAACTGAACAAACAGCAAATTATTTTAAAAATATAATATCTAGTTACAGACATTTGAAAGTCAGCAATCAGATTAGAAAGTTGGAGTAAGAATTCGCGTTACGTATTACTCTGTAATACAAACTCCATCGGTATCGAAAGCGGTAACATTGATACCTACAGTCTGACTCAGAGAAAAGTATACAAAGCGCCTGTTAGGTTTGAGATTTTCTGATAAACTATTTTACTGATTGGTTTAATTTTGGTTTTAAAAAATTCTTTATTCTTTAACATATTAAAACGACAACATTCATTCGTAAAGCTATATAGTACTTAAAAGCTAAACAAAAAGTAGTGATCTTAAAATTAATTTGGTTCAGGCTGATACGCCTTTATAAAACTACTTACAATAAAATGATTATATTTGAAAACTGTATGTTTTACACTTCGAATAAGTACATCACAACCATAGGTTGGACACCACTTATGTATGGCGTACTTATTTCAATTTTACCGATTGCAAGACTTTGGAGTGCTGATTGTTGTAGTAAAATACCTACAGCTAACTACTTTTTGCAGAAAATGACAATGCCAGATTCTTCCCCACCATCAACCGCTAGATGTACAAGATAACGAATAAATGTAAAAATATCTCCGTTTCTTATTAAAATTATTGGTTTAAAATAAAGTTTTGTACATCTAGCGAGTCGAAAAAATGAAGCGAATTATTCATTGTTTTTGTTATTCTTCTATAGGAGTTGCGAGAGTATTAGAAAATGATACTGATTATGATTATGCAATATGAAACCTGTATACGTCCCCAACAAAATGATAGGTACAGCTTAAATGGTCACGTAGTTTTGTAGGTGGGGCAAAGCTCCATTGAAATGTGGCAATGTCATTTCAACCATAATCAACCCCTGCATACCCCAATTTTACCACTAAGAATGGTTCTTACGGTATATTTCAGTCACTTTCAGACATAATAATGCTTAAAACTCGCGATTTATTTCCACCTCGTCTCCTAAACCGCTCAAATCGCCATTGTAAGTAAAACGGGGCTTTAATTTTTATTCGGATTCGCGTGACAAAAAATTCTCACTTCGGCCGTATTTGTCTCGAAGTCTCTGTATCAGTATTCGCGAAGCTTTCGGTCTAAATCCGGGCCTGTCAGAGAAAAAAGCGTGACGTAACGGATCCCTGCTTTATTAATCATTATATAAATAAACAGTATTATTTCAACCATTGAACAGCGATGGGAATCTGATGGGATTATTCTGATGTTTATACCTAATATATTCCCCTATTATTGTCTATTATTTTGTTCTTTCAAGATAAAGGATAACGTCATATGGAGACACTGACTGTAAGTATATGTGAAATTGGTTATTAAAAGTTACCTACCTAACATAAAAATCTAGTCAAAGAGCAGCGAATGTGTGAAAAGAAAGATATTTTTTTTTTAAATTACAAAAGTGTATCTTTTTTCGAAATCTATAGTTGTTGTTCTTAATTTTATAATAACTATTGTTTTCCAATACCGATTAAGTTTCAACATATGTTTAGATACTAAATTTTTGTGACGTAATTGGTATACTACAGCCTTAAAGAATAAGATTATGTCAAGTAATCGAATCTGGAAAAACGGCCGCGATTCAAATTAGGTTTTTAATTTATTATAGAGGAGAGAGATTGTCTCTCCTCCTTTCTTTCCTCGGCCGCTCTTAAGTTGTCACTGCGGAGATATTTCATTAGGGACAGTTTAAGCGGCTCTGACTTCGTTTGGCGTCCGTGTAAACTCACTAGGATTATTCTTACTGTACTTACGTCTATATATTGACATGAGATTAGTTACGGCTATTTTCGATGGTTTATTTATTGTATCATATAGGAATATAATATAATATATCTAGGACTATTTAGAATTATTAAACACAATATATCAAAAATGACAAGATAAGTTTTTTTCGCGCAGGGACTGGGGCACATTTGACCCGTATCCTTTACTAGATAGTTACATAAGTTATACGGCAGTCCATATCAAGTGTCTTATTTTGTAAACAAATATGATCGTCTAATTACCTGTTGTGATGTAACACTGAAGGAACTGATCGATCGAACCTGCTCATTATCGTGAAAATCAAGTGATCCGATCTAATAATGTGAAAATAAATATACAATAATTACAGTACTTATAACTCAAAATGTTAGTAGGGTAGTTTTTGTTTACAAAATAAGATACTCGATTTGGGCTTCGGTTTACAATACAATACGATTGTATATGACATCACATCAAAGGAACGTGGCGTGAGCTCGCACTTACGACTGTCAAAATTATATAAAAACTGACGATTGACCGAACTCAACCCGCTCATACTCAAAACTGTCTGTTACTAACAGCCTTACAGATATCTTTCTCGTGATCGAGTACTCTATATAACTCATAATAAGCACGTATGACTTCTTTTAATTCTGATTAATCGCTGAAAACATAAATAAGCTACGATATCAGAAAACCTAGTTATTTTTTTATAAATAAACCCCGTATTCAATGGTGTAAAGCCCCATTTAACACCGGAATGACATCAACAAGTCCTATGAAGTGTGTAATACACAAAATCGGCTTCCCTTTGTGTTAGGAAGGCAACAAGGCAGTTAATTGAAACAGTGAGAGTCGCGACTGACGACTCGCGCTACGTAGTCAGAGCGGTCATAGCAAATATTATGCTTCAGTGAGTACCACGGCGAAACCATGCCGAGATGAACAATTTTCCGGTCATATTTTAACCTCAGCGATAACGTAGTGTACTTTAGAGTCTTAAAAAAGTGGGATAAATATCATAAGCCATTAGCGATAGACGTGATCTAAGTTAGACCACGGTTTAAACAATTGGTCCCTTTATAACTTATAGTTTTTAATGAAGTGTGAAAGGGACAAAAACACGGTTAAAGTGAGGGGAGGATAAACTAGGTATATGGCATATATGCGATTAATCTCATATTTTTTATGTTTAAAAATATAATAAAACGGAATTTAGTGAGTTCCAGAGTTTCACTAAGATCAATCATCTTATATTTCATATAAGTAGTCCATACTATACTATATCTATACTATATCTATAGTAGTATATAGTCGACATCACAAAAAACATAGACAAAATCAATCTAATCTAGATCGTATAGCAAGTACAATCGAGATTAGCCGCAAGGTCTAGATTTCATTTTAAGTCGATTTATCATGAAATTTACACGTCTGCAAACTTTTTTCTTCTTTTTTTTATAGCGCGGAACGGTCTCATTCATGATGATACTCGATAAGATATATTTTCACAGTCAACACTTTCTCTATCTCGCTGTGGTGTCCCGAACGTCAGGTCTGTCTGCCCCGTACGGCAGTGCTACGACGCGCGTCGCGAACACCGCCCGCGTAGCCCGCAGCTACGGCGTAGCGTCTACGAACAGTGTCCAGTCCAGTGAAACTGTGAAACGTGATTTTCATGTAATGTCTTGTGTATTTGTGTTGTGAATTTATTGTGTTACACGGAGTTGGAATGCGCATTATGTGGTATAAGTAAAACAAATTGTGTATTTTTTTCTAGATTGAAAAACAAACATGGTTATTTAGCTGAAAATGACACAAAAATTGGACTATAAACATCGGATAATACAATTTCACTCTTCCTTCTCCTGATCGTTAAAGTATTTCTTTTTAAGTTATTCACACATAAGTTTAAGTTATTCACAACATATTCGAGTGAATGGCAACAATATACCACTAAAAGCTAAATTACTATGTTTTCCGATGTTCTAGTACAATTTTCAAGCTTGCATTTATAAACACATTTTCAACCTAAGATTCTTTTAACTGCTCTATTTAAATCGAAATTTTCAAAACAGTTTAATGTTTGTAAATTAAATATAGCAGCTTTAAGGAATTTTTCCTACGTTCGTTAGGATTAAAAGAAAGTATAAGTATTATGTTTCGTATAGGTATGTATGTTCCCTTTTGAGCTCCCGGGCAAGGATCATGGCATGACCTTTGAGAGATAACACGACGTCTTCTATGATGTTCCGCCGTTTTCAAAAGCCTATATTTCAACTAATTACTGTTCCGATTTTGCTTTAGTTACTATATTATTTAAAAGCCTATTGTGAGCTTTCATTTGTGTTTAAATTCATTAAAAGTTTTGCGGTTTAATACTGAAAGAACTTGATTAAAAAAATCCAAATGACAAAGATGATTTTTGTTTGAATTATCTGTTACTGACTTTTATTTATCTATATAATTTATATAAACTCACGCCTGATCCCCTATGGGGTAGGCAAAGACGATGGACACCCATCTGCTGCGATCCTGGCACACAATCCTTGCCTTCATATTCATCAATCTCTTCATGCACGTTCTCGGTTTGTAGTAGACCCATTGATCTCCCATAAACAACTAGATACACAGTTTGCCTTTTAAAAATGTCCGAGCGCAAAGAAGGTCCAAACGGATGAAACGATGACGAACGGAATGGACCCTCATTTGCTTTATTGGACATTATTTGTACGTTAACAATGGACCCTTATTTGGACGTTTTTAAAATTGTTTTAGTAAGACCTTTGTCTATCTAGTTGTTTATAGGAGATCAATGAGTAGACCGCACTTGGCCCTTTTTCAAGACATCGCCAATTGGTCGACTACTACTGTCTTTTAGGTGTTTTATTAACCTGAATACCTAAGACCTTCAAGAACTTATTATCTTATCAGTCGAATTAAACAATCATAGGGGAGAATACAGGGTTTGAATTTATATGATAGTATGCAAGATACATTGTTAGATTTGTCTTAATTAACTAACATATTTTACGCCCAAAAATCAGCCGTTTTTTTGTTTATTTTTGTAATATCATTTACTTCTTATTTTCGTATGTTTGTTAAGCAGGACCTTCTCTAAAAAGCAGATAACACTTGTTATTCGCGAGGTTTACGATCTTTATATTGACTCCGGGGAAAGGCTTTGCGTAAGAGACCCTGTATCCATTATGTAAAGTGTTCCAAAGGACATGCTCATGTTATTTACAACTACGAGTAGCTTTCTTACCCGTGGGATTACCTGAGATTGATGCTTTCCTGTGGGAAATTGACGATTTCCCGGGGTAAAAATAGCCATTTCAACATTATAACGCACTTTCACATCGATCTGATTGTTATATCATTCATAGAAACTCACTCGACAGTTGGTAAGTTCGAACTCAAAATTGTCTCTAAATGTCGCTCTTATTTAACCAGTGCTTCGTGTGTTTAATTGAGACTTGAATTTTCAAAAGTTGTATTATCTATTTGTATTTTATATCTCTTTTCGGTAAATTAAATGTTCGCTAATTCCGTTTTCCTACTCGTGTATATTCACATACTTATAACCATTTACAATAATATCAATAGTTACATAAGAATATATGTAGTTCAACAGTTAGTCCATAATATAAAAAAATCCTAGATCTCTAAATAAGAACGATGTCACGATTTCTTGAATGGAAAATAAATTCCTAAATAAATATTATTATTCTCCAACCCAGTGTCTAAAATAGATTTTTCTTTATAGGAACGAGGGTTGGTCTTGATTTAAGAATTATTTTTGTCTTTTTTCATTCAATTAATTCCATATAAAATTAACAAGACTACCTATTTAAATATTATACAAGGCTACCTATTTAAATAATATACAATGTCAATTTCTCAAATCTAACGTCTACATTTAATGCGTACAGTGAAGTTTTTCGAAAAAAAAATGTTATGCAAGTTGTTATTGACAAACGGATCGATAAACATACCGCGTAAAATAGTCCAGTCCCACATGAATAAATGCCTAGTCATTTAATTTGTTGATGTTACTGCGGATAATCTATTAGGTAGATAGAGTTTTACAACATACCTATCTAAACATATTATACAATATTTTTAAATGACTATATTTCAGTACATACAAACTGCCTAAAATTTTCTAAAATTGACAACATTTTAAACGCACGATTGATGACAAAAATCCAATTTCTAAGTTCAAATTCTAGCAATTGGAATTTAAGAATTAGATTTCCTACCAATTTCCGAATAAATAGTTTGACTCAATCCAGTCGTCCCTGGGCATCAATTCAACGGATTACTTTGATGAAATATATTAGAAATTCGAATAGAAAAGCTGCTTGGTATTTACGATTTAGACGTCCAAATATTCGGAATTTAGTATTGGTACCAATTTCCTGGCAATGTTCGTGTAAATACAATAAGCTTAGATCGAATTTGTACATTTCAGTAATATCATGCTTTCCTGGTATGTCTGCCAGAAAACCTTCCACCCTTGTGACGATAATCGTTCCTTGAAGGTACTCTTTCTTCTTTTCTTTTTTCGTGTGGTTAGTGACCAAACTATTTGTCAGAGTTATTCAGGCCGCCCATTGGTCTCTGACGTGGCTTAACGACTGCTGCCGAGCGACAGCAACCGGGACCAACTGCTTAACGTGCTTTCCGAGGCACGGAGGGGCTCAGATGAAAGTGTCACTAGCGGTCACCCATCCAGGTACTGACCTCGCCCAGCGTATTACTCGCAACAGGACTACGAGCCCCTCTACTGTTTGTTATCTTATATCGACTCTTTTCCTTCATCTACATAGTTACTCCAGCTATAATGATGAATACGTCATGATAAAACTGTCATGTTTACGACCATTGATAGTTGTGTCAAGTAGTGAAACTCAATCGTCGCTGAAACTCTTTCGCGTTATGATTACCTCCTCAGCGTTGGCACCTTTTCCTTGCAAAGTGTAAATGTAAAAAAAAATATGTTGACGTGCAAAAATGTACACAACGTGCTTACTTGCAATAAAGAAATTTTACTGTGACTTTGACGTGATGGTTCATGGCACTTTGTTCACCTGGGTGAATAAAGTGTATTTTTCTATTCTATTCTATTTTTATTTGAATGGCTTCTACTCTTATTCAAGAGATAATTTCGCCAATGTCAAGTGTTTTAGAGTATTCATGTAAGTAAAAAAAAATGAAAAAAAAAAATACGGGTATTTTTCATTGTCCTTAAATCACCTAGGAATCATTTGAACCAGGAGATATCACCTTATATCAATTGTATTCAGGTTTAGGATTAGATGCGTAACCCGATTCTACTATACTTAGTATACGTAAGTGTAGGTCTACTTTCCTGTTACATTATTTCAAACCGGTTCACATCTAGTAATAAATCCAGATGCTAGCTTTAACAAACCGCTGCTAGACTTAAAATCAGGACCTCGGTTAGAAGGTTAGCTATTTCCCAATTGAACCATTATTTCTGATTTATAGTACACCTTCAGGTACAAAGTAACAACAGTGGCAGAGATTGATTCGAACTTTAGTGTTCAATAAAAGTGCTGAAATTAAATGAGTAATATTCAACTAAAGAGGAATTCATCAAGCTCTATATTGAATCGAAATAAAGCCTTTTGTAAGTTTTGTCGGTTAAATGTTAAAGATAATGGTTATTCCATAGATACCTACTGCAAAGAATAGTAATTTTGGACTCGTCTAAGGTCGAATATTGTAAACCAGCTCCCTCGTTGTAAGGGAAGTTCTGTGCCAGAGCAGTGGGGCAATATAAATAGACTGATTGTAATGATGTCAATCAAGCCAGCTGTCTTATGCATTCCGCATAAGACAGCTGGCTTGATTACTAAACTTTCATTATTCCTTTAACCGTTAACGATAGTCACCACTTGGGTACAAGGGTTGGTATATCTCTAAATAGCTTACATTTCAACATCATCAGTCTATTTATATTGCCCCACTGCTCTGGCACAGACCTTCCCTTACATCGAGGGAGCTGGTGCCATGATCCACCACACGGGCCCAGTACGGATTGGCGGATTTCTACACGCCTTAGACTTTTTTTCTTGCATTTGCAATTCATTAATTTCTTATTTGAGCCATTTTTCAAATAGAAACCTATTGTATTCTTGTACGTTTTCCCAACAGAGCCTTCAAGTATAATGTAGAGGTACAGGAGGTAGAGTAGAGCGAGTAACAATAGTAGAGTTGGTCGATACGCCGCGGCACGCAACGCTCTACCGACTGTAAATCCAGAGAATTCTGTTTTTCTTGACGGTTTATTTTTAGCTGCAACCCGTAATAACGTTCCGGTATTACTACTTCGTTTAACTCCAGTGTTTGTCTGTTAGTTTGTTAATTGTTTCTGTGGTTTTGTTTGAAGAGAAGAGTTTTATACGTCTATTTTGTTTGTTCACTGAAAAAAAAGGGTTAGTAGTAGAGTTATCACAGTCAGCTAGCCGACAGTTAGCCGCAAACTGTTTGCCTGGGGCCACAGCCAAAGGTTGTCGCCGACTTATCGCCCAGTCACCGTATCAGCGCCCGCGCCGCGAGTCGTTCAGTATTCTTTGTAGAAACTCCATACTGCAACGCACACTAATGGCATACCTAACGGCATCGCATTATTATGACAACTGGTTGACAGTGAGGGGCGAGGCGAGGCGGTGCTGGTTGGATACGTGTGCGGCAACGCTAAGGATTAGATTTGGCGGCCACGACAGAAGCCTATTGTCATATTTATCGTATCTCATATCCCAAACTTCATTTAAGACCCAACTTGGTTCCTAAGTATTCCTAACTTAGTCTTCTAGACAATGTCGTGGCCGTAGCGAAACATTGCGTGCATGAAGGAAAAAATTGGCCGCGCTCTTTGGAGGGAGTCATAAGCCCATCACACACAATGAAGATACTATAAAATATATATTATCTTCGACATATCGGTCACCATACAATTCAATGGACCACCACACTTAAGATACTCTAATGTAAAATATATATTATATTCACTGTGTGTGGTGGTCTTGTGTAATTGTATGGTAAGCGATATGTCGAATAGATATATTATTGATGATTTTGCACATTCTTGTTGTCACTTTCATTCTTAAGCCTCGTATCCACATTTGACGCGCGACTTGTTGCACAACATGTCGCTCATCATGTTAAACTGCAACGATGAACTTTTTTAGTAACGTTATCAGTCCAGGCAAACGTCGCGCGTTGTTGTGCAACGTTGCAGTTCTTATCGAGTGTCACGAACTGCGCGTCAATCGTTGCTTAGTGGATACGAGACTTTATACGTCAGAGAGACGTCTGTTTGTATATGTTCGACTTCTATTGAAAATTCACACAAGTGGCATATACCTACGCTTAAAATGACATTGCCAGATTCTGCCCCACCATCAACCGCGAGTTGTACAAAATAACAAACAAAATGTAAAAATATCTCCGTTTTAAATTAAAATTGTTGGTTTAAAATAAAGTTTTGTACAAGTTGCTATTCGAAAAAGACAGCTTAATTAAGAATTCAGAAAATAGTAAGAAATCGAAGCGATTTATTCATTGTTTTAGTTATTCTTCTATAGGAGTTGCGAGAGTACTAGAAAATGATACTGATTATGATTATGCAATATGAAACCTGTAATAAGTCCCCAACAAAATGATAGGTACAGCTAAAAAGGTCACGTAGTTTTGTAGGTGGGGCAAAGCTCCATTGAAATGTGGCAATGTCTTTTGTCATGCGAAAACGATGTCTGCGATGTTAATATGGCTTACTCCATTAGGTCATTCCTTGCTTCATGTAGCCAACCAATGTCGTGGCCGTAGCGAAACACTGTCGCGTGTGATACAGCGTGTTCTAATTTCGGTCGCGTGTCTCCCACTATTATCACGCCCCGCGACCCCATCCCGATGGCTTGCCGTAATTTTTTACGATAACACTACACGAATTATATTTATCAGTCTTCCGCGTCATAACTTGCAGAGAGCTCGTAAAATTTTGTACAGCCCTGTACGTAGAAACGAGCTTTTCAAGCGCTGAAGCATGAAGCAAAGAACGCCCGATGGAGTAAACCATGTTTACACAGACACCGATCTTGCTTTAATTTTTTTAGCTAATCTGACACTTTATTTAAATGATGAAAAATTTCTAGCCCGTGGATAGAACTTGAACCTGATGGAAATTTTTCATCATTTTATTTATTTTTATTTATTTATTTATTTAAACAATATTGTCACAGCATTACAGTCACTTGACCAATGCGCTGTGCAATTCATATTATATTATACAATCACTATAGTCTAATTTAATTATTAATATACTTATTATCATAAAAATAAATCTGACTCTGTCATTCGTTTATCCATTGTTTAAATTTTCATTACAAGTGGAATAGGTATATAAAAATCAGATATATATCTCATTCTAACGTATGACAGTGAAAGTAACAACAATGGCAAAGGCCTCTCCCCATACAAAATATAGTTTGGGCTCTCTCTGTTATCTTGATTTTTTTTCGTTCATGCCAGTAGCTGTTTACTAGTAACAGGTATGACATTATAATAGAACCTGGGACATCCTTACAAGTCTAGCCTACACTACTTGTAAACCACTCGCTGTTTCTTTGTGATGCCGGATATTTATTAAAATATCCAGTCATTCATAATATAACATGAGTAATTGAGCGATTCCATTTTACGAAGTTCATTAATAACTATGGCTTTACGACAACTAAAATGCTAATAAAGTGAAGGATTACGTTTTATTACTTAATCAACTTGTACACACGAATGTCATTATTTAACTAAGGATAAGATTTGTAGTAGCTTTTTCGTTCGTTGACTAGTTCGTAGCTTTACGTGAGCTCGCTCTCACGACTGTCATGTGAAATCTGACAGTTGTATGACAACTCAAACAAAGTGCTATCTATAGATTATTCCGTGCGTGTTTGTTCGCCTACAAGAGTCGCCGTAGCGTCATCACTGTGGACGAAGCAGCTCGACAGTCACGTTCACTCCCGAGCTCGTAGTGGGACTCTTGACCATAGCGCCAAACTTCAAATCCTGCGTTAATCCTCCAACAACTTCACCATACTGTCTTTCATCATCAGCCCGTACAATTAACATCAACTTCACTATTGTAGCGGTTCCAGAGTGCCACACTAAATCAATGCTAACCGAGGCGTCCGCTGCATCGAAGCGTCAATTCATAAGTTAACACTTATCTCCACAACGTAACCCACACATTTGTTATGTGATAAAAACAAAAGACGCGCGTATCCGACGGAATACGCGCGTCTACGAGCGAAAAGCGCAAATATGTGCATTAAGTTGTGGAGAGAAGTGTTAACTACTAAATTGAGACGCTTCGAAGCGCTTCGACTTTGCTGTAGCATGAACTGCCCCCTTACCATGAAGTCTTATAGCAGGATTTCTTCAATAATACTTTGTTATTTCGTACCATGACGACCTTAATAAACTTACTTTAAGGTCTTCATGATAAGGGGGCTGATCCTATACGTGTGAGCATGTGATTTGAGTGACAGTTGCGTTTAGGTCACATATTTTGACTGCCACGACAAAATCACACCATATACCTAATTAAAGCCGTACCTTTATAAAACGAAAGGCAAAAAAACAGTCCATAATTTAGATAACCTAGTATTTTTAGAAGTTCCGAGTACTAGGAACAGGTTTCCTGCCTATTATTTTTTCCCACGCTGTTTCTAGCACACCGATAAACTTTTGAAATTAATACTATGATAAACCACACGCCACCGGCTCTACCTTAGTTACCGTACAATATTTATTAGGTGCGGCTTTCGGGCCAATTTAGCTGTTCATGTGAAAGAAAATGATACATCTGTCGTATGTTTATTTCAGGGATTTAGGACATACAATTTAAGATGTGTTGCTTTGCAAAAGTATCAGCATCATGAAGGAAAAAAAAATCGCCGCGCTCCATAGAGAGAGCCCAAAGTATATGCCTGTCTGTCGAGACCTATATCTCAGAAACGGATGGACGGATCAAGTTGAAATTACGGGGATAAGTTGCATTGCACGGAACCCTCGGTGCGCGAGTCCGACCGGTATTTTATATGTTAGACTTCTATTCAAAATCCAAACAGTCAAAAAACAAGTGAGTGGCAGAGGCGCGAAAATGGCATGCAGGAGCTGCGATGTAAATAATTAAAATATGGCTAACTCCATCGGTAGTTCCTTGCTTCATGACATAGGGCTACTATAACAACTCGTGGTCATATGGGTATGAAACCGGCTTCAAAGAAAAAAGAAGTTTCGCTTCTAACAATGTGCTTCACCGTTTCTTACAATCCGCATACAATAGACACTATTACTAGCGCCACTAAGCGAGTATCCGTCGCATGTTTACCGGGGGGCCCATTCTGGCCGGTCCTAAGCAAATAACCCTACAGCCTACCACACAGGACATGCCTTCATTACATATGCTACAACAGACAGAAAGGTTTATACGCACATGGTAGACTGTACAACATTGAGTATCAAGACTCAAGGGCTAAAGTACTTCCTGGATAGAGAGGCTCGTCCTTATGCTCTTGAGGGAAAATTACATTACGGAGAAACTAAGTCGGGTATGGCTAGGATACATAATAAAGAATGATATATTACGTACAGAAGGTAGGCTCCATTGAAACGTGCTAGATACACCTCACGCACACAGCTAGAAACGTACACGAGTATCAATTTGTATTAGGAATGACGGAAGCAATTGGTCTCCATGCGTGATTTTTCCATTTATTTATTTAGTTTATTATTGGACTCGACAGTTCGTCATTTGCCAATGTCATGTTACAGAATATTCAAGATATCATAGTCATCTTTTCTTCATCAAGAGGACGTCGCCGTAGGGTTGTCACTCTGGACGATGCAATTAGACAGTCAAGTTCACTCCCGAGCTCGTAGTGGGACTCTTGATTCTAGATCGAAACTTCAGATCTTGCACAAATTATCCATTAAATTCACCATACTTTCACGAATATTTTCTGATTAATTTAACGTGATACTCGTATTGAACACAAAATAACCACTCTAGACATTTAATAAAAAATTATCTAATAATTTCGCAACCATTGTTTGTTACCCGCCATTTTCAAAAGCATTATTTATTATGATCGCAAATGACGCCAAACTAACGCGGTTCATTTGTTATTTTTTAAATTCGGAAATGCGGCAGCCCTAGACCTACAGCCGTATGTCAGTAGTTTAAATAAAGAACACCGTGAGTCTTCGTTCTGTAGCTTCCTTACTTTGTGGCTAGGACGCAATAATGACGATGTGCTTCACCCTTTTTGTTATTAAACCGCTACATGTGTCGGACGTTCAAAGCAAAAGTTGCAACGACGGCATATTGTCGGCCGATGCACCGATTGCAAATGCGGTTCTGGTGCAAACGACGTGCCACGTAATATGGTGCAATTTATGACCGGGTAACTTCGGTTACATGCACCCTTCAAGATTCTAACAAAGGCAATATCCTGACCTAACGTATACAAGTGCCTAGAGGTGGAAACGGATATAATAATTGAAATCGAACGCTGCAGTCATACTGACTGTGTTTTGCAGTTTCTAAACTAATCATCATAGAACCTGCGTTTTTAGCCATTTCAAATTTAGTTTAATAAATAAAATACAAGCCAAAAACGCGTCTGGTTTGTCCATCCGAAATGAAAATAAAATAGCAACGAAAAAACGAGAAAGTCCCAAAAAACAGAGTGCATTAGTAACAATAAAAGAATACCTCCAAAAATACATCGCAACCCGATGATTTTAAAACGAACTGAGGGAGGATCGCTAAAGGGAAAAATTACTCAATTCATCGGGGTCTTTTACACCCCATTAATCCGCCAGATTGGGCCCTTTGGCGCTAAAATCCATAGCCTTTCGATAAATAGGCTCGACTCAGGTTACTTTCTTTTGCAAGCCGATTGGAAATATGATAATTTGAACCATAATTTACACCAAAGCTTCATTTTACGTGTCATCAGTCGTGTGAATTAATGAGATTGAGTAATGGAGGAAATTCGTGGAATGTCGGAGTAGTTTTAATAAACATTCATCATTGAAATTACAATGCCAGATTCTGCCCCACCATCAACCGCATGATGAACGAGTAAATGTAAAAATATCTCCGTTTTTTTATTATTGGTTTAAAATGAAGTTTTGTACAAGTTGCGAGTTGAGAAAACAGCTTAATTAAGAATTCAGAAAATAGTATGAAATCGAAGCGAAGTATTAATTGTTTTTGTTGTTCTTCTATAGGAGTTGCGAGAGTAGTAGAAAATGATACTGATTATGATTATGCAATATGAAACCTGTAATAAGTCCCCAACAAGATGATATATGAGCTTCAATGGTCACGTAGGCAAAGCTCCATTGAAATGTGGCAATGTCATTTGTCCTCATCTAAACGAGGCTATATGAAGGACTCACTATCCTTATAAATTAAAAGTGATATTTTAGCCTAGACTTAGGCTACCTATGCTGAGCTCGGCCCCTTTTACCACTGCATGCTGCTCGATGGTATCGCCTGAATTAGGTACCTACTCATATCTCTTTAGATACTTAATTAGAAATAATAGGGTATCTGTTCTTATTTTAATAGTTTTTTAAGTATCTGTTTTTGATTGATCGGTGTGTTTATGTATCTATTATTGTCTTGTACGATTTTATGTAGTGTATAGTATGTAGTGATAAATAAATCTGTTCACAGTCAAAATTCTTTATTGCAAGTAAGCACGTTGAGTACATTTTTGCACGTCAATATATTTTTTGAATTTACATTTACACCACTTTGCAAGCTTTGTTTCTCTTTCTTCTATCTACCTACCTGTCTGAACACCTGACAATAGGTTTGGTCACTACATGAAAAAAGAGAGAGAGAGAGATAATGCCAAAACGGAAGCTTCTGTCCTCGTCACGAGTCTTGGAGATCGTATTTTAATGTCAACCGTAAATAAGCTTCAAATAGTTTCGAAACTAGTTATCTTGGTGTAACTACTGTGTAAGTCTTAACGCCCAGCAGCGCGGACAATTACTGACTTAACTCAGTCACTAACTCGTCTCGAAGTTACGTCTCGGAACGAATCCCTCTGCAGTTGCGACCTGTAATAATATGCAGTACACTCGCCTACAACTAGCGCAAAGCATTTATTGGGGAAGTATTATGCGACGTAGAGGAAGAACAGTGGTGATAGAACTCCGTGCATACTCCACCTATGGTATCATCTTTCGACCTACTTCTATCATCATCAGCCCGTATCAGTCCACTGCTGGAAGTAGGCCTCTCCCAAAGCCACTCAACCCGATTCTCGGCCTTTTGCATCCAGACTCTGCCAGTCACCTTGCGAAGGTCATCCCTCCATCTGGTCGGGGGGCGTCGCACACTACGTTTACCCGTTCGTGGCCTCCATTCGAGAACTCGTCTAGGTACCCCATCGGTTATCGGTTCTACGACAGATGTGACCAGCCCACTGGCACTTCAGTTTACTGATCCTTGTAATGCCAACCACTTTTGTTGCCATTTGAACTTGTGGGCCAGTTAAATCGTATTTATTTATTTATTTATTTATTTATTTACAGGTCGTTATACAGCATGTTACATTTGAAAAAAATACATGTATAAAAATATATAATGCCAATTACATAACAACACAAAATGAATTTCAATGAAACATGTACCAAATATTATATAGTATATATAAAAAAATGAATATAAAATAGATAATAAAGGTTAACTAAAATTTCGAGTCTATGTCTGTCTATCTACGTGTGTGTATGTTTGTGTGTGCCTGTGGGAGAGTGCGTGTGTGTGTGTGTGTGTGTGTGTGCGTGTTTGTCATTCTACGGTCGGTTGGTCTGTGAGTGCTCTCAACAGCCTGCGGATATACTCAGGCTGTGACATAAAGAAAACATCGGAGTCTGCCATAAGGAGCTCGTGAGTGTTAACACATCTGTGTAGAACCGAATTGGCGGCATAGTTGGTGTGGGCGAAGGAGTGGTATAGTAAACGAGGGTGTCTAGAGCGATAGGCGCTCGCTCGTAATCCAATTCGTGAGATCAACTCTGGACAGTCGAGCTTGCTGTTCAGCAGAGAATGTAGTAATTTCAGGTCCGCTACAGTTCGCCTGTCCCGCAATGACATCATCCCATGCAGCTCAAGGCTCTCTCTGTAATGGTGGGCACCGATCCTGGTCCGATAATTTAAAGCGCGTACAAATTTTCTCTGCACTGCCTCCAGCCCATCAGAATGAGTAATGTACGCCGGTGACCAAATGGGGGAAGCGTACTCTAGCAAGCTCCGCACGTATGCAAAGTAGAGGGTTTTTAAGGACTGAGGTTTTTTAAAAGCTTGAGTTACACGAAATATAAATCCGAGCATCTTCCTAGCCTTCTGAGTAATGCAATCATAGTGTAATGCAAACAACAATTTAGAATCAAGCATCACTCCTAAATCTTTGATGTGTGAAACTCGCTCCATAACAACACCATTCAATTTGTACGGAAAATTTGTAATTTTAAGATTTCTAGTGAAAGTCTGGCATTTTTTAACGTTTAAGTCCAATCCATTACACAGGCAGTACTCCGTTAGCCTATTAAGGTCCTCCTGAAATCTATTACAATCAATCATCGCCGTATTCACAGTCGCACCATCGATTGGCATAAATATCTTTGTGTCATCGGCGTACATTAAAAATCTCGAGTGTTTAAAGCAAGATGTGAAGTCATAGAGACAAGCATTAAACAGCAGCGGGCCCAAATGAGAACCTTGAGGCACACCAGAAGGGATAGAAGCCATTCGGGACTGGTAACAACCCAATTTAACAGCCTGAGAACGATTCTGAAGGTATGACTCGAACCATCTTAAGAGGTCTCCATGGATTCCGATGCTAGACAATTTTTGTATGAGGACGACGTGATTAAGTCGGTCGAAGCATTTGGAATAATCAGTATACACCACATCAACCTGCAATCCTTTGTCCATGAATCCAGTTATTGTATCTGTAAAATCAGCAAGGTTAGTTACCGTTGACCTGCCACGCATGAAACCGTGCTGATTAGACGGAATAACCCTAGCGATGATAGGATATAACTGGTTGTATACCACAAGCTCAAGGGTTTTACTTAAAACAGAAAGTTTAGACACAGGACGATAGTTTTCAGTCTTTTGCTTTGATCCGTTTTTGTGGATGGGAACGACAAAAGCTTCCTTCCAAACAGAAGGAAAAATCCCTTCCGAAATTGAACGACTGAAAATTAGAAACACAGGATCCACTATACAGTCCGCACAATTCCTGAAGAAAACAGGAGGGATGCCGTCCCTACCAGCCCCCTTATTGCATTTAATCTTTTTTAAGTAACCATGAACCAATTTCCTAGTGACCTCGATCGACCCGATACAGGCAACTGGGTTTGGACTGATGTTAATACCGCTGGAAGGAACACTGTATCCTTTATCGGTATAAACGGATTGGAAATAGTCCAAAAAGATATCACAAACCGCTTGACCTCCCGTCGCCACATGTGGACCATAAGTAACTTGAGCGGGTACACCGTCGTTATTCCGTAAACTCTTAGAATAATGCCAAAACTTCTTCGGATCATCACATATGGCCTCCTCACTATCCTTTATGAATTTGGACCAGCATTCCGCCTGCAACGCTTTGTGTCTCTTTCTTAACACCGAAAATGCATCATAATCCCTATCGTTATGAAATCGTTTCCATCTGTCATTAATTTTGTTTTTTTCCTTAATTATTTTAATTAATGGTTTAGAAAACCACACAGGGTAACCCGACGAACTCACCCTTAGACTGGGAACATATTCCTCAATCACAGAGTTAACTAACAAAGATTTAACTAACAAAGTCAGTGCTTCTGCTACCGTTTAGGCAATTGTGTGAAGTTTAGGTTTAAAGTTGCGTAGAGGTAGACCGAGGAGAATAAGCGTTACCTTACGTTACAAGTGATTATAATTGATTATAAGTACATACACGATATTATTAGAAACGAGTACATCCGCTAGAAGACAAAAGTGGTTGACATTGCTCATAGAATCAGTAAACTGAAGTGGCAGTGGGCTGGCAACATCTGTCGTAGAACTGATTGGGTAGACGAGTTCTCGAATGGAGGCCACGAACGGGTAAACGTAGTGTGCGTCCCACACTCCCCCGACCAGATGAAGGGATGACCTTCGCTAGATGACTGGCAGAGACTGGATGCAGAGGGCCGAGAGTAGGGTTTAGTAGCGTGCTTTGGGAGAGGCCTACGTCCAGTAGTGGACTGATATGGGCTGATGATGATGACACGAGGATATTCGAGGTTCGGTCGAGAATCGAGACTAACCGATCTAAGTAAGAATATTCGGTATATAGCTACGAAAGATGTTAAAATAAGATTATTCAGTAAATCGTAACTGAATTTCGAATGAATCACCAGGCAAATGGAACCGTCAGAAGCAAGATGCTATCCATAATTCCCATTGTTGCCGCCGCCAAAGCCTCATGCATGGATGAGCATCGCAGCCAAACCTTCACAGTACAACAGGTGGATAATATACATAAACATTTTGTGGATATCGGTTAGGCTTTTGGATAATCAAATCACTGTACTAACTATATTTATTTTATTCATTTGTTACCTACTTCATATTTTTCGTATTTGTATACCGATTTTGATGATGCTTTTTTTATATCGATGGAATCTGTACGGTTTTTTGCATACCTACCTGCATGGATCAATTGTATTTTTTTGGCTAACTTCCATTTTGGCGCCTTATATTATATTGTGAACGTGAATGGATAGTATATTTAACGTTGACCATATCAAGTTAAAACATGAATACCGTATTTTAAACTAAGAATTGTAAGCTCCCGTATTTAAACCGAGATAAGAGCTTTGATAGTCATTTATTTTATTTGTATTTCTGTTAATTTACTTTTAATTAGGAAATAAATCAGTGTCTTGTGATTTCTTGCACTGAATTAAGTATTCTAAAATGACCAAGATTAAGGTTCAATTATTGTTTAGGCCTCATCCACACAAGCAATATTTATTAATTAGTCCATAAGTTTGTGGTGATACAATAAGCTTTCTTATTGTTAAGTACCTATTTAATGAATAATTACCACCGCGACTGTACTTTATCAGAGATCTTGACAAAGAAAAAAATTAGAAAGATATCTCGTTAGTGAGTTCCGCTGCTTCTCTCGCTTCGCAATGAATCATGCTTCGGAATAACGGCTGATATACCGACGTACATTATGAATAATTCAAATTATATGTTCGATTTATTAGGGTTGGCATGATAATGTCGGGAACGTTTTCATTTGCCTGTCGTTTGGATTGTTCGAAGCGAAATTAAATAATTTCCTGCGTATGGGTATTTGTACATTCAAATGTTATACTTTCATATTCGTTTCCCTTTTGTTTCATTCATTAATGCAATTCTAATTTCACCCTTCTTCTTATGGTGCCGTCTTCTTACGACGGTTGGCGATCATTATGGCAATATGCACTCTCGACAACACCACACGGTTTAGAGACCTGGTACTCTTGCCGTACCATTGGCGTAAGTTCCTGAGCCATGATATCCTCCTTCTACCTGGCCTTCTTCTGCCCTGGATCTTTCCCTGAAGAATCAGTTGTAGAAGATCGTACTTTTTATTCCTTATTATGTGACCTAGATACTGGAGTTTCCGTTTTTTAATGCCACTAATTTCACCCACTAACGAATATTTCAAATAGGTACGGGACAACAACAGATCAATGGTAACACTTGCAGTATGATTTCAACTCTTACGACGCAGATAATAAGAACGGTCCAAAGTGTTACACTTGATCTGCTGTTAGCTGTACAATCGACCACATTTCACTATCATTCACTCACATATCACAAGTGAAGGAAAAAATCTGAAAACTGTAAAGGAGTTCCATCACGATTTTTTTTTTGTGTAATTACAAAATTATATTTGCAGTTGACGCCTGGTATGTCGATGTATGACGTTATCAGTTTCTAAAACGCAAAGATAAGTTTGTCCCTAAGTCTAGTTTATCTTTTCGTGAAAGCAAATGTTATGGTGAAGTTGCACGGAACCCTTGGTGCGTGAGTCTGACAGCCGACTCGCACTTGACCGGTTTTTTGAACAATGTAGGTATATTAATCTTATTTATACCTAGGTAATATGAGAGAAGAATGAGAAATGGACAAAAATAATATCAGAGTGGTACCCTAGGAATGGCAAAAGAAGTAAAGGGCGAGAAATGAAACGCTGGGAAGATGATATAAAAAGAGTTGTTGGTCCAGAATGGACAAGGATAGCGAGAGACAGAGAGAGATAGAAATCTTTAGAGGAGGCCTTTGTCGAAGGACAAGCTGTTGCTGGGAAATAACCGATCGTCGTTAAACGATTAAACGTTAAAACACAAATTTATATTAATGTTATTTATGTAAATAACATTGTAATTGTAATTCTTAAATGGCAATAAAGGCTTATTTTATTTTATTTATTTGTTAATAAATTAGATAATGCGATTCCATACATCTTGCATCATGCAGGTTTCCTTGTGACGTTTTCCTTAACTGGTTTTGAGAATTCGGTCTTTGAACTAGTATATGCCGAGGTTAACCAGCAGATACAAGTTCGTTAGTGAAAACGGCATTTCGAATTTAGGGATTGGATGGGGTGTTCGATGATGTTTAGGAATGTAATTGGTTGATCAAAGTGAAATGCGACCGTTTTGGAAGCGTATCAAACGGCCATAGTGGCCCTCAGCGGAGTTTCAATAACGTATATTCAGAGCTATCCATGCTGATTATAGTTACGCAGTTATCACTGAAACCGGCCGAAACTGAAACTGATATTTTTCAGCTTCGATGCAAAATATGTGTCGTGGCAAACGGGTGAACGGATACTGATGTAGTATTTTTGAGAGATGATTTAATCTTAGCTATCATTCTATAATGTACGAGATTTAGTACAGCGAAGAAGTATCGTATGGTGAAAAAAACCATCATGTGAAACCGGCTTGTCTGAGAACATTAAAAAATCTCAGACATATTTTTTTATGTTTTTACAGTCATCTTTATAAAATAATAATAATAAATATATAAGTACTTATAAATAAAAAATTGGGGCCAAATCGCTGCCCTGCGGAAGAGTGCCCAAAAGGCTGGCGACGTTACCTCGTTGTATAGCCAGCGATATACGCTGGCCGAGGTAAGCGCCAGCCCTTTTTTTTTATTACTCACATTTTTATAGATTTTTCTTAACCGACTAGCAGTACCCGTAACTTCTGTTCCGCTATCGTTCGTTCCGTCTCACACCTCCCAACATAAGTAAAATACAATCCCGGGACTTTACACTAAATCGAACTGAAGCCCGGGTGAGCAAATTGAAAACAGTCGACTTTGGCTCGTTATGGAGCCGAGTCTGCCATTTATCTTCATTCGGCCTTTCAATAGAATTGCCGGCGACGTTTTCCGCAACTCAAACGGTGGAACTACTTATTATTTCGAGCAGTTCGAGCTAACGATTTGGCTTCAACTCGAGCGCACCTGTCTTTTGCCTGAGTTTACAGGCGGGGTCGCCTCGGGCGGAGCGTGTGCTCTCCGTTTGTACTCGAAAATAATATAGTACGGGAGCTCGGCTTGTCATTCCCACCTTACTAATGGTCCCAATTTGACCCATTGGGACCATTAGTAAGGTAGGAACGCCCGCATGGTCAAAAGACCCGTGCTGAAGAACGACGGAACTGGCAAATTGACTTTGTAGCACAACATCTAAAAATCAAATAGTCAATATATGCAAAGTGACAGATACGTCTATGTAAAGAAAGTAAAAACGCATAACTTTGTGCATACTTACATAAGAGGAATGTTTTGTTGGTAGGGAAGGTGATTGCATAGTTATCAGCCTATCTAATGTCCTCACTCTTGACACATACCCTCGTTTCTATCGCGGAAGCTCGACCCGTGATTCACGCGAACATGTAGACTCGCTAAAATTGTGCTTATGGTCACAAATGCATACTAATAAATGGCGCAATTCGCAATCTAAAAATTAATAATAATTAATAATAAAATCTTAATTTTTAACTGTTTATATTAGTTACTTTAAGGCTTCATGCCCTGGCGCCTGATTTTAATTTTTAATTATTATTAAAGTGACGCAATTCGCAATCTAAAAATTAATAATAATTAATAATAAAATCTTAATTTTTAACTGTTTATATTAGTTACTTTAAGGCTTCATGCCCTGGCGCCTGATTTTAATTTTTAATGACTTTCAACCGAACCTTTTGTAAGTCGAAATCTATTTGTCAGGCTCCTGGTTTTGGCGATGTAATTTGATATATTACGTATTTTAGTTGATTCTTCTATTTGTTGATGTCTGTGTGACAGCGCAATCACAGAGGCTTGTACGTCGACGTTTGTGGACATTCTTTTCAGGAAAACTGAAACAGGCCCGCGGGCAAGTATATACGAGCATATACTTAGTAACATTGTAATCGGTAGTGTAACTCCATATGGTTTTGACATCACAGGAATTTAGGATACATAGAAATGGAGAATAGAATTCTGAGAAAATTGTAACCGGTTTTGATCCCTAAGAAGTAACGTCACTCTATAGCGACTATTCTATCTATCTATATTATGTAATTAAGTGTTTAACCTAATTAAATACATCACGAATATATTATAAACGGATTTCCACTAGAAATCTGTTAATTATATAAATCTGTAAGTTAATGTAAGTACAATACTAACGTAGAATATAAATATATTATGTTGTATGATGACGTCAATTTCAATATCTCAGGGTTCCGAGTATATATTTCCTTTTTTACCTGATTCTAGAAAGAACAGTTTGAGTATACGTCATACATAATGTCGGTTACTTTGCGTCCTCTTATAGCCTAAACGGTTCGATAGAATTTAGTGTAGGACAGGTAGGTATGTTGTTAGATTCGTCTTGGACACGGGATTGATATAATTTAAGCCAAAAAGTCGCCGAGTTTTTGTAATTAGTTCACTTATTGACTTCTTCTGTGAAAAAAGACTTATTTTTAATCGACTTCTAAAATGAGCTCTATTCCGGTAAGTATATGTTATTTTCTTCTCAATTTACCATGAATTATTAACAATTTACGGTAACTATCATTTATTTACCAATATCGTACATATTTTAACGTGCGGTGCGAAAAACAACCTTTTTTGTCCCAGGTAAAACACGTTTCCGTGTACCACCACGCCCGGGGAAGCGTGTAAATTATGTCGGGCTCGCCGCCCTGAAGGGGCGGAATACCGACTAAATCTCCTGGGGTGTTCCATTGTTGCCGATCCACAGCGTCAACATTTTCTAATCCTATTTTGACGTACAATGATGAAATAAAGGGGTAGTTACCATGGCGTTCGATAGCCACCCCTAGTTAAATTAACAACGGCGTAACTTTGTATGCATACAGCTATTAAAACACGAAATAGTCACGAAACCTATTTCTATGAATTGTTTAGATCGCGAACGACACGTAATAATTACAAAACGGGAAGTAAATTAGTTGTTTACAATTAAATAATTGGTAGGTAATTGAATAATAATAGTAACAATGCATTATTACCATCTGACCGGAGCGTTGCTGACGTCAAAGGCATTATCATTAGAGTCAATTTTCAAAGCTGTTTATCTGATATTACAAGTAGTGATGTGTAAGTGAGAGATACACTAGACTTCCGCTATAGATTTTGGTAATTACAGTGTTATTCGTAGATTATCACATTTGGTAAAAAAATACTCTTAACCCCACTTGTGATTCAACCCGTGTTATTTCTTGGTGCAAGTGGATCTAATCCATGGGTACAGTGCGCAGTGCGTAAGCTCAGGTTTGCATTTGTGTGAGTGCACACAGATTGTAGAGTGATATTCGGCCTGAGGCGCGACGCGTCCAATACAAACGCAACAAAATACACCCTGCCGCGCACGCACCGCACTTCACCTCTTGTACCGCTATCACTCACACAAATGTAAACCTGAGCTTACGCCTCGCGCACTGTAGCTAAATTGACACTGCACAAAACACAGTTTTTTGTTGCCTCCATCTTTACATAAGTATGCCCATTAAATTAAAAGCTACGTCCACTGATTCAAGTTTAAAAAAGGTTTCAGATGTTATACCCATCTGATGTATTCCGGTGGGATCAAGAAAACCAGATAAAACTCTTCACATCTTCCTCTTTTCAATCTTAGCACTTCGTCCGCCTTAACTGTCCATCTGTTAACAACTCACGACCCTAAGATTAACAGGTTTTAACTAAAAGTTTTCTTTAAATATACTCGTTATTAAAATATAGAATAGGCATAGTATTGGTCTTGCTTGAGACTTATTGCCAACGAAACTTGAATCTAAACACTTATTTATCTGAACGCAAATATCGATCTTCTGGTCTTGCATTTCGATTACAACCAAGCCTATTATTCCCATCACTGTTTCAAATAAACATCCTCAAGTGGTTTAACAGTTAATTAACAAAGCCATACTAATGGTAGGCTATCCGATAGCTGCGGGTCCCACCGGATGTGACGACAATTACCCTAATGCAGGAGACAGTGTGGTGGGTACTTGAGTGAAAAATGTTCGGTTTGCTAGACGGCTTTTGTTCCCGTTTTGTAAAGTTTGCCGCAAGGCATAGGCGGTAGAGTGGTAAGAATTAGGTCAGGAATGAAGCAGTATTCTGTGAAGCAAGTGAACGTTTTTAGAAGTGTTTAGACTTTAAAAGGTTTCGAGTTCCACGTAATTTATAATTTCATTTACTGTTGATCAACGAAAATTTACTCCGTTTGTTTTATATGATAGGTTCCACTTCGTTCCACCTTTTTTTTTTTAATCTTTATCACTCATATTTCAGAGAGCCATTTTTTGTAAGTCTAACTTCCTAATAGATACAGTTGGATAAAATAAAACTGGAGAGTTAGCGACTCATCCTGTGAAAACTCTACATTTAACACGGGTAAAGTCGCTAGCTTAGAGTAGTAGTTTTAACTGTATAAGTAGATACTCCATCGATTAGTTATCTCCATTATAGTTTGATATAAACATCCAGTTTCATTATCAATACAGGTTTACAGTGACTACAAAGAAGAAAGAACGACTACCTAAATTTAAAAAAGATTTTATGTAGAAAGATATATATAGGTAAATATATTATTTAGTGAACTATCTGAATGGCTTAGCATTACAGATAGTTCAACCGATCCCCGTTGTCCGGCAACGTGCCCAAAATGCTGGCGGCATTTCCCCTCTGGATCGCTAGGCATCAGCCTAGCGATCCAGAGGGGAAATGCCGGCCAAAATGCTGGCCTGTATTTCGCCCAAAGGATCACCTTTGGGCGAAATACAGGCCAGCATTTCGGTCACGCGTGGACTCCACGAGCCATAATTGTAATGCTAAGCCATTCAGATAGTTCAACCGATCTATTGTATATATAGTTTTTAGTTTAGTTTATATTTTCTAGGTTAATTCAAATTCAAATATTTTTATTAATTTAGATTACAAGATCCATTTTGTGTTAGTAGTTGTACTTAAAGCTATGTTAGTACTTACATAAATAAAATAGGTAGTTCAGACACTTACGTATATTTATGTGTTCATCTCCCCCACGATTAATATTATAATAGTTATTTTTAATTTTTATTGTTTTATGAATAAATGCCTATTTATTTAGTGTATATTATGTAGTGATAAATATAGGTTTTCTTTCTTCTTCTTTAGATGTACAGATATCCGCTTGCGCCTGTCGTCCGCACCACCCAGCTTACCGAGGTTAGCTTTTGTTCCCCACCCTTTGTCGGTTACGGATGATCGCGCGTGACTGGGGCACAAACGCGGCGTGTTTAGGCCGCGCTTGTAGGGACTAAACGGATTCGGCCCTGTTTGCTTTAGTGCCGAGTGTGCGCCCCTTTGATTGACACGGATATTTCATATAACTCTTCTGGATTCCTGCGTGCCACGTACAGTTGACAGCAGATCAATGGTAACACTTGCAGTACGATTTCAAGTCTTACGACGCAATGAGTAAGAACTGTAAAAAGTGTTACCATATCTGCTGTCGACTGTACCACTACTTCGTGCCATTTGAAGGCAATGCCTGTGTTAGATGGCTCGGGAACAAACTTGCCTGTCTTTTGGTTTGGCTTGTCGGGACTAAACGGATTCGATTTTATCTGCTTTTGAGTCGACGAGGGCACTTTTCATTGATACAGATAATAGGTAACTCTTCTGATTCTTGCGGCCATGCACGGGAACAGCAGATCAATGGTAACACTTGCAGTTCGATTTTAAATCTTACGACGCACATAATAAGAACGGTCCAAAGTGTTACACTTGATCTGCTGTTAGCTGTACTAGATAATAATGCATGTGGGTATAAGGTGACTGAGGCATAAACGCGTCTACGCTGCATGTACTCGGAACTATTTACTATAGTCTGTCAATGTCGTGCTTGCAGCGCCCACGGGGTTCAGGGGTTGGCGGAGACGAGGGAATACGGTCTCGGGGGGGTGCGGGCGGTGTGAAGCGAGCTAATTACTATGTGTACATAGTACGTGTGACAAAATATTCGTTTAATTTGCCTATTCGACAAACACAGCAAATAAAAAATACGCGTTTCCGTGCGCTTGTCGGTTTCGTTCGACCGACGATGTTTGAGTGTTTATATTTGGCTCTCATGTGGACGGTCGTATTTGTGTGTATTGGCATATTCGTATATATACCGAAGCCCAAATCATGTGTCTTATTTTGTAAACAAAAACCCTACCCTACTAACATTTTAAACTGTTCTGTGATCATTGCATAGTTATTTTCACATTATTAGATCGGATCACTTTATTTTCACAATGATGAACAGGTTCTATAAATCAGTTCCTTCAGTGTTATATCACAATAGGGAATTAGACGATCATATTTGTTTACAAAATAAGACACTTGATTTGGGCTGCGGTATGCGTCATATATTTTTTCAAATACGACAAAAATCCAATAGCGAATACGAAAAAAATTAAAAAAACAAAAACAGCAAAGCACTTGGCTGTCACTACAGTTTGTAACGGTTGTAGTTGCAGTTGAATCCTATTCTTTCGCTGTAGCACCGAATGTTACTTCCTTACAAGCACTTCGTTCATTTCGTTTATCTCCTCAACTAGTTCACTAACAAGGAAGAATACTCATTCGGATAGCGATCGGAAGCCGGTGCCACTGTAATCGCCGATTAAGTGGGGCAAGTGCTTGCTGCCGCGTCTTGTCAGACAATTACGAAGATAGACACGGCGATACGAGCCCCTAGCAGGTGGAACACCCAACACTTTGTCCGGAAAAAGTTTATAAGATTTCGTAAATTATTTGTGAAGTGACCTGACTTGAGATCACGATAGGATCGATAAATTAATTCAAGTTTGTCGCCTGTTAACTATTGGTAATGTAAGGCTTATGGGACAGATTGAATTCTATAGTACTGACCTAAATTAGACAGCATCATCATCAGCCCGTATCAGTCCACTGCTGGACGTAGGCCTCTCCCAAAGCGCGCCAATCAACCCTACTCTCGGCCCTCTGCATCCAGTCCCTGCCAGCCATTTTGCGAAGGTCATCCCTCCATCTGGTCGGGGGGCGTCCCACACTACGTTTACCCGTTCGTGGCCTCCATTCGAGAACTCGTCTACCCCATCGGTTATCGGTTCTACGACAGATGTGACCAGCCCACTGCCACTTCAGTTTACTGATTCTATGAGCAATGTCAACCACCTTTGTCTTCTGGCGGATATACTCGTTTCTTATTCTATCTAACAGAGAAATTCCAAGCATAGCTCTTTCCATAGCTCGCTGAGCGACCTTGAACCTGTGGGCCAGTCTCACCGTAAATTAGACAGAAGGATTAAAACTATAGTGAGCCATTACTACAAATTATTATATATAAACGAATATCACTCACTTATATTGTTGAAGTCGGCAATTAGTGCGCGAAGAAACTTCAACGGCGACGCGGGCGTGGCGCGCTCACCTTGAAAAAGACCGTCGAAATCGGTCGAAACTGTCGGTCTAATTGCCGACTTCAACAATATTAATGAGTGATATCCGTTTATATATAATAATTAGACAGAAGGAATAATTTCTGTACATACAATTTAAGAAATTACAGAGCTCTGAAGAAGAATTTTGAAAACATCAATTTACGACAATGTATTTGTATAGGTACCGAGTCGTATTATGCGAATTCCTATCTAATAATTATAAGAAAATCTCTTATTGTTTTTTGCTGGTGGTAACTAGTTTTTCTCTTTATTTCTCATAATTACCTATAAACGATCAATCTAGTTTTTATATATATTTTTGTATATTTAATTCTGTAAAATCCTTGTCGAACCACATTGGTTATTTAGGAGCTCAAAATCTATTCACCAATCACAGCAGCTATTTAAGTTTCATCCAAGCTCATTAAAAAAAATTGATTTGATTTTTAAATTTTTTTATTAACCTTAAATAAAAAATATTACAAACCAAGACAATTAAAATCGAGGCTTACAATCTAGGAACACATTGCGTTTTACAGGCTAAAGGTGCCTATATAAAACTTTTGGCATACAGCGCAAACTATTTGAATCTTAGCAGAATTTGTATTGCAATATTTGCAATCTTAGTTCTATGCGCATTATGTGCCAATGAGTGAAAAAAAATACTCTTACGAAGAATAAAAACTCTGTCAAGTCCAAAGTTCCGACCGACACTGTAGGCCAAAAACCTCTATTGCTATACTCCTATCATGGTTCACTCAATAAATCGGCTCTCTCTTTGTGTGTCCCCTCGGGACGGTTCAAAGCTTTGTGAGAGCGGCCCGTCCATCGGCCGGCCGGCCGTTCCGATGGATTGCTTTGTGTTAATTGATGAGGTTTGAGGTTTGTCACTACGTAATCGAGTCGGAACAACGTTTTGGAAGGTCTTGTGTCACCCGTCACCTGTCGACCATTTTAGAAACAGACTCAGCTGCATTTTCTAAGCTAAACGTGATGATTTTGGGTACAGCCCCCTTACCTTGAAGTCTTATAGCAGTATTACTTCCATAATACTTTGTTACTTCGTATAATGACGACCTTAAAGTAAGCTCATTAAGGTCGTCATTGTACGAAGTAACAAAGTATTATGAAAGTAATACTGCTATAAGACTTCAAGGTAAGGGGGCAGGTCATAATTTCAAAAAACATTTGCTCGAATAACGTTAGTCCGAAATGCATTTATTTCGAACGACTTTCTGTCGACTAACGTTAGTTCGAATGGTTTTTTTTGCGAATAGTATCTCTAACCAGATCCGACAAGGATGTTTAGGTTCAAAAGGCTCTGGCTTGGATAATTTTTATTCGCAAAAAAAACCCATTCGAACTAACGTTAATAGACAGAAAGTCGTTCGAAATAAATGCATTTCGGACTAACGTTATTCGAACAAATTCGCAATTACAACCTGGACCCGATGATTTTACCCAAGGGATATAAATTAAATCTATCGATCAACGCTGCCTCGAGTTTAGGGTCGCATGCCATAGTGTAGAATATTTAGGGTCGATACGCTTTCACAGATTCATTCAGTCTACGTTCATGGGGTCGAATATCTGTGAAATACCGTAAAAATGATTGTTCCTCTCTTTTTTTTTTTGTTATTTGCCGATCGCAAGTGATTGTATTTTTAATGCTACTGCCTTTCAAATAAGATATAAGTAGATCATATTATGTCTATAACCTAAACGGCTTGCTGGATTTATATGTATGAGATTTCTTTACATTAGTTTTTATCACGAAATTGATAAGATAAATTTTATGCCTAAATGAAGTTATGACTTATGAATAATTTCATTTTTTATTCGGTGGAAGTAATTATGACTCAGAATATAGATTGCCTTCATTAGGCCAACCACATGGATATAAATGTCTTTTTTGCTCATGAACAGTGTTTACAAGTAGCCTTTTTCATTAATTAAAATAAGGCCACAAAGATGACGTAATTACTCTTTTCTTGTTTATTACGTTTTCCTTAATAATCAAATTGTCGTAAAGTCATGGACGAAGCTAAATGTCGTGTGTTATATAATTCAATTATTCGTAACTTTCTGACCTTATCATCTCTTACCATTAGTTATTTATTCCGTTTATCCAAAGATATCGCATAAGTTGTAACTAACTTACTTTGAACTTATGTATGACTTGCGGTTTTCGCATAGATTCAAGATCAAATACCGAAACATCAAAGCCTGGAGGCTACCTACAATAATTATAAAAGCTACAAGTTATTTCTGACTCCAACTTACGTATGAGATGTGATATTTAGAACGATTTCCACTCACACAAAAAACTACACCTACCTGAAAAGATAATATAAAACTTGATTTGTTATTATGTTAGTCATACCAAGTTGTTCTTACAAACCCTCACACACACACACACTCTGTCTCTGTCTCTCTCTCTCACACACACACACACACAACAGAGGTAGAGAGAGAGAGAGTTTAGTGGCGATTAGATTCAGCGTGCAACACTCTGGAATGCCCACAAATATAATTTATTCCTTGTATCGTATTTAATGATGCAAGATTGAAATTAATACATAAGCAATGATGCATGTTAATTTCGCTTATTCGTGCCCCATCAAATCCTGTCACAGTTAATTTATTATTATTTATTTATTTTACTCACGGACCCGACAGTTCGTCATTTGCCAATGTCATGTTAATATTCAAAATATCATACGGCCTTCTCTTCATTCAGAGGAGTCGCCATAGCATCGTCACCCTGGGTATCCGCGTATTCTAGTCTTCATCCAGAGGAGCCCCGTAGCGTCATCACTCTGGACGAAGCAGCTCGACAGTCACGTTCACTCCCGAGCTCGTAGTGGGACTCTTGACCATAGCGCCAAACTTCCGATCCTGAATGAATCCTCCAATCATTTCACCATACTGTCATATCTGGAGTCAAACAAACAGGCTAATGAAGACACGAATCGGTTCGTCTACCCCCATAGGTACAGATGGCTTGTTTGCGCCGTAGTGGAGCGATATTGGACTTGCGGTCGTATGTGCCTTTTGGCTACATATGTACTGCGCCGAGTGTTACCTCAGCTAACTAACATAATAATACATAGAGTTCGGTATTAATAATTTTAACGCAACAGCTCCACAAATACCGGTGCACAAATTAAGCGTCTTAGTCTGTAAACAAATATGATTGTCTATAGTATGACCGTCTAAATCAGTCTTCGCCTGCGCGGTACAGGCATGCGGGGGAAGGCGACAACGTGCGGGTGGCAGGTGCATTTCTGTCCCCCCCCCCCCCCCCTCCCGCACCTCTCTCTGTCCCCGTTGTCGCCTTCCACCGCATCCCTGTACCGCGCAGGCGAAGACTGATTTAGACGGTCATACTATAATTACCTGTTGTAATACTGAAGGAACTGATTGATTGAACCTATTCATCATTATGAAAATAAATTGATCCAATCTAATAATGTGAAAATAACTATGCAATAATCACAGAATCTTAAAATGTTAGTAGTTTTTGTTTACAAAATAAGACACTTAATTTTGGCTTCGGTATAATTATATTATCGTTCCTATATTACATTTCAAAAACAGTCCTTAAAATATTCTAGTTAAAACCTCTAGACATTCTTGCCACGAGTTGCTAGTATTAGGGAATTGTCATCGTATTATGTGGACCACCAATGACATTACTCAGTCCTCAATATAACAGATGGATCGATACTTCTATCCCGACAAACAGCTTGTTTGCGCAACTGGTTTCAAGCCGACATTTGATTTGCGGTTGTTATGCCATCATACGTCGCTACTTATATCTATGCTTACTTATGGTAAACCTATGTAGATACTGACTCAGTCAGAAACACGTCAAACATATGGCACGATAATCATTATCAGTATGTATACATATTTTTATGTCCTCACTGCTCGGGCACAGACCTTCCCTTACATCGAGGGAGCTCGGGCCATGATCCACCACGAGGACCCAGTGCGGATTGGTGGATTACACATGCCTTAGAATATGTCCTACGGCATGGAGGTTTCATCACAATGTTTTCCTTCACCGTTTTGAGAGCATTCGGTAAATGTACGTAAGTTTTTCCTTGGAAAAAAGACGAGGAAATCTCATTGGTATGGCTGACCTGGCCGGGGATCGAACCTGGGACCTCCATATCGTCAGTCCAGTGAGCCAACCGCTGCGCCACAGACCTCTCTAATTTATTATTTATTTTATTAATGAACTCGACAGTTCGTCATTTGCCAATGTCATGTTACAGAATATTCAAAATATCATATCGTCTGCTGTTCATCTAGTCTTCTCTTCTTGTATTTATTATCTAATATAATAAATACAAGATAAAGGCAAGATAATCAATACTATGAACTGCCTTCTTACTCCAACTAGAGAAGGTTGGCTGTCAGTTTCACATTTTGCTCCTGTCTTGTTTTAAACGGAACAGTTTGGTTTTCGCACAGGTACAGCAAAGCAAAATTGGGTACTGTGTCGCAGAGAATGGAAACGTATCCGTTACGCAATGGTTAGAACAGGTTTCCTAGCATCCGAAACCGTACATTTCGCACTCGGACGTACATCAATCGTGTCCGCATCCCATGCTAATCTCGCTCATCGCACGTGAGTCCGGGTTTTACTGGCGGGCTGGATTCTACCCGCATTTTTGCTGCAATTTAGATGATTGCTATGGTATACAGGCTGGTTGAATACCTCTATATGTTCTTGACCTTTGGGATTTGGAAAATTTACCACAAACTTTTGAGATTCCCTAAGTGAAGAGTATGATGTATGAGTATGATATTGTAGCTAGGAATTGTTAAAGCTTGACTACAGGTACGTTGAGATACGTTATGTTTGTTTTTGTTAATACTGACTTGATTCGAGCCCATGAAATTCGAATGAATCAATTGTCGGTTGTAAGTGTATTGATTCTACAAATATTCGAACCAATGGCGTTCGACCCCACAAATGTTCGAGCCCATGAAATTCGAATGAATGAATTGTCGGTCCTAAGTGTATCGATTCAACAAATATTCGAGCCTATGGCATTCGACCCTAACGAATATTCGAGACAGCGCTCATCGAAAGAATGAATTTCGGTCCCATGGTGTACAGTGTATACTCTTGCTAAACCGCAAGGCAATGTCGACGCCTGTCACATTTCTAGGAAGTTGATTCAAAGTTTGCTTGGATGCAACTAACGTACTTTGTTTAATTTGCACAATTATTCACGTCTTCAGTTAAGCACTAACTTGAGGTTACTGAAGAGTCCCTCGTATGAGAAGTAATGTGACACAGACATAGACTAACTCCGACCAGCGAGTTTCTTAGTTGTCCCAACTTTTCTTTAATTAGTCTTGCGTTATGTTTAACGGTTCAGTTGAAAGTTGAGAGAGTTCAGTTTTGTGTAATTTTGTTGAATCTGTTAGGAAGTTGTGACACAACATCTATACCTACTAGTATTATAAAGAGGAAAGATTTGTATGTTTGTAACCAATAAACTTAAAAACTACTGGATCGATTTCAAAAAATCTTTATACAGAATGCTACAATATCCCTGACTAACCCGGGACGGGACGGTAGTTTTTGATAAAAATGTGTTAGAAGTACAGTGTTATAATGTAATTAAATCATCACTGTCTTGTTGAATCTCAGATCAGAGGAGCCAAACATAAACAAAATCATCACTATGTATGTGAAAGATCGTTACAAATTGGTGCCAAGACCAGGATGTTCTTTCGCCGATGAAAACATTAATTTGTCTTAACCAACGATATGCAAATAAACAAAACGCCATGAAAGAAAGAAACATCGTCCCAATTACTCAACAAAAGCAGCATAAAAATTAGAGCATCTTTGTCAAATTATACTAAAACAGCATATTTTATTAAACAGAGTTCTTTGTATTGTCCCGTTTAATACAGCCTTATTAATTACATACAAATTATCATTTTCATTTTTACTTGGCATTTCAGTTATAAACTCCGGGCTTTGCTGCTTCCCTCATAAAAAAAATGTTTGTTGCCTTAATAGTAAAGTCGTAAAGTTGTGGAGAAAAATGCGTTCCTCGGTTATTACTGTTAATAATAGAGAAAAAGGGGAAGAATACCGTCTTTAGTCGGAATACTTCGAATAAGACTTCCGTTTTGAAGGAAGGTTTAATTTATTTTTCAGTGGATCCATTACTGGACTAGAGCTCAAATACGTACTTCCATTTGTATTATAACGACGTCCGACTTTAAATTCTGTAGACTTTGGGTGTAGATCACTTTTTAAAATACTGTATAAGTAATTAACGAAATGGGTTAGGTTAGATTAAACATGTTTACAGATAATGAGTATTATTTTAGAGTCTAATTTGGGTACTTATTCGAAGTCAAATTACAAATAAAATCTTCGTTTGCATTTTCGTTCTATTACAAATATCGATAAAGTTCCAACGGATGTGGTAGGTATAAATAATTCTAGATCTTCTCTAAAAGTCATTAGAATGTATGCATAGCGAAGTGACATGTAGACAGAATGTTATCTAAGACAAAGCAAACACTGCATACCATATATGCGTTATGACTAATTTGGAATGCAAAAACGTATTACGAGCAAATTTGAGCTGCAAAATCGACACATAGGGTGCTCACAATCAGTTCGGCACACACATAATCAGCTGTGCACACACATAAATTGCTCGGGTTGAGCCCTGTGTGTACAGGCTAATTGATTTCGGTGTGTCCCGCGCCTTGTCTGCGAGGAGTTGCGATAGAGACCGTAGAACTATTTTAAAGACCGAAATTAATGAAACCGAATCCTTATTTTTTTAAAGCACTTGCATCAGGGGTCAATATTTAATTGAAATTCAATTAGATTATTGTATATAGTCAGGATTAAATAGAAAACGATCCCCATGTTAAATAAAAATCGTTTCATCGTAAGCACTTACTATTTCCTTGAAGTTGAACCTTTTTCCTTCTTCTTTTATTTTCGGTTTCTTTAATTCTCTTTTTATAAATGGTTTAGTATTTCTAATTGTAGAATGTGTTTCGGGCATAATTTTATGAGATAAAATTGCTTGAAATCTTCGCAAATTAATTAAAAACATATTCGTATACTGACTTGACAGCCCAGTTGCAATACGTATTCTTTAAATGGTGCAAATAAAATGATAATTTTTTTAAATAAAGAAAATTTTGTCTTCAAAGATATTCTTAGGTAGACAACAATGATACGATCTTTTGGTTTATACTAAGGAATTATCTGGCCAAATATGATCGGAATTCGGAACCGAAGCCAGAAGACAAACGTTCGAAGCCTCTAGTTGCGATAATGGCGATCGTCCCTCTGCAGAATAATTAACACCAAATTAACCGCGCCCTGTCTTTAACTGTTTGCTCACTTAATGTTGTTTAACCGACGATTTTTAACCAGACGATCAATGTCACTATATTTCAGCCAGTAAATAGAATAGATAGGTATATGTTTATTATCTTCTTCATTTATTAATTAGCTAACTAGCACAGCCTCTGTGATTTTATCTGCGCATAATACCCAAATTGAAGCTGCGGCTGTGAACTATAGTCAGCTTTGCCTATAAACTGAAAAAAGTAGCTAACATCATATAATTTAGCAGAGATGAATAGCCTCGCCTCCAGTTTTGTATAACATGACGTTTTATGTCCACATCTTTCGGCGAATCTGTATTCAAAATTGGCCACAGCATTGCTTCCCTTAGAGTTAAAAACTTAAATTATAACCTCCTCCTTAATCGTTGCCTCAGTCCTGAGGATCGTGACCCTCAAAAGCAGGTGCCGTCTTGGCATGTATGAACTGGCGCCAAGAGAAACAATTCTAAAATAAAAGATATGGTATATTTGATGAAAAAATCTGAAGTGACTGGCCTTAAGAAATTGCTATACCTAAGTGACTTCCCACGTAGCTACGAGTGGTCGCTTTAAAATGGATAAAGTACCTACCTACATCGACCTCTGTTTATTCATTTTCGTAATGGAATTTGTGGAAGCTTCTACAGAAGCATTAACTGAAATTAAAATGTTATTTTAATATCAAGTATCAAGGGGAATTGTAATTAATTGCTATTTACGTTATTTTTAAGAAGAGGCTTCTTTTTAAAATAAGATTAAGGTTATTTCATAATTTCCTTATTTAACCCCTACAATTAAGTTAGGTTTATTATATTTTCTACGATGTCGTGCTGCCTATTAACTATATCAGCCATTTTATGAAACCTTTAAATGGTTTCTTAAAAAAAAATTCTAGGATTTATTCAACATATAATTGGTAGAGGTATGGCTAATTAAGGGTTCCGTGCTGTCGTAATTACACTAAAATAATGTCTTCGTTAAGTAAACGTTTTCATTATTACCTTGTTTGGGATTTGTAATGTAATTTACAGAATATCTGGATGATTTGTCATTCGCATTTTCGAAGCCGGAAGTTACGTGCTTTTTAGGTTAGGATTATTGAAAGAATTATCGAAAGGTCAACAACCTCATTCGCTTAGATGATCGTATTTCTGTTAGGGCTTTTTGAATACGTTTTATCAATATTATCAACTGGGCATCGGTAGTCTCCATTACCAATAAATAAAATCTCCTCGTAATATTTCAAAGACCCTTTAATATTTTTTTGAATTAACGCAAACATAATTTACGCCCATTGAAATTATAATGATGACGCATTTTACAAAAGGTATTCAAGCCAACTCATGGCCAGGGGCTAATAACTAGTAAAATTAGGTTACCCCATTACTGAGCCCTGGAAGCCTTCAGGGAAAACCGTGTAAGTAAGAAAATCCTAATTTAGCCCAAGTAATTAGTAGCAAAGTCGGCAACAAGTACGAACAAGCGTTAGTGTGCCGTAACGACAATGCGTTTCAGTACTTGAGCGCTTACACCACTTTGGGAGCACTAACCTTTAAGCATGTGGAAGTTTACGTACGATTAAAGTGGACTATTTGGGGCATGCTCCAACAAAGCCAATAAAATATTAAATGGGGGAAAAATGCACAGTGAAACTTGTTTGCAACATAAAATCTCTTCTACATAGGTACCTACCTATATCCTTTTTGGTTCAAATGTTTAGCTTTTTAGTCTACAGTCATATATTCTCTTTGTTGTCATTTTTCTTTTGTTTTTTCCATTATTACATCGATTTTATCAATTTACGGTATTTCATTGATTTATTACACGAGTTACCGCTGAATGCCCACATTAACCAGCCCTACTAGCTCACAACACCCAGCAGCGTATCAAACAAAACTTCATTACGTCTTATGAGGCGAATCTTCTTGAGCGTCAGCATATACAGTGCGACAAGTATCTTTTGGCACATGGATGACATTGACAGGGGGCGCTGTTCGCAACGAGCAGTACAATAACTGTCATGCAGTACATTTTACAAGATGGCGGCGTTAGTTCCGATTTTTGCCACGTGCCAAAAGACCCTCGTCGCTCCGCTCTACTATATGCGCTTTGTCTATAGTGTATAGGATTGAAATTTATTGCAATTATTCGAGTCATGTCTTGTATATCATTACAATTTCACTCCGTCCGTACAAGAGAGCATGCTGGGACTCTTTATCAATATATACCTTCCTTCAATGTATTTATTTACATACATGATACAGCATGGGCCACTGGTAAACTATTAATTTTTAAGGCCTCCCTGCATCATGTGTGATATAATGGTCCCTTTTAAATAATGCATGACTATCCGCTGCTAACCCATCCCTTTCCATAATCTGGGTCATAGTTTTATGTAGATTAGTACCAGGAGTGCACGTATTGCCCAAATGCAAAAACTATCCAGAGTGATTGAGGGAATTTGTATTTTTACTTATTTCGCTGAGTCAGGCCCATCTTGGCCTCCGACATGAAAGAGACACTGTTCCCTATCTTACGCTGTCTGTCGCCAGTTGGGGAACCAACTCTTGCAGGTTCTTCTGGATTTCATAGCTCCGACCGACCGTTTTCTATTAAACTGTTACACTCCTGTGACTGTATGTAACGTGTGGGTCGCTCATCTTCCATATAATAAAATAAGGCATGCCGCTATAGTGTCCTGCACACCTCTCTTGTTTCATTAGTCCTTGCATTGTTCGCCTCTTAGGACGTGTGCTCTGGATGTTAAGGGTCTCAGATCACTTCACTACCGCGGTCCTTGAATCCATCTAAGTCGTTATTCTGCTACTCACTTTCGCGCTGCTTCGTCAATTTATATTCGGCCCGTTGTATTTTATTAAACTTGCTTTCCGTCATCATTAGGCATTATTTTTCCAAAATCAGTTGTTTTACTTTGTATATGCATATAAAAGTTCATCTGACCAGCTTTTTTCTTGACAAAAACACGTGAAACTTGTTTAGCGACAGTTACAAAAACAATTTAGCGTCGTGTGCCAGTGTAGCGGTGTACTAAACCTTTACGATGGCAATAACACCAACTTTGCGCTATTCTTACATGCGCAAGGAGGTATTAAGGACTCGCACATTTGTCGAGGTTGGTTGACTGTCGTGAAGCTTGAAAACATGCGGTGGCTATAAAGTACATTGCAAAATGACATTAGATGGCTGGATCTTAAAATAACTATATAAGTATCCATCTCAAAAATGGCAACATCGCGAGAAATATCCAGAAACATTATTCTAGTACAGACGTGATCGGTAACATACTAATATACTGTATTCGATTAGAACTGTCCCAGAATATGGTGGCAAATCGCATCATGACAGAACCTCAAAAGTAAATACTCGTGATGATTTTAAAGAAGTTGGTTGTAAACATATTTTACCTATATCTCGACTACTAACAGCTACCGACATAGGTCTTCGAGAAACCTTCCTACGTACATTTGAAAGTAATATTGGTAATATTCACATTCACCGCCTTAACAACACCTTGGCCGCCTTGCGGAGCGAGCGAAATTGAATTTTCAAACATTACCTTTTCATTCAAAAGCAGCGTTTAAATTTCCCTTAGCGCATGCAAAACGTTGCAGCAAATCCTGTGCAGAAAGCATTACCATAAGCATTTTCACATTAGACGACGCCGGTATCGACACGATACCGACATTATCGTCAGCCGATACCTATGGATTAAGCCTTATTTACATCGCAGACACCGCTCTTCAAGATTTTTAACGTCTCAGTCACTCCTTTGTTTTTGCCATCTAGACATATAATAAGACTGTAATAAAGTTGTGTCTGTACATTAAATATATTTTTTGAAAAGAATAATTGTAATGTGTTTTAGGATCGCTACTGATGCCAAAACACAATTTTTTTGAATTTTGTCTGTTTGTCAGTGACTTTGTGCAAGTATCACGCAATAACTACTAAAGGGATTTTGATGGGAGTTTCACTAGGAGATAGCTGAAATATCCGGACAGCTCATAGGCTATAAGCCATGGCGGTATGTAATGTGGAAACAAGGATCCAGAGAGGAAGACCTGCCTCCTGATCTCCTCCATCCTCCTCCTCTACGCAAACGAAGTTGCGGGGTACAGCTAGTTCAAAATAGATGTATCTTTCTGACGTATGAGAGTGAAAGTGACAACAAGGACAGACACCTGTCGCCATAGATTATACTTTAGGCTCCATAGAACGCGGCAAAAAAATTCTCTTCATGGCCGACGCATGATATCGGTGACGGGAACGATACAGCATGAACACGTTTATAGACCGACAATAATCTTTTGGCACGTGGATGTCTTTGAAAGGGGGGCGCTGTTCGCAACGAAAGGTGACGTTTTACGAGATGGCGGTGTTAGTTCCGATTTTTACAACGTGCCAAAAGACTTGTCGGTTAGTAGTAAATGTATGAAATGTCTCCGTTAATATCGTGTCGTGTCGGGTCGTCTAATGTAAGCCCGCCATTTGGCGCAAGTAAGATGCGGAACCATCAGTGTTGCCAGTCTTTTGGAAATCCTTCCAAATGTGCGGAATTATATCCTAATGACGCTTTTGTTGCGGCAATGTATGTACTTAGGTAATGTGGAAATATTTTGCATAATATTTGGGCACATGATTTATGCCAATAACATGGATCATTATTTTATTCAGATAGTTAAAATTTGTAGTTTTTATCTTACATAGATACAGTCCAATACACAAAAATTAACGTTTAAAGTGACCAACCAAACCTGGTAAAATTATTTTTCAATTAAATAGTATGCACTACAAAATAACTATATTTATACTAATGTTGCTATTGCTAGGGACAACCGTTGGCCAGATCAGAGTTATTAACAATTCTGACTGTAAGTTTTTCCATTACCACACGACTAAAAAAAGTTATTCTCTAACATCATGACTGGTAGCCCTGTAGAACCCTTCAGCGCTTTATAAGCCGACATCCAGCCTCCTCGTTAGACGCGTTTTCTCCTAACAAAGGCTGCATTTAGCATGGCAGCGTCCGACAGCATGCGTGTCATATACTGAAAAAGAAATTGGTAATGTCATATCTGTCTAATAATTATCCAAACGTTTTAAATTGAATAAAGCCAAGATTTCTTTTGGTATTTGTCTTTATTATGTATCAATTTATTCAATTTAAATAAAAATGTCTACTACTACTACTGACGAAGTAATTCCTCCAATCACCACTACTACGACGATGGCTGCATCTCGATATCTTCGACCTGAGAGGTTTGACGTGGAACCGAATGCAACGGCTGCGGATCTAAGATGGGATCATTGGCAATTCACCTTTAATAACTTTATTTCGGAGGAATACCCTAACGGAGCATCTGATTCATTCAAACTCAAGTTGTTAGCTAACCATTTATCGCCTACAATTTATGCTCATATAAAAGGATGTAGAAACTATAACGAAGGCATGCAGTTACTCGAATCTATGTATTCAAAACAGAAAAACGAAATCCACGCTCGACATGTTGTGACTATCAGGCGACAAAGACCTGACGAGTCAATCTCAGAATATATTCAGGCTCTGAAACTGCTGGCAAAAGACTGCAACTTTAAAGATGTCACTGCGGAACAACATCGAAATGAATTCATACGTGATGCATTTATTACCGGGATTTGCTCTCAAAAGATACGTCAACGGTTGTTGGAAAATTTAACACTAAGCTTGGACGACGCACAGAATCAGGCAATCTCACTAGAAACTGCTGAGAAGAACGCACAAGCTTATACCAATATCAGTCCTTCCTATCAACTAACTGCACTTCCCGACTCGCAGCAACCTTCTACGACTACACCATATAATGTCCAATCTTCTTCAAATCTACTAAATCAAAATCTGGCTGCAACAAATCAGTCAAGAAAGCGCTGTTACTTCTGTGGTGGCAACATACACCAAAGAATGAAATGTCCGGCGTTCAATGCGATATGTCAACTATGCTCGAAGAAAGGACATTTTGCAAATGTATGCCGCAGTAACTCAACGACAAACGCCGCTGTTAGTACTGATTCTAATTCTTCGGAAGTAGCGAGCATCTCAGCTGCTTCACCATCAAGCTTACAAAAGGCTACCATCCCAGTTACTATAAACGATCTCAAAGCAGATGCCTTAATCGATACTGGTAGTTCAGTAAGTTTCATTGATCAAAACTTAGCGCAAAACATGTGTCTTAAAAGGAAACCTTGCAAACAAACTATATCTTTAGCATCGCTCAGTCACGTATCCTTTGTGGAAGGTATGTGTTTCGCCACAATACAACTTGATCGCCACATATACAGACAACGGCCACTACTTATCGTCAACAACTTATGCGCAGATGTTATTATAGGACACGATATCTTGAAAGATCACTCAACCCTGGAACTTCAATTTGGGGGCGACAAAGAGGCACTAAAAATATGCAACGTTATGGAAGCTACTGTTCCTCCTGCTTCTCTGTTCTCAAATTTATCTAATGATGTCAAACCCGTGGCTATAAAGTCGAGGAAACGTAGCGAAGACGACGAAAAATTTATTGAAAATGAAGTCTCAAAGCTTTTAGAAGATGGCGTCATTGAACCAAGCATATCCCCATGGCGAGCACAAGTACTCGTCACTGGAGGAGGAACACATCGCAAACGATTAGTAGTTGATTATTCTCAAACGATTAACAAATTCACCGAACTAGATGCCTTTCCTTTACCAAACATAGAATCTATCGTATCAAAAGTGGCCAATTATAACTATTTTAGTCAAATAGATTTGAAAAGTGCGTACCATCAGGTACCAATTTTGAAAAAGGAAAGAGTCTATACAGCTTTTGAAGCCTGCGGTAATATCTATCAATTTACTCGCATACCGTTTGGCGTTACGAATGGCGTGGCCGCATTCCAGAGAACTTTGCAATACATAATAAAAACTGAAGAATTAGTTGGAACATACGCATACTTGGATGACGTCACAATTTGTGGCAAAACAAAGGACGAACACGATACAAATCTTAGAAAATTTATGGCTGCTGTTACCAAGTACAAACTCACACTTAACGAAAACAAATGCACATTTAGTTCCAACTCGATAAGTCTACTTGGTTATACAATACAAGATAACACGATCAAACCCGATAAAGATCGTTTACAACCATTGATGGATCTTCCTATCCCGTCAAACACGGCCTCTCTGAAACGTGCCTTGGGCCTATTCGCACACTACTCTAAATGGATATCGAACTTTTCGCAAAAGATTAAATCACTTGTCGGGATTACGAATTTTCCTCTGAACCCCAATGCAATTACAACTTTCAATAACCTGAAATTAGAAATTTCAAAGGCTACTTTAGCGGCTATTGATGAGAATGAAACATTCACTGTGGAAACGGACGCATCGGAATATGCAATTGCTGCTACTTTATCGCAAAACAGTCGTCCAGTAGCATTTTTCTCACGTTCTCTAGCCGATTCAGAACGCCGACACTCGTCTATTGAAAAAGAAGCTAGTGCGATAGTAGAATCTCTCCGAAAGTGGAGACACTATCTGATCGGTAGACATTTCTTATTAATCACTGATCAACAATCTGTATCTTTCATGTTCCACCAGCAACATTGCAGTAAAATCAAAAACGAGAAGATCGAGAGATGGAGATTAGAATTATCATGTTACAAATATGACATAATTTACCGGCCAGGGAAAGACAACAACGTTGCTGACGCGTTGTCCAGAATATGCGCTAGTATTAACACTGACAAACTATCTCAATTACACAATATTCTTTGCCATCCTGGAATCACACGAATGGCTCACTGGGTACGCGCGAAAAACTTGCCCTATTCTATTAACGACATAAGGTCTATGACGGCCTCCTGCCCAGTATGCGCTGAAATAAAGCCGCGCTACATGCGAGTTTCAGGACAACTTATCAAGGCTATGGCCCCCTTCGAACGACTAAATATAGATTTCAAGGGACCATTACCTACAAATTCTCCAAATAAATATTTACTAACTATAATTGATGAATATAGCAGATTTCCATTTGCGTACCAATGTAAAGACATGACTACTGGTACAGTAATAAAATGTTTGAAAGATCTCTTTTTTACTTTTGGAACTCCCCTATACATACACTCCGATAGAGGAACTTCCTTTTTATCTGATGAGATGAAGCAATTTCTTACATCGCTTGGAATAGCGTGCAGCCGAACTACGCCTTATAACCCTGCAGGGAACGGACAAGTCGAACGCCTTAATGGAACACTTTGGAAGACTATACAACTTTGTTTGCGGGCTAGAAAATTAAGAACCGAAGACTGGGAACAGGTTTTGCCTGTGTCACTACACGCCATAAGGTCGCTGCTATGTACTGCAACAAATTCGACACCTCATGAGAGAATGTTCCTACACCCGCGGCGTTCTCCAAACGGGACCTCATTACCTACATGGCTTTTATCACCAGGACCTGTATTAATGAAAAAGAATGTCCGTAATTCGAAATATGACCCTGTGGTGGAGGAAGTAGAGCTCCTACAGTCCAATCCCAGCTACTCATACATAAGATTAGCCGATGGACGTGAGTCGACTGTCTCCAACAGACAATTGGCACCCCTTCCTGACGTTCCTGCTGTGCGTGAAGATGAGGACATGGACGAAGACCCAGACGGATCAACCACTGGGAATACGCCCATAGTTCAAGAAACTGAACCTCGACTCGTTGGTCAGCAAGACGAAGTAGAGGGCCCTATTCGCCGGTCCTCGCGTGAGAAACGTCCCCCAGGATATCTTACAGATTATGTGCTGGGAGAAGATAATTAAAAGGCAGGGAGAATGTCATATACTGAAAAAGAAATTGGTAATGTCATATCTGTCTAATAATTATCCAAACGTTTTAAATTGAATAAAGCCAAGATTTCTTTTGGTATTTGTCTTTATTATGTATCAATGCGCTAGGATGTAACACATGGAATAGCAAAGTAATAAAGCCGCTTTGGGTTTTTAATGAGGCTTTAACGGCGTACCGCCCGACGCAAATGAGATTACGCCGAGTCGTGATGTGTGAAATGGTTACTATTGTGTTTTTAAACGGTAAACACTGAATCTTGTGAGTGCGTTAACGCCATTTTATACAGGATGTCATTGAATTCTTTCGACATATTTAAACTGGGAGTTGTACTCATAATAAATATTAAATTAGAAAGGTTTTTTACGTCACAAGTCACACAATTACCTTAGGAATGAATGAAAGAAATCGTTACAAAAAAAACACCTTAAAATGTAAAAACTCCAAAGCACAGTAACGATTGCACGTTAGCTGTATCTCCAACCTGCAGAGCCTGTGGTGACAAAACGGAGTCCATGAAACACCTACTGTGTGAATGTGACTCACTGGCTAGAAAGCGAATGAGTCTCCTGGGGTCGGCCTATCCGGAACCAGAAGACTACAGGCTCCTTCCCATGAGCTGCATAGCGGACCTACTGAGTTATATCTTTAGGGAGGAGGAAGGAGCATAAAGGAAAGGGGAGAGCACAAAAGATCCCAATGGGTCGAAGTGCCGCCACATTGGCACCCAATCAGGATAAGATAAGAAGATAACGATTGCACGTCAAATTAATAATTTTTTGATAGTCGAACACAGAAAAGTATAGGTAGGTACAGAGGATCCCGATAAGAGTTGGCAGATACTGGTTGCAGAAGGCCGAGAGTCGGGTTGAGTGGCGTGCTTTGGAAGAGGCCTACGTCCAGCAGTGGACTGACACGGGCTGTTGATAAAGCAAGTGCATGGAGGTTTATTTTATTTATTTATTTAATAGCTGATTAAAATGTTATTGCATTCCGTAAACACGAAAACCACGGTACATTTTCTATAGTTTACAAATCTGCAAAATTAACCCAAACGCAATCAACTTCGCCACGAAACTGGACGGTGAAGGGCCGTACTTGAAAAGAAACAAATAATGTGTGACCGCAGTTTCGGTTTCGGACAGTTTCGATTTAGAGGTTTTGACAGTAATCCAACTGAAACTACGTCCGAATCCGAAACTGCGTTCATGAATCGTCGCGCTGTATTGAAACATACTGCATTCGCGACTTCTGTTTATTTAAATTAATTAAACACTTCTACATTCAGTAGACATTTTTAATTTAAAATATTCGTTAAGCTTTTCGTTTATCAAATATAGGCTTAAATAATCTCACATCATTGTTACTAAACATGTCAAAAAATTACTTGTTAAAATCGTATGGCGTCGTCCTTTGGGGAAGCTCCACTGAGTCAAATCGGGTATTCGTCCTTCAGAAAAGAGCTCTGCGTGTGCTGGCCGGTGTGAAGCCCAGGCAAACGTGCAGATGATTGTTTATCAGGTTTGGCATTATGACATTATACCACTGTACTTATACGAATTAATTATGTTTGTGCGCCGGCATATGTCTAGTTTCGTGCGTTGCACGGGCGGGGGGCGCTCGCTGCGCAATGTGGGCCGGCTGCAGCCCGTGGCACACAACACCGCCCTCGCCAAGAGGAACCCACGTGTCATAGGGCCCGCTTACTATGAGAGACTGCCACCAGACTTACGCGGTGAAGTAGATGACGAAACGTTTGGTCGCCGGCTGAAATACCTTTTATTGGATAGTGAATTGTATTCCTTTAAGGAATTTGACTTATTAATGTTAAAATCATAATTTATGCAATGCATAATATTGTTATATACCTACATAGTAATTATTATATTAATTTAATTTGACGATCAAATTACTAATGTGTATTTTAAGTATTGACATAACTGTAAAAATGACATTGTAATCTGAAATAAATGAATCTAATCTATCTAATCTAATCTAAATGTAACAGTATTTTTAAACAATTTCAATATGAATCTAAACTGATATAGACTCTATTCTAATAATAAATGAACTAACAATGCCATAAAATTAAGTTTTGGTTTCGGACGAAACAAAGACAGCAATCAAAATTCGGTTTTGGTTTCGGTCGAACTCGGACTCTACAGATAAATTAGATTCATCTCAAGAATGTCTTTCAAATAGGCAGGAATGAAAAGAACCCGCTGTACTAATGAAGGGAGCTGGTGTAGGCATTTAGTGTATCGCCTTTTTCGCTTTTATTAACGAATAAGTACCTATCGTGTAATTAAGTTGTTTCGTGTGATATGCCGTCGACTATACATTTCTATCTGGTTTTTATTTCTAAAAAATATAGGGTCATTGGCGTTTACCCTAAACACCTCACACAAGTAACAGTTCCATCGTGATAATCACGATAAAAGTTATAAATTATGAACCTATTTTGATGGTTCCTCTACTAATTTTATCATCAAGGTTGGTCCCACTTTTTGATAAAGTTTAGTTTTTGTTATTTACTCGTGATAGTAAAAAAACAGTGCGATAGGAAAGTAAATATTACAATCAAGATTTTCGAGTTATCTCATAATATGCTCATAAAGTGGCACATAGTAAGGAATACCATTCCCATTCTATAAATCAATGAAATGCACAAATATTATAAAGCAAATAACTTCCAATTTAAACCTGTTTAAGTACTATATACTAATTTTAGCATTACTTGAATATAAGCTAGACAATTGTTCGTTAAACGTACACATCACATGTACATCCTCAGAAACTCGGTCTACAGTAGGCAAATTGAAATCTGAATCCAACCGAAACTAGGAAAAATATTTACCCAGCGAATAATTTCGTACAATTTGCGCAGTGGCTCGGTAAGCTCGTATGTATTTATCGCAAGACGTGCTCACAGCGCCTTGGGTACGAGATTTCACGTCTCGATACATCGCCGTCTTAGTAGGCGAATACGTATCGATATCAGTTTATTATCCAGGGATTGTGGGGCTGTGGCTCTATTGAGAGCGGTTTTCATCAGCGGACAGAAAATGACGGCGACGCTAACAAATAATACTAAAGAATTTTTCATGCAATCATTGGTTAGTCTGAATGAAATTGGTCACAAACAGATACCGAATTACTTTATCTTTGCTTTAAATAGCCGAGGCGTGACTATGTAACGTACGGCATTTCAGCCCCATTGTGTCGCTTAAACCCGTCACTGTATGACGGTCCAATAGTACGCCACTGTTGATCCTTTTCAAAAAGGAGTTACAGTGGGAGAAGGGAAAAAAAAGATACCGAATTACCTTCTTTTTCGTGGGGAAATGCTTGTGCATACTTGCCGCCTCAGGGGTAGCAATGGGTTATGTCGGACTCGCACCGACTAAAACCCCACGGTGGCCTCCTCCGCGCATTGTGGGGAACTCTGGGCTCTGTATTGAACTACACCAGAGTTCCCCACGCGCTTGCTATACGCACTCCTCGGGCCTCAGAGTTCCCTACTAAACCGAATTACCTACACTGACGAATTACAAACAAAAGCATCAGCGTTGGCCGTTGAGTCGCTGGCAGTCAGACCACACCCTATCCATTTGCAAATCATCAGCTTCAAACGGAATAATCCTATGTTCTGTCGAGTTCTGTCGCTCAGTCGATGAGTAATTGACACACGCGGGAGCTGACTGAAACCATCCTGGCAGTTCAAAGAGTTTCGTCTGAATTAGCGAGTCAATGCGTTAGTTAATAGGATGATTTCCACTAGCTCCGTTCAGCCTTTAAACTTTTAGGGGTACACATATTATTTGCTATTAGCAGGTTCAAAAAGGTAGAGAAATATTAAGTGGCAGAGGTTTCAACACAAATCTCCTTAGTTGAATTTGCTTGATGCTGGTCGAAATTAAAATGGGTGACAGATAAATCAAAATGGCGGACCAATTTTATTGTTGTCATATTGAACAAATATTTTTGAAATTTCGCCTTCAGTTTGGCATAGTTTGACGATATATATGCTAAAACCTTCGTTGAATCTGTCCTCATAATTATTATGAGGACAGATTCAATTATTAACTGGAATTATTGACTTGATGTGGTCAATTATTGACCACAGCAGCATATCATTTCTTCTAGAATTTAAACGATCAGACAAGTAGACCAACACTCAACCCAAAGCTCAAAGTCAATGATGATGATGAGGGATGGGCTTGGCACAAAGTAGATCCTATTGGAACCGCAATAGCTCCTAATATAATATCTGACTACCACTAAAAAGAATAAATGCCGTTTAGTTGATGTACACGGTTTTATTACAGTATTTTATTCTTAGACCAGAAAATCAGTGTTTTAGGTATTTAGGTGAATGTGTCAAGTTATCACTTCATCTCACGTTCAAGAAACAGCTACTTCGTAATTCGTAACGTACTTACGAGTATAGTAGATTATGAAGAGAACATTTTGGAATAAAAGCCTGGAATGTTTTCGAGACAAGATCTGAATTTGATTTTTGAACTTTGAACAAGCCCCATCGAACAAATCCATAATCCCTAAGTTCGATAGTTAATCACACCACCATCTTTTTCGTTAGTTCATATTCTTCATTTCTTATTCAAAGTGGGAACACTAATTTGACTATTATAAGGAATGTAATAGGCGCCTATTATGATTATCAAATAAATTATTGGTGAGAGACGTGCCGAAAACGTGCGTCGTATTGATTTTTTATATAAAGTAAGCTTTTTTCATGACTAACCTTCAATTATATTGAAGTAGACTGCGTAGACCTACGGACCTCAAATACATTCATTTAAGACTATTGGAGAGGGTCAATGTTCCTATCAAAACTTGATAGATTATGCATAGTCAAAAGCAATTCTAAATTAGGTATAAAAACAAAATATGGAATGAAAAGAAAACAGGAAACTTTTGTACAGTTGTACAGCTAACAGCACATCAAGTGTAACACTTTGGATGGTTAGACTCTGAATAATCTCTTTATTGCAAATAAATACACTGTACATTTTTGCAAAAGATGGCAACTTTTTATTTATTAATTTAAAAACGAAAGTAATAATAAACTGTTCATAAAAGCTTTAAAGCAAATGTTAATAAACAAGTGTTACTATTCATTGCAGAAATACTTAGACGATGATTTCAAATAGTCCAATGTCGAGCTGCCTTCCCATATTGCTGCCCGACGGGGTCCACATGTATTGTGAAATGTAACTGTGTTATGTACCTAATATGTGTGTGATATGCAATAAATGAATTATGAATTATTTTATCAGCTTACATCCATGTCTACCTATGAAGTTTAAAGCCAAATTTTCGGTAACCCCAAATTCGTATTTGGTTGTCCCAAGTTCCCAACTGTCTTCTATTTTCTCTCCCATCCAAAGCAGGTAAGTAGCTCTCGTGGTACATACAGGCTACTTACTCCGCATCCGCGGCCATCGGGGCGGAACTGAGTGCAGAAAAGGTTCTAAAGTGAGCTAAGCCAATCCCAAATGATGTTCCCGGTCCCGGGTTGCGGCGATCGGATCCCGGATTTTTCCCGCAAATGCGCCGGGATATAACTGGCTGTGCGCTGAATTGCCGCAATTGCATAAGTACATTGTCGAAGCGGAACTAGTCGACTTACGTATATGTGTAGATTTTCATATAAGTAGATTCTTATTTAGGGAATCTTGTATATTATTTATTGTGAAATAGGTAAAGAAAGGGTGTCTAATAATGTTAATGTAGGCAAACTTAAATTCATGCGAAATTACTTCATTTCATATGCTGTTATTCATAAACCTAGTTAAACCGCACTTCCCTTAAACCGTGTTGTTGTCCCTTTCACACTTCGTTAAAAAATTAAGGTAGAATTAGACAGAAGACCTATACGGTGGAATATCTTTAAATCACGTTTATGGATACGCGCTATAGACTATAAAAGTTCTACAAACTGTCCAGTGTATTCAACTAAGTATTTTCCCAAAAGAAATATCTTTACTAACCTCATGGATTAATATATTGAGGGGAAAAGGGGCCGATCCGCGGCAATTGAGCGACGGGTCGAGTGCGAAGGATTGCTTACATTATTCTTATGTGGGATCTGTAGTGAGGGACAATCTCAAAACCGATACCAAGAATAATAGTGGCCTTCGCTCAAGTTTCGACATCTTCTTCCTAGACCAGAACCAGATAGGATTCATTATCTGATCATTCCATTAGAATATAAATGGGCCTCTTCTTACGAGTATCGTTGATTTTTTTAAATTAATTTATTATATTTTAACATAGAATGCAATATTACATCGGTCGCCAAACTGCGATGCAGTTTGTTGGCGTAGCTCTCTTACTTAGTAGTTTTACACTGGTAGCACACTCGACAGCACATCAACGGTAACACTCCTTTGCGTCTAATCGACGCCAATCTCCCCAGTTGTGTGTCAATGGTTAATATGAATCCAGCCCAGGAACAGATAACGAACTTTACCACGTACCTAATTATGACTGGAGCAAGTCATTTTGCGAATTGGTCATTGGCACTGGAACATTTTACATACGTTGTCATTTTGGGGTTCCATCAATGGGTAGACATCTGTCTCTCTCTCTATTAATGGGATGTCCGATCTCGCTTTTGTTGGGATCACAATTGACGAAAAGGGAATAGTTTGGTGGATTTCTACATTTATGTTCTCCATAGATTCTTTTTACTTTCACCTACCTATCAAATGTCAAAGTCAAATTTCTTTATTGCAAGTAAGCACGTTGTGTACATTTTTGTTTTGTTGAATGTTAATTTTATTCCAATATTGAATGGAAATTAACCTAGATATCGACACAAATGCGGTCTTGGTTTTACTTTTTCCGGGATAGTTTTGCCCATCACTACGCTGACCCGTGTGACCAGTCCGACGGCCAAGGGGTTGAGTTCGATTGTGAAAGGGTTTGAAATATTTCGACGGGTTCAAATGTCTAATTTATTACTGTCAAATTAGTGAAAAGAAAAGGTTGCAGTCGATTGTGAAAATTTACTGAAGACCCTAAAAATATGTGTCTTTCTCTTGCTTCACTTGCGTAGTAATTTGCACAGATGGTCTGTTAAGTAAAGCTTGTAGCACACGGGATCCACCCGGCACCGCCACCCCTCGCCCGCTCTGTCAAACAGTAATCAAAATAATGCGAGGCGATTAGTTTGCGTTGAAGTATGAAGTTTCATACAAAGAATACTGAACGACTCGAGTTGAAGCGGAACAACGCCGCGCCCTATGGAGAGACCAATGTATATTTTGTATGGGGTCATGTCGCCTTTTGTGTTCACATTCAATCAGTTACCTGAGCGTCGTCAAGTTGTACAGCTGACAACTGATCAAGTAACACTTTGGACCGTTCTTATTATCTAAAAGAAAAAAAGAAAAAACAGATTTATTTATCACTACATACTATACACTATTATTAATAATATATACTAATAATATTGTGCAAAATAATAATAGATAGGTACATAAACATCAAATCAATAATTGATACTTAATTTAAAACAACAACATTTTTTTTAAACAGATCGGTACACTAATCGTGGTCGTCGTCGTCAGCCTGTATCCGTCCACTGCTGGACGTAGGCCTTCTCGATACACTAATAATTAGGTTAAAAAGGAAAGAAATTACTACACTGGTGTTCTGCGTCGTAAGATTAAAAATCGTACTGCAAGTGTTACCATTGATCTGCTGTTGTCATTGAACGTTGTGTTCAGCCACTCAGCTAATCAACATTTAGACGTGTGGTTGAATGGCGTTGTTCTATCAAAGGTCTGGGCGTTCAATTAAACGTCTATTTCAATCAGTTGGCTGTAACATAAATATGGCTTATCCATATTTCTTTCATGTTTTTTTATATACTTACCCCAACAGTGCCTAAACAAGTAAGTGTTTGAACTGGTGTTACCCCATGTTACAATGTTTGCGAAGCTATTGTCCGTAGTATCCATAGTTCCTTTTGTCGTCGACACCCCTGGCAAATATAATACGTTCGGGATTTGTCTTTGTGTGTTTTGGTTGCGTTCAAAATATTTCGGGGAGAGACGCCTCTGCGTTACCGGTTTTTGGAATGTTTTCTTTTAATAATATTAAACTAAATTATTTTTATGTATATAAATCTAAATTCTATCTGTTTTATTGGATGGCTTAACCTTTTTTTTTGGTTTATTTCGTTTAACCATGCATTTTCTCAATTCGTTGGTCATCACCTAAGTACTCGACACTGGCAAAATTACTGTGCCAGCCACGGTAGAAGCCATATTTTAAAAAGTGAAGTGACAATCCCGCCATTTTGAAAAGAAAATGACTAAATTACTTTTAGTAACTAAGTAATACATGGTGTGTTTTCTTTAAAAAAAATCTTTGACTTTTCATATATTTTGTATCAATCAGTCGATCGATTTGTGCATTTTATATTTTATTCGAGAACTTAGTATATTCAAATATCGATATCTTCGGCTCACTAATACTTTTCCGTTATATCCTGTATTCTCGGTAATGTAAGTTCTATTAAAAGTGTTTATTCTCTCGGTCCTATTTACAGAAAATCAAAAGCGAAATTTACATATAATTATTATTTTTCTATCAGTTTCACGAAGGTATTAAAAGTTTTTTTATGGCAGAATTATTTTATGAGTCAAACAATGCTTTCAGAAATATGTCGGCTAATGTAGGTACCTAATTCATTATATTATCCTTACGGTTGTGACTTTTGTTAACATTTTTCCAGACGACAGAATACAATATAAATAAAAGGTATTGTTTCCAAGGTTGTTCCAGGAAACTACAAAAGGAACACAAATGACCTATTTCGAGTGTCTATCACAGAACAAGGACAGAGGTTAGAAATGCGATATGGACTGTGCCCCTCATACTCGCATTATTTTACAGGCTTATAACCCCTTTTTACAAAAAAGCCATTTTGATGATTAGCTGGGAACACAAAATCGAAATTAGTTTAATAGTAAAATAATAACAGGATTTTAGAAAAGTATAGTTTGAAAAAGTTTTTCTAAAAACAGGAGCGTCCTTCCAGTTGACTTAACCGCCTAATATCTTCGGTATTTGAAATATCGTAAACGGATTTCATATTTTTCTTCAGCATGTCCAATGTCCATGTGTGATATGGTTGATGTAATACAAATATTTTAGTCAAATGCCTTTTATTTCATTATTATAACAACCTATCATTGCCTATAATATTATGTATGTGCGGGTAACCATGTACAGTCCAAGACAGGAATAAGTATACAGGGGGCCTCAATAAGGTCCAGATTTTCTCAAAAAACTACTAGACCGAACTTAATAATTCTTTTACAGTTTCATTTATTTTATTTATTAGAGCCCTCCTATAATTTAATTACAAATAATTACACTTCACAATTATCATTATGATATTGATTATTCTTTTACAGTTACATAGTTTTAACTTTTATCTATCAAACAATGAAAATTTTTTTGCAATGGCTCAAGTAGTTTTTGAGAAAATCTCAACCTTAAAAACTGTCCTGTACACTTTTCTCTGTGTTCCACCGTACAATGCAAGTATGAGCGGTTACTAGCTCCGCCCACATGTCATTTCTAACCTCTATTATTGTCGTGTTCATCTCGGTACGGGACGAGGAAAAATTGAGCCAATAACTAAGTAACTCGATATAAAACCCGCGGCAAAAACACGATGGATGGACAAATTTGTGCTTAGTGACTTATTTATCACAGCCGGCTGTAATTAACGGCGCCGAGCGATGTCGCCATGAAGCAAGGTACGCTATGGAATAAGTCTTGTTTACATCGCTGGCATCACTCTTACATGACTTTTAGCGTTTCTGCCACTCATTTGTTTTTCAATGGACTCATGATAGTGACAGTTGCAACAAGGGTCATATCCCCATACAAAATAGATAGATAAAGCATTTATTCATTTCTACAACACAGAAGAAATATACAACATGGTAGATCAATATAGATAGGTATATACGACATAGAAGGTACAATATAGAATAATACAAAATGTAAATCAAATCAATACATTTATTTGTCAGAATACACGGAATACGTAGTAATAAGCAAACAATATACTTTATGCTCTAGAACGGCCAAGCCTTAGTTTTTACTTTTTTGTGACATAGACTAAGAGCACATTGAACATACAGCCCAACATGCTAAATAAAACTAAGGCTTGGCCGTTCTAGGCTCACCATAGAGACTGGCGAATTTACTATCCTTCATGGATCGACTGCCTTCGGAAACTCTTTGCTAACATTTAAAACGGGACAGTCCCGTTCAAATCAAGACGTATGGTCACGCTAGAACAAAACCAAAGATTTCTTGCCGATACTTTTTCGTTTTTTTTTTCGCTGTAAAATACAAGGCTGCTCTAATATTCATTAGCAACGTGACAGGCAAGAAATACTCCGTAATTATTCATTGGGGCCGTCGCTAAATCGTCAGCCTGCCCGCCTTTTAATGGAGAAGAAAATAAAAAAAGTTTTAAACATAACAAGTGAGGCGTGTCGCGCCCCATAAGTTATTCATGAGCATCTAAAAAAAGTTTCCCGGCGAATTTCTGAAGTAAATTTTGATTACAGTGGCCAATGAACGTGTGGAGTGGCGAAATTTATTTTGTTTTGTTTTTGTTATTGAAAAAAGAGAGTTTTGAAAATTAAAAAAAAATACGACGCATTGTGTCGATTTTTGTCAGCCCTAACCAAGTGGCGTTGATTTTCGTTTACGCTAATTTAATAAAATAAAATAACATTTGCTTTTTCGTTAGCAACTAGTCAGTCTGCGCATAATAGAGTGGAAGAGTTAGAGGCCTTTGCCCAGCAGAGGGATATCACAGGTTTTTTCCTTTCAAAATAAAAGTGTTTTCCACAATCCAAAACATACATCTCCTAAGTAAAAAAAACTATCGACTCATTCCTAGCCCTAGTCACAAAATAAAGAATAATGTACAGAAGGTAGACTCCATAGAAACGTGCGACAAACACCTCACGCACACATCGAGACTACGTACAGGCAATCTCAGCCTGATTTGGCGTCAATCGAGTCGCGAGTGTCAGCTTATATTAGGAATTAAATGAATGAAATTGGTCTGCACACGTGATTTTTCTTTAGTTATTAAGTACGTTGGCGTCACACCTTCGTTTGTTATTTTCGAGCGTTTTGTGATTTCAAACGAAATCTTATTTAAACTCTGAAATGCGGCAGCCCTAGCGCTACAGTCCGAAATTTAAAATAAAAACACCGTGAGCCTACCTTCTGTCGTGTCCTTATTTTGTGCCCTAATCAAGGTTCACTCCTACTAACAGATTTCGGTGTAGTTAGCCTAACTTATCCTAGCTTATTGTAAGTTAAGCATCAACTTGGATATTGCCTGATCATCGTTAACGCCTTGCTTGGAGTTTCTGAAACTAGTTAATTAGTTTCAACTTTCAAACACAAAATGTGGTGAGCTTTTCCGTGGTAATTAATAATTAATGTTTTTAATCATGACCTGGCCCTCGAATCTTTTTTGTTTTAATATTAAAAGTATTTCATGTTATTTTAGAACTTTTTCGGTGATATTTTCTTCTTCATTTTACCCGACTGCGCAAGAAGGAAGGTTATGTTTTTCGAGTGTATGTATGTACCTATGTCTAATTCTTTGGAACGCGCTGCAGCCTTAATGGATTTTACCATATGAGGTGTCGTTAGATTCGTCTTGATTGTAGGAGTGACATAGGCATATGCACGTAAGTAAAACCAAGGATAACTCATAGGCACCTAGCTAACCTAGCTTGGGGATCAAACCTGGGACCTCCGTGTCATAAGTACCTTGGGTGGTCCAACCAACCACTGCCCCCCCCCCCCCCCCCCCCGAACTCCCTCCGAACCGAACCATAACCAAACACATTTCAGACAAACGTTCCATAACTCCGCAATATTAATTCCTGGAACATGGAACAGGATTCAGTCTCACTCATGAAGGAATAAACCGCGCTCCATGGAGAGAGCATATAGTATATTTTGTATGGGGACAGGCTTCGGCCCTTGTTGTCACTTTCCCTCTCATACGTCCGAAAGATACATCTGGTTTATACGAGTATGTTCGACTTTTAATTAAACAAGAAATTATTTTAAAAATAAAAAATCCCTACCTACCGCGGCGCACAGGTGGCCGCCACCATGCAGAATGTGGAAAGGGAGGACACTCCTCCGGCAGCCGAAACCCATATCTACTGCAAAAATATTTAGCTGGAATGAAAATAATAGCGTAGAAAATTAACCCTTCATTACTTTGATTAAAATTTCATATCCTTTTATATTTTATGTCACTCCTACAATCAAGACGAATCTAACGATATACCTATATGTTAAAATTTATCAAGCTGTTTAGGCAGTAGGTTGTAGTAAGAATTAGACATAGGTACACATTACATACTCACACTAGAAAAACATATCCCTCCTTGCGCATTCCGGTAAAAATTACACGAAGAAAAAAAATAAGTGAGTGGCATGGGAGGTCTCTGCGATGGAAATATGGCTATCTCCATCGGCGTTTCTTTGCTTCAAGTCTCACTTTACTAATAATTAATGCAAGGCAGTCCAAGTTGTCGTATCGCAAGAGCACTTTGCGAGCGAAGTTAGATTAAACGCCGTAGATCGACGCGTATTAAGCGGATGGCTGGTCGGCGGTCGGTGGTATAAGAGCATTGTACTGTAAATTAGTTTTGGTGCTCAAAGTTTTTTTTAAAGGAGGTTTAGTTAAATGGAAATTTATGGAAATTTCGTTGAGGTCCAGATATCTTTAGCTTGTTTCAAAGTGGGTTTAACAGTCTGTAGTAGTTTGCAGGATGTCCGTAATTGATACAATTCTTGTTCACTTAAAAAGTCAAAGGAACCGCGCGGCGTTCAGTCTTATCATCTTTCATTTATTAAACTTTCACGGTTTGTATACATATTAATTAGATAAAACGGGAATTACCGTGTTAAACATTTATTATTGATGTCTCGATATTTCGACAGCATTGCAGCCATCATGGTCACTAGTAGAATGATGGCTGCAATGCTGTCGAAATATCGAGACATCAATAATAAATGTTTAACACGGTAATTCCCGTTTTATCTAATTAATATCTTTCATTTAGTTTCATACACTACCACTACTGCCGTGTCGCTGTCGTTCCGTTGCTTTTTAAGGCTTTGTATGCGAGGATTTTCAGTATTTCTATGAAGGCTACACCACTAACTACTAAAATTAAACGACTGAAAAAAATATATAGCAATCTTGGGGTGTCTATTTAGAGACTGATGAATACTGATACACGATTGGACAAACTTCGCTCGATTGAAAAAAAACGCAAACATACCGTTTCCATGTCTTTTAAAGTGGAAATTATGTCTGAACCGAAATAGTTATTGATACAAAATATATATCAAAATGTAAGGTATTATAAATACGAGAGCTTGTTTTAATTTCCCTGCCAAAATTCATCCATAATTAATAAAAATTCAAATATGGAGCACTGTGCCGTGCTCTTCACTCCGCCGCTGCGGGGCATCTTCTATCTCGCGCTTGAGTTTGACAGCTGGGAGTCCCTAATGTATTTCAGCCTTTATGCAAAATACGTACACATGAAGACAGAGAAAAGTATACAGGGGGCCTCAATAAAGTTGAGATTTTCTCAACAACTACTGGACCGAATTTAATAATTCTTTTACAGTCACATAGTTTGCAATAGGTCAAGTAATTTTTGAGATAATTTCAACCTTAAAAACTCTCCTGTACACTTTTCTCTGTGTTATACCGTAAGTCAAAATATTTCAGCATGGGGATTTAAAATATCACACAACATGGATACGAACGTCAATGGTCGACATATCGGCTGCCATCGCATAATTTCCCTGTCCGTCACCGGTGACGTACGGCTATCGCACGACACACGGTACGATTTACGACCGACAAAAATGTCGTATGTGAACATTGAATTTAGATTGTTTCGATTAGTTTGTGACGTATGCATAAATCTACAGGTTAGGTGCAAAAGGGGGTGTAATCTACACCAATAAAGGTACTTTGCTAAAAATATAGGTTCAGTCGACAGCAGATCAATGGTAACACTTTTTACTTTTGACAGTCCTTATTATTTGCGTCGTAAGACTTGAAATCGTACCGCCAGTGTTACCATTGACTGTACTTACATAATATTTATACTACTTACGTGATTTGAACCTGCAAACTACAGAAAATTGTACTCAAAACTGATTGCTTTCAAATCGATTAACAAAAACATCTTGCATAGGTTTTTATTTTATTTATTTATTGAGCGTTAAGTTTTAATTTTATTTATTTATTGAGCGGTTAGGTATTCCTGTGTGTGTGCAATATAATAAGCCATATTCAGAATTGTCTGACTGAATCTGTCAGAATATCATTGATGAGTAGGTATTTGCACATTTGTGAACTACAACTTAGCTTGTCGCAATTATGCCATGTATTGTATATTGAAAAATATTATTTATCGTAATAAACATTTCGTAAAGAGCTTTTTTAATAAAATTAATTATATTGGCAGATATTATTTTTTTAAAATTGGCGGCGCTAGTTGGCTTTACGAAGGCCCTTAAGTGGGAACATTATACCTAAACGTATTTCTTACTGGAAGCGTTAGGTACATACACACACATACGATATTTTTGTGTTTGTTTAAACGTCGTAACGGAACTATCAAGCAGTTGCATTAAATTACTTCAACATAAATATTAATGAGCATTTATGTGGGCTGTTTAGCATTCTTTTGTTTTGTTTGTTTAAAAGGAAAATACTATTTCAAAAGAGTTTAGTTTCAGAACAATAGGGCTTAAAACATGTTTTAAGTACGTACTTCGTTATCTTATTGTTGGAAAACAAAGATAATTTTAAGCTTGAAATTTCAAGTGAAATCAAGCTTTAGCGACTCACGTTGGATTTAATATTCGAGATTAGGAATTTTTAAAACGACGACTAACACGATTGGTTAAAACTTACTTTGAGCTATAATTTGGACCAATGAGATTCGATAGTGATGTTTACATCACATAAGGCAGCCAATAGCAACCCACACCAACTCTTGCGTCATGCGCTATATTATCACCTCTATGAAATGGCAACCTGAAATGTCTAAAGAAAAGCCAACCTCTAAACTCGATTTAAAAGTTAAATAGTAGGGTTAAGTTGTGATTCAATAAACGCGATTTAGCGGTAAGTGACAGTGTGAATTATTTATCCATGAATGTGATCACTAAACCATAGTTTAAGCCGATCAGTCGTATTTACGTAATCCACTGAATAATCTAGAGTTCAAACAGTTTCTACCCGACTTCCGCAGGGATAATGTTTTTCGGGTGTAATTATGTACGTATGTCGGTTCCTCTTTCGCTTCCCTGTAGCCTAATTCTGTTATTCATAAACCTAGTTAAACCTCACTTCCTTTAACGTTCATGGACAGTGGCGGCATAGGCCGTACTTTGAGTATTCGGAAAATGACAGTACGGCGTATGACGTAGTATTTTGATGCATTTAAAAAGACACAACGGCATCTCCCGCGGCGTCGTATACGGTTTTCTTTGTGGAGCGGTCCCACTGTCATTCTGTGTAGAAAATAGGTATGTGTACTGTCAAAAATAAAGGTTGTAGGTACATTTTTGTCGGTCTTGACACGGTTATGACAGTAGTTCCGAATTGTATGAGAATTTTCACTGTCATTTCGTAATTTATACTGTCCATGAACGTTAAAGCGTGTTGCTATCCCTTTCATACTTCGTTAAAAAATGTTAAGATAGAAAGGGACAGGGTGGCTAAACGGTGACGTCACTTTAAATAACGTTTATGAATAGCGGCCTAAATGTTTTGATAGATAGATAAATAAAACATTTATTCGTTTCTGCAAGATGGAATTTGGTAAAAGGTATCGGTAGATTCATCTAATTGTTGACCTATACAGCAGCCCAAATCAAGTGTCTTATTTTGTAAACAAATATGATCGTGTAATTACCTTTTGTGATGTAACACTGAAGGAACTGATTGATCGAACCTGTTCATCTTTGTGTAAATAAAGGTGATCCGGTCTAATAATGTGAAAATAACTATGCAATGATCACAGAACAGGCTAAAACGTTAGTAGGGTAGGGTAGTTTTTTGTTTACAAAATAAGACACTTGATTTAGGCTTCGGGTATTGCTTATAATTATTTTGTTTGACTTACTTGTTTTAGCTAGAAATCTAAGCTAAGCTAAGGCGTAGCTACTAGAGGCAACCCTGTTTTTTCAGTGAGGAGGTTTTTGCGTTTTTTAAATAATTTTGTTAATATTTTATTAAGCCTCTTAGTATTGAATAAAGGAGTTTATGGTACCTTCGTTTCCCGAATAAACAAAGTTCTTCCTCTGTTCCAAATAGCTGACCCAAGTTCTTCAACTTAGATCTCAGGGGGCAATAATTAAGGCATAAAAGCGGCTTAATAACCGACCCGGCTGATTTAAATAAAAGTTTGCTTCGACCAGAATTTGTATTGATTATCTTCTAATTACCGAAATAAAACTTGTTGTAACAGTACTTTTTAATTGGTGTTCTAATGACATAATTAATACATATTATCTTGCTATTTTTACCTTACAGAATAATAAGTACCGTCTTTGAGTTAATATTGGTTATAGGTAGAACAGAAAACAAAGTTCGATAAATAATGTTCTGATATCGTTAAAGAAATGTACATAAGTAGTACGAGTAGGTATGTAATATAGGTAACAAATACTAGGTAACTAATTGATTTAAATTCTCATCGTGATAAATATTTTTCAAAAATAATAAGTACTTACTTAGTGAGTTCATTTTAGATTCTTTGTGAACTACAAAATAATAGACTATAGCGCCATATTTCCAGGGCGATGACGCCACGGCGACTCCTCTGGAGAAAGAGAAGACAATGATATCTTGAATAGTCTGTTTATGACATTGGCAAATGACGAACTGTCGAGTCCATTAATAAAATAAATAAAAATGGAATTCCAGTCCACCAACCTCTCAACTACAATAAAACGAAATAATCTAGAACACAAATATATCGCAACCCTTTTGTTTCAACCAACAGTAGTTTATTAAAACAAATTCGCTCATAAAATTCAGTAACACCACCGTCCGACGTTGACCGGAATGTTAATGGCTGGAATTTCCCTCTTTCTTATTCTATTGGCTTCTCTACCCACCCATGGAGCCAATCGTGGCACTATATTTCTCGTACGAGCACTTTCTGACAACCAATGATATTGCTCTAGGGATTTTAGTTAGGATATAACTTTTTTCCGGTTCTCTTGAAAATGGCGGGAAACGACGGTTGCAAAATTGTTTGATAATTTTTGTTATAATGTCTACTGTGGTTATTTTGTGTTTAATCACGTTAAGTTAATCAGAAAATGTTCGCGAATGACAGTATGGTGAATTTATTGAATAATTTGAACAAGATCTGAAATTTCAAATTTTTATCAAGAGTTCCCGCTACAAGGTCGGAAGTGAACGTGACTGTCGAGCTGCTTCGTCCAGAGTGATGACGCTACGGCGTCTCCTCTGGATGAAGACGCGGCTACCCATGGTGAAGACGCTACTGCGGCTCCTCTGGAGAAAGATGGAAGACTATTATACTATATGAATTATTTTCTGTAACATGGCATTGGCAAATGACGAACTGTCGAGCCCATTAATAAAATAAAAACTTTTCTCCGTATGCATTTTAGGATACGGCTGTGAAATTACTGAAATGACATTGAAAGGTTTCTGAATGGAATCAGAGGGTCTAAAAAGGCGTTATTACATACACAACTGTAACTATAAGTAGACGTTAAATTTGATAAAAAATTGACATTGTACTCGTATAATAGTTAAATAGGTAGCCTTGTTAATTATAATTTTTAGCTAATTGATTTCCGACACAATAATAATTTTAGAATTAAAACTATAGTGAGCCATTACTACAAATTATTATATATAACGGATATCACTCACTTATATTGTTAAAGTCGGCAATTAGACCGACAGATTCGACCGATTTCGACGGTCTTTTTCAAGGTGAGCGCGCCACGCCCGACTTACAACTTACGACTTTAACAATATAAGTGAGTGATATCCGTTATATACAATAATAATTGTATATGTAATTAAATAAATGATTGAAATGGATAGAGCCATTCCTCTTCTGATTCTGATGACATATCAATTCCCGAATTCTTAGCAGGTCATCAGCAATACAAATATTGTGATATCCAAAACAAAATATTGGCATTGCTTAATAAAATTGATCATGATCTGACACCATCTATCCGCTGTTCTAAAACTATCCCTGGATATCTGTATAATATTCACATATCACATTCTGTCAAGTCCTTTGTCATCTCTCTCACAAACTGACCACACATTTCTGGTAATCACACGCCTGTAGCTAAGCCAACAACCTCTTAAATAGTCACCAGTAAGTGTCTCGTCAGGTCCGGACAGAAACACCGCAAACATTTGCTCCTACGTCACGGCCATAAGATACAGACTCCTGAGGTCGATTGAATCCCTCTTTGTGAGCGGTCCTTAACGACCTCCCTGCCTCCCCCTGCAGCAGCCACCCCCGCAAGCCCGCAGGCTCATACACAGCTTGAATTCAAATGGCAAATATCAATTATTGGAACATTGCCGTGCCTGAGTACCAAAATGCAGTTCGGTGGATCGTATTCTCTCTGTGTTTTGGGCGGACATAATCTCAGGAGTACTGATCAGATGTGGATTATTATTCATAATAGCATCAATAGCCTGCCATATCGCATCACATGGATCTTTTTCCAGCCATGTTTCGCATCTACTATAGGTTTTTTATATGTAGGTATGGTACTTTAAGTATATGATTAGTTTATTAACGTGATCAAGTTTACCGAAGTGTTCCTAAGATTTTAATAAATGAGTATGAGTAATATTTTGAAATATTTACCGATCTTTGTGGACAATTATCGACTATACAATAAGTCATATTTTCCAAAATATAACATAATAGAAAGAAAAATGTATGAGATTGATTTGCTTTCTCGAGAGCAAATGTCAACCCAATACATTTTACTTTCTATTCTACAAGCGTTAACGAAAGTCAAAGCTACGGGCGGTTTCCTAAAACGAATATATATTTTCGCTAGGTGCATTGCGTTCAACCAAGAATCCTTCTTATCCGTCCTCTTAATTTCATGAACCCAATGTTACAGATCTCCGAAACTAGAACAATAGTTGTACAAGTTATACAAGAAAACCTACTTATCAAAGAAAATATCCCCAAGTAAAATCCACTCTGAAACTCATAAGGAAACACGCCCGGAGAGATCACGTCACGAAACAGAAAATTTCACTTCGCCAAGTGAGACACGCGCCCAACTCCAAACTTTTATGAATAAAACTCCTCGAGGATGTAGGTAGCGGGATAAAATCTCAAGTTTCAAATCATAGAGGGAGACACTCGAAAAAGTGGAATTGGACCGGTGGTTAAGCCCCTGATATGGGTTGAGTTTCGTCTGAATTTCGGCCGCGATCTTTGGGAGTGTGTGTGTTTAAACTTATTTACTTAAACAAAAACGGAGAGACCGATATAGGGACAGTTATTGTTGGAACCTGATCGATATTTTTAAAGTCATTGAAAATTGATGCAAACATGTAGGTTCTGAAAACAAAGAAGAAATGTTTACTATATGGACTCACAGCATTTATCCTGTCCGGGTTAGCCAGAGATTCTAGGACTTTTTTACGATTCTAATAAGATCCATTTTGTATCAAGAATAGCTGTAACGCATGAAAAGTGGCACGCCTGTTTCTTTGGGGGCTAACTTTTGTCAGACAATTTTTAAACTTTTCGCAAAAAAGGCAACGAAATTTTCCTATTCGAAATAATTGCTTCACGTTTGTCGCGTGACCTTTCGCTCGTGATTGGTCTTTCAAAAGGATGTTTTGACAGCCTTTCAGTTCATTGCTTTACAATAGTTTTCTACGTTTATTTTTGAACAATAACGTACGTAACTTAGTATATTGGCAAAGTCACAAGATCATTGTTTAAACAGTGCATCCGCCATCCGCGTCACGTATCGGTGTAATCTCCTAATGCACCGGACTAGATGGCAGATGGCAGGACACTTTACGACCGTACGTATATGTTTCGCATTATTGGTTAACTTGACTTTATTTTAAGTGTTTTTTTAATTAGCTATCCCATTGCACTTCTGGGTAAGGGGTATCTTTTCCTACTGATCCCTGCCATGAGTCCTTTGACTATCCATACCAGCTACACTTTCATCATCAGTATCTGTCGGTGTCAATCCACTGCTTTCTTCTTCTGTGGTCTTTCCAACCCAGTTCTCGGCTTTACATCTTTTACTATCTTTGTCCATCCATCTTTATTCAGAGATAAGATGGATAGATAAACATCCCGACCATATTTAGGCAGCCATGGCTGACCCTTGCATGTATGTAAATGGCAAATGACAAGTGGTCAGGCCCGTATTAATAAATCACTCTCAGCTCAAAAGTCAATCTTGAGAACGACCTCAATATGGCGTTCCTATTAATAAACGTAACATAGGTGCGCGTTTAGGAATCGGGTATCACGTGAATAACGATTCAGTTCTCAAGAGAACTGTTAAACTTACATTTGAGAACATATTTGCTGATTACAGGCGAACCGCGACGTTTACTTGAGTTCTTCCACTTGAAAAAGACATCACGTGATACGTCCTCAAGATTGGTTTATTAATAAATCACATACTTGAGATGGTTATCCGGTCTTGAGAGTGTATCAGCTGAATTCGCTCTTGAGGGCTTTGAGCTCAGACTATTAATACGGGCCTTAGAGATATTTTTTCGCCGATGACGTAGCTAGAGTTTTGGCTAAGAGTAACAGAATATCGTGCTTTTAGTTGAATAATTGCGATTGGCGAACAAATTATTTACCTTCTATTGCCATCGTAAAGAGGAAACGATTTCATAACCGTATTAGAATTTCATGGACTACATTAAGAACTGCTAAATTAAAAGCGTCTTATACCGAAGTTATGTATAATTTAATATTAAATGAAAGAGTTTAGACCGGGTTAATGCTTAGTAACGGACTTTTCGCTCGGGTCCGTGATAAGCAGAATTTTGATTCGTAGAACAAAGGTCTGCATTAATAGGTAATGCTAATTAACAGCCCATTCCCTTAATATTCCTAAATGTAAATATAAAAGAGATCTGACCTTTGAATAAATAAGCTTATAATGTTTTTGGGGAGATGCGGAATAAGGTGTTTAATTTTACAAATAGATTTTTTGGCCAAAACTTTTCGATGTTTTGTAACTATTACTAATTACTCCATTGCAGTTGTCCAGGTGAATAATGACCACTATTATGGGAGATGGCTCATCTAATTATATGTCTTCATGGTTTATGAAATAAGTAAGAATGCAAGAAATTATAAGGTTTTAAAATGATGAAAAATTTCTAGCCGTGAGCAGGACTTGAACCTGCGACATTGTCATTCCGTGACACGCTCTTACCAACTGAGCCACCACAGGCCCACGCCACGCCTACCGAAAGTCTTTATCATACTATTCATACTAAAGGGTATGTTGCGCAACTCCATCTATCGGACAATAGTAGTAGTATTCCGACAACCATGTCTAACATTCGGTAAGAAGCATCATTTAACTATGACGCGCTCCTATTTGTACTCAGAATGCCCACGGCTAGAAATTTTAAATACGTTAGTCATCATCATCATCTGCCAGTATCAGTCCACTGCTGGACATATGCCTCTCCCAAAGCGCGCCACTCAACCCTACTATCGGCCCTCTGCATCTCGATATACTCGTTTCTTATTCTATCTAAAAGAGAAATTCCAAGCATAGCTCTTTCCATAGCTCGCTGAGCGACTTTGAACTTGTGGGCCAGTCTCACCGTCAATGACCACGTTTCGGCTCCGTAGGTCATAACTGGCAGGACGCACTGGTAGAAGACCTTAGTTTTTAGGCATTGTGGTATTGAAGACGAGAAGATATGACGTAGCTTCCCAAACGCTGCCCACTATGCTTAACATATTTATTACTTACTTACTATATTTTACGCATTAAAAACAAATTCTGAGTAAATTATAAGGTGTTTTATATACATGCACCTTTAATTATCTTCACCGCTCTGTTACCTGTACCAGGCCATACAAACTTTCCATAAACTCGATTCTAAAAGCTTTCTCAATCGTGAATAATTAAACCTATTATTACGAACTCCAAAATTGGATTAATAAAATCCTTCCAACGAAGCGCTTGTTAGTTACTTCTTTAATTCATTCATTCCCTTGTCATCATCATCATCATCATCAGCCCGTATCAGTCCACTGCTGGACGTAGGCCTCTCCCAAAGCGCGCCAATCAACCCTACTCTCGGCCCTCTGCATCCAGTCCCTGCCAGCCATTTTGCGAAGGTCATCCCTCCATCTGGTCGGGGGGCGTCCCACACTACGTTTACCCGTTCGTGGCCTCCATTCGAGAACTCGTCTACCCCATCGGTTATCGGTTCTACGACAGATGTGACCAGCCCACTGCCACTTCAGTTTACTGATTCTATGAGCAATGTCAACCACTTTTGTCTTCTGGCGGATATACTCGTTTCTTATTCTATCTAACAGAGAAACTCCAAGCATAGCTCTTTCCATAGCTCGCTGAGCGACCTTGAACCTGTGGGCCAGTCTCACCGTCAATGTCCACGTTTCGGCTCCGTAGGTCATCACTGGTAGGACGCACTGGTTGAAGACCTTAGTTTTTAGGCATTGTGGTATTGAAGACGAGAAGATATGACGTAGCTTCCCAAACGCTGCCCAGCCCAGCTGAATTCTCCTGTCACTCTCTTTCTCGAAGTTGTTCCTACCCAGCTGCAGAGTTTGTCCTAAGTAGACATATTTCTGAACAACTTCGAGGACCGTGGCATCGACTACTATTGGTTCCGGGACGACCAGATCATTGAACATGATCTTGGTCTTATCCAAATTCATCCCGAGTCCGACACGGCGAGAAGCAGCATTAAGGCTATCCAGCATTGTCTGCAGATCCTGCAGCGACTCAGCCATGACCACTATATCATCGGCGAACCGAAGGTGTGAAATGTACTCGCCATTTACACTGATGCCACGTCCATTCCAGTCCAGTGTTTTGAAGACATCTTCCAGCGCGTTTGTGAAGAGTTTCGGTGATATAACATCTCCTTGTCTCACACCTCTACGCAACTGGATAGATCTTGTTTGCTGGTTCTGGATTTGGACGGTCATTTTGGCGGCGTCATACAGGCATCTCAGCACCTCGATGTATCGCCAGTCTACTTGGCATCGCTGCAAGGACTGCAGAACAGCCCAGGTTTCGATAGAGTCAAATGCTTTCTCATAGTCCACAAATGCAAGACACAGGGGCCGATTGTATTCCTTTTGAAATTCCCTTGTATTCCTTTTGAAATTAACGTCCGAAACAAAGTTAAAATTTTTGTAATCCTCTTAAAATGTTCTGATAATAATCTCATTAATTTTAAATGAGTATTTAAGGATCTTTTCAATTCTCCTTATAATGCTGAAATAATTAAAAGGTTGGTGTTTAATAATCCTGCCCAGAACTTGACAGATACAGAATATTCAAATTCTCGTTCCGTTTACCTTTTGGTTTCAATTAGAAAAGTATGTCATTTCGAATACGAAGCAAAATCAAACTGTGTCGTTCAAATTGTTATTTGTGAAGTTGACAGTAACCACAATCTTACAAAGTTTTTCAGTTAAAGTTTCTAGTAGGTACTTAAATGTTTTTATTAAATAAAAAGTTTGGTATCTCCTTCGTTGCTCTTGAAGTCGCAATATTTTGTCACTCCTGTGCAAGTTACAAGATATTTTCTTGTTATTTTTGTATAGAATGTTAAACATTTCTTTGAAGTTTTGTATAGAATCATCACATATCCAGAGTGGGATGGGACCGCAATTCATTCTATCGATGAGCGATATCGATGGCTCGATTATTCGTGGGGTCGAATGCCATAGGCTCGAATATTTGTTGAATCGATTTCGTTCATTCGAATTTCACGAGCTCGAATATTCGTAGGATCGAACGCCATTGGCTCGAATATTTGTAGAATCGATACACTTATAACCGACAATTCGTTCATTCGAATTTCATGGGCTCGAATATTCGGGGGGTCAAACGCTATTGGTTCGAATATTTCGATAGTCTATAGACTGACTGACCGGGTCAGTGATGGAGTTTCAAATGATATACTCAGTCTAAGTACTTAAGTCAAGTCTATGTACAGATCAACACAATACCACGGCCTATAGATAAACTAATATAACTTCTTTTTCTCATTTATTACAGACTTGTTTTTTATAAATTTGTCGTTCGTTACCCGAATGCCCCAGACCTCCTTCTGTTTCGGGTGTATGTCCATTCCTTCCTGCCATCATGTAGCCTAAACGGCTTGATGGATTTTGGTGTATGAGGTATCGTTAGATTTGTCTTTATTAAAGGAGTGTCATAGGGTATAAAAAAATAATCAAAAGGGGATAGTTTTTTTACAGTCGGGTTTTTTAATTTCTGCTTGTTTTCAATGTTCAATTTTGGTCTGCAGTTTCTTACCGTTTTCATTTTCATCGTCTACCTTCTTTTTGACCATCCCTTGGTTACTATCAAAGATAATGTAATACTTACTTGGTCACTATCTTCAACTAATTCCCACTTCATTTGTCTACGCTTACTTTTTATAAAAAATCGTGCAGTAAGTGGTGTATTTTCTGGATTAGCGTCACTTTATTATACCATACGTTATTACGTCTACCCATAGAGAAACGTAATAAGCGTAGAGATAACACGAGTATCGATAACCGATATTATTTTATGCGTGGAAGTGGAATAATAACATTGCCTCGCAATCACACGTGAAATCTCATTCGGTCTCTTTAGCTCCTTTTCGGTTTCATTGATTATATTCATTGGCTTTCTGTTCTGTTCAGCTTTCCTATTGGATAGATTTATTTCATCTAAGATTATCCTATTCTATCGAGTTACTTCAATCAGTCCTTAGTCAGCTTCATCTAGTAATTTGAAACAGTATTTAGTTATCTTTCTTACTTAATCTATTTTAATTATATATTAAAGTTGTATTTATCTCTTTCTTTGTTAGTTAGTAACTACTACCTTAATTACTCATTAGTACGTTTATTAGTATGTTTGAGCTTCTTCTAGTAATTTAAGTACATGCTATTTTCAAACACCCATTTTTAAGGCTCCTAAGTCTTGTTTGTTATATCCCATCTAGTAACTCCAATCCAATTAGATTTTTCAATAATTTCATTTTGTACAGCAATTGTTTTAGTGGTCGACTTCTATCAATTTTCCTTTTTTGCAATAGAGGGTTTATTATCATTGCCAATTTTATTCCGAAGCTTTTTAACTATTTAATATTTCAAACCTATGTCGTAGACATGGTTATCATCATCATCAGCCCATACCAGTCTACTGCTGAACGTAAACCTTTCCCAAAGCACGCCACTCAACCCTACTCTAGGCCTTGTGCATCCAGTCTCTGCCAGCCTCCCTCTGGTCGTTTTTAAAGTTAACAGTGTCGACCTCATCGAAAGACAGATTGTTAAATGTCTTCGATGCTGCCGCAGCGTCAAGATCACCGCTGTCAACTTCAGATGTATTTAATGTTTTTAAGAGCAATCTCACGCTAAACGTGCGCTGAAATTTTGGCCGACATTTGCACTGCTCAAGCCGCCTAATGTGAAAGCGCTCTAAAACAACTCGCTAAGACGACGTCCGGTATACTCTAATTAAATCGCCGTCAACTTCGGGGGTGACAATCCCCTCGCCCCCTCACTAAGCCGGAATCGCAATTTCTTTTAAACTCCATAACTTATGTTTTAATTTAATTATGAAGACGTTTATAATTTTCGCCCGGAGCTCACTCCGCGGTAAATTGGCAAAGTTTGTATTTATCATCACGGGCTGGCGTAACTTGTGCTGACAATAACGTTATGGCTATCTTTATGGCTGTTTTAGGATCAATGGTATTCGTTACCAAGTACATAAGGAGAGTTATAGTCTTTCTCAAACTCACTCTCGATTTTATAGTGTTATTAAGGAATACCTGGTATAGGTTATGAGTTCTTTTTAAATTCAAAACGCTGCACATTCATTCCGTGATTGGTAAACTATAACCTAAAACTATGGGTGTGACCAAAGTCGACTCGTAATATTTTAATGTTTAATAGGTGTGACGTACGTGGAAGCATTCCAAGGTGTGACCTAAGTCTACAATGATCAAGGTGGAATAAGCCTCTCATAATTTATATTCTTATTATGCTTATTACCAAAATATTATTGACCATTTCATTAATTAGCATATCTACTATTATTATTATTATATCTACTACTCTTGTGTTTGGTCTGATTCAATAATTAATATTTAGTTCATGGAAACATTTCAAGCTCATTATTTCATTTGAATCTGGTTTATTATTTGCCAAAAAGTCTCTGTATTTTTTTTCCGTTAATACCGAACCCGAGGATAATTACTAATTAGGAACACATGGCCAATCTTTCGCAGACGTAACCCTTGAGCTATCAAAGAAACACTTTAGTCCGTCCATTCAGTGCCGAGTCGTGTGGTTAATGTACTGCGTCGGTCATTGCTATGTGACCATAAAATAACTAAGGGTTAGGCCTTTCATTGTCTCTTCAATATATTCAAGTAGACCTAAGCCCAAATCTAGTGTCTTATTTTGTAAACAAAAACCACCCTAGCCTACTAACATTTTAAGCTGTGCTGTGATTATTGCAAAGTTATTTTCACATTATTAGATTCGTATCACTTTAGTTTCACAATGATGAACAGGTTCGACCAATCAGTTAATTTAGTGTTACATCACAACAGGTAATTAGACGATCTTATTTGTTTACAAAATACGACACTTGATTTTGGCTACGGTATAGGTGAATGTATTCCATTTCGAATATATTTTTATTATTATTCTTAGCAACGTCTTTAGTTTCATAATTTTTTTCTCGACCACTCCTATAGTCTAAAATTTTCTACTTGGAGCAATTCACCGTTATTAGTGACCAACTTTAGTTTTACTTCGCGCCGTAGTAAATTTTAAATAAAATCCATATCAGTCACTTTTGATTACTTGCTCAGCGCTGGCTCAGTGACCCGAAGTGGGCCTTGACCTCCGAAATGAGAAGACGCTTGATTGCATCATGTAATTCATCAATCGCCCTTAAGGTGCTCCCTCACCGGGAGCATTCGCGTGTAATGTAACGTTGCAGATTCGACTTTGAGCATTACATTACAATACTACCTCCCTGACTGACGCTGTTTTTCTCCCTCACTGATGTAATGCTCGAATCTGTAACGTTACATTACACGCGAATGCTCCCGGTGAGGGAGCACCTTAGGTTTTACGTCAAAATCGTATTGCCCAAACTTGTTAACTATGTTATTTCTGTTGTATGTGCTCTTTTCGAATACCAAAAAGATCTGGATCAACAGTTGTGTTAGTTCTACGACCATGCCAAACTTTATCAGCTCAGCCACCGCTTGAGTTTGGACAACTCCTGAATTTATAGGGACGACCTGAAGTTTCGATTTGTTTATTTAGTTTCATGTGTTGTGTCCTGGGGTCTAGTTTTAGGTCATATCAGATGTCTGTACGTGCATATATTACTATTTGTTTTCTGTAATGTTAATTAAAATACATAATGAATCGTCTCCTACTTCATTGTGTGCTTCTAGTATAAGTAGTGAAAACTCGTTGGATTAAATTGGAAGTGTGTCATTAATAAAAACTTCAATATATTGAAAATCGAATTTTAATCTTTCCCAATTAGTTTTCATCCGAACTAAACCTTACACGAGTTTTCATTACATTTTTCGTTCAAGAATATCTTCACAAATGCTATTAGACTATAATCAATTAAGATAAAGAAACCTTTACAAATATAATATTATTAGTTTCCCTAAGCGAAGCTCTGAGACATCTTATACGACGAAGCATCCTAGTACTCACCTCACGATAAAACCATTTTTCTTGCCAAATTCCTCACACAAATATTAAATTCCGACCGCGTCTGCCAGGTGCTCATTACCAAGAGTAAGGCTATAACACTCCTGAATACCCATTCCTGAATTCGGCGATCCCCAGGCCATGGAAGCTCGCCAAATTTTAACTGCTACCAGCTATTCGCGATTATAGTGCGGAAAATAAAACTGTATGACGCTTTAAATATGTATATGCGATGCTTTTGCAGTTGGATATATGAGTTTATATTCATTGTTGTTGTTTCGTAATGGGATAGTAAGAGCAGGTTTGCTTGGTGAAGTACCTAATAGAGCTATTTATTTAGGAGACTAACGATTGGTTTAATAAAATCAATTTTATTTTAAGGCTTCGTATGCGCGGATTCACAGGTTTTCTATGAAGACTACGTCACTAACTACTAAAATAAAACGTCTGAAAAAATATATATCAATCTTGGGGTGTCTATTTAGAGACTGATGAATACCGATACACGATTGGACACACTTCGCTCGATAGAAAAAATGTGGGAATTTTGTGCATTTCCCCTGCGCTGTCAGCTCAACCACTTCGGCTAACTGGAGGAGCGCCGCAAGGTTGCATGCTGACAGCTCCACTGTTGCAGGTTTACTGATACTGGAAGGCTTGTTTGCTGTTCCTTATTATGAACCATTTTGGTTGCACTGTTTGAACTTGTTACATTAAAAATATGTATTGTAGCTACTTTCAACTTCATTCGCTAATTTACAAAACTCGCTCATACATTATAAACTATTCCCTTGCCAAATGGACCGTTTTCACGGCAGTCAGCGGGCAAAGTTGGCGCATCTAAATGCGCCCAAAGCGTTCTGCCGTCTTCACTGGCCCTCGTTGAACCAGCGAGCAAAGTTTTTTGGAACTTTTAATATAGTTTCCCATTCTATGCTGTGTGAGGAGTTATGTATGATATACGGGAAACTTAACTGTACAAGTTTAAGTTTCTTTAGCAGCTAATGTATTCATTAGTAGATTTCTAGATTAAGAGACGCAGCGATACTTTATTATAATATAATCAATCTCAAGCCTGTAGTGTATATTATTGGAATTATTACGGGACAGGCCTGGGGCGGAGTTGTAATGAGTCTTTGTTATTACATCAAATCAAATCAATTTATTGTTTCATGTGGTAAATATAGGTTCTAAGACATTATCAAGTCCAACTCTGAGTAGCAGAAGTTAAGCATGCACATGCATATTAAGTAAGTCTCACATAATCATACCCACACACATAAAGACAAACGCACCACACACACGCTACACGCTCATCACTTCCATCGGCACACCACACACTTCTCACTTCATACACCATCCCCCCCCCCCCCCCCCCCCGCCCTCCCCCCTTCCCCATCCATTCCCACTCTCACATGAACCCTGCAAGGGCACTACAACTTAATATCATAGTTTTACATTTTATTATCAATTTTCTTATTCCAATTCCAATGTAAATTACAATAAATAAATTACATCTACATGTCCCTTATTCTAAGTTATTAACTTTGTTAAGACTAATGTGTAAAATTTATTAATTAAATAATTTTTAAAGCTTTTTATAGGCCCAGTATCCATTAAATTAAATAATCACCTCGTTTTCGGTCGTACGTACGTGACCAAATCACCACGCTGTATCTAGTAAACCTATTTTAGTATTTCGTCTAGTTTTCGGAGTATTAAACCAACCCCTGGCAATTTACCCTAATTTCCTGTTCCCAACTATTCCTAACAGGAGGGCTGTAGTGTGTAACAAAAAGCAGTACCTGTAATTCAATTATAGTTTGTTTAGTTCTCTCGCCCTAAACTGTAGTTTTTGCTGAATAAGGGACCGTTAGTTTGTTGATGACCTGTTTTTGTTGCGGGATTCATTCAATACATTAAGTTTTGTTTTAACTTTTAATTGTGAATTGTCTTAGTTAAATCCTTTTTACCCGACTGCGCAAGAAGGAGGGTTATGTTTTTCGAGTGTATGTATTGCATGTATGTCTAATTCTTTGGCATGCCCTACATCCTAAACGGCTTGATGGATTTTAACATATGAGGTGTCGTTAGATTCGTATTGATTGTAGAAGTGACATAAGCAAAAAAATGACAATGCCAGATTCTGCCCCACCATCAACCGCATGATGTACAAGATAACGAATAAATGTAAAAATATCTCCGTTTTTTATTAAAATTATTGGTTTAAAATAAAGTTTTGTACTTCAAGCGAGTCGAAATAAACAACTTAATTTATTATTGTTTTTGTTATTATTTTATAGGAGTTGCGAGAGTAGTAGAAAATGATACTGATTATGATTATGCAATATGAAACCTGTAATAAGTCCCCAGCAAAATGATAGGTACAGCTTAAATGGTCACGTAGTTTTGTAGGTGGGGACAAAGCTCCATTAAAATGTGGCAATGTCTTTTTGGCAGTCATGTTTTTTTTAATTTAATCAACGGTACCGTAATTTTCTATGTCAAACTTTAATCGAGAGCATTGGTTGGCTCGAAATAACCATTAGCCAACGTTTGACTAAGTAATCCATATGTTGACACTTGACCACAGTTGACGTTCGGCTTACCTACGATTGTCCCTCGTCACTTTCCGAAAAGGTCACATTTGAGGGTTACCTTTCGATGTTTGCGGTTTCACTTTAAAACATTATACTTAAACTTGAATTAGTAGTTTGTCAGTAAAGTTAGTTTGCCATTTTGACGATCTATAGTTTGGAACTAATTCTGCTCGTTCAATGACCTTAAGTGGATTTTGGCTTTCGACTCTAAAGAGCGCCGTTTGACATCTGTACCTAGGATGCCTAACCAGCCATCGTCGACCTCTCCTACAAAAAGACATTGCCACATTTCAATGGAGCTTTGCCCCACCTACAAAACGACGTAAGCTGTACCTATCATTTTGTTGGGGACTTATTACAGGTTTCATATTGCATAATCATAATCAGTATCATTTTCTACTACTCTCGCAACTCCTATAGAAGAATAACAAAAACAATGAATAAATCGCTTCGATTTCTTACTATTTTCTGAATTCTTAATTAAGCTGTTTTTTTCGAATCGCAACTTGTACAAAACTTTATTTTAAACCAATAATTTTAATAAAAAACGGATATATTTTTACATTTATTCGTTATCTTGTACAACTTGCGGTTGATGGTGGGGCAGAATCTGGCATAGTCATCTGCGGAATATTTTTTTATAATATAAAATACACTACATAGACGTAAAGTAACAACTAAATGATATGTTTCGTTAAATGTAGCTGTGTTTCGACCTTTTTTCTAAGGATTACTTACAAGGTGGAAGGTAAGTGGAACATAATTCAGTTCCGCTTACAGGAACCAGTTTCTTGCCAGCCGTATTACGTAAAACTCATTACACGAACGCAGCTTACTTCATGGAATTATCAGAAACAAGCGCTAATACTAAATTAACGAACATACGGAACATACCTTGCAGGATAGGGATGCACTAAGGTGAGCGAAGATATGTATGCAGGAGGCGCTAATTTCACAGGGGCGCTTTTATGCCTTGACTTTGACGGTCGCGATAACGCTGGCTAGAAGAATTCATCCATCATGCATTAAACACACGCAGTAAAATATTTATAAACACAAATACGCCCCACGTATGCAGTTTTTGAGTCTAACGTTAGGTCTGAGATATTGCCTCGTTTAAAATAGCCTAAGCTTTATACTAGGATCATATCCATTGTGTTTGCATAATGTAGCATAACTGTAAAGCCGTTCGAGGGTTGTCGGTTCTGATATGTGGTAGTGTGACCTTTGAAAACTAATATAGTAGGTACCAATTCCCGGATACTTACCTACCCTAGTCTACTGGCTCAGCGACCCGAATTGATTTCGGCCCCAGAAACGGAGAGTATGTCGTACCGATAAAGTTGATTTCTAAACTAGATTTTTTTTGTTTCTTGCGTGATTGACGAGAAATGCTAGCAATGCCAAATCTGATCGGTCGAACGTGGATAAAAATGCTGTTACCTCTACTCATAAACGCAGTTTAACAAAAACTACCATAGCGCCTCGTGTCCCTAAATAAATTATTCGTTTTTATCGCCTCATCCGCAAAATTCCCTTAATACGTCCAGTAATACGGGGCACGTATGTCGCTAAATTACGTACCTACGAGCACGTAGTAGCAATCTGCAGAGTTTTTGATTTATGCACAGGATTCGGAGTGTTTGGGATCGGGTCGCTTTGTGTTCCGTCGGCCTGTGCCGGCCCGTGTGTAGTGTGTACACTCGATTGAGCCGGACAGTGTACAATACGTCTAATGTACAAATAGACATGCCAATACTAAAGCCCTCGGGATTCAGAGTGCCGCAGTGGTGTTGTTTACCTTATAAAAGTGCAATGACCGATTGTCGGGATCAAATGCCAATTATTAAGGGTAAGAAATAAAATAATTTAATTGCTATTGCAACAAGTTCAAAAAAATATACGAAAATTGTAGCTGTTATGTTATGACGTGTAATTTCCAATTTTAAGCTAACTTTGACAGTTATATGGTAATAGAAAATGGAGGCAGTATTTTTAGGAATTATGTAAGTACGGTCGATGACAGAGAAATATGTATAGGAGAGATTTTTACAAAAAGTACAGACTGGACTGATTTTTGAAGTTTCTTTACAATTACGTAGTGTGTACTGTGAGCTATCTACAGGTAAAATAATTTTTACAATTGGTCACGTGGTTCTTGAGAAAATCTCAACCTTATTGAGGCCCCCTATATACTTATCTCTGTCTTCGTGTGTACCTACTACCAATATTATCTACGGTTACATTTATTTATTTTATTAATGGACTCGACAGTTCGTCAATTGCCAATGTCATGTTACAGAAAATTCAATATTATAATAATCTTCTATCTTCCTCCAGAGGAGTCGCAGTAGCGTCTTCACCCTGGGTAGCAGCGTCTTCTTGTCTTCATCCAGAGGAGTCGCCGTAGCGTCATCACTATGGACGAAGCAGCTCGACAGTCACGTTCACTCCCGAGCTTGTAGCGGGAACTCTTGATAAAAGCTTGAAACTTCAGATCTTGCTCAAATTATTCAATAAATTCACCTGACATTCGTTACTGTCATTCGCGAACATTTTCTGATTAACTTAACGTGATATTAAACATAAAATAACCACTGTAGACATTATAACAAAAATTATCAAATAATTTGCAACCGTCGTTTCCCACCATTTTCAAGAGAACCTACGGTGACATATCAACAGCATTAACACGTGGGTTGATTGCTTTGCCTAATAAAAATAGTCTCCTACCGTATTATTGTTCTATGGTTGCGATAATACATCATGTGACGTCAACGCCTAGGTCTAGTTTTACTTGACCTAGAATCAGTAAATCTAGATTGCTCGGGAATCGAACCTATTGTCGTTGCTCTATTCTCGCCACGTCGTGTATTTGGAGCAAGTTTATTTAGCACCAGTTCGTACCTGCACCCGAGGGTCTGCGGACCAACTTCCGCAATTAATGGTCGGACTAGCACGGGGTTTGACTGCGAATTAGTCGCTTGGCCGACTCGGAGAGCTCTGGCGTAGAAAAATATAGAACTTTGTTATTACTGACAACCTAGCGTAGTGGCATTTGCTTTTTCGTTGACCCTTGCCAACGAAAAGGCAAATGTCCCATGCATTTTTAGGGTTCCGTGACACAAAAGGAAAAAAAGGAACCCTAATTGGATCACTTTGTTGTCCGTCTGTAAAGACCTATATCTCAGAAACGCGTGGACGGATCAGGTTGAAATTAATACGACATACTCAAGTCTGCAACCTCATGCAGCCGTGGAAAAATCAACATTCTACTTTAACGCAATCAAAAGATATGGCCGTTTATGTCGAATTTTGGCGCATATTTGTATGAAAACGTTGTAAGAGCAAGCTCAGACTAAAGCCCACATTTAAAAGACATTGCTACATTTCAACGGAGCTTTGCCCCACCTACAAAACTACGTAACTATTTAAGCTGTACCTATCATTTTGTTGGGGACTTATTACAGGTTTCATATTGCATAATCATAATCACTATCATTTTCTACTACTCTCGCAACTCCTATAGAAGAATAACAAAAACATTGAATAATTCGCTTCGATTTCTTACTATTTTCTGAATCTTTCTTAATTAAGCCGTTGTAAACTGGCTTGATGTAGAAAACTTTATTTTAAACCAATAATTTTAATAAAAAACTTAGATATTTTTACTTTTATTCGTTATCTTGTACATCATGCGGTTGATGGTAGAGCAGAATCTGGCAATGTCATTTGAATCTCGGTCCATTTAGCCTGATAGAACTATTGTCGCTTTTATTTATATGTACTTATCTCCCAACCTTTCACATCCTTGTAAGCGCCATGTTTACATGCGAGTAAGTACAATACGAACTCCCTCATCTCCACATTGAGTAAATAAATCGTAACACATTTCTGTTCCACTTGCAGCGTATCTGTCACATTGTAGGGTAAACAAAACGAGCCGAGTTAACAATGTTCGCGATGTTACTGTCTCGCACAATTGTAGGGAAACTGAGGGACGTTTGTTTTTGCGTTTCATAACATGTTTTCTGCGTCTCGATAAAAAACACTCTTGGCCCTAGATAGAATATAAACAAGCAGACTCTATTTCAAAAAACAAAAAACTCGACTGCAGATAAACTATCCCCTTTTGACATTGATCTCCTATAAACAACTATAAAAAAAACTATATATAAAGTGCTACTTATCGGAGGCATAAAAAAAGATTTTTGTTTGTTTTGTTTTTATGTTTCCTGTGATGTGTTAAATTTTATACTTCCATATATAAGTACAATGTAAAGTGTTTTTTATGTAAAAATAGGTAAAATTTTGTTTACAATCTAATTAGGGGTAACCTGTATTTGTAAACTTTAAATAAATAAAATAAAATAAAAACTAGATACACAGTCAACCTTCCAAAATTGTCCGAGCGCAAAGAAGGTCCAAACGGATGAATGGACCCTCATTTGCTTTATTGGACATTATTTGGACGTTTTTTTAAATTGTTTTAGTAAGACCTTTGCGTATCTAGTTGTTTATAGGAGATCAATGCCTTTTGATTATTTTTTTTTTACCCTATGACACTCCCGTAATCAAGACGAATCTAACGATACCTCGTACACCAAAATCCATCAAGCCTAGGCTACAGGATGGCAGGAAGGAAATACATACATTTATAGATACACCCGAAAAACATTACCCTCTTTCTGGGGCAGTCGGGTAATAAGAGACGAACGACAAATATATGAAATAGAAGTCTGTAAAAAATTAGAAAAAGAAGTTATATTAGTTAATCTATAGGCCGTGGTGTTGTGTTGATCTGTATACTGCAGCCCAAATCAAGTGTCTTATTTTGTAAACAAATATGATCGTCTAATTACCTGCAGTGATGTAATACTGAAGGAAGTGATTGATCGAACCTGTTCGTTATTGTGAAAATAAAGTGATCCGATCTAATAATGTGAAAATATCTATGCAATAATCACAGAACAGCTGAAAATGTTAGTAAGGGAGGGTAGTTTTTGTTTACAAAATAAGACACTTGATTTGGACTTCGGTATACATAGTATATATACTTAAGTACTTGGACTGATATACATGCACCAACTCGCGCCACATATGCAATATATAACATTCATATTGCCATATTACATTCTGCTATTTAAAATTCTCGTCTCTTTCACATTCCCGGTTTCAAACTCAACAAAGTGAAGTCAAATAAGGTCATACCAAAAATAACAGCCGTAACAATCACAACGCAACGGGAACAAACAAATAACACACACAATTTGTTTGTTAAACACAACATACGACAATTTTAGCAACCTCCATTGTTGAGATCGCTCTCATTTAAAACACTAGTGATGATGAATATTTTGAAATTACGATGTAAGACCAAATATAAGTATTTGGTCTTATATCGTCTTGTATCGTATGTATTCTTATATAGGTATATGTCGGAGGAAGAGGTGGATCATCACCGTCATCAGTAACATTCATCTTGAACCTCTTAACTGTGGCGCCGGTGGGTAATGTTGGATGAAGAAAATAGATTCACACTTTCAATCAGATTATAATTCCCAATTAACACAGTACATAGGTAGACACGTATAGCTAGGTAGATCTGTATTACAGAACGCAGGATGGTTTTAGTGACGACCGCCCCACGCGCGCACCGACGAACAACTGCACTACCAGTCGACCGCGCGTGCGACACTAACTCCATCGAGCGCCAACAGAGGGCGCTGGCATCCCGGATATCACTTGATTGCGACATATATATATATTTCGTATAAATGAGAGCGATCTCAACAATGGAGGTTAATACTTATGGTATAATAACTGGTTTTATTATGCGATCTTTAATTTTGAGAACATGAATGGTGACATTCATTTGAACTATTGAAAGCAAGTTAATTATTTGAAGTTTTCCGTTTTGTTGAAAATTATGAGTTGAAATGTCTCCTGCAAAACTGCAATTTGCTTACATACTTTCTATACGGGCTTAGCTATCGGAAGTAAAATACCAAAATACACAATCAATTAAGAAGGATTGTGACCGAATATTTAGTTTGGGACAAGGAGATGAATGTATCATCTGATGATATATCATATCAGCGACGATGGTATCAACAAGTATGGGAGTAAAATCACTAATATCTTCTATATTGCCCAACGATTGAGTCGCGTTAACGATCGACGCAACGCCACGGAGCTGTCAAACTAATGTCAAACGCCTTGTAATAATGTCAGTATGACAACTCCGTGGCGTTACGCCTATTGCTACCGCTGACCCGTGCTACAACGGCTGGTTTCGCTTCCGTATTTTCCCATCCCTATCGAAGACGTTTGCATATGAATACAACTCCACTCAACTCATTAAAATGACAAAGATCCGAGTGTACCGCCGACTTAATTAATCATTGTGTTTACTGATTAACATTCGCCGTTCAGACAACTCTAGTTAGCGAATTTACATCCTGATGGAATAGTTAAGTTATTCTGGTCTCCGTGGTTTCAGTTAGAAGGGCGTTATAAGTGGTTTCACAGTTCAAAGTCTGCGACTTCTTGAAGGGGAAGAAGGGCTTTCAGTTTGTACTTAGTCATTGATAGAGTCCGGAAATGTCAAAAGGGATTAATTATATGTTTATCGATTTTCGGTTATTAAACTCCGTAGTTTACTGTTGACTGCATGTTAAATGGTTTTATCTATCTAACGTAGAGTAGAGTCTAGTAACGTATCTACGCCAACAAACTGCATTGCAGTTTGGCGACAGATGTAACATTGCAATTTTGTTAAAAATTAATAAATAAATAAATAAAAGATATTACTATTTATTATATTTACTTACTATGCAATTCTACCTCTTTCTGATATATTTTTATAATATTCTCTGCAGTTGGTTGTCTGGAAGAAATGGCTTTTAGCGGTTAGGTGCCAAAATTGTCCATGCTTCTCAATAATGTAATTAATACTGTATTATGGTGCAATAAAGTGTATTTATCTTATCTTATGTTTGTTTCTTTAGAAAGATTCCATTGTGTCTCTTTGGTTGGTCCGATGGTCATGGGTCAATCATTCCCTCGTATTTACTTATATGTTTATCTGAATAGCAAATAATCCTAACCCTTATAAGGGTCAATGGACTACGCAATTACTCTTCAATAAATGCCTTAACAAGCTCTTTCTCTTTCAGTCCGTATAGTAATTTAGCTAGTAACATAGTAATTGACCTTGGCATTCATCAGTGGCTGGTAACTATAGTCTACTATTACTTGTTTCGGGGTCGGCTGAAGGACGAAGTGTGGGTTTAATGGGAGTAGCTAAGGGCGTTTGTGTGTTGTGGCTAGTTTTGTATTTGTTTTGATAACTATAGGTATGAGTTAGTGGAAGAATAAAGTGTTATTAAAGTCGTCATCGATTGTCGGAATGTGTGGTTTGCCCGTTCCCAGAGTTTGAAGTTAGATGTAATTTTGATGGAATTATTTTACTCGTAATTTAAGTGTTTGAACGGCTATTAATTAATCTATTTTCATTAAATATTTTGGCTTTAGGTCTTTATTATTTACGAAATTTTTGGAATATTGATTTTTTTTTCTAAATGATGTTTTAACTTTTAGATACAGCCTCAGTTTCGTAAACTTAATAGAGTTACTTGAAATCCAGCTGCCTCTGAGTGAAATATTAATCTCTGAAATGAACTTAAACCACACTCAAATAGACCCTTGTATCAATCAAGTCATCGCAGGAGGCTTTATTAAACTGATGCCGCATCGTAGGGTTGCCAACTCACTAAATTTATTTTTCAACAATAGGCCGAAAGGACGAAAAGCTATACATTTGTATTTGATTTCTCTGACCCCTTTTGTTTTCAATATTATACTGTAACAGAAAGAGAAGGAATGGAGTAAACAAAAGTTCAATATCGGTAAATGAACTTTTGTTCTACAACTTTTCGATTTTCACAATCTTTTTATATTTTTTTACAATCAGATGATCGATTTGAATGCAACATTTTCTTTTTAATTCGAAAATTCATAGGACTAAATATTTCAGTTACCTAGACTTTCAGTCTAGATTTCATCCTTACTTAGGATTACTATACACCCTTTTGGTTAGAGTCTGTATTTATTCATTAATTTATTTATTTAATTATTCATTAGGCACTTGTTTATTGCTGTCAGTGTTTCTCTAAGCTGTATCAGGAGAAGAGAATGTTGCCTAAAACACAGTTTCTCAGCTAACTCAGACGCCAGGTGGTTAAAGTAACTAATATAAACAGTTTAAACTTAAAATATTATCTCTTTATTTAACTTGAATCTTACTTATTACATATATACTATCTAATAATATATATTGGTGGTGAGTGGTCTGAGTCTGCATTGAATAGAGACTAGTGGAACGGTTCGGGGGAGTTTCCCTTTGCCCAGCAGTGGGACATTACAAACTATTAAATAAATAAATAATATATTTTTTAGAACATGATGAAAAAAATTATTGCTGTGGGCAGGACTTGAACCTGCGACCTTGTCATTCCGTGACACGCTCTTACCAACTGAGCCACCACAGGCCACGCCGAGCCCACCGAAAATCTTCATCGCTTTATACATACTTAAATATGTTACGCAATTCCATCTATCGGACAATAGTATTATTATTCCGACAACCATGTCTAACATTCGGTTAGAAACATGATTTATGATGATGCGCTCCTATTTTTACTCAGAATTTGAATTTTATATTATTTTTATTAGGTATGTATAATTATGGTCACACGAGTATATTGTCTGGAAACCCTGGTATCGTATCCGTAAATAAATAAATCTCGATTCTATTGAATCGTGTTTGTGCTGCATTCCAACGGTCTCTTGGGCGGATATTGAATTTTCATACAGATCGTTTGTATTGCAACGGTTTTTTTTTCATTTATCGGACGTTTTACTCGGCACGTTTTGTTGGCAGGAAATTAATGCATCGACTGATTCCATTTGCATTAACGAGCGACATCTATGTGTCTGTCTGTTTTTGCAGAGCAGATACGTTGTTTTTAGGTTTAATGATAGTTTAATATCACTTCCTTTGTCCCTTATGAAAATGTGAAGTTAATTTTGGTTGTATCGACGCTAAATAGTTTAGTATAAAATGACAATGCCAGATTCTGCCCCACCATCAACCGCATGATGAACAAGATAACGAAGAAATGTAAAAATATCCGTTTTTTATTAAAATTATTGGTTTAAAATAAAGTTTTGTACATATAAACGAGTCGAAAAAACAGCTTAATTAAGAATTCAGAAAATAGGAAGAAATCGAAGCGAATTATTCATTGTCTGTCTTTGTTATGATTTTCTACTACTCTCGCAACTCTTATTATGCAATATGAAACCAACAAAATGATAGGTATAGCTTCAAAGGTCACGTAGTTTTGAAGGTGGGGCAAAGCTCCATTGAAATGTGGCAATGTTATTTCAAGAAACAAAAACCCGACTGCATAAAAACTATCCCCTTCTGGTTTTTTTTATATACCCTATGACACTCTCGTAATCAAGACGAATCTAACGATACCTCATACACCAAAATCCATCAAGCCGTTTAGGCTACAGGATGGCAGGAAGGAATGGGCATACATACATACACCCGAAAATGATTACCCTCCTTCTAGGTGAGAATGCCCCCCTCCCTGGCTGACGCAAATCCGCAAGAACCTAAGAGCTAAGACCTAACCTAGGTCTAATCTAAATCTAGACCTAAGGTAAAGCCTAGATACCTAACCCCCTCAGAACACCTAAACCTATTGATACCTAAAGTCGTGAATGAAGATCTAAATAATTAATAAAATGATTAGTGGCGTGATCGTCTATAAATATTATTGTTTAATTTAAAGTCCGTGATCGTCTTGATGCTTTTGCTCATAAAATAAAATGTATTACAATTGTATGTTTGATTAATTCAATTATTATTACGCGTTTATTAACAAACGCAAAACGTCGAAGTTGTTTTAATACGGAATTTATGGTGGTATTATTCGCATGTAAAGGCATGCAACTAACCTGTCGGGGCAACTACTGGGTGACTCTCCGCTACGGCACATGTCTCCGACAGGTGTCTCTCTCAGCGTCCTGTAGATTTAAAATAACAATGCTAACCAAGTTCCACTTTCAAACAAAGGTGATTTCATCGTAAAGATGAAATAGAAAGATAATAATTATAAATCAAGATGAGTATTATATAACATTTATAACATGCTTGGGATAAAATAGGATCTCTAAATGTTGTCAGATTAGAGTTCGTGATAGTCAGGTTAATACCCAAAGTAACAGTCAATGAACAGTTAGGGTACGTTCCATTCATAAGCTCACGGCACGCGCGAGTATATTTGTTGTTGTATGGCGCCAATTTCGGTACAATAGTTGTCATGCTTAAACAGGTAGATTCCTTATGCTATTGTGTAATTTATATTAACAGGTGTCAGCCTCGGCGACTCATAACTGGACATCGTCTCGTTCAGATAGCTGTAAGGGCGAACTTACATAGGCCATTTCGTTTGAATATAATTCTCGCGATTTTAATATTTCCCCCAATACGTATTCGGCGTACGTCATGTGTGATATTGTGAGTTTCTGTATAGATAGATTGTCAGAGAGTCTCGGCTTACAGTACCTATAAAGGTAGTACGTCCCTGTTTGGTTGTATTTAGTTCCGTAGGTATTCCAGTTCCGTAGGTATTCCAGTTTGGTAGGTATTCCAGTTTGTTGGGGCTCTGCCCGGTTTGGTGTGTGTCGTAGATGCAGGGGTATAGCTTCGACTACATCTGACGTGTATCCCTAAGGATAAGGCAAGGTGCTGGTTACAATATAAAAAGTGTTTGTTATTCTCCTTCCATAGAGGCGTGGTAGCTTCGTGGACGTCACTTTTGGATCGTTCACTCTCGATATATTAATAAATATGATAGATAGAGTCGTATCAAGCACTGGCGACAGTTTACCCTCCATACATGAGCGGTTACAGAAGGCTGGAACCGCTTTCCTAGGACTATGAATCGGCTCTGCGCGGGCGAGATGACGAGAGTACATAGATAAGTATATAGTGTACATTTCTGTATTTTTACCACACCTCTTACATCAATATTTAAAAATGAGTGTGCCTTCGGCAGTGATGATGTGTATGGCTTATGTTCATTCATACATATTTCATGCGCATGTCATGCAAATACATTAAGCTTCCGTGTAGCTGTAAGGAAGAATTATTATTATACATATACAAGGCACTCAGCTGTCGTAGTCTTATGAATGGTTCGTTTTGGTAATACTTAGGACGGTGTCCACTGTGGTATCGAATTGACCTTGTCATTGTGGAGTCATTAAATCCACTTGTAATAATATCATTAAGTACGGGTATCGTCGTGTAAATCGTCGTCACACATTAATTAGTTGTCTGTAATATATCGCATAACGTCAAGTATTTTGGTCAGGTAGTCAGTTGCGATATAAAGTAAATATAAATAGTATACTTCGATTATATCGTTTGGACAGATCATGTGGCCGTTATAAAGCAACTAGTCCAACATAACATCAATCTGGACTCATTGTCGTCAGTAGAAGCCGAATTTACACTATTTAGTGTGAATAATAAGTTATAGGAGTAGGTACAATAGATGGGTATTGTCGTCAGTAGAGCACTACTTAGTTTCATAAATAGACTTCTGTCATAGGCAGAACACAGGTACATAGTGTGAATGTAAATTACATAGATGATAGAATGGACTTTTGTCATAGGCAGAAAGTGGCTAGCACTACTTAGTGTCAGTATAATTTATTCTAGTTGATATCGTGAACTTTTGCCATCGGTGGAAAGCGGCCAGCACTACTTAGTTTGATAAATAGAATTTTGTCGTAGGTAGAAAACGGCTAGCACTACTTAGCTTTAGATCTCCGTTGCGATGAGGTTTCCGGGCTCCATCTCCATATTTACAACACTCACTTTGTCACAATACGCTCGTTATAAAGATCTCATCTCTATATTATTAAATAAAATATATTGTCACTAATGTAACTAAAATTGTAACTTATAATTTATACTTTCACAGTAGTCCGACGTAACTTTTAACCAACTTATCGAAAGTTATGCGAACTGGACCACGCTCCGAGACAAACTAACTAGATAAATTCATCCCCTAGTGACGCAAAAGCGTCTGCGCATCCATGGCGTCCCCGCTTTGTGATTTAGCTATTGGTCAATATTGGCTCTGCAAAAAACCTAAAGGCGTCGACATTATCTTTAGGGGTTCATTATTGGTTGATTAGGTTTTGGGTGGAGTTTTCCCATGAACTGTGAAAAGGAATATTTTTAATAATTTAGTTGATTTTTTGTCGCGCCAAATGTTGAAACCACTTACTTTGTCCCCAATGTTTCAATAGATCTCTCAATTGGCGTCTTAGGTTACAACTTTAAAATAACAACGTTAGTTTCTAAAGAATAACCCTAATAAATAAAACAATTGAGTCTTCGAACTGACACTTTTAAATATCGCTTTTAAGAAACACACTTTTAGAAAATTTATCGTCTTTCAGAAATACTTAGGACCATAAAATCCATTTCAAAAAAAAAGGAAATAACCTCCTGTTAACTTACAAGTATTCTTGGAACTAATTCTTGTCCCTTGAACGTGACTGTCCAATATAATTTGTATTAAGTACGTAACTGCCATTGCAGTGTACCTATGTCATAATATAATTAGCTCAGTACTTTTTGATTTCCTGCGTTGGGGTGGGTAGCGGTCCATTACATAGGGCAGTCGGGTAAAAATGAAATCAACGCAATATTTTGTGTTAGTATAGCTATAGGCCCGAATTTCCATTTCTACAGAACATATTCAAGTTGTTTTACGGAAATACGTGTAGTAATTTGTGTGTCGTGAAAGTTTTAAGTCGTTAGTCATCCATCATCATTATCACAAAGATGCTTATGTATGTATGTGTGTTAAGTTTATGTCAACCAAATATCGATTTTATATCGTTGATGTTTTCTTTGTTTTTGACTAAATTCTCATAACAGCTTTTATATGTTCCCTTATTTTATTTATTTTATTAATGGACTCGACTGTTCGTCATTTGCCAATGTCATGTTACAGAAAATTCAATATATTCAATAGTCTTCTATCTTCCTCCAGGGGAGTCGCAGTAGCGTCTTCACCCTGGGTAGCCATTCATGTATTCATCCAGAGGAGTCGCCGTGGCGTCATCACTCTGGACGAAGCAGCTCGACAGTCACGTTCACTCCCGAGCTTGTAGCGGGAACTCTTGATAAAAGCTTGAAACTTCAGATCTTGCATAAATAATCCAATAACTTCACAGTACTGTCATTCGCGAACATTTTCTGATTAATTTAACGTGATATTAAACACAAAATAGTCCCGTCCCAGAGACATTAAAAGGAAAATTATCAAATAATTTCGCAACCGTCGTTTCCCGCCATTTTCAAGAGAACCCCTATGTTCCCTTTATTACCAAAAAGGTTATGGGTTTATCCAAAAATAACGTAACCACAACGTTCAGATGCACTTCGAAGAAACAATTGAAACACTTAATATTCGAAAATTTTGAATTTAGAAGCATGTACTCGTATATCAGCACTTTTTAGTAGTAGAGTTTTTATTTAGTATAGGTAATGAAATAAGTATTGCAATTTAGACCTACACCAGATGTGACACTAAATTTGAGTATAATCTATGGGCTCAATCATTTGTAGGTCGTAGCATCGAGCAAATAGACTGGTGACAAAACAGCTGTTTCTTTTTATTACAGATAGGTACGTGTAACCAACGCGAAAGCTTCATTTAAACGTGTGTGATAGATAACAGAAAATATATCTATTTTGTATCCCCGAACCGAACCATTCGCATCGCTGCAAAATGTATGCGTAGCAGCTGACGCGGCAACTACGCGAAAATGCGTTGCCAGCAAGCTCCCGGGCGTCCTGTTTTCCCGCTCCCTGCACAGATCAACGTAGTGTCATGTTTTTGAATGTAGATGTGGCAAAGGTCTGGGAAAGATATACAGCCAATTATGTAGACTCGCTGCAATACCTTGCTAGATATTTAAAGATATTTTACGCTATTAATTCGATCCGCTTTATGCTGGAATTTCTCATACAAGACAGATGGCACAGTCTGTTGCTGCTGCTATTTCATAGATAACTTTAATTAGTTTTTTTCTAGTAAAGTTTACACATGCAACCCTTTCCTCGGGATGCTTTTTATAACTCTCGAGAACAACCGGCGAATAAGCTTCATTATTTAAAAAACCCAAAATATATCATTGTTTCTCAATACAACGGATTATTGAAAAAAAAAGTTCCATATTTTTCTATCGGTGTAGTATTAGTTGAGTTAGGATCGTGGGGTTATTAATATGATCCAAGTATACAATATAATATTTAAGTATTTACCCTCTACTATACCCTTTGTACAGTTGAAAACAATTATTGGGTCTCGTAATCTCGTCCGACGTTTCATTTCATCTACCAACCTACACGATTCATTACGAATGTCTTTTTATAATGTTGTTTCTGAATAACATTGGATAATATTTCAGTTCGTATCTTGTCATAAAGGTGGTGGTGCAAATTCTGCGTGTGCCGAAACGTAAGCGTTACAGTACAGTTAAATGGGCGCGTTCGTAAATCAACCGTTTATTCTGCAGGCGCGATCGCGCCGCGTCATCAAATCATCGTGGGTCGCGAAATTGGCGGGAAAACTGTGCGCTTTGCCTGTTTCTATGATGCCAGGATTTCGATGTTGGATTGCATAACGTGGAAATAGGTTAACTGTGAATTTAAGTTACGTTTCCAGTAAGCTACAATGATTTTTAATAACGCTCAAGTCCTGTTAATGTCTTATTTTTGACGAAAAATAGAACAAAAAAATCGTTCGCGCAGACTTTGACCAGACTTTAGCGCCTAAAAAGGCCTTGCAGCGGAAAGGGATCACCCAGAATAGGGTGGTATAGTTTTTTTTCCTAAGTACTAATCTTAATTTTCAACGCCCTATTTGACAGGGGTTGATCGGACAAAAAAATGACCTTGACAAAAAACCATCCCCAAAGAGCCCCCTTCCGAAGGTATCATAAAGGGGGGTGGGGGTTATATAGAGATGTAATTTTCGATCAAAAATTTTCTGTCTTTTTTCCTCAGTGACTCCTTAGCGACACTCTAACCTTGATTACCGAAATCGATCAAGGTATTGTATTGTGGAATTATTTGACGGTGAATTCGAATCTCCGAATGCATAGGCGCTATTGGGTGTTATTATGTAGATACTAGAATATGTTTGCTCTTGAAATGGCTTCTCTACCATTCGAAAATATCGAGTACGTTCGCGCGTTAACGACGCATAAAATTTAACAGGCAACATTAGACCGTATTGGGGCTTGTACTTAATACACGAATGTTACAAAATTGCTACAAAATAACCGTATTATGCGCGCTAACGTAATGCCTAATATGTTGCAAATTTGAACTAAGCCATCAACGTTAATATCATTTGAATACTGTGACCTAATTTTGTACATCATTGGCGTAATAATTACGATGTTAAAAACTTGTGTAAAGACGTACACAATATGTGGTGTTCCGTTATTTCTATCTATCATGCTGGCTATATTTATTGTGCCAAAATAATAGAGAACTAATAAGCACCAAAGGATTTAAAGGGGTGGGGGGGGGGGGGGGGGGGGGCTATTACGGTTCTTAAAACGATCAAAACATACCATGTCATATCGTGCATGACAGGAACAGTGCTGTTACGTTGGTATAGCAGCGTCTCTGTTCGGCGCGCTATGACATGGTATGATTTCATCGTTTTGAGAACTGTAATAGGGGTCTGAATGATTAAAATAAGCTATAAGTACCTACAACCTACAATTCTCGCGCTGTAGCCTAATAAAAGCTGGTTGGCTGAAAATTATAATTAATCAATAATAGTGATCTAGTTCAATCCTGCTTGCCCAGTAATATTCGATGTCTACCTAATATTGGAATGGCCCCATTATACATCTCAATTAATGATATTTCTGCGTCACCTTTATTCCAGATGACTTCGCAAAATGCTAGTCGAACAGAAGTGCATTTCGTACCACAAATATGATACATAGTACTATAGAAACTATAGAAAGAATAGTTATATACCTACCTAGAGCATGCTCTGCATTTAATGATCTGGGTGAAGATTGTGTAGACTTATTTATCAGTAGCCCTTCCTTGCTTATGCCTTGTTCATGAACAAAGATTAACTATCGAAGGGCTCGCAGCTACTTCGGTTACAAATTAAAGATTAAAAATTTAAACATACTCGTAAGTCATTATATTGAAACACGTCTGTGGAAGCTTGTAATTAGCTCTTAGTTATTAAATTACAATTATGTAGTATATAGCTGTAAGCTATCCGAACAAAATAAAATAAATAAAATAATAGTCACATTCATTTAGGTATTTTGCTCACACAATCCTCAATTAGGGGTCTATTTTTAGAATGCTTCAATGCAATATTAACGCAGTTTTCGAGCGTTCCTGACGACACATGATAATACAATGGCAAGCTCAGGGGCTTAAGGCTTCGTGTGAGCGGATTTTCAATTTTTCTATGAAGGCTACGGCACTAACTACTAAAATTAAACGTTTGAAAAAAAATACCGATACACGATTAAACAAATTTTGCTCGCTAAAAATATCAGATTTTTGTTGGCGTATTTTTATTTATTTGCCGAAATTCATCATAAAAATACAAATATATAGTCGCTGTACCGTTCTCTTCACTCCGCCGCTGCGGGACATCTTCTGTCTCGCGCTCGAGTTTGACAGCTGGCAGCCCCTTAACCTCACAGTGACAGCACGCAACATTCACAATAGCGAAACAAATTTAGTTTTACCCAAACGTGACATTGTGTCACACGATAATATCTCGTGCAGTCTTGGTAATAGGGACTTAAAGTTTTCGAGCCCATTATTAATGTCGGTGATTAAAATATTATTAATTAAAAGTTATTGTTATTAACACGATTAGTTTGTGGCTCCACTTGTTAATAGTTGACAGTTTTATTACCTGTTGTTATTAGTTACGAGAATCATAGAATTTGCATATTGTATGGCAATTTCAACAAGATTGTTTAGTTATGACATTTTTCATATGTCTCTGAAACATCATACATGAGTATAAAGTATAGTAAAGTATTTATACATTTACTAGTATACATTATGTCTAAGACTCAAAACACAGGATTATTGAAACGCATGCCCCGCCCCATTTTCTACCGTCGTTAACGTCCAGTAGGTAGCGGATTGCGGCCTATAGGTCTCATATCGCTTCCTACTGGACGTCAAAATGCCTAGAAAATGGGGCGGGGCATGCGTTTCAACTGGACGCAGGCCGCAAACCGCGTGCAGGTAGCGGCAGTGTGTGGAACGCTTTAAGCACCAGTCTTCCACCAAACTATGACAAAATAAATGTTGTGTAAAATGTATCTAATGGGGAATGAAATAAATAACGTTTGTATTTGTTTTATCTTTAATTTTATGCAAAACCATCCTTGGCTACGGCACCATTTTGTAACCACTAATCATTTATTAGGTGTCACAAACCTTTTAAAACTTTATAAATAGTTGTGCGCACGTCGGCAGGGGTCCGCAATCCGCAAATAAGATCGTTAGTAGGTTAATTAAGATGGAGACTGATTAAACGCTTCCGAGTCGCGCGGTGATAGATGATTATTACGTTAGGCGACTAAGTTCTTCATATTTCATGTTTCACGTCTATCTATAGCTATAATTTAATTTGTCACGAGTACATTTCCATATTTATGATGATGTAGATTTTCTAGGATTTCTCTTTTGTAGTTGTATTCATTCCTTTCAAAGATTTCTAGAAAACTGTTCGATTCTTAGGCAATGGGAAAGTTATTTCAACAATAAATATTATATTCGATAATGAAAAAAAAATTACGTACCTATCTATTCATGCTGACATAGATACTTCAAAGAATACAGAGAAGTTAAGATTTTTTTACATAATATTGTGGACGAGTTTCTTTTAATTCTTTTAATGTTGGGCAAAAATCTCCCAAATTACTATAAATAAAGACAAAATTATTACATAATAAATGACAAACCAATTCGTAGGCTAGAGGCTCCACGCAAATATCTCTATTCGTAGCATTGTAGCTCCATTCGTAGCACCGTAGCCGGTCACACCTGGTCCGGCCTTATTGAAGTTATAAGTTGTGCAAACTGCTACCGACTGTCCCTCTCTCTATTATTGAATATTGAGTTATAAATGCGACTGTCTCCCTCTAGTTCTATTCTGTGGAGCCGAGAATTTGTCTCGGTTATTGAAAACGATAGCAGTTCTTCGAATTCCGTTCGGTAGTTTTACAGACTTTGCAACGATATTGGGGGCTATGTAAATTTCATTTAAAAATATAGGTGGTTCTGTAGGATTTTGTTTGATGATATCAAGTCTAACAGGGCTGTAACAGTTCTATCTGACTATAATACCACAATAGGACAGACATATGTGATAATAATATTTAATAATTTTACCATGGCAACCATGTACCAATGAGTTATCGTCGGTTTTGTCGACGGATAAACTTACGTACATTTACCGAGTGCTCTCAAAACGGTGCAGGAAAAACATCGTGATGAAACCTGCATGCCGTAGAAGAAAAAAATCTAAGGCATGTGAAATCCGTCAACCCGCACTGGGCCCGCGTGGTGGATCATGGCCCCAGCTCCCTCGATGTAACGGGAGGTCTGTGCCCGAGCAGTGGGGCAATATAAATAGACTGATGATGATGATGAAAAGCACACACAACAAACAAGTTCTAACCTGGCAACGTAGTGCTGATGTTATTCTACTATTTACTTTGTTTTACTTGATTTATGTGAGACTAGGTTAGGAGACTAGCTATACTTAAAAAAAATTATTGTATTGATAATTTCATTGAATATTTTGAAAATATTTTATCATCAAAACCTTTTGTAGGATATGCGCATTCCAATTCCACACAATTGTTGTTTGTTTGTATGACTCCTTTCATACTGACATACAACATTGGTCTCCGTCTGGTTTCAGGTGCGCACACAGCAGAGTGACACATGATTCTGGCTGAAAACAATAAAAAATGTGTTTGATTGTGAAATCCGTTAACAGTGATATAAGACGAACGCGTCTGTGCAGTGATTCCCTAAAACAATCCAGTTGAGACAGAAATCCCGAATAAACATGGAATATGGTTGAAACTAGTGTCAACCAAAACTGTGCTTCCTAAATACTCTTGCGCAGTAAAACATCGCCTAACCAAACTCGGAAAATTTAAAACAAAACGAACAGAGCTAACCTAACTAAATCTTTGTAAATATAGTATTAAAATCGTTGTCTACGTGTTATCTTTACAACTAATTAGGATAATATTTCGAAATTTTTAATCATCGAAGCGGTTGTCGTATTTTTGTGATATACTTAAATAAATTAATTTTTAATGTAATTTAAATTTGTCTGTTAAAAGTGGCAAAACTCGGTTGTGATGTGTATAGTGTGTAAGTTGTATCGTAAGTAAGGTTGCGTGCGTTTCGTGCGTCGCCATTTTAGTTTGGGAGAGGGTGGGGGGATGGTTGCGCGCGCGCAGTCCGCGCGGTGATGTTGGGCGCGGGGCGCGCGGGCCGCTTGCAAGGCTGTGACGTGTGTTTTGGCGCAGGCGCGGCCGGGCGCCGCTAAAATGCGAGAAGGGCGCCGCGTGCTCCACCGCACTGCTCTACTGATCGCCTGCCTACTCTTCCTCAACTCTTACGTCGACGCCTCTGGTGAGTGACTACCATTTTTAGTTATAACTAAACTCTCATTTTTTTCTGAAGGCGTATAGTTGACTCTTGTAGCGATTTCAGAGTGTGGCACGCTGAATTTAATAATCACTATGTGGGGCGTCATACTCTTACGCGATGTATAGGAGTGACATTGACGACAGAATCACACTGTTTCTAAACTGTTTTCTAAATTAAACTTATAAATAGGAACAAGTTTAAAGATAAGTAGTAGTACCTCTTTTTCAATATAGTTAATTAAATGGCTTCTAATTTTATTATTCTCATTATTAGTTTAGTGTTAAAAATGCCAACAAGAATCAAGTTATTTTTGGATTATCCGGTGTACCTACGAATAAGATACAGACAAAATGTCTAGAAAACTTTGTTACTTATTGCATTTTTGTACGTAAATACCTTTAAAATCCAAAGTTGCAAGAAATAACGATTCTAAAGCAATAATATTCTCTGAGACGAAATGCTTGTTATTGGAATTTAACCTTTAACATTTTGGCATGCCAATCCTGAAACTCTTTGAAATACAAGTCGTTCGTAGCTTTGCTACGGCCTTATTTTATACACGTTTTAATGATATCACGAAACGAATGAGAGTTTAGCTACGTGCATGTTAGAATTAAGTAGTTTTAGCATTTCAAGAAAATTGTAAAGGACTGACGATATAGCGGCATAGCGAATCCATATAATTATATGGCAACATGCATAATAAATACAATAATAGTATAATTACATACCATTGACGAAATTCGTGGAAACTACGGCGATTGTCGCATGGCTATTATGTTTTTTTCCTTAAATTCGGACCTTTACGACCGCTCCTTTACAGTGGCATGTAATCTGAAAATATACACAGTTGTACATTGATATTATTTATCGTATAGGACATACAAGATTGACGCCTCTCTAAAGTACTATTATAAATAATGATTATAAGCAAACGTGTAACGACGATAACCCGACGATCGCCGAAATCGTAGTTAAAGTTTAAAAAATGACATTTACTTATTTGCTGGCAATATTTCTATAGAACTGAACGTTTCAATGGCATATTTAGTAAAAACCAGTATTGAAGAAAGAAAGAAAATACATTTATTCAGGCACATACACAAATACAAATATTACAAACTCCTTAGCTAATCTGACATTGATGTGCAGCACCGGAAGGGGTCAGCTGCCTCAGCATAATGCCACAGCCACGCGGTACATGGCTGCGGCGCTGATTTTCAAGCAGAACCCATTGGCTATACTCATTTATTCGCCCTTTGGTGCTCTATGAAATACTTGGTTATCATATCACATTACGCATATTGTTTTTAGAACAAAATCGAAATAAGTATTAATTAAAACACATTACCATCATATTGGTTTGACCTGATTTTCGTGGGATGACCTGATTATCGTGGTTTACAAGAATGTTATGCAAGACTGTGCGTGCGACAACCCTAACTGAACCTAAAATCACAAACAATGTGAATGGTAGCGTTTGGAAAGGATAGTTTGTGTTCGTGACCGTACAGATAATTAAAGATGACCGTCCCAGGGTTGTCACGCAACGAATACTGCCTGGCCATTAAGCACACTAATTAGGTAGTATTTTCTTTAATAACGCCACCCCTGTGTAATTATTTATTTTTAGTTTCGACTAAGTATTCAAATATTTAGGGTTGCTTTGGTGTGGGAATCGAATTAAAAAATAAAATGGAACCGACTTCAGCAATTAACTTCAATAAAGTCTTGAGTGTTTATATTTGTATGATTTTTACGTGGGTATATGACTAGTTTATTTTCAATTTAAATCTGAATAGTTAAAGTAAATGTATTCCATAAAATACAATCATTAAGATTCTATTAGCCTATTTTTATGTACTCATTGTTAAGGTATAGACCATCACTTACATCGAGGGTGTTTGGGCCATGACACTACACGCGGACACAGTGCGGAATAATGAATTACACATCCTTAGATATTTTTGTATTATTCATCTTATGTATGAACGACAATTTCCTTGAGTACCAACTTTTATTATTAGGTAAGTATCTAATTTTGATACTTATATGCTGTTATTCATAAACCTAGTGAAACCTCACTTCGCTTAAATCGTGTTGCTATCCCTTTCACACTTCGTTAAAAAAGGTTAAGATAGAAAGGGACAGAGGGCCTAAAAGGTGGCGTAACTTTTAATCACGTTTATAATAATAATAACTTTTTTATTCAAGATAACATTGATCCACTTTTGTTAGTAAAACACCTTAAAATTATTGTTAGTAAGTTATTATCTATGCTTCGTTGAGGTGCCGATCAAAAAGAGTTAGTTCTTTCCGATCAACAAAAGATAGTTTATATAAAGTTTACGTAATAGGTACGTATAATTATTCCATCTCACCCCATTTTTATGTGAATCACGTAACCCGTCAAATGTCTAAGCAAAAATATCAGTTACTGAATCCCGAGCAGCGTGTGATTTCTGAAAACAAAATTAACATATCTCCCGCTACTGTTCATAATTATGCGAATGTTCGGACCGGAACATGAGCGTTGGAGGGTTAAATAGTTCCATATGAATACGCTCTCATACTCGGTCATTACCATATGGCGTTGGGGTGAAATTAGCATAAAATTTCCACCAAAAATCGCATCCCTTTACTACCCGTCTGTCCTAACCGAGAATATCTAATCGTGCTCTCGGTGTTTTATGAAAATGTGAGAGGAATATTGGAGTTTTAGGCCGATGTTAATAGACAGGTTTGAGCGCGATCTTTGCGTGAGCTCAGCCTTACAACCGCCATAATTGTATGAAATTTGACAGTCGTAAGAGCGAGTCGCTCGCTAACGCTTACTCGTGCTACAAGGGCTCTCTCTACAATGCCGCACGAAATTGACAACCTAGTCCAGTTGCGTTGACTTTCGTTAACGCTAGTAGAATTGATTGACATTTGTTTTTCGTTAGCAAATGTCAATCCCATACAATACAGCTTTAATGAAATGCCACTTGCTCTTACTTTTGCCGAATCATTAACTTAAGTTCCTATTACTTATTGTACGGTGGAACACAGAGAAAGGTGTACAGGAGAGTTTTTAAGGTTGAGATTATCTCAAAAACTACTTAACCTATTGCAAGAATTATTTCACTGTTAGATAGATAAAAGTTAAAACTATGTAACTGTAAAAGAATTATTAATTTCGGTCCAGTAATTTTTGAGAAAATCTCAACCTTATTGAGGCACCCTGGATACTTATCTCCGACTGTACATTAAACCCGGACAGTCTGTGGTTCGCGATACCGTAGATAATAAAGCTGACTAGCATCCAGTGTTGTTTTACTTCTTAAATTGTTATAATACGGACATTACAGACACGTGGTGTCGAATGATTAGCATAAACGAGAGTCGGCGGAGGCTGCGTGGACGATAAAACTGGCCCAACGAAACTTATGGCCGCAATTAATGAAAATGATACAAAGAAATTATACTTTTTAACCCCTTTAGGATTTCTAACCAAATTTCCTGGAGTTTGTTTAATATTAAAAACCTAAAAAATCATTTAAATCTACTTAGAAGTATTCTTCAATGCCGAATCTTGTTTTTTTATATGAAGATATTTTATCGACCACGACTAATCATGCCTTTACAATAAATAAACATGTAAAATCAATTTTTAAGCTTACACGGTTTGTATAGATATTAATTACATAAAACGGAAATATTTATAATTTCGACAGCATTGCAGCAGCCATCATGGTCACGGGACCAGTCTACTCGTGACCATGATGTCTAAAAATCTTTGTATGTATTGTAATATCTCTATAAATCTTTTAAAATCTGTAGAACTGCTACGAGATTAATGTGATTAATTTCGTCCAACTTTTCTTAATAATTACCAGAATTTGCAATCATTATCTACATATTTATTAACTAATTAATAAATGTTTCTATATTTCGACAGCATTGCAGCCATCATGGTCACGCGTAGACTTTGCAAATTCTAGTGATTAATCAAATTAATCTCGTAGCAGTTCTTACACATTTTAAAAGATTTATAGAGATATTACAACATACATAGATTTTTAGAGATTTCAACTGGCGCTGAATAAAACTGCTAGTACCTACCTAATTAGATGGTTTCATAATATTTATTTCCGAAAACTTCTTCGTTAACATTCTGAATAAATCATTTCCAGAAATATATCTACTGAGAGTGTGTTGCCATGACATTATGAAAGTAGCCCTGACTAGACAAAACCTGTCGTAGACAGGCATGCATGCTCTGGACTGCCTGTGATAACTATAGGATACAAATACAATACAACAATAAACAATAGAGAAGACCCCTCTGGTTTTTGTTACATAATATACAAAGTGTCCTTGAATTCATTCGACAAATGGAAATTGGTAGTTGTACTCATGATAAATATTATATTGGTAAAGTTTTTTAGTAAATCAAAACTACAAAAAAAAGTTACTTTAACTACGTCACAAGTCACAATTACCTTAGAAATTATAATTAGGTCAAATTCGAGTGAAAAAATCATTTCAAGAATTTAAAACAATTTAAAAACTCCAAAGCACAGTAACAGTTTAATTTGTTGTAAATATTTCTTAAATTTTCCCTCAGAAGCTTAACCCATCCACTTAATTTTGTCGAATGAATTCAAGGTCACCCCTGTAGATCTTAAATTCGTTTTTATTAACACTAGAGATGTTCATTGTTTTAGGATCGATACCGATGCCAAAACACAAATTTTAGAATTTTTGTCTGTTTGTATGTTTGTCTGTGACTTTGTGCAAGTATCACGCCATAACTACTGAAGGTTTTTGATGCGAGTTTCACTAGGAGATAGCTGAAATATCCGGACAGCTCATTGGCTATAAGCCATGGCGGTATGTGATGTGGAAACAAGGATCCAGAGAGGAAGATTTGCCTCCTGATCTCCATCCTCCTCCTCTACGCAAACGAAGTTGCGGGGTACAGCTAGTTAAATATATATTAATACTTACTTATACCTAAGTAAGACAAAAGACAAAAGTGGTTGACATTGCTCATAGAATCAGTAAACTGAAGTGGCAGTGGGCTGGTCACATTTGTCGTAGAACCGATAACCGATGGGGTAGACGAGTTCTCGAATGGAGGCCACGAACGGGTAAACGTAGTGTCGGACGCCCCCCGACCAGATGGAGGGATGACCTTCGCAAAATGGCTGGCAGGGACTGGATGCAGAGGGCCGAGAGTAGGGTTGATTGGCGCGCTTTGGGAGAGGCCTACGTCCAGCAGTGGACTGATACGGGCTGATGATGATACCTAAGTAGAAACATACTCATATATTGTCAGACTGACCCAATTAAGCCCCGAGGTATGTAAAATTATACTGTCAAATCGTACGCCTAATTAGGCAATCTAAATACACTCAAACGTAGCGAGCCCATTAATTTCCGATTAAGAATGTGATCACGCGCGAAAAGGGAAAAGAAAATGGTTTATGTCTGCACATATTGGAATAAGTAAAAAAGATTTCATATTAGATGCCTTTACGACACCCAGAAATATATATTACAGACGTGACTATCCGTGTCGATCTCGATTACGACTGCGACGATCGATTCGCTGAAAAAAAAACTGGTCAAATGCAAGCTGGACTCGCGTCTTGTATTGAGAGTTCTGTTCAAACATAATTATTTTATTTATTTATAAACTCACGCCTGATTCCTGTAGGCAGAGACGATGGACTTCCATCTGCTGCGATCCTGGCACACAACCCTTGCCTCCTCCACATTCATCAATCTCTTCATATGCTCGCCAGTTTTACATGCACATCAATAATTACATAGGTATAAAAAAATATTTTAATTATAAGTATTTTTTATTGATATAAACGGTTACATTTTTGGGATCTTCAAGGCAAGAGTGAATTAAGCATTTTCTAGGCCCTCTTGCTCCATCGTCGAACGCATGTCTTTTAAATAACAATGCCAGATTCTGCCCCACCATCAACCGTATGATGAACAAGATAACGAATAAATGTAAAATCGTCTCCGTTTTTTATTAAAATTATTAATTATTGGTTTAGAATAAAGTTTTTTACATCAAACGAGTCGAAAAAACAGCCTAATTGATAATTCAGAAAATAGTAAGAAATCGAAGCGAATTATTCATTGTCTTTGTTATCATTACCTACTACTACTCTCGCAACTCCTACTGATTATGATTATGGAATATGAAACCTGTAGTAAGTCCCCAACAAAATGATATATGAGTTTCAATGGTCACGTAGCCATGAAAGTGGGGCAAAGCTCCATTGAAATGTGGCAATGTCATTTAGTCGGTCAAAATTATTGCAAAAAGAAACAAACTGCTTTTTGGCTTGAAATGTGTCCTTTTTTTAACCCATGTAAAACATGCAAAATCATGTACCACCACGCCCGGGGGAGCGTGTTGATTATGTCGGGCTCACCGCCCTGAAGGGGCAGCATACCGACTAAACATCCTGGGGTGTTCCACCTCGTGCCATTCTTGCCGAGCCACGGGAAACTGTGATACATCCGCGACCCGACTGGCGCCCCGAGTACATTGTGGGCTGTACTAGCCCACAATGTATAATCCATTCATCCATCACCTTCCTCCTCCCCGTCTGAGCCTCGAACTACTCGGGCGCCGTGCGGTTCGCGCACTGCGTCCGTGGGCCCGGGCCCTTACTTAGGCGGCGGCACCTCGTACACTCCGGTACGCTTGGCACCGCCTCGCACCACTCCATGGATTTCTTTCTTGCCATTCATACATCTTCTGCGTACATCTTCACCGCGCCCGACACGGGCCCCGCGGCGCGCGCGCAACCGGCAGACCCGGCCGCATACAAGCCGTTCACTGCCTTTGTCAGAAGAATTTAATACCTCATATCTAAAAATCCATCAAGCCGTTTAAGCTAAAATAACAAAGGAACCCACATACACTACAAAAACATTACACCGCCTTGTGGCGGTCGGAAGAGATCATAAATGATCTCGAAAATGTGTATCGGATTGAGCGATAAAATTTTCGCCCAGAAAAATTCCACTCGAATCTATACGGATTCCGTTATTTTTTTTCCCTTCTGAGTTACATACGGAACCCTAAAAAATACGCAGCGAGTTCGATTTGCATTTTAATATGCACAGGGGATAATATGGAATGAACCTGTCATACTGTGCAAACGCGATGTAAACTAGGCCAGAGGGGTGACAAAAGAAACATGTTGATGGGCGAAATGTACTTACTATTATTGTGAACTAGCTGTACCCCGCAAGTGCGTAGAGGAGGAGGATGGAGGAGATCAGGAGGCAGATCTTCCTCTCTGGATCCTTGCTTCCACATCACATACCGCCATGGCTTGTAGCCTATGAGCTGTCCGGATATTTCAGCTATCTCCTAGTGAAACTCCCATCAAAATCCCATCAGTAGTTATGGCGTGATACTTGCATAAAGTCACAGACAAAAATTCTAAAAATTTGGGTTTTGGCATCAGTATCGATCCTAAAACACATTACAATTATTCTTTTCAAAAAATATCCAATGTACAGATACAACTTTTTTACAGTCTTATTATATGTATAGATTATTATATGAATAAATAAAGAAATCGGTAGAAAAACAGAAAACAATTGAATAACTGTGACATAATGTGTCAAATTTGAAAAATAGGTAAAAAAAAAATTAATTCTATTTAGCCAGCACACTATTAAATAAATAAAGAACCATTACAATTATAAATCCATCAGTCCCAACTCTTCCGCTCCCCGCAAAGCCGTGAGGGCCGCAATACCCAACTACACGTCACTAAACCCCGCAAACAGCGCCATGTGTCTCCGCGGCCGGGAGATAATCTAAATGCTAATATATCTACGTCAGCGCGAGATTTTGACGCGACGTTTTGCGCCCGTATTGACGGCTGCTCTGCTAGCACTGAAGCTTTGAATGTATTCACAGGATAGATAGAATTAACGAAGGAAATGTGGGCTACAATGTAGCCGCTACATACTACCTTTTTACAATGATTTGTTCCATGGTCAAGAGTGGTCTCGACTCGATTCACACACTGTGGAACACAGAGAAAGGTGTACAGGAGAATTTTTAAGGTTGAGATTATCTCAAAAACTACTTGACCTATTGCAAAAATTCTTTCACTGTTATATAGATAAAAGTTAAAACTATGTAACTGTAAAAGAATTATTAAATTCGGTCTAGTAGTTTTTAAGAAAATCTCAACCTTGTTGAGGCCCCCTGTATACTGTGTTCCAAAACTGGTTTCGGAAACGGACGAACGAAACAGATAAAATTACTTTGTACAGTTAAGTAATCAAATTAACCATGAAAGTACATATAATATTAGATAGGGTTCCATGTTTATAAAACTAAAAATAAATTAAATTTAATTAGTTATACAGAGGAAATATAATCAACATAATATTATTATTGCTCCATTTCCTCTCGTTGAAATATTTCTAACAAAATTGATGCTCTATTTTCACAGTATCCTAAATTTTCATCCTTGAGCGTTCATAATGATCCTAAATCATATTCAAGACATTTCAAACACCTTCACCTAGCTACAGTACTGTTGGCAGATACGCTGTAGGGTACTTAGAATTTACGCCTTATGAATATGTATGACACCACGACTCAAGATAAGTGTTATTGTTGTTCTCTTATCGATCTATATTAAGTAGGTATACCTTGAAATCACAAACTATATACGCCTTAAAATAAAATTAGAATAAATACTTTCCCTCTTACTTATAAAAAAACACTAATCAAGCACTGAGCAACATATTAACTAACCATTACTTAAACTAATAATAAGTGATTAACCTTTTTTTTTTTTTTATTACTTATAAACGTTATTTAAGCAGTGATTAGCTAATCGTCATTTTAAACACCAAAAAATATTTAAGTACCTACGGTAACACTACCGAATGGATTCAAAAAAAGAACGAAACGGTCACTCAACAAATACGATCTCAAGTGTGAGCTTGAGAGTGCTCTTGAGTGCTGAGTTTTGTTTATTAATAGGTAAACTTAACTTAAATTCTTATATATATAACTTTAGTTATTATGAACGCCATCTTGAGATCGTTCTAAAGATCGATTTCAGAGTTGGGAACGGTTTATTAAACGCCTTAGTCTATTAGAATTCAGTTGATTTTCAAACACTATAACGCTCCAAAAAGTGTTTTACGTTAAAAAAAATCATTCCCTCTCTTTCCACAAGAATAGTTTTCCCTCCGGTACACAGCAACCGTATCTCCTAATACCACGAACTAATAAAAAACAAAAGGGAACCTACCACAAAGCCTTTATCGCGTAAAAATCCCATCCAGCTCTCCTCCGCAACCGATAGATATTAATCCTGGTCCAATAATCGCTTCGGAACAGAGACGTCGTCAGGTACAATTAGGGCCACAACCTTACGTAATGTCCTATAATTTACGAGGACTAATTTGTTCCTCAGACAAAACTACAGTCCTTTCACCTCCAATCCAATCACTTTAAAAAGGTAGACTAATATTTTCCTACTCAAAGTATTTTTAGACGGATAGCTCTTGATGTACAGTTGACAGGACAGTAAGTTACACACGAGCAAGTTAATACAACACAGATTGAAATAGTTTTGTGTAGGTTGATGTGTTACCGAATGTACCTACATAATATCAGTAAGTCATTATATTATTTGACTTGTATAAAGAATTTAAGAAATATCAACCACACTGTTTGAAATTGATAATAAATAAACACTAACACTTGTTAATGATAATTTGATGGTCTTTAACTGCGTAGTAATAGTCGATAGCTTGATGTAAGCGTAACACATTGGAGTTGATTGTTGGGCTGTTGACATTTAAGCTGTGTGTGATGGGCTTTATTCGAAAACTCTACGTCGAAGTGAATAGACATCGGTTAGTGGTCCCAAAACCTGAATAGCCCCCAAAAGACAAAACGCTTTTCAATACGTCCCTGTTCCTGATAAGAGATTTCCTTTCGATCCCCAGTAATAGGAAGTTTCTGCATCGCCGACCACTGTTATTTAACTTTAATAACGTTTTGCGGAGCCCCAATTCTTGTCTATTGTCCCAAAGACTCACGTGAGTGCAATGTGCAATCGGGTTAGTAGGTAGAAGTCTCTAGCTTAGGTACTGTCAGTAATCTCTTTATTTCGCGACAGCATACTTACGTATGTTATTACGTAAAGTACATTTAGATATTGACCATTTTGATGACCGCTTTCAAATGATCGTATACGTAATATTAACTTTAGCTACCTGCCAGAAATCACGCCTTACGAATCTTCTTCTTCTTCTTGCAGTGCCTCTCCACCAATGAAGGCTGGTCGCTATAATATCTCCCTCTGTATTGAGCTAGTCGGAAAAGCTCTTCGACGCTGGATATCGCTGTCCACTCCCTTATATTTCCGAGTCACGATTTCTTCCTTCTGCCAACCCGCGCCTCTTCCCCTCAATCTTGCCCATCATTATGAGTAGGTGCCTTACGAATAGGTGGTCCTAAAATACGAAACTTAATAGGTATCTGGATTATTTACCGATATCTATTCGTTATCTGCAGTTACCTATCACTGCCGGGCGGGACAACTCTGAGAACGTTTGGTAACTAACTACACAAGAAGAATCGGGTTAGTTTAAAATTCGTCGGCGCTGATTACGTAATGGCTGCCGCGGCTTTACGACCTCTAAAACGGACCCCCAAATTAGGAAGGGGCCATAAACCTGAGGTAGTGAAATAATAGTAATTTACATTCAAGTGGATAATGGTTATACAAGTTTCATAGTGGTAATAAAAGCGTAAGGTGCCTTTCCGTGTCTTGACGAAAGCGGTTGAAATGTTCTGCTATTTTGAAATTGAAAAATAATGAATTTAGAATGTATTTTTTATTTATTTTCGCAAGAATTACTTTCATGAGTTCACTTTTCTTTGTAACTTGTTGGGATGACATTTGATGGTGTGAAAAGCGGTCTACTACAAATCGACGAGCGGGAATGAATAGATTGATGAATGTAGAGGAAACGAGAGTTGTTTGTCAGGATCACAGCAGATAGAAGTACATCATCTCTCCTCCCCTACGGGAATCAGGCGTGAGTTTATTGTATTGTGTTATGGTAAACTTATTATTCATTTATTTTATTAATGGACTCGACAGTTCGTCATTTCCCAATGTCATGTACAGAATATTCAAGATATCATTGTCTTATCTTTCTCCAGAGGATTCGCGTGGCGTCATCACCCTGGAAATCCGTGTCTTCTTGTCTTCATCTAGAGTATTCGCCGTAGCGTCGTCACTCTGGACGAATCAGCTGGATAGTCACGTTCACTCCCGAGCTCGTAGTGGGACTCTTGCTAATTGCTTGAAACATCAGATCTTGCATGAATTATCCAATAAATTCACCATACTGTCATTCGCGAACCTTATTATCCAGAAAAATTATTGTCAAGGTCGAAGTCAAATGTCTTTATTGCAAGTAAGCTCGTTGTGTACATTGTTGCACGTGAACCTATTTTTTTGAATTTACATTTACACCACTTTGCAAGGAAAGGGGTGCCAACGCAAAAAATGACTAATCTTTTAAAATATGATAACACAATTACTTAATAACTAGATATTACACAACTATTACTGTTATTAGTAATCTAAACTTTATCCTTCATTGTCTAAATGACGACTATTCCGATTTTAACACTCGTGATAGAGTGTGTCCTTTTTCATTTATAATTTTAACATCTAAACTGCGAATATTTTGGACACTCATTATAATCTAGATTTATGGTTCATTTTCAACGTAGTTTACAATGTAGGCAACTGTTGTTGCATTTCTCTACGAGTACACATTTTATGCAATAAAATTGGACATAAAATTCTTAGAGTTATGGTTCGAAAGCTCCTTAGTTCCGAACGACCCTCGCAAGGCTATTGTCTCGCTTTTATCCACGGAATTTTACTTCCGTGCCATTAATTTTCCATTTCGCTCAGAAATCGGCTATTGAGAGGCTCAACCGATGGATTTTGAGGCACCAATCCCTCGTGATAAGTTATTATTAGGTTATGTCAATCGACTATTATGTCCTTGCGCTATAAGCGAGTTATATCGAACGAAAGCAGTTAGTCAATTTAACCGACTGCAGAATGGTGGATGGTGAAGTTTTTCGATATGTACAGTGGCGACCTGAAAATGTTTACCAGTTTTCATTTCCATTCCTTTTTCTTACTTTTAATGCTTAATGATGTTATTCATAGACCTAGTTAAACCTCACTTCCATTAAATCGTGTTGCTATCCCTTTCACACTTCGTTAAAAAAGGTTACGATAGAAAGGGACAGGGGGTCTAAACGGTGGCGTAACTTTAAATCACGTTTATGATACGCGCCTTTCTGTTCGGTACTTTCGGGCATCCTATAGCCTGATAGATTTTGATGATAGAGATGACGTTAGCATAGACAAAGGTACGCTGATTGACTGATTCTATTAAGGGCCTTCCATGAGCCAACTAGCGCCGCCAATCTTTGAAAAATAATATCTTCCAATTTAATAAATTTACTGCTACTACTACTTTTAAAATGCTTATTTATAACGTGATTCAATGTCGGTAAGTTGTAGTTCGCATAATTGTGAAAAACGGTCGTTTTTGGCACATTTGAGAACTACAACTTTGCTTGTCGCTATTATGCCATGTATTGTATATTAAAAAATAGTGTTTCTCCTAATAAAGATTGTGTATAGCTTTTTTAATAAAAAATAATAATTTGTAAGATATTATTTTTTTAAGATTGGCGGCGCTAGTTGGCTCATGGAAGGTCCTTAAACACTAGTCGTCCGTTTTTGTTGAATTTAAGAAGACTTAAAAATCTATTCCTCCTGTACCCGTCTCTTTGTACCCTTTTACATATTAATTTTCTTTTATAGCCCCCATATTTTCTTCATAACATTATTACGTCCGTTATTCATTCACAAAGGAGTTTCCTCAAAGCCGTCCACTATCTCGTGTTGCGTTCATAATTTGCAACTAACTAAAAATTGGCATACGATGTAGCTTAGGTCTTTTACAGGGGCCGTGTGCAAACAAGCCCGGAGATAAGCTGCATTCAAGGTGAAATTGTGAAAGCGTCGAGTGTCCCCAACAAAGAACCTTATTAACCCCCACTAACTAATGGATAGGGTCTCGGAATGACCGGCCAAGAGGACCTTTGTAATGGTAATACGGGATGTTGTAATTTTAAGTCCATTCTGCAGACAATTTATTTTAACACTCTTCTTTGACCGTAGAATGCATCGACAGTAATTAGTTTCTGTACAGACGACAGCAGTTTTGTAAAAGTTTTGAGTTGAAAAAACAGCTTAATTAAGAATTCAGAAAATAGTATGAAATCGAAGCGAATTATTCATTGTTTTTGTTATCATTTTCTACTACTCTCGCAACTCCTACTGATTGTGATTATGCTATATAAAACCTGTAATAAGTCCCCAACAAAATGATAGGTACAGCTTCAATGGTCTCGTAGTTTTGTAGGTGGGGCAAAGCTCCATTGAAATGTGGCAATGTCATTTGACAAATAGGTTTGGTCACTAAACAACACGAGAAAAAAAATGATAATACTCGTACATATACAATATACATGCTTATGCCTCAGCCAATAAGAGCATTATAAAATACGAAAATGTTTCACTTTGATATGGTTGAGACTGTACTTAATATTATCAAAATGCTTATACTTTAAAGTTGTTTGTTCAAGGGTTAATAACGTCACAAAAAATATTACCCGTATTATGTATGAATATATTGTAGTAATACAAAAAATGACTAGTACAAACGATAACACGTCAAGTGTAACAAATGGGCACTCTATGCGATAAGAATACAGCATAGATTGCAATCGTTTAGTATAGGTTGACTTACTTCCTTTTAATTAAGAATTTACCCTAATGAACCTTAATGATGGGCATGAATGAATGATTCTTATATACCTTTGCCATTCCCAGAGTAGATAAAACAGCAACACCGACCGACACCTTAAACATGCATTAACCATGTTCATAAAAAGTTGCAAAGATAGCAACTTGTGTTCTTATAAAAGGCAGATGGCGATTTTTAGGCCAGGTGTAAAAAGATCTCCGTCAAAAGCAAGGGGATCGAATTCTCGCCCCTCTAAAGATGCCATCTCGAGTGTCGGCAAACTGCCTTTGAGGCGTTTTTCATCCCTTTTATACTTTAACTAGTGTGAAACGTGGGCAGCATGATGAAAAGAGATGCATACACGATACTGCATAGTTTATACTTGAGGTCAGTGGTGCTCAAACTAGGGCCCGCTATGCGAAGGGCTCGGGTTCGCATAGGTGTTGCGTTTGGCGTCTGCTTAGAGCACTCAATCGTAACGCATCTCGACATGCCTCTGCGCGAATTTGAGTACTAATGAAATGGTTTATGCTCTGTAACGTACGTTTGGTGTAAGTCTCAGCAACTGTGACTTTGTGTCTTTATTTAAGTCATCAGATATTCGATATGTCGTATGCCACAATGTTGTATTTTATTTATTTTATATGAAAATAAATGTTAAAAAAAAACATTTTTTGCAAATAAAGCCTATAAGCTAAAGCAAAAATTGTTTCGCGGACCAATTGTAATTTATTAGAGAACTGATAAATTACTTCTGCCGGTCATTTCCAATTTAAAACGAATCCCGTCAGAATCAAAATGTAATACAAATTATTTCTTAATAACGCTTTTGTAGTTGGTTAAATTATTTAGGCCAAATCTGGTAAAAAAAACTAAATCACTATCGTCACCTCTTGATATCTAAATTGCCTGTAATTATTTTACTTTTCATGTCTGGTCGATACTTGTCAAAGCAACTAATCATTAACTAAGACTAAATACGAAGGCCTTCGGCTACTTTCGGAATACGTTCGCGTGATTTAGCTCTCTGCGGCCCGCGATAAATAATATGTTGAGACCGCCTGGTTTAGACGGTGCTTGCTTTGCCAAAGTTAATGGAAGTCGCAAGAGCAGTGCTGAAAGCGCCTTATCTCCGCTGTTAGAGTTTCATGTCCGTCGCTTGCGTACCGTTGAAGTAATCTTGTGATGAGCGCTCATGTGAAAGCTTTCCTTTTGTGGACAGCTTTTGTTTTATGGATATAATATTATCCCTTTATACGTACGCCCCCCGTCCCCCGATTAGACGGAGGAATGACCTGCGCATGGTAGCTGGCAGAGACTGGATGCAAGGCTGAGAATCGGGTTGAGTGGCGTGCTTTGGACGTGGACTGATGCGGGCTGATGATACAGTGATACTATTAAATTATTACAAAAATGAAACAAAAACCGACTGTGCTTTTACCCGACTTCCAAAAGGAGGAGAGTATGTATGTATATATATCGGTTCCTTTGTGTTTGCTTTAAGGATTTTAGTTAAACTTCAAGATAGAATAACCTAAACGCAACTGCAACCCTGGACGATAGAAACTTTTTATTTAATGGTGATGATGATGGCTAAACTGAAAAACAAAATAGTTCACGTCCGTAAGTTATACGAGGAATTCTTGATAAGTTCACATGAAACTTCACAACACGTCTCCAATACACAGAAACAATCGCGGATCAACAATAATTACGTATTTTTTTGCAAACGAAACGCTAGTGTCAATTCTCGCCGCTTTTCAGTCAGTCCCATATAAAATCTTTTAAGGGGCTGCCAGCTGTCAAACTCAAGCGCGAGACAAAAGATGTCCGGTAGCGGCGCGGCGGAGTGAAGAGCACAGCACAGTGACTCCATATTTGTATTTTTATGGATGAATTTTGGTAGGGAAATAAAAATACGTCAATAAAAATCAGATTTTTTTTAAACATGCTCTCGTATTTATAATACCCTACATTTTGATATACATATTATATGAATAACTATTTCGGTTCAGACACAATTTTCATTTTAAAAGACATGGAATATAGTATGGGTATTTTTTTTTCTATCGAGCGAAGTTTGTTCAATCGTGTATCGGTATTCATCAATTCCTGAATAGACACCCCAAGATTGCTATATAATTTATTCAGACGTTTAATTTTAGTAGTTAGTGCCTTCATAGAAAAACTGAAAATACGCGCATACAAAGCCTTAATTATTTCTCCGTTATTATCAAAGTTTTCGAAATAATTAAGAGAGCAACGGCGACGAAACTATTCGCAATTTACACGCTTTTAAAAGCTACATTTCGACGGTAACAGACGGACGGAGAGGATGAGCGAAATGCATTTACACTTGCTCGCAGCCATGTTGTTTACGTGGAAATGAAATCGTCTCATTCTTTGGCTACTAGACAATGACGTCACCATATTTTACGGCTTAGATTTTTTAAATAGGGATTTTAAGGGCCTTCCATGAGCCAACTAGCGCCGCCAATCTTGAAAAAATAATATCTTCCAATTTAATCAATTTTATTAAAAAAACTATTTACAAAATGTTTATTAGGATGAATACTCTTTTTTAAATGCTTGAACTATAGAAACATGTAGATGAAATTACGTCGCACTCACGTTTTAACATATCGTGTTTAAAAGTGTTTGTATGCAGTTAGTAAGACGAGACGTGAAGTGAATGTAACTGTGTTGATTTGTCAATGAAGGGTTACCAAAGTGACAGTTGTAAACTTTTTAAGTTGATAATAGATGGCGTTGCACCGAAGAAAAAATCAATGACAGCTGAATAATTTATTATTATTAGTTTATGTAATTTAAACAATACCGTACACACCGTGACTCCCGATGCCCTCCTAGAGGATATATTTTATTTATAGATAGTTTAAGTTTTTAGATTTTTAGTGTTAGTTTTTACTCAGTTTATTATTTTAGGTTTTAATTTAATGTAATTTTATAAAATAAATGATTTATTATTCATACCGTACACATTAATACTAGGTATGAAATACGAAAAGCCCAAGTTACAAGCAATAACAACGCACTTAATGTTGACATCAGACGAGGCAGTGCCATCTACCGGGGATAGCGGGACTTTCTTTCTTTTTTAAACGTAACCTTGAAAACCCCTCATTCTGATTACAATTTATTCTTCTTGTATTTACGCAAATAATTGAATTTTCAATACATTTCAACTACCCTATAATAGGTATATAATTTATGTTGAACAGTGGACCGTCGACTCTATGTCAAGTACATAAAGTGGGTTATAAAGTATCATGATGGAACACAATATTCGACTCGCTAAATAAAATAAGAGTAATGCGCGAATTGAATACATTTGCCAGCCAATATCGGATTGCATTGCCACTCCAACGGGCCATTTGCGGTGCAAAATACAAATGTATGAAGAAGTCGGTTTGACATGTTTCGAGCGAGGACTCGAGTAGAGTTGACTGTTCGAATATTTTATTATGCGAACTTTGATACTTACATATTTTATGGCGTGATATTTAAGTCACTTTATTATACCCATTCGTAAAGTCTATCTTAAAGAAATTATTTAAAAAACGACTGTATCATTACTTTGAATAAATTTTTGAAGCCTACCTACAATCACGACGAATCTAACGACACCTCATCTGTTAAAATCCATCAAACCGTTTAGGCTGCAGGCCGTGCCAAAGAATTAAACATAGATACTCACGTACATACCAAAACATAACCCTCCTTGCGCAGTCGGGTAAAAATATGCCTCATTAGAATTGAGATTTTCTCGGTCGCACCTCACAGCTCTACACTGATAAAAAGGGTTGCCTGTAGCAGTTGATTTCTAGTTAAAACATCTACGGCCTTGTCGTAGAAAATAATTGTAAACAATCAATCAGACTAGGAAAACAAATAGCAAAAACATCAAAACAACTATAGTTTTTAACGGTTGTAGCTGCAGTTGCGAATACTTAACAACCACAGCTAATCTTTTCTTTCCGTGTATATTTACCGATATAGTAGTAGTCATTTTCTTATTCACGAACTACAATGAGTACTTACCACTTATGTTCGGTAAATAGATCCCACTCTAAGAATTTTTTACGATATTTTACTTATGGTAGCACAAGAAGTTTGAGTACCTACCTAGGTACATAATAAACGTATAAATTCCTTCGAAATAACTTAATGAACAACTTTTAACCTTTACAAAATAAAATCCTAAAAACCTAAATGTTAATATTGTACACGTTTCTCAGTTGAAAGTTATTATTATTCTACTGAAAAGAATAAATCACTCGCACCCACTTTTATATTGAAAGAATGTTCCAAACTTCGGTACTTTTCAACTCCATTACAGGGCAAAATCTTTATTAAAGTCGGATAAAGATTAAACAATATCATATAACGTCTAAAGTTGCGTTCAACATTCTTCCTTAATAGGGGATATGGATCATCGTGAAATATCGGCGAGATTACTCTCGCGCCGCGCCCCTGTAGCCCGAGCCTACCCTCACTCGAAAATCACAAACAGGGTGTGGTCACAATGGAAGCGATCTAATTAACCGTCAAATGACGTCACAAAAAAATCATTCTCATACTGCTTATTAAGACTGTAGGATTTCTCAGGCACTTGGTTACGTCAACTATTTTAATATCTCGTGTGGTTTAGTGACCAAACCTATTTGTCAAAGTTATTCAGGCCGCCCGTAGGCCGTTAACGTGGCCTAACGACTGCTATAAAGCGACAATATCCGGGACCAACTGCTTATCTTGCTTTCCGAGGCACGAACTGAGCCCCAGATGAAAGTGTCACTTGCGGTCACCCATCCAGGTGCTGACCTCGCCCAGCGTTTCTTAACTTATACGATCGTTTTCAACGTGTACTCGCAACTGGCCTACGAGCCCCTACGAACTATTTTAATATAATAGATGTTATAATTTTAATCATACCAGTTACTGGACTGGACAAACACACGACAATACAAAATACACACCTTTTTTCTTTTTACTTGTTCTATACTCAGCGACTAGGCTACTCGTGACCATAATGATGGCTGCAATGCTGTCAAAATATAGATACCTCAATGTTAAATGTTTCCCGTTGTTCAATATTTTCCGTTTTATCTCATTAATACATATAATGTAACTAATAAGTCGAATTAAGGCGAGAGTGAGCGACAGCGAATATCGCAACACAATAATTATTCCCCTGATCAATATTGATAGAACATAAAATCTAGTTTTGACAAGAACACGTTTCTCACACGTTTAATTAATTTTCCATAATTCAGATCTTTGTAGCTATTTTACTTTTTTGTCGAAAACTAAATGTAACTTTTAATTATCAACATCGAATTTGGTTTAGGCGCATTATGGCTAATTCTCATTATGGCAACCGACTCGCTAATGGACTACTTCTCATTATGGCCACTTCTCATTTTGGCTACTTCTCATTAGGGCTATTTCTCACTTGGGCTATTTCTTACTTGGGCTACTTCTCATTAGGGCTACTTCTCATTAGGGCTACTTCTCATTAGGACTACTTCTTATTCGCTGGTCGCTAACACTACAGACACACCTTAAGGAGCCACGTAGATTATGCACTTAAGCGACGGTGGTATAATTTGAAGCTTAAAATATTCTGACGGTTGTCTTTCGCCATCGTCACCTTTAAATAAAATATGAGTATTATTTTAGGTAGGTACTTTTCGAATAATATTTTAAAGCGACACAACTAGAGAAAAATAATATTATAGTACGTACGCGTTAAGAAAATAGTGAAAAAAGAGCTCGTTGACAAATTAAACGTGCTCTTTTTTCACTATTTACTTAACGCGTACGTACTATAGCTTGATCTAGAATACATATATTTGTTGTACAAACAAATCACGTCAATATTGATATCGTTGCTTGAGCCGTTATTTCGTGAAATTCAACTTTGCAAAAGTTAACTCACAGATTGTCATTACTGCAGTCTGCATCGGTGAAGGCAAAGAATATGTTTGCGCTTTCAGACTTCATCTCGATTTAAAACAATCACCCCGAAATAGGGCCGAAACACTGTCTCGCACGAAACACCCGATGTCACGACACGACATCACGGCTCAGCACGCAACGATAATTAAAAAAGATTTAACCTGATCGCAAGTAGGAGACCATTGATAATTGACCTTGCTAAACTGTGATGGCGGTCAGAGCTGACATACAATAGGCCGGGTCGTTAAATTCTGGATGGTAAAGTACTATCCTAGGATGGACAAGTGCCGGCACCAGTAAGTTCCAAAGGAGATTCTGGAACATTCCGAAAATCACGAATTCGGTCATCGAGTGAGTTTCAGTGGGTACAAAATACTATGTGCCCGGTGAGATACTGAAATGCGAAGAAAATTAGGTAAGTACTTAGTCGGCTCATTTTTTTGTGAAGCAAATAAGATTTTGTGTACAGAATGAATCCTTTCTCTACCTAAAGGTCGTCTCGGAGATCTCTCTCAAGTAAGATGGCCTATTCTATCGTACGATTGTTCAAACTAAGTGCAAGTACTTCAGAGTAACGAAGAAGGAAGGATTCACAGCGTAATTAATGTGTAACTTCTAAAAAATACTCGTACGGATACAAAGCGCAGGTAGTATTTTTAAGAATCCCAATTATCATTCATTTTCCTTATTGATAGACCTTTCCTTTCACATTAGTAAACAAAAATAAATACGCCCAAAAGTGAACAAAGCGAACTGAATTGTTCATCAAAAGATAAAACCTTTGCGATCAAAAGAACTTCTGAAAGAACAAAACTTCTGATCCTTACCGAAAATGTCCCCTAAAACATATAAATGTCCTTTCCGCAGTTCGATTTGACCCGAAAATTGACCGGAGTAAATGTGACCGACCCCAAGCGGTAATAGCGACCACCCTATTTATCTGCGACTTAAGGCGACACGAACTCACGTAGACAGAAAAAAGTATAAAGGAGGCCTCAATTAGGTTGAGATTTTCACAAAAACTACTGGACCGAATTTAATTAATTAATTCAGTTACATAGTTTTAACTTTTTTATCTATATAACAGTGAAAGAATTCTTGCAATAGGTCAAGTAGTTTTTGTGAAAATCTCAACCTTAAAAATTCTCCTGTACACTTTTCTCTGTGTTCGACCGTACACCTACGTGGATTTTCAGTTTTTCTATGACAGCTACGGCACTACTAAAATTAAACGTCTGTAAAAAATATATAGCAATCTTGGCGTGTCTATTTAGAGACTGATGAATGCCGATACACGATTGGACAAACTTCGCTCCATAGAAAAAAAATCGCAAACATACCCTTTCCATATCTTTTTCAAATGAATATTATTATATGTCTAAACCGAAATAGTTATTCATACAAAATATATACTTATCAAGACGTATATTATAAATACGAGAGCTTGTTTAAAAAAATCTGATTTATTTTGGCGTATTATTATTTCCCTGTCAAAAGTCATCCAAAATTAATAAAAATACTAATATGGAGTCACTGCCGTGCGACTCCGCTGCGGGACATCTTCTGTCTCGCCCTTGAGTTTGCCAGCTGGCAGCCCCTTAATAAAAACTCTCGCTAGACACACTCTGTATTTTGTTAGAATGCTTTTTCGTCAACCCGGGTATGAATAGGGTGATTGTTTTTGATGTCTTTTTAATTATTTTATTTTTAACAGTTACAAAAGGTGTTATTATTAGAGCGGACGAATTGAGAGATTGGGTTATAAAAATATATTTACATAGTTATTTTTACCTTAACAATGGTTTTATACCGCAAAAGAGAAACTTTTGTGACAGTAATAGATGGTTTTGATGTATATTTTTATAGGATTGATCAGGTTTATTTCCTTCCGGGATACATGTGTGATGTCCTTTGAGTATGATGTCCGAGTGTGATGTCCTATGAGTATGATGTCTTAATATCCATCATAGAAACATCAAGCTTAGGTCTTCCCCTATACAATACGCTATCGTAATGTTACCTAAGCTCCACAGTAGCCGTCTCTTGACCATGGAGGCTGTACCCTAAAGCTCGGAGGATGAGTGTGATGTCCTATGAGTGTGATGTCCTATGAATATGATGTCCGAGTGTGATGTGCTATGAGTATGATGTCTTATTATCCATTATAGAAACATCAAGCATAGCTCTTCCCCTATACAAATACGCTATCGTAACGTTACCTAAGCTCCACAGCCTCTTGACCAAGGAGGCTGTACCCTAAAGCTCGGCGGGTAAACAGCGGAAGCTGTGACATAAATAATTACATGGCTCGCAGCGCACGGGCCGAGTTATTAGCCCACACCCGCTCTCACAGGCACCTCTGTTTCTGTAGTGATAGGGTTGTCACCGTTAAGAAAGGGTTACTTGACATTTAAAAAAAATATCCTACAGACTGTACTTGGCTAAGTAACCGTCTCTTCTCTGTTGAGCGTCTTAAGCTATCTTATTCTGACTGGCTCATTTTACCGTATTTTACGTAGCATTGGTGGCTCTAAATAAGACTTCTATTCGTCTTGCATATTTTTTATTTGAGTACTGTGGTGGCCGTTCCTAGCACAAGCTTTTTGCTTATAGTTGGAGTGGTTAAGGAGAAAATTAGTAATATCTTGATAGTTACGATGTCTTGATAAATAAAAAAATATTTTTATTTGGTTTGAATATTTCTAAATAATTGACATAAAAATTGTGTAAATAATGTTAGGATTTAATGTTAATTCTTAATAAAAAAACACAATTAATTTATAGATTTAATCGCTATTTTTAATAAAAACAGTAAGTTGACAACCTTACTTGTCTATTGTAAGTGTACCGTAACCCGGCGACCCCTGTAAATGTGTACAAACACAACCGTCGAAAGTTTGGAGCGCGGTTTAGATTAACTGCTTGTTTGTAAAACTTTGTTTAATCTCATTTTTGGGCCTTACGTCTTAGTTTTTAGTTTTCTATCTTGTTTATGTTGCCTTGCCCATATAAACCATCCTTAGTGTCGTGATATTTAGTGTGAACTCGTACTAACAATTGTTAAATGTCAATGACTTTGGACAGTTTTGTAAGGAAGCTCGCGCTCAAATTTCACCTAACATCGCAGCACATCGAAGTCCATCATCTCTGACAGGAAAAGATGATGAGTAAGCCGTACAAGTTTGTGGTGGCATGTCAACCTCTTTTAGTTTTTGTAATTTTTTCTCCTCAGCATTTTTTTGTTTCACAAATCATACACCTTATTATACAGGGTGTAACGTAAAGGGTACCTATATGAAGCCGAAGGGAGGTTGTTCAGTATCGGTAGCTGAACAACTTTTGTTCTACGACTTTTCGATTTTCGCGAATTTATTTTTGACTTTTCATACATTTCGTACCGGTCAGCTGGTCAATTTGTATGGGACATGAATTTATTTTTATTTTTTATTCGAAAAGTTGTAGAACAAAAGTTGTTCAGTTACCGATACTGAACACCCTTCGGCTTCATATACCCTTTACGTTACACCCTGTGTATAAACGGATATCACTCACTTATATTGTTGAAGCCGGCAATTAGACCGACAGTTTCGACCGATTTCGACGGTATTTCTCAAGGTGAGCGCGCCACGCCCGCGGCGACGTTTCTTCACGCACTGCGGATCAGCACCCTCTGGGTCCGTTCCGAAATTACTTGTCCCGTCGACGACGTTGCGTTCGATGGCTGTAGTTGGATTCGTTGATCGATCAGTGCGCGAAGAAACGTCACCGGCGACGCGGGCGTGGTGCGCTCACCTTGAGAAAGACCGTCGAAATTGGTCGAAACTGTCGGTCTAATTGCCGGCTTCATCAATATAAGTGAGTGATATCCGTTTATATATAATAATTTGTAGCAATGGCTCTCTATAGTTTTAATTCTAGAATCATGCACCCCTAATTATAGCTTATTCCGGCTACTCTCTCTCTTAAATATGTGAATGTAGATTCAAAAAAACGTTGGCGTTGTATATGTTCACAATTATTTACTTGCAATAAGCGGTATGAATCAGTCTGATTCACCCCAATCCAAAACCTTCGACCTTTGACACATCAATTGTAAACACAAACACGTTTCTTCCAGCGGTTTTTATCACGCTCCTTTTTATTATAAAGCTTTATTATTTTTACGAGGAACAGGGGAGATTAGAGACGGGAAAAAACGACATGGCACGTGACTTTACCGACAACTTTCACGGCAATGGTGGCGAAATTCCGTACTAATAGATTTTGTGTGGTTTTTTGTGACTGATATTCACCACTAGCGCCACTCTTGGGCTGCTAGAAATATGGTGAGCGTTAAAGGTAATAATATGGTATAGTAAAGAGGTCATTCGAAGAAGTCTTCTACTGTAAATTTTAGTTGATCTTACCATATTGTTATAGACATGTTCATTAATATAGATAGTGTGACATTCCTAGAGATTATTGGATTAAAAAATTATTGCACTAAAATATTTCAGTTGTAAACAAAAAAAAATCTAACAATATCCGTGACACCTACAAAATTATACGCTTTATTCACTTCCCTTAAATCGTATTGATATCCCTCTCACACTTCGTTAAAAAAGATTAAGATAGAAAGGGACAGGGGGCCCAAACGGTGGCGTAACTTTAAGTCATGTTTATGAATACGCGCCTATAAGCTTACGATGAACTACTGATGAGCTTATACTTACTTTCTCAACTCGCTCAATGACGAAAGTGGGTCTTGACCTTCGAAACGAGAAGACGCCACAATTGCGCAGTCCTGCCACGTCTGTGCCTGCAGTTGGCCCAGATCCCTCTCCAATTCGTCCCTCCATCAATATCTAGGACTAACGAGCTATTCGGTAATAATACCACATATTGCGTTTCCAGTTGTATTTTAGTATAGAAAACAACATTTATGTACCAAACACTCTAGTCTAAGAAGCGTCATTGAAAGGATTTATTGAATACGCCTTTGCACAGTGTCGCAAATACCGAGAGTCCAACTGAAAGCCCAAATGACACGTTCCGCGACTCTACTGCTGGCATGAAGCAAGGAGCGTCCTATGGAGTAAACTATATTCGCAGACACAGCTCTTGCATGACTAATACTTACTTACGTAACGATACTTGCATGAGTAACGTCACTGCGCCTCTCGTTTGTTTTTCAATTTGAATTTTCACTTGAAGTCGAACATGTAAATACAGATGTCTCTTTCTGACGTATTAGAGTGAAAGTGACCACAGATGACGGAGACCTGAAGGGTGAGCCGCGACGGTTCTAGCGTCCAAGTCCCGTCAATGTCAAATTTTTGGCGAAAATACAAAAAAAATCGTACGCGCAGACTTTAACAGGATTTGAGCGCCTAAAAAAGGTCTTGCTTTTAGCCTTCCAGGGGTTAGCACGCGAAGATGACAGACATGTCAAACGCCTTGTAATAATGTCAGTTTGACAGCTCCGCGGCGTTACGCCGATCGCTAACGCTAACACGTACCCACTAGGCCCTAGTGACTAGGGGGTTGCCCCCGTAATATACTTTAGGCTCTCTCCACAGATCGCGGCGTTTTTTTCCTTCATGAGACTATTGCCATCCCTCGTCAGGAAGAAGCAGGTGTGCGCGCTTTAATTATAAAATTCGTTGTGCTTTTTGTGACTCTGTGAGACGGGTCGTCTTCGTCGTAAAAAATGAGAAAATATTGTGCCAATTACAAACCTTAGTCCGTGTCTGTAATTCTAATTGAACGTTAATTTATTGTAAGTGTGTCGTTTCGTTTTTATATTTATAGGAGACCAAACATTTTTATTAAGTCACAGTATTTAAGAGTTTGCTTTGAATCATTAAATTGATGTTTCGTCATAATTGAATTATGCGGCCTTTAATAATAACTTTGTCAACTGTCACTGAGTGTTGAAAAAAAAAAAAATCACTAGTTTTTCTCAACAACGCAGATTGTAGAATAATTATTGCCCGTTTTAAGTGTTCCTTACACACAGGCGCGATCTGTACGCGGCTTGCGGCCTGCGGCCAGTTGAAACGCATGCCCCGCCCCATTTTCTCCCATCGTTAACGTCCAGTAGGTAGCGATCTGAAGCCTAGGCCGTAATCCGCTACCTACTAGACGTTAACGACGGGAGGAAATGGGGCGGGGCATGCGTTTCAACTGACCACATGCCGCAAGCTGCATGAAGGTCGCGGCTGTGTGTAGAACGCGTTATAGTACAAAAATAGATTCTATGTCGGCATCTCATCCCAACAAAATATGCTCAACACATGGAAACTGCATAAACGCGACTCAATGTTTAAGTTTCATACATCGCTGTATCATGACATGATCATAGCAAACAAACGGTTGTTTCTAACAAATATTACACTGTTTACGACCAAAATTCCAAGACCTACGTTAATATTTCGTCTTCCCCTCGGGGCTCCTAAATTCCTTCGGGAAAGAGGGACAGGGGGTTTATAAGATCGTTCATTGTTTGCGGTAGGGGTTTTGAATAATGCCGCGCGCGCGATTGATTCTGCTTATTTTGCGCTCCATAATAAGGATGCACGCACGCGAAGTTTTCGAAATATCGATGTTTTAATAAGTAAAAAACTGAAACATCGATTACATACCTGCATCACTCACGCCTGTTTCCCGTAAGGGTATGCAGGAAATTTCGAAGTTACATCTGCTGCGATCGTGGTATCAATTCGTCGATGTTTTGGAGCCATGAATTATATCATTGTCTGGGTTTGGGAAGATACAAAAAAATTAGAAAGTGACACCTATTTTAAGTCCTACTTAATTCGCTATGTGGCGCCAAGTGCCTGGTTCGATCCCGACATTCAATTCAAATACACTTTATAGTACATTTTGTGGAATATAAGTACCTGTAATACTCGTATAAGTAGTTGTATGTATATGAATCCAAAGTTTAAGAGGTTTTTTTTACTCTAAGTAGGTATGATAGAATCCGTCATTGCCTAGCCTGTAAGAGGTTTTGTCTTCATCTGAAAAAAATGATGTTAACTTTTTAAATCATCGACACATCGAAGTATCGATATTTTTATTTACTATGTTTACGTCACTATCTACTTATACTTACGAGGATAAATTTTAACTTGACGGTCTATAATTCAATCAAAGCTGCTGTTGTTTTTGTTTTGACGGTATTTTGGTTTGTTGTTCCGCGAAGGTGTGATTAATTTGTGACAAAATTAGGTAACAATAATACACATAAAATATATAGTGGAATCTTTTTCTCAGTAAAGTTACCGGAAAAACTCTATTGTATTATAATCGTTGTACGTATTTGTCTGTACGCATTGATCTCCTATAAACAACTAGATACACAAAGGTCTTACTAAAACAATTTATAATAAGGTCCAAATAAGGGTCCATTGTTAACGTCCAAATAATGTCTAATAAAGCAAATGCGAGTCCATTCATCCGTTTGGACCTTCTTTGCACTCGGAATTTTTTATAAGGCAGACTGTGTATCTAGTTGTTTATAGTAAATCAATGTATGTACGTCAAATATTTTGACAACAAATACGACAAAAATCCAATAGCGAATGCGAATAGCCATGTGAAGTGGGAGCATCAGATTTGAAAACCACGACAGAATTATACCTATACTTTTACATATCATTTGAAATAAATAACAATGTGATTATTAGGAACCATATAACAGTTCACTCACTGCACTGAGTGCACCCACTGCGCCGCGCCGCCGCTGGCGTCCGTGTAACCACTGGGGGACGAACTGAAAACCAGCGCTGTGGCCTGCCACAGCACTATGCTGTGCTCGGCCCCTTTTACCATTGCATGCTGCACACTGCTGCTCGATAGTATCTGTTTCTATTATTATTATAAGTATCTGTTCTTGATTAATCGGTGTGTTTATATATATTATTATTGTCTTGTATGGTTTTATGTAGTGTATAAGTATGTAGTGTTAAATAAATCTGTTTTTCTTTCTTTCTTTTCAGTTCTCAATAATGTAATTAGTACTGTATTATGGTGAAATAAAGTGTACCTATCTTAATTTTATCTTATCAATGGTAACACAGAAAAGTGTACAGGAGAGTTTTTAAGGTTGAGATTATCTCAAAAACTACTTGATCTATTGCAAGAATTCTTTCACTGTTAGATATATTAAGGGTATTTTACTAAATCGTAAATTGTTACGGTTTAGTAAAATGCCCTTTTACGGCAAATATTTTTAATTTTATAATTAGAACATGATGAAAAAATTCTTACCGTGGGCACAACTTTCCTGCCCACGGCAAGAATTTTTTCATCATGTTATTCAATAATAACACTCTTGTTAGAACATGATGAAAAAATTCTTGCCGTGGGCAGAAAAGTTGTGCCCACGGTAAGAATTTTTTCATGTTGTTCACCGAGTATGGATAATGCGTAATACAAATTCTGAACACTCTTGTTATTGGTTACCCACCAAACAGTTTCAATTAGTAAACAATTCTTAATTAGTCGTATGTAAAACAGTTTTGCCACAAACTATGTCGCGGCCTGGCGTTGTTGCGTAATTACATACTAATACAAACGAAACTCCTCACCCTCCCTGGACTGGTCGATGAATGGATCCCCGCGGGGGAGGAAGGTCACTGCTTTGGGTCATCAGATTTCGGTCACAACGGCTCATATTGTGTAAAAGCGGGCAGAATGTTTCCGCTCGCAAAAAAGGGTTGTATATTTTTGCACTGAACTCTCTACTACATTTGCTACTGAACTGGAAATAAGTGCATTGTTACAAACCTAGAGCAAGATAATCCCTCTACAGTTACAAAACAATAAAATCACACAGTTTTTTGGGCATATAATGTACAGTCGACAGCAGATCAATGGTAACACTTGCAGTACGATTTCAAGTCTTACGACGCAAATAATAAGGACTGTCAAGAGTAAAAAGTGTTACCATTGATCTGCTGTCGACTGTACGTATCTTATGTCAGTATCATATTGTACCCTATTGATGAGCTCTAGCTCGAATGAGGTAGAATGCCATAGTTCGAATATTTGCTGAGTGGTGTCGACTATTCGTTCAGTCGAAATTTGTAAGGTCGAATGCCATTAACGGAATATACGAGGGTTCGAATGCTATAGACTCGAGTATTTGTTGCGTCGAAATTCGTAGGCTCGAATATTCATCGAATGCCAAAGGCTCGAAATTTGTTGAGGTGTTAGACGTAGAGACTATAGTATCGACTAATCTTCGATAAAACTCTAACACGGGTGGCGGGTATAAACGTGATTTAAAGTTACGCCACCGTATAGGCCCCTGTCCCTTTCTATCTTAACCTTTTTTTACGAAGTGTGAAAGGGATAGCAACACGATTTAAGGGAAGTGAGGTTTAACTAGGTTTATGAATAACAGCATAAGTGTTAAGTATTAATGTTCTCGACCACTATGCTAAAATATTACTTTGAGCGGCACCACAGTATTCCAGAGATGAGAATCGAACCTAAAACCCCAAGGTGTTCAACGCATCGCGTTTGGAACGACGTTGTGGGAACGCAGCGCCTAATACCACAACCTCGTCCGCGGCCGCCCTCGTGGGCCCTTCTCGGGGGTCTACCCCTATACCTCCGCTTAAGGCGCCTCGGAACACAGGACGAGACGCCTTACAGCTCGGGACCGCGACGTTTGCGTCGCAATCTCATACCTAGGGTATTGTGGCTTGAAGGTGACCTGAAAAAAATCCATAACACTAGGTAGAGTCGACGGCAGATCAATGGTAACACTTTTTACTTTTGATAGTCCTTATTATTTGCGTCGTAAGACTTGAAATCATACTGCAAGTGTTACCATTGATCTGCTGTCGACTGTAACTTTATCATACCTATACAAAATATGTAATTCTCCGCACACCTGTCACTTCCCATGCACCTAATTCAAGTTCCGAGGCAGCTTGAGAATTTCACACATACATTGACGATATCCTTACCTGTTGTTAAATTTTACGATTACGACGCCCAAGTCGTGGTTTACTGCTCGTAATATACTATAGTATATAATATTATATTTATATAATAACAGTATAAGGGCTGTTATCGTTGCATATACAGTTTTACGACGAGAGATAAGATGTGCAGCTGAGCTAGATAAGGATATAAAAGGCAGACATTTTTTATTAAGATTATGAGAAACACTTCAAAGGTAATGGCAGTTGATGATAGAACCGTTACTGCATTCTTCAGCCTATCTTACCTATTTCGTAGCATATAAGTACGTTACTTCATACGTGGTAGGAAAGCAACTTTAACAACGTGTGTGCGGTATTCGACCCCACGAATATTCGAACCTACGAATTTCGACAGAACGAATAGTCGTGTTATGTGTATCGACTCAAACAAATATTCAAGTCTATGTGGCATTCGACACCGCGAACATTCGAGTCCACGAATTTTGACTCAAAGAATAGTCGACTCTTGTATCGACTCAACAAATATTCAAACGTCTTGTCTTGTTAATGATTATTGCAACATATTAACTTTTATTATTATATTTAAAACAAGACGATCATCCTTACAAATGGGACTACAAATTATACTTTTGTGTGACAATTATGTAAAGATGAAATAAGTGAAATCTAAATCTATTCAAGTCTATGGCATTCGAGCCTACGAATATTCAAGCCTAACGATTCTAATTTTGTGATCATTAAGATAAGTCGTAGCTTCGTCGATCCTGAACAACCCAGGCCGCATGTGGCATCCCCAGGCTGCTGGCGTACTGGAGGGAGCTGGGCTGGCTCAACTAGTGCGGTTTTGCACCTTTTCACGCACAATGGCTGCCACTCATGCGGCCAAGTGCGGAAAAGAGCCCACGTCAAGAAGAAGAAGAAGTCGTAGCTTGCAGTACATTTTTAACGAAATAGAAAGTCTTTTTTCTGCTTATCAATGAATCTCTTGAACCGTAAACCGTCGAAGAATGATCACGAAAAAGGCAAACAACGACAAAGAGACAAATAAATTGGGAAATAGGAAAGAAAGAATTAATAAATTCGATTTTGGATTGTTCAATCAATTTGACGATTTGATAAAAGATATCGGTTTACTTTGCGGACTGTTGGTCCTCCAGAAAGTTCGTTGAGGTATGAAGTGATATTTAAAAATAGATTGGCAATTTAATTCAATAAAAATTGGAACTTGAGATTTTGGAGACCATCTGATAAATATTCTTATAGAACCGAATTCGTTTTGTAACATACTCTTATGAAATTATCAATACAAGATATTGACTTGTCTTTCGGAAACATCGAACGATAAAAGATAATTAACCTGGCCATACTAAGATAATTTGATACCAGTGTTCTGGGTACGCTGCCTCGCGAAGGCATCTTTTAACTTTAATAATTATTTGTTGTTTTTGTGAAATGAATAAATTGTAAAGAGTAAAAAAAGGCAATTGATTTCGGAAAATATTACTCACCTCCCTAGGATTTCCATATTGTGGCGTCATCTTTTTACAATACAAAAAATAAATTGTGGATTCTAAGGTTACCTTTATTTTGTAATTTCCACAATTCCTGTAATTTCCAACGTTTTCATTTTTAATTGTAACACAGACTCAAAGCTCAGCCTGAATTTAAAAAGGGAACTTTTCAAAACAAAGAGTCGTCGTGAAATTTAAAAGCGAACTTTTTAATTGGCTTTCGGATTAAAGTTTTTGTAATACTTCTTCATTCTTGTATTTTTCCAACGTTGCATAGATATAACATCTGCTTCAGTACAACTTAGACTATATTTACAGCAAGTGCCTTATTTAAGTTGAATGCATTTTAATATTGTGTAAAATATTTCATAAGTAAATTACCTACCTACGTAATAAGTTTTGTTGTCGTTGAAAATATGTTATCGGACTATTTTTATGTCCGGTCTTTCCCTTACATCGAGGGATTTGGGGCCATGATCTGCCACTCGGAGGCAGTGCGAATAGGTGTATTACATATACCTACTATCTTAGAAAAAAAATCTAGTTTCATTTTGTGCATACGAGTTCAATATTAAAAGTCATACACAACACAAAGGAATGTTGTAACATGATTTTTTTTAAATGAAAATGATAACCCTTTGATGATTGTTAAAAACCGTCTATATTTATCACTCTTTAAACTTACACGGGTTGTATACATATTAATTAGATAAAACGGGAATTACCGTGTCAAACATTTATTATTGATGTCTCGATATTTCGACAGCATTGCAGCCATCATGGTCACGAGTAGACTGAAGTCGGTGCGTGTTGAACGTCAGAAGGGTGACACAAAAGGATCTACCCTCTTTCGTGTTCGCTGACTGCGTTGAGAAAAGTTGTTGATATTTGCCGTCTATATTTATTGATCGTCAGTGATAGATTTTTAATCCTCGAAGAATTCGATCCCCCGCGGGCTGCATTTAACTTTTTATAGTATTTTACCGATGAATGTGGAGAAAGCGAAAATTTTAGTACCAGGATCGCAGCAGAAGGAGGAAGTAATGTGTCTAACACTACGGCAAACAGGCATGAGTTTATGTATGTATTTTACTCACCTCGGTTGGCCCAGAGTAAGTCATCTAATTTTATACCCGGAATGATTCTTGTGTAGAACAAAGCAATGCTTGTGGGATTACTTGCTTGTATATTTACAGCCCGCGTCAACGGTTTTAACAAGGCATGTTAAGGGCTTACTGTTCCGAGTTCCCACTGAGCACTTATTTGTGGTTTAAGTCATAGGTAAATAAAGATAATTTCTAAATAAAACTATACTAGGTGTGACTGTACAAAAATACGTCATTATTTACGTTCAAGCGAGTTGACGACAAAAATAATAGGTAAAATCAGAAGGTGCCAACCCGCGCGCACTCGGGAGTTCCACACTCGCCAGTTGACGAATCTACATCGCGTAGTGTGAGCGCGATGTCACGGTTAAACTTTGCGGGAATCTCTACAGATGAGCTATAAAGCTATTAACTATTCACTTTTGGGGTCAAAGTTAGGATTGTCTCAATTTGTTAGTAACCTGTCTTTTTTGGGGTAAAACTCTTTTTTGGGGTTCATATTAATAAACACGAACTAGCTAGACTTCACTATACAAATGCTGTTTAAATCGGTTTTACAGCAATTTATAAATAAAACATTTTTATCAAGCCTTTCTCCCATGACTTTCTGGGAACTTTTTACATATCTATTATATTATCTGCAAAACGTACCTATTATTAAGATTTTGTCTCAATTACTCATAGATTTATTTCCATGAATATGGGTACCTATACAAACAGCCCCCTTACACTGATATAGCAGGATTACTTCAATAATACTTTATAATTTCGTACCATACATATTTAAGGTCGTCATGGTATGGTATGGTCGTCACCCTGGGTATCCGCTTCTGCTTGTGTTCATCCAGAGGAGCCGCCGTAGCGTCATCACTCTGGACGAAGCAGCTCGACAGCCACGTTCACTCCCGAGTTTGTAGTGGGACTCTTGACCATAGCGCTAAACTTCGGATCCTGCATGAATCCTCCAATAACTTCACCATACTGTCATTCGCGAACATTTTCTGATTAATTTAACGTGATAACTGAAAATTATCAAGTAATTTGGCAACCGTCGCGTCGTTTTCCGTCATTTTCAAAAGCTCGCTCGCCTCGCTCCGTCGTATAGTTTGCACCACACACAAATCGTACAGTGGTATACTGAAACAGGCTCAAATTATGACACACGACGAACACCCGCCCTCGGAAGTACTTTAGCCACCGAGAGCATAATATTCTTTATGAGCGATAAAAAATTCCACAGCGGCCTTGATAAGGATTTTTTGTTTAATGTTATTTGTAATTTACATATACAGAGTGTCCTTGAATTCATTCGGCAAATTGAAACTGGGAAACTCATGACAAATGTTAAATGGGTAAGGTTTTTTACTAGATCAAAATTGGCAAAAAATTTAACTAAGTACATCATAAGTCACACAATGACCATTAGGTCAAATTCCAGTCAAAGAAATCGTTGCCAAAGATTAATGACATGAGCCAACTAGCGCCGCCAATCTTAAAAAAATAATATCTTCCAATTTAATTAATTTTATTAAAAAGCTATGTACAAAATGAATATTACGATAAATACTATTTTTTAAATGCTTATTTATAACGTGATTCCATTTCACTAAGTTGTAGTTCGCATAATTGCTTTGACTTTACGCAATTGTGCCATGTATTGTATATTGAAAAATATGGTTTATTCTAATAAAGATTGTGTGCATAGCTTTTTTAATAAAACTGATTACATTGGAAGATATTATTTCTTTAAGATTGGCGGCGCTAGTTGGCTCATGTAAGGCTCTTTAAAGACGCACTTACACTGGGTAAGGGTTGTCTCAAGAAAAGATACGCATAAGGACATATTCCTATAGATATGAGGAAAGTAGACAGCCCTCAGCTTCATTATTAGGTTATCCGATACGCCCGCCGCCGCGCCGGTCGTCTGCCGATAATTTCCGAAGGATATCCCTTGGATAACTAAGACTAATAAAGTTATACTCTACATATATAATCGAGTATACTTACACGTAAGTGTTAATGTAGACTATGAGTAATTAACTTTTACATAGAACCAATTTTTTTCATGATTTCCCATTGATATATGTACAGATCAACACAACACCACGGCCTATAGATTAACTAATATAACTTCTTTTTCTAATTTTTTACAGACATATATTTCATACATTTGTCGTTCGTCTCTTATTACCCGACTGCCCCAGAAGGAAGGTAATGTTTTTCGGATGTATCTATATATGTATGTATTTCCATTCCTTCCTGCCATCCTGTAGCCTAAACGGCTTGATGGATTTTAGTGTATGAGGTATCATTAGATTCGTCTTGATTACGGGAGTGTCATTGGGTATAAAAAATTAAATAATCAAAAGGCATTGATCTCCTATAAACAACTAAATATACAAAGGTCTTACTAAAACAATTTAAAAACGTCCAAATAAGGGTCCATTGTTAACGTCCAAATAATGTCCAATAAAGCAAATAAGGGTCCATTCATCCATTTGGACCTTCTTTGCGCTCGGACATTTTTAGACGGCAGATCTAGTTGTTTATAGGAGATCAATGTGATTTCCATACTATTTTATTCTTCGAGAATATTACGTTTGGTATCTTTTCTGGTATTTTGAAACTTGAGTCCCTGTAATTAGACCCATTTTCGCTGCCTTAAAGGGTTTAAACATTCCGCTGTGTTTTTTCTAACAAGATTAAATAACCAGGGAAATGTTTTTCATAACTCTTAATTATTTTTTCTCGCAACAACGGAGACAATTTTTCTCGCCCTTTTTAATTCGGCTCAATAGAGTGGAGCCCGAAGTTTCTCTGTTGTAAAACCGAAGACACATTTTAATTTATTATCAATTCAACAAATAAGTGAGTATGACATACCAGCTCGTATCTGATATCTAGGGAACCGAATGAGAATTTATTTTACAATAAAAATAGATAAAATGCCGCAACGTGTCGAAAGCACATCAGATGTGACAGTAAACTCTGAAGGTATCGTTTTCTATCTGTCTGTCCGAGTTACAAGCCGATATTGATACGACTCAACTGTCTGTAAGTATAGTCTACTTTTAGTACATGATCCAGATAGTTTGATATGAATTCACAATTATATGAATACATACTACTAACTAATATAATTTGAATGATGTTGTATCAATTTAACTTAGAACCTTACCACACTTTACTGCACAACAAATACCCACATTGAATTATTCAAACTTTAGATAAGATAAGATTCTCTTCCAGACAACTAGGTTAGAGAAATCAGCGGATGAATAGGTAAGTTTATTTGTCTAATGATGCTTCTTTGTGCAACAATGAGTTTATTTAAGTACCTATGTATTTTTTAAATGTCGTTGCCGTTAAGCCATGTTATAACTCCTTATTGTTTTTTTTTTGCTTTTTTATATTATTTATTGTATACGAAACACATAATTACATAAGAGATATCAAAAAAAAAATGTACCTACTATCTCTTGGAAGAGATTTCTTCAGGCAATGCCTAGTTAATTTAAAATAAAAAAGCTTCTTCGGTGTAAACCCGAAGCCGAATAGCCGGCACCTCTCTAGTCACCAGTTTTAAGGCCCCAAGGTCGACAATATCGATCCTGTCGGCCTATTACTCCAATGAGGAACGTGATAAGCCTCGTCGCTTGTTTGATGTTATTTATTTGCCTACTAGCTATTGCCTGCGGGTATGTCCGGAAACAAATAGTAATTCTACCCTCGCCTCGTCAAAATAACGGGAGGTATACATACAACGGTGTTCGCTTTGACTTGTTTCCTGTTTACCTAATGCTTCTATTTTAATGTGCAAATGCATCGAAAAATGTTGGTATAAGGTCGATAGTCATAGACAGTTTTGAGCACGAACTCAGCGTGAGCTCGCACTTACGACTGTCAAAATTGTATGAAAACTGACAGTTGTAAGACCGAACTCAAACTCCACTCGTACTCAAAACTGTATATGACTATCGGCCTAAATCTCTATTAGGTAGATACTCTTTCGGATGTGATTGTTTGGAATAGACATTGCCACTTTTCAATGGAGCTTTGCCCCACCTACAAAACTACGTGACCATTTAAGCTGTACCTAATCATTTTGTTGGGGACTTGTTACAGGTTTCATATTGCATAATCATAATCAGTATCATTTTCTACTACTCTCGCAACTCCTATAGAAGAATAACAAAAACAATGAATAAATCGCTTCGATTTCTTTCTATTTTCTGAATTCTTAATTAAGCCGTTTTTTTCGAATCGCAACTTGTACAAAACTTCATTTTAGACCAATAATTTTAATAAAAACGGAGATATTTTTACATTTATTCGTTATCTTGTACAACTTGCGGTTGATGGTGGGGCAGAATCTGGCATTGTCATTTAACGAGTTCTTCTATTCTAGCTTTTTACAATTTGCAGTACGTTTTATACTTTTTTTCCTACTTTGTATACTTAACCACATTTGGTGCGATTCTTTCACGGCTCCTAAATCAAATCCACACCTAAATGAAACTGTCACAGTCACTCATACATAGCCTACTAACTTGTGTAGAGTAAGCGGGGCGTATTATTTACGATCATTTTTTAGCATGCAACACCTCGGAATCGACACTTAACTGACTAAAATTGGTACCTACCTATAGAATATAGACCATGCTAGTATATACCTTTTGTTTTGTTACTAGTAATTATGCGATTGTTTAACTTTCTGTTGACGAACAACTTTAGTTTTCTTGAATTATACACCTTGACCGTACTATATTATTTATTTTATTGGGGTAATATTATAGCCTAGTAGAAGGTAAAATAATTTCCATTTCTGTCTGGAATTGCTGTGGATTTATTAAATTTACTCTAATGTGTTGATTCTTACAATGATACTGTTAATTTATTGTAATTTAATTTTTAAATTAGACATACGTAGGTACCTAAATTATAATATCGAAAATTAATTACAGATGTATTTTCAGCATGCTATAAAAATGTAATATTAAACATAATAAATTATTAGATAAAGACCACCCACGTTCATAATTATTGTCAAACATTTTTTCTCACTCAACTACACTCAAAGAACACTCATCATTGAATACAATATCGTCACAAGTGAATAAAACTGAAACAATGACACTTTCTGTATTCCTTTTAACCCCTCCTCCCATAAGCCACACATCGAAAAGCCACAAAAATGAAGCCTCCAAAACTTCCTCTGGAAAACTACTTCAGGCTTCATATATTCCGTACGGACAATTGTATTCCGCCCGGCGAGCCAATGCGTCGTATAAAACCAGCCGAATAATGACCGCTGCTCCGATTTCGAGGGTTCCGTACACTTTTTGTTTTCTATAAATAGACTCGCGTTATTTATCCTTATTTATAATCTTTTATTCGAATACTTGTGCTATGCTTATCCTTCGTGAATTAAAGTGGGCACAATGTGCTGTCTGCATTTCTGTTGTTACCTTATTTCACTAATTTGAATTCATTTTGATAGCCATAGAATGCGCGAATAAGTGTGAATACTTTTCTCACTCGCCATCTTTCCTTTACACACACTTTATTCGGCTTAGGTGGCAACTCACCCTCCAAAAATCTTACCTATATGGGTGAGATGCCACCTTTTAAAATTGTTGGTGGTCGATTCACCCAGCACCTGGGTGAGTTGACCACCAATAATTTTAAAAGGTGGCATCTCACCCTGCTCCAAAGGTTTTACGTTCTGATATTGTATATTATACGGCTATTAGAGTTTGTCACATAATTGAGCATCTTTCGGTCAACATCTATTCTATATTTATTAGAATAGCTTCTACTTCTTTCTTCTTATTAAAGAGATAATTTCGCCAATTTGGGCCAACATCGTAAATGCAACTTGTACCTCAAGATAGTTAACCAGCATGTAAGGTTAGAGAATAAAATACGCGCATGGAATCTGCTCCAAAAATATTTGTAGCCATTCTAGAGTATCTATGGCACGCTAATTTTACTCGTAAGCGATTCGTCCCGCTCACACTTATATGATGTAGCAATGAGTGACAATTGCGTTTAGGCTTAGGATTAGATTTGGCACTCAAGGCAGAATCAGGCAGGACTAAGCACTTAAATCGCTGGCTCTGTGACCCATAGTGGACAAAAAACCATAGCAGGGTTTATTTTATATTTTATAACGGTACCCTAAACCGGAGTTCCTCAGTCGGTCGTATTCAGATGAGCGTGTGTCCGATCCGACCTCTCGGTTTTTATTCCAATTTCCACTGTGTTTTATGGACCTTACGGTTCGATGGACAAAATGATATTTCTGTGATGTGTATTCAATTGTACTTTTTTCATCCGTAACGTGGGGAATTGGAAATATGAGGAATTCGCTTTTCTGTCGCGCTAGGTAAGTGACCGGCGTATTATTTATTACCTACTCGTATGAGTAATTATTCAAGTATCTAGATAATACGGGATATTACAGAGTTTCACTAAGGCTTAAGCTTACATGATAGTTTTTCCATTAGTTCTGTATGGAACTACATGTCATTTCAATTAAATTAGCAACGGAGATGTTGATTTTTAAAGTCGTCCTTCGTTATTTTTTAAACTATCAAAACAATTATTAACTTGATATGCATCGTTACTGTGCTTTGGAGTTTTTACATTTTAAGGTATTTTTAATTTTTTTTGCAAAGATTTCTTTCGCTGGAATATGAATTAAGAGCCATTTCTAAGGTCATTGTGTGACTTGTGGTGTACTTAGTTAAATTTTTATTGCAGATTTGATTGACTAAAAGCCTTACCAATTTAATATTTATCATGAGTACAACCCCCACTTTCAATTTATCGAATGAATTCAAGGACATAATGTATAATAATTTGTGACTAATATTGTTGACCGATACAATACGATGAGGATACGTTTCTTAATATATGCTAAAATTCCTCCGTAGTTCATAATTCCTCAACCAAGTTACTTTTACTTATCCTTATAATTTCAAAGCATTTGAGTTCTAAGGAAATATTACAACACTCTTATTAATCATGTCTATGTATTTTCCTCTCGGATTTTCTTTTTTTTCTGACCGCGGGATAATAATAAATTTTCCTAATTTGCATTTCATTTTCGGCGTAATTTCTCGGTTGGCCTCTACTGGTACCCCTATAGGGCAATTTTCGACTCGTGTTCTTATTAGGGACATTTTACACGAGATACTTTTTTCTAGGGTGCAGATTGCGACTGAGTAGATTATAGTTTGAGGGATGTCTATGAAAATCTAAGAAAAACAATTCATTATTATATAAAAACAAATACAATTATAAATACGTACCTAAATCTACACCGCGTCTAGGCTAGAATTGTAAATATGAATTATTGCTATTAATTATTTAGTCAGAACTTTATTACGTATGTATGTATTTATTACCAACCTATGTTATTTAATATTGCACACATGCTACCTATTCATCCAAAGGAATAATTATCTGAAAGAGATCGCTTTACGATCTTCATCGATACTGAATTACCCATACATCTATTAAACTACGCAAAATCTACTAAACAAATATTATGTAAAACGGAGAGGTTTCGTGTTGTATTAATAGTATTAATTAGTAGTGTTTCGTCTTGTGATTTTGCTTCCCATTCCTTTACAGTCATTTTCGCTATCGTCGCAATTTTGCTACCTCGTCTTCGCAAGCCTTATTATCTGCGCCATAAGAGTTAATCTCGTACTCCCAGTGTTACTATTGACGTACTGTCGGAAGTTTGACGCTTAGAAGCAAAATCGCAATTTTATCGCATCGAAAAAGTCGATCATCATTAGCCCGTATCAGTCCACTGCTGGACGTAGGCCTCTACGAAAGTACGCCACTTAACCCTACCTATGGGCCCTCTGCATCCAGTCTCTGCCAGCCATCTTGCGAAGGTCATCCCTCTATCTAGTCGGGGGGCGTCCCACACTACGTTTACCCGTTCGAGGCCTCCATTCGAGAACTCGTCTACCCCATCGGTTCTACGACAGATGTTACCAGCCCACTGACACTTCAGTCGGTACGAAAGTCGATCATGTTACAGGAACCTTAAAATCATAATGAGTTCGCAAGTATTTGTCTGCATGCGAATATTCTGCGGGGGCGTTAACATTGCGGTTTATTTATTGTTGTTTATTTTTATGAAGCAATGTAGTGAGGCCTTTATTATGTTTCCGACAACGTAATAAAGTTGTTTTCTTTTGCACTTATTGGAGCTAGTTCAGTCAGGCTTAACTCTTTTCCAGGTTTATGATGAGACAGGTGAAAAATCGTGTTTAGATAGTTATTTGAATAAGGTTTGAGATGCGAGGTTTAAAATTATTTTTTAGACTTTTCTCGTGTGGTTTAGTGACCAAACCTATTTGTCAAAGTTATTCAGGCCGCTCGTAAGCCTTTGATGTGACCTAACGACTGCTGTCAAGCGACAACAACCGGGACCAGCTTAACGTGCTTTCCGAGGCACGAAGGGGCTCAGATGAAAGTGTCACTAGCGATCACCCATCCAGATCCTGACCTCGCCCAGCGTTGCTTAACTTGTACGATCGTTTTCAACATGTACTCGCAACTGGACTACGAGTTCCTTCCGAGTTGTCTTTAGTAACTAGTACGGTAAACTATCTGCGTTTCAAAGTGACAAGCTTATATATTTAGGAACTACAATGTAGCAGAGTGACGAGATAACAAAATTACAAGGGTATATAGTATAATAACGAGGTATGAAGTAGCAAAAATAACTTAGTGGTATGTATATTTTTACTTATGCAATTTATATTAAGTATTTTATTTTGAATATATTATATAATAATATGTAAGTATATATTTAAGTATTTATGTGTATAATTAATATTATTCGTATTTAGTTTAATATTGTATTATCCATTTCTTTATTAACTATATTCGGATAGTTACACACTATGTCTACCTTTTATTTAAGTTATCACTTCATGGGGTTTGCTGGAAGAAATCTCTCATAGAGATAAGTTACGCCCTTTGTGCATGTATTTTCTTTTTATTTTGTTACATTAATGTATCAGTGTGTACAATAAAGAGTTATTATTATTATTAGATTCAACTTAGAATCCCAGGTGGCATAGTCTGTTGCTGCTCTTTGAGGGCATTTATTAGGTAGTTTTAATAGGACCTAGTATTAAATGTTCAGTTTGCCCAAATTATGCAGGACGGGTAATGTCGGCGGCGGTTACGCTCGTTTAAGAGGAGCGGCTTGTTCTATAACTTAGTTTGCCGACGAGCGAGCTGGAACATAAGTAAACATAGGTGAACTCGGAACTACGTAGGTACATAGTGTGGATAAAGTATATTTTGATCCGTCTCGTTTCTCCTTTAAAATCACTACGTCAACTTCCTAAAAGGTATATCTCGCAAAAGGTCGAAGACAGAGAAAGGTGTACAGTAGAGTTTTTAAGGATGAGATTTACTAAAAAATTACTTGCCATATTGCAATAAATCTTTCACTCAGAATTTGAATTACGCATTATCCATGCTCGGTGAATAAATTAGAACATGATGAAAAAATTCTTACCGTGGGCAGGACTTGAACCTGCGACCTTGTCATTCCGTGACACGCTCTTACCAACTGAGCCACCACAGGCCACGCCACGCCCACCGAAAATCTTCATCGCTTTATACATACTTAAAGGGTATGTTACGCAATTCCATCAATAGTAGTAGTATTCCGACAACCATGTCTAACATTCGGTTAGAAACATGATTTATGATGATGCGCTCCCATTTTTACTCAGAATTTGAATTACGCATTATCCATGCTCGGTGAATAAATTAGAACATGATGACAAGGTCGCAGGTTCAAGTCCTGCCCACGGCAAGAATTTTTTCATCATGTTCTAAATCTTTCACTTTTAGATAGATAAAAGTGAAAACTACACACTGTAAAAGAATTATTAAAATCGGTCCAGTGGTTCTTGAGAAAATCTAAACCTTATATACTTATCTTTTTATTCGTGTGTACCTATGATTCTTCAAAAGACCACATTTCCAAAAACGACCGTTTACTAATCGTTATAGAAATATCACCCCTAAGGACATCATTTTACTAAATAGTAAACTGTCTATTGCGTATAAAGGCACACTCTAATTCGTGCGAGAGAGAAATTGAGACGTTCAGTTTTCTCTGCAAATGCAACTTTCTCTCAAAACTGCCAAAAACTTACAAGACCTTTATATGATACATATTTGTCGCTATGTCCACGATTATAATGCCATATCGATGCCAAGATGTGCTATGTCATTATTGTTTCTTTAATCGTCTTTCCGCTCGCTGTCCACTATATAAAAACTCATCTGTCCACACTAAATGAATCGACTTATCGTATACGTTCCTAACCGAACCACAAAGAAATGACAATACCAGATTCTGCCCCACCATCAACCGCAAATTGTACAAGATAACGAATAAATGTAAAAATATCTCAGTTTTTTATTAAAATTATTGTTTTAAAATAAAGTTTTGTACAAGTTGCGATTCGAAAAAACAGCTTAATTAAGAATTCAGAAAATCGTAAGAAATCGAAGCGATTTATTCATTGTTTTTGTTATTATTCTATAGGAGTTGCGAGAGTAGTAGAAAATTAAACTGATTATGATTATGCAATATGAAACCTGTAATAAATCCCCAACAAAATGATGTACCTATTATTTTGTTGGGGCAGCTTAAATTGTCACGTAGTTTTGTAGGTGGGGCAAAGCTCCATTGAAATGTGGCAATGCCTTTTGTCCCGAAACCTAGCCACATCATCGCCCCTGTCCATCAGAAAGCTCAATACAATCCGTCTCGTGAATGTTTAACACTAATCCGTTGAGAGATTGACAGTTCATTCTTTGTCTTATAAATTGATACGTCAAGGGAGGGCGGCGCAATCTCGTCGGGGCTACATCTATCAGGCCTGCTGGAGCCGGGCTAATGATTGATGAGCCCGATCGGCCGGCCACGGGAAATCTCCACGATTTCAGCTGTATTTTTCTCCTAGCCGTGATTTTTGCCGAACAAATGTAATAGGTGAGAAATCTTGGCCTCGCAACTTAGGTCAGCTTAATTTTGCAGACATTTTACTGGCAATATGGTTGTCGAACAAGATTGATCGAAGAACACCCGGGAAATATTGGGAAGTATATTGGAGTTGAGTCGATCTACAGGGTATCCTTTAGGGATCCTAAATTTTAGATCAGGTTTCACGAAACCGCTACTAATTTCATACGTGCTTCACGTATGAAATATTAAAATTTGATAATCTAGACTTTCGACTACCTACTTTTATTATAATTCCGATACACATTTTGACAGACAGCTCGATAGTAAAATATCACAAAAGTTCTTCCTTTCAATGATGTTACCAAGCCAGCATAAAATAAACTAAAATGTGGTGAGAAAATTATAAATGTGATTTGGTTTATTTGAGCAAATCTTGACAGCAATCTCCTTGCTGGCGATGGCTAGGATAATGAAAGGACATCTTCTTAAGTAAGGAAATATTAAGAACAAAAGTCGAGAGTTTTTTTTGACCTGTGACTGCTTACGAATTACTTACTTACTCCGCTGGCTCAGTGACCCGAAGTGGATCTTGGCCTCCGTAACGAGAAGACGCCAGTCGTGCAGGTTCTGCACCGACTGCCGCCACGTGTTTGCCTGCAGTCGGTGCAGGTCCTTCTCGACCTCGCCCTTCCAGCTTACGAATTGCTTATGCAAAAGACATTGCTACATTTCAATGGAGCTTTGCCCCACCTACAAAACTACGTGACCATTTAAGCTGTACCTATCATTTTGTTAGGGACTTATTACAGGTTTCATATTGCATAATCATAATCAGTATCATTTTCTACTACTCTCGCAACTCCTATAGAAGAATAACGAAAACAATGAATAAATCGCTTCGATTTCTTACTATTTTCTTAATTCTTAATTAAGCTCTATTTTTCGAAACGCAACTTGTACAAAACTTTCTTTAAACCAATAATTTTAATAATAAACGGAGATATTTTTACACTTATTCGTTATCTTGTACAATTTGCGGTTGATGGTGGGGCAGAATCTGGCATAGTCATTTTTGAAGCAACTCAGCTTATATTTTCGTTCTATCTTATAAATAAAATGACAATGTACAATAAAAAATTAACAGAACCCTTTACCTTAATCGACAATAGAGTAATGATTACTTATAAATTTGAATTCCTCAGCATTGTCCCGGAAACAATGGGTCCTGTTTTAAGTCGTAACCGTCCGGAGGTCCCGGAATCTGGCAATTTTCCGGGACCAGTCACGAGCCTTAGAGAATTTGATCTGACGCCGCAACGCATTCCGATTCTCAGATTTGTCTTAAGACATTCTTCTCACCTTGTTTCTGAATTAAATAATTATATTAGTTGTGTTTTTTGAGAGAAATTACATTTTAGTCTTCGAATTAAAACCATACTGAGCCATTACTTAAAATAACGTGCGCATTTTTGGTGGGAGACTGCATTTCAACTTCCGATTTTGACGGCATTTATCAAGATGAGTGCGATAATTAAATTTTTATTTATAAAATGCGCTGGGCACCCTGCCGTGCGGGACGGGCCTGGACGAGGTGTAATGTTGGCTAGATTTAGGGAAGTATTTATAATTGTATTTGTTTTTATCTAATAAGTTATGAATTTTTTAAGATTTTTTAAGCTAATGCCTAAAGATATTCAAATGATATAAATTTTCACATCAGTCTAAATCTAAAACCAATTGCAAAACCTGCGGAAAATGAAAAGCAAAAGAAACACACGACCCCAAAAACAATATAAGGGAATGTAACAAGGGTGGATAATTGTTTTCCTGATTAATTCACAGTACGGAACCATCTCGCCGCTCCCTCAACGTTTCGTGTAGAGTCGCACCGAACAGTCTACTCTCTTTTAGCAGTATTTATTTGAATCATTAGACTTATTTTATACCGTAAAACCACGCTTGGCCATCTCTATTTCCGATTGCTAATATGTCCGATTGATAATTTTGACATCTACTTCCATGGAACATATTTTTGTTAGTGAATCTCGTTTTTGGACCGTATTCTACTGGAAATGAATTAAAATAGTTAAAAGCTACCTGAAGAAAATTATAACATACATAAATGTTATGTTCAATAAGAATATTTTCCAAAACCATTCTTAGTACAATCGAAGACAGAGATAAGTATGCAGGGGGTCTCAATAAGGTTGAGATTTTCTCAAAAACTACTGGATCGAATTTAATAATTCTTTTACAGTTACGTAGTTTTAACTTTTATCTATCAAACAGTGAAAGAATTTTTGCAATAGGTCAAGTAGTTTTTTCTGTATGTTCTTTCTCTGTGTTCCACCGTACATTGTAATGTTATTCCGACTTTATTTTCTAACCTAGAAACAAGAAAACCGAAATTTCGACTTCTAATAATCCCTAGTGCACCTCTACTCTTCGCTGTACTGTAATTAAACCCATCAATGTTTATTACGGTATAATAAAACGAAAGATTTGAGCAGCTACTAATTAATTCGTTGCAAAGACTAAAATTATGGTTGTAGACTTGACACGCGACATCTTCAAACATTTTGATTACGATGTCGGCCAAGCGTGGCGCCTGCTTTGGGAGTCTGCGACGCCAAATAATATTTTGTTTATAACGTATTAATTATACAATCTTAAGGCTACCTTCGTGAGCTATGACGTCACAATATAGCTTTACCCCAACGCTGTTAAATTAAAACCTTATTGATAATTACAAATTATTGTAGGTATTATATTAAGAACAATTTTTCAGGATTCTGAGCTCAAACTCCATGATTTTCATTAAAATTCGTATTATGATAACATTTTTTTTTAAATTATTATTCCAAACACGGAATTTTTGGTTGAAGTTTTTATTTACATCGACAGTTTAGGTTATTCAAGCAAATGAGTCGAACGAAGCCCATTCATCCGTTTGGACCTTCTTTGCGATCGGACATTTTTAAAAGGCAGACTGTGTATCTAGTTATTTATAGGAGATCAATGACTTATCTGTATAAAAATGTGATTTCCGAAATCCAATCTTCTATCTATTTAGGCAATAGATAGAAGATTGGATTTGCTAGAGCTGTTTATACTATTTTATTTTGATTTGGTAGTCAAATAGTGCGTAGAGTACAGTAATAGTGTATGGAAGAGTAGAATTGATGAATCGCCTGTACAAGAAAACATGTGACAAAAAAAAAATTGTGAGTATAAAATGCAACGTTCTTCCGCTTACGTAGTTATTTCTGATTTCATTTTCATCTGTATTTCTCATCTCGGGACCGATTTAATATAGTTAAGTGCTCCGTTCACTTTTGTATACGTCCCCGGTTCCATATTTATTTGCCGTATGCGTATTTGTGTGCTGTCATTTACCATGATCACATTTTTGTGAGATTTCTCGGAAATAGTTACTCGAAAATCCGTAAAATCTGGAATGTTCATGATTTTATTTAGCACTATGTTTTGATGTCTTATTTATTTCTCGCTAGCATCTGTTCTGTTTAGTTTAGCCATTAATTCTATCATTAGTTAAATTTCTAAATGTCTTAAGTTTATTTTCCTACTACTACATCATCAACCTATCAGTCCATAATTGGACATAGGCCTCTCCTAAGTTGCGCCAATCAATTGGGTTATAATTATAAGCTCTTTGTATCCAGCCCCTAGTCTAACCAACTACACAGATCAACATTCCATCTGGTAGGGGCGCGTCCTACACTATTATTTCGCTACATAAACGCTATAATTATAAAATGTCTACCATTTGCTGAAGGCAAAGTATAACTCTTCCGACGGTTCCACCATTCAACTTCAATTTTGCGAACATTCACCAATCAATATTTTACCACAAATGTGTGGTAATTATAAAGTCACTTCTAGCTTCTAGACGTTTATTTCTCTCATACTCTAATAAATCGATGTTGCCAGAAAAAAGAAGTCTTCCTGGACTGAGACCGATATTGAAAAGTCCGTCTTTTCTTTCTAATCTTTTCCTGACTGTCGTCGTCCCGTCTCATAAGCGGCTTACGTACAAATCTGTTTCCAGGTTATTAGACGTTTTTATCTTTATAAATCTCAGTAGGTACTTACCTAATATTGGCAAATGCTGAGTTATTAACTTTTCAGGCTTTAGAATTATTTTCATAATTGACATGTGTTGCCTTCCATTATGTCTTTAAAGAAAATACCGCCATCAGTAGTCTGATTAATTAGTCCGATGATCGGACTTTGTCGTCTCAGTAGTTCGATGATACAGAAAATCGGATTACTCAGCCGTTTAGTTCGATCACAATTCGACTTTCGTGAAAAAAATTTATGTCCAGTTTAAGGAGCTGTCAGCTGTCAAACTCAAGCGCGAGCCAGAAGATGCCCCGCAGCGGAGTAAAGAGCACGGCACAGTGACTCCATATTTGTATTTTTATTAATTTTGAATGAATTTTGGCAGGGAAATAAAAATACGCCAACGGAAATCAGATTGTTTTTAAACAAGCTCTCGTCTCGTATTTATGATACCCTACATTTGATTTTGTATGAATAACTATTTCGGTTTATACATAATTTTCATTTTAAAAGACATGGAAAGGGTATGTTTGCGATTATTTTCTATCGAGCGAAATTAGTCCAATCGTGTATCGGTATTCATCAGTCTCTAAATAGACACCCCAAGATTGCTATAAGTACTTATATTATTTTCAGACGTTTAATTTTAGTAGTTAGTGCCGTAGCCTTCTTAAAAAAACTGAAAATCCGCGCATACGAAGCCTTAAGGTGGTTGAAAGAAATGCGTTAGTATGTACATATTGCCACTATTTCCCAAACCAGACATTCCGACAAAAATTTTGTATGTTTGTTTGCACCTATACAGTCTTTGTATATAGACTGCGTTTGTGAAAAGTTTAATCGAGATTTTCGTACAACCCATCGATTGATTGCAATCTGGCATACGCGTTGCTGTAGTCAAACGTGTGCCTGATGTTTATCTGTCAGCCTATATGCCTGGATCTACCTTTATGCTATAAACGCCGCACAATTTCGTTGAGTGCCTGCTGCGCTGGGAATTGCAACTATATTTTGATGCTAGTTTATGGCTGCCAACGATATTATAGTCTTGAAGTTATTTACCTTCACTAAGTTTAGCTTGAATATTGCTTTAAGCTATTTTGTGTACAGTTCAAAGCACAAGCACTTCTTTTCGTCAAAGGCATAAAGTCAATCATTTTTGTAAACGCTGACCGTTTACTGCAACTTCGATCAATTTAAATAACTATGGTTTTTATGCTGGAGTAGCAAATTCCAACACCGAAATCATTTAAATTGTTTGCTTGTTATTATGGCAGAACTGACGATGTGTATTGAAATGGAACATTTTCAAATATTGTATTTTTATGCCGTAACTTAGAACTAGGTTGTATTTTGTCTTTGGCGATGCCAATAAAAAATTATAATGTCCAAGATTATATAGATTATAGTTACCGCTTGTATTCCCGCATGCTGCGGGCGGCAAGCCGTGGTGACAATATGGACGGAGAGGTGCCTCTGCAATAGTCTTAAGGACGATAGACTTGGTTTCCCATAGCACAGGAAATCCTAGTATGGGAGCCAGTAACATTATTGTCTTATGCTATTTTTTGTGAAAAATAGCATTATTATAATACTAAATATACATAATAGTTCAAAGATGTGGATCGAACCTGCTACGATTGTGTCACAATCTGACACCGTAACTATTGCTACCCTGTACCTACTATTATTGCTTCTGTACAATTGCGTTAAGCCCTCCAACAGAAGCCAGATGATGCATTATAAAAAGCGGGGCAAAATGCCTAAACTATGTTTCAGACCAGAAATAGCAATTTTATTTCTGTGCGGACATTTATTGACAGAATGTTACTTACATCAAAAGGGCTTTCATATAAAAAAGGGATTGCAAAATATCCATGTTTGTTTGCAGATATCGGTAATCCTTTCCAACCTAAGTACACATACCAGGCCATAGACTAACAATATAATGAGATATGACACGGCTGATAAAGATAAAGTGATATCTATTCTCTTGCTAAATTAAATAGGGTAGTGCATTGATGAAAGATGGGCAATAAATTGACATTTAGGTTTCAGCCGATGGTAGAACCACAATTCGAGTAAGTCTAAAATACCATTTTAAATATATTTATACTCACACACACAGACACACCAGTACACCCTCTCACTCACCCTCACACACCCTCTCTCTGTCTCTCTCACACACACACACACTGTATACTTTTCCATAGATCTTTTGTTTTACCCCAAAGTTGATGCATACACGTGATATATTTCTAGTCTAGAACTATCCTTTCCTTGCATAGTCGGGTAAAAAGTTCCCTACTAATACTCCAAAAATTACACGTCTTCTTTGCTTATAAATCTGTGTTGTAGTCAGTAAGGGGTGTGCTAACAAATGAGGGTCTAATTGTGCGAGTTCCGGAGCTATTGAGCTTCCATCCGGTCGCACTCGACGTGTAGGTAAAGAACGACGTCGCAAATGTTGTAGCATCTGTGCGACTTGATCATTGATTCGATTGACGGAGTTTGGCAATGTTTTGGTCAGCAAACATGTAGTCATCCATACTCATGTAACATGGTTTCCGATACTTTTACTTCAGTTTGTTCTACTCAATATAATATTTTTATTCGGATGTATTTTCATATTTTATATTAGGCACTTAATGTTCGTAAGTTGCTACCAGTTTTCTACAAAATTTACTCGATTTAATAAAATCTCAAGTTTGAATATTACCTTTTCGAATCCACAATAATAACGATAAAGATTGTTCGTAAATAAGTTAAAATTAAGCCCAAATGGAGACCAGAGGCGCGGCCACTGTTTTAGGAACTAATTGATTCGTCAGGTGACTAAAGGGCTGGCGCTTACCTCAACCAGCGTATATCGCTTGCTATACAACGAGATAACGTCGCCAGCCTTTCGGGCACTCTCCCACAGGGTAGCGATTTGGCGTAAATTTTTTATTTATAAATATTTCTTCGTAAAATGAGTTTATAATAAATAAATAAATAAATAAATAGTGCCCATGGTCGACAGACTCTAAACATCTGATCCACGAGCTGTCTACCCGATTGGTCCATGTCTCGGGCGATCCCAGGGCTGGCAGCTACCTCGCTCAGCGACTAAGCATTGCGATACAGCGAGGAAATGCTGCCAGCGTCCTGGGCAGCATTCCGCAAAACGGGGATCTTGACGACGTGTTCGTTCTTTAGTATTTTTATTTTATAATGTATTTTTAGATAGTAGTTAGTTTTATTTAAATAAATAATAATCATAGCTAATAATAGTGCCCCTTTTTATATAGATGTAAACCCAAAAGCCATTACATATTTGATCAAACATCGTTTAACTAAACGTGATAAAATTGTAGCTACTCGTAACAAAGAATCAGGAAATAAAGACTAAACGAAACGACGTTAATCTAACCATTCATTTACTTCAAACAATAGATCTAATTTTAGAATTCCACGATAAAACAAAATGAAGGTGGATTCCATTAGACGCCTTTGTATTTGTAATGCAATGTAAATGTTATTATTCTAGACTTGGATATAGAAATGTTCAGTAATAGTTTAGTCACAATTAAGATTGTTTATTCTGTATTTGCGATGTCCACTTTTAACTATAAAGTTGGGGGGTTTTGATAATGTCGGGAAACGACGGTTGCAAAATTATTTGATAATTTTTATTTTAATGTCTACAGTGGTTATTTTGTGTTTAATATCACGTTAAATTAATCAGAAAATGTTCGCTAATGACAGTATGGTGAATTTATTGGATAATTTGAGAAAGATCTGAAGTTTCAAGCTTTTATCAAGAGTCCCGCTACAAGCTCAGGAGTGAACGTGACTGTCGAGCTGCTTCGTCCAGAGTGATGAAGCTACGGCGCTCCTCTGGATGAAGAAAGGAAGACACGGCTACCCAGGGTGACGACGCTACGGCGACTCCTCTGGATGAAGACAGAAGACTATGATATATTGACTTTGATGTAGCACGACATTGGCAAATGACAAACTGTCGAGTCCATTAATAAAATAAATAAATAAACTATAAAGTTAGAGTTGACATCGCAAATATATAATAAAAATAAAATTCTTAGTGGTTCCACATCCTTTATACGTCTAGGCTCCGCAAACAGAGAAAACAATACAGCCAAAGCTTATGTATATTAGGAATTCGACTAAAACCCAGTTTTAGTGTTCTCAATCGTTCTAGTACATTTGGGTTTATGGCTAAAGACTGAACCGTCCAATTCCGCGGTGAATTCCCCGGGAAGCGATGTAATTGTTTGCATTCCCATTTCACGTCGCTTTTTCGTGCGGCTTTGTTGCCATGGGAAGGTAGCCTTGGGGTAGGGGATTTCCCTTTTCGGGACTGGCTTGCTTTCCGGCAAAACGGCAACGTTAAAGGTGTATTGTTTAAATTTGTTTATCTTTAATCAATGATCGTACGGACGTTTTAGGCCCGTATTAATTAGTCTGAGCTCAAACCCGCCCTCAAGAGCGAATTCAGCTGATACACTCTCAAGACGTCATCACCATCTCAAGTATGTCATTTATTAATAAATCAATCTTATCACGTGATGTTTTTCTCACGTCGCGGTTCGCCTGTAATCAGCAAATACGTTCTCAAGTGTGAGTTTGACAGGTTCTCTTGAGAACTGAGTTTTGTATTAATACGGCGTTACTTACGTGATGCCAGATTTCTAAACGCGCACCTAAGTTACGTTTATTAATAGGAACGCCATCTTGAGGTCGTTCTCAAGATTGACTTTTGAGCTGAGAGTGATTTATTAATACGGGCCTTAGTGTAACACGATTAATTACCGGTATCTCGTTTAATATACGATCAGATACGATCTAGATGGGTCTGATAAGTGCTTATTCCTATATAATAAAATACTATAGATGCAAGGTCATTGCTCTGTCAATGGCACAACAAGAATTACCCTAAACATCGGATAGTGCAATATCTTCTGACTGGTTAAGGTGTTGCTTTTGCGGGTTCTAAATAATTACTCCATAACGGCTATGAGACACTACTATGAGTGAGGGTTCTGGTTATCTTGCCTCCATAGTATTTTTAATCTAACATTATACGTCAATTTCGCACCTTTAGGGCAGAGATAGGCAACTTCCACAAGGTAGGGAACTGTTGCTTAATAACCTGTAACAATGGATTAGTGGATCGAGTCCCGAATCCTTTTGCACGATGCAAACCTTTTGTGCGCGACTACTGAAGGGTTACCTCAGGGATAGTCAATCAGAAGTCCCCGGGGTTCCGTACGAATAGCCAAAAATGATATTTTGCACAGTTTTGTCGCAGTAACACGTGATACCAACGCCCCTACGTTCAATCCTCGTCTATCCCCATCCGTGTTTCGAGTCACTTTTGATCCTTTTCTTCTTGTTGTGGGGTTTAGTGACCAAACCTGTCTTATTTATTTTGACCACTCGTAGGCCTCTGACATGGTATAACGATGTCGAGCAACATCATCTAGGACCACTGTTTAACGTGATTTTCGAGGAATAGAAGGGTCAGATGAAAATGCCACTAGAAGATTCAAAAAAGCGTCTAACGTTGCTTAACTTGTATGGTCGTTTTCAACTCGTATATTACTCGCAACTGGACTATGAGCCTCTCATTTATTTATATTATTTATGAGTGCTGTGGTAAAATATATTCCGAAAGAAAGTTGAAGTTATTTTCACAGTTACAAGATTGATTTTAAATGAACAATATTTTAAGATAACTAGCGTTTTTAGTATCAAAAACTCGGGGTGGTTTATCTGCAACTTTTTTTTATCGGTTGACCTTGCTTCGAAAATCATGTAAATATACACTTGAATAGCCCTGAAACACCTTATCAGCTCTGTGTTATTTCATCCATATTGTTAGTTATATTAACTATTGTTTGCCTATTATGTCCCAGTTATTTCGTCCGTAATTTGTTGGCTATCGGTATTGAATGGGCCTGTAGATTTTTATGTTGGTCCGTGATTACTATCAGTTTTGTAGTTGCCGGTTACCGTTCGTACAAATTGCCACTTGTATTATCTTTTATCTACCGTTTCGCTTTAATATTCAGTAATATTCGGGTTTCTGTTAGCTACTGTATTGAAGGTAAGTTTGTGTTTGCTGATATCTAGTTGCCTCGTTTTGTTTGGTCTAGTACTTGATTTAGCTCTCTACATAGTCTTGAACTATCAATAGTAATCACAGGATCCTTGATGATTACTGAATCTACGCTTTGTAAATTGTCCATACTTTAAAGTTTGATATTTTTATGGCGAAAACATTTCTTATTAGATAAAACGTGAATTACCGTGTTAAACATTTATTATTGATGTCTCGAAATTTCGACAGCATTGCAGCCATCATGGTCAACCCACGAGTAGTACGGTCGAAGACAGATAAAGGTGTACAGTAGAGTTTTTAATGTTGAAATTTTCTCAAAAACTACTTGACCTATTGCAATAATTATTTTACTGTTAGATAGATAAGAGTTAAGACTATGTACTGTAAAAGAAATATTGTAATCGGTCCAGTAGTTCTTGAGAAAATCTCAACCTTATTGAGATCCCCTGGATACTTATCTCTGTCTTTGTGTGTACTAACTGTAGATGGCTGCAATGCTGTCGAAATATCGAGACATCAATAATAAATGTTTAACACGGTAATTCCCGTTTAATCTAATTAATATGTATAATTGTATACAAACCGTGTAAGTTTAAAAAGTGATAAAACATTTGTTATCTTTAAAAATATATTACTTATATAAAATACTGGAACTGCCTTATTTTGTATAATGTAGCGGAAATATTTCCGTTCAGTTTTATAATGAGTAGTTGTAACTTACCTTAATCTAGGTATGTTTATTTACCACTTTTTGTCGTCGAATGGTTATTTCGCACAGATGACTGTAATTTCACCATTACCGCGGCACAATAAAGTGGAACGAGCGCTCGCGGACGCGGTTTACCCATTTTATAAGCTTTTCATGCAATTTTCTTTCGCACGATCGCTGATTTTTGTAATTTTATTCCGCATAATGGTATTCGCTTTGGGAGTGATGGCGTCAATATGGGGAACGATATTTACATTAACCATTATGGTAATGGATCAGTTAGCGATCAGCTCATGATCTTTCATGAGGTTCAAGTTTTTTGTGAATTAAAGCTTGTGCAGTGAAGAGTTGAATTTTAAACTTACTAACCGTAGTTTACGTTTAATCCCTCTAACTTGACGCGTCATGCCCCCTTACCATGAACTCTTATAGCAGGATAACTTCAATAATACTTAGTTAATAATGTGGACTGGGGTGCTAGCACGCGCAGCGTTAGCAATCGGCGCAACGCCCGCGGAGCTGTCAAACTAATGTCAAACGCCTTGTAATAACGTTAGTTTGACAGCTCCGCGGCGTTGTGCCGATCGCTAGCGCTACGCGTGCTAAAATTTCACATTCATAGTTAAAAGTAATTATTTAATCTGTCTTGAATCTTGATCTAAGAATCTTTCTTATTATTTTCTACGTATCCTGAACAATTATTGTTATCTGTTTCTCAATAGATCTCAATTCTCACACCAAACTATGCCCACCAATTCACTCATTGACTAGAGTCCTTAAGTGACTTATTTTATTAGGCTAGATTTACCACTGGAAATAATGAGTTCCCATGGGAAACTTTTAAACCATCGCGGGCGGAAAGATAATATTTTTTTTTCGTATTATTGTCATTGATGTCCTATAAACAACTAGATACACAGTCTGCCTTCTAAAAATGTCCGAGCGCAAAGAAGGTCCAAACGGATGAATTTGCTTTATTGGACATTATTTGGACGTTTTTTAAATTGTTTTAGTAAGACCTTTGTGTATCTAGTTGTTTATAGGAGATCAATGATTATTGTAGATAATAGTAGTTTAAATCCTCATTTACACTTTAATTAAGAACTTTAACTATCAAAGCACACAACTATGTAATACTTATATAGGTAATATTGAGATAAGTGCTCTTGTTTTAGTCAATTTGTATATCCAGTGGTCAGAATAGCTTGCCTTTACCGAGCTAGTGTAGTAAACACAACCTGAGTTCCATTTAATTAAGCGGAATATTGCTTGTTTTCTACTAGCTTGAGTGTGGGTAGTGTGTACTCTTAAACATTATTTACTTATTGCTGTTAGCCATATACCCAGTTTAACCTCACTTTCGAGTTTATGAGCTGCCACGCCTCTCTGTGCGCATCCTCTGGCGGGGGTTAGTGACTCTTTGTAATTCAAATTCATTTATTCATTCATAATGCATGAAACATTACAGACATTATGCCTAAATCGTCACATACATTTAATTATTTAAGTTTAATATAATACATTATGATCATTTCATTTTTAATTATTATCTTATATCACAGTTATTTCACACGTAATGAGCTCATAAATGGATACATTATACTTAAATATTATATTATAAATTAGAACTCTCAATCGGCATACAAACCATACGTAGTTTTGCCTAAGGGAAAACAGATTTCACATGTACTTTTAATTTTTTTATTAAACAATAAATTTTAAAAAATGCTACTTTGCAACTTCGGGTAAAAATATTAAGTTAGAAAGGGGAGCGACGGCTCAAACCGTGGGATACAGTTTAAATCAATTTTATTACAGTAATGCGATCTATATTGTAATGGTATTATATAGATGTGCTGTCGATATTACCAAAAGAGATTCAATTTCTGGAATATACCCAATGTCTGCCTAACTTGAGCTCTACGATTCACGACACAAAGAATCAAAGTAGACCGCACCTATAAAACATTGCAAAAGTCAATCGTTTCACGCAACGTTACCGACAGTAACTCCAACCCCGCATTTTCCCTAACCTACAAACAATCAAATTAACATATGCTCGGTTCGCTCGGGCGTTTTAAGTCGATTTTTTCGTGGAACACAGTGGCCTTTACGATTGGCCATAAAAGAGAACTGCCGGTCAATAGATGCCAACTTTGCCGACATTGCCAGTCCAATGCCCCGTACGATGCCACCGGACGACTCAGCTGGGAAAAGCTTCACTTTTCTTCTTTTTAGAATCAAAAGAATTTGGTTAAAAAATCAGTTTTTGCTGAGAATCGAACTGAAAAGTCTTTTGCGACGTCTAACTTCCGGTTTAATGTAGCCTCTCTTCACAAAGTTAAACGTTCAAGATTACAAAAATTTTAAAAGACGCAGGAGTGTCACAAAACGATTAAATATACATAAACTACTTATATTCAATTATACTATACCAGGTACAGCTAACAGCACATTAAGAACACTTTGGACCGTTCTTATTATATGCGTCGTAAGATTTAAAATCGTACTGCAAGTGTTACTATTGATCTGCTGTTATCCGTGCATACAGACTAATTTGTAATCAGTCAAGTATTTTTGGGAAGTCTCAACCCTAATAACTCTCATGTACACCTTTCTCTGTGTAATATCTTACTAAACAATTTCGTTTGGTTTATACCGAATACGGTAATATTTCAGGGCGAATCCGGATCAAATGGCTATCCGTCTTCCGGGTACGATATACTCAGTATTGGGTCCATCGAAAGCCCGTAAGGTAACTTTGGCCCGCCATTTCTGTGGCCATTCCCTTTATGGCCGCCGATAATGGTCACTACGAGGAGAAAAAAAGTAGGTTCCGAAGTGAAATGAATCGTAATGGCGGATCGCATTGTTTCATTAAAAAGGGTAAAGTTAGACGGCCTTCCAATATTTACAGAAAGCAACAGTATTTGCCAAAATAAAAATGTAAGGGTTGTTTTCCTGTAATAATTCCTGCGTTTGCATTATTTTATTAAAGGTTTAGATAAAAAAGAATTTGTGCATCGTAAAATTGAAACACATAATAATATTTAGAGACAGGTCGCGCTAAGTGCATCACATATCCCTTTAAATTAAAGCTCTCTAAACGGCTTCTACCTACCTACACGTTGAACCTATGTCTCCGTGCAAGCCTTTCAAAGGACGAAGTTTTTTGAAACCCGTGAAACTTTGGGAGGTTTTTAATAAATCAAATCATCTGTCATTTGTTTTATTTTAATACGAGTATATGTACGGACAACAGCAGATCACACTTGCAGTACGATTTCAACTCTTACGACGCAGATAATAAGAACGGTCCAAAGTGTTACACTTGATCTGCTGTCAGCTGTACCTCCTGTGTCGTAAATACAAGAGCTTTCTAAATTCAATTATAGGCTATGCCACCTCTCATCCATGAGGAATGATCTTGACCTATCACAATTTAAAAACTCTGAATTTTGTACCCTTCTTACTACCTGCGTCATAAAAGTTGAAGTTGTACTGCAAGTATTACCATTGACATGTTTGTCAAGTTTGTAGCCGTCCAATTATTATCCCTTCAACCCAAAACACACCCAAGTCACAAATTATCGCTATCAACACAGCGTACAATCTAATACAGGAATATGGGCATTTCATTGGGAAATAATTTCAATCAATTCGCTCGCCCATCCACTTTTATGCCATCGGGCCCCAGCCGTTTTATGTAAATACGAGTTTTATACGTGCCCTGTGACGTAATTGATTCCCTAAATATGATATCGCGTGACGTTTGTTTGTTTAGCTGTGTTTTGTATAATCGACCACGGGAGGACATTTTGTAGCATTATAACCTTTATGTCAAGCATACTTTAGTTTGTATTCTGCCTGTATTGTGTCCTCTTTCACATAGCGTGGTTTTGTTGAGTATCTACCTCTTTGAGTGTAAAGTCGACTCAAGTTTGTTCAGCCTACAACAACATTTCATATTGTATTTTCTTTTCAGTAATAGTATCTTGTATGTCACATTGCGTAAGAGCGAACGGCCCCTATTCTGTTAAGATATTTGGCTGGAAAGATTACGGAACTATTATAAGCTGACCCGGCCCCAGGTAGCTTGATCGTGCTAGCTTATACTGGCTACGTAATCGTTCGACTCTGTTCGATCAAAATATCTTAGCGGAATAGGGGCATGACGTCTTGCTTAACGTCGATTACATTTACCATGCTACACTTCTTCTTTTCTTACACTCTTACACTATTTGTCAGAGTTATTCAGGCCGCCCACACCCGTAGGTCTCTGCCGTGGCCTAACGACTGCTGCCGAGCGTCAACAACCGGGACCAACTGCTTAACGTGCTTTCCGAGGCACGGAGGGGCTCAGATGAAAGTGTCACTAGCGGTCACCCATCGTTGCTTAACTTGTACGATCGTTTTCAACGTGTACTCGCAACTGGACTACGAGCTCCTGAGCGTGCTACACTTTAGAATCGCCATAACTGTCTTTTTTACACTGAAACTTCAAGTTCAAGGAATGTTTCGATCACACGCACTTTACATGAATATTCATCAATTCCACTGGTTCGCGTGTTACACTTGAAGTAGACGGATACGATACGGTTACACTTTACTGTTTCCATGTCAAAACGTGCCCTTTCCCTTTTGTTCTTTTTGGACGAAAATTAATTTTCTTTCCGTAATGCTGTTTGGTTTGCGTTAGCTCCTGTTTTTTTAATGGTTGAAGCTTTTAATGAATATGTAAGAATAGACAGACGTTTTATTTGGAGATTGTAGTTTATTTTAGACTAAAATTAAGACTATTCAAAATGTATTTTATATTTTTGAAAAGTAATTCTATTATACAATTTTTATTTGAATGGCTTCTACTCTTATTTAAGAGATAATTTCGCCAATGTCAAGTTATTTAGAGTATTCATGTAAATAGATAATTAAATGAATAAAAAATCAATCCGCCATTCCAAAATGATGGCGGATCTTTAAAAAGTAATTCTAATGTGAGTGAACGCAAAAAAATATTTTCTTTAAAGTTGCTGAATCGCTTACTTCTAGAATAATAGCTTCACAAATAAGTCTTTATTAATTTATTTATTTATTTAATTACAATACGTACAACTGTTTATAAAAATGACATATTATATAAAAAATATACCTAGCCAACACTACACCTCGTCCAGGCCCGTCCCGCGCGGCAGGGGTTCCCAGCGCACTGGCCGCATTGCCCCGCTGTATAGCGAGGCTCAGGCGCTGGACAAAATACTCCCCAGCTCTGAAGTCCCCCGAGGCGAGGACCAGTCGAATGGATATTTCTTTTATAAATTATAGAATGCGATTAATCAATTAGCAGGAACCATTATATTTTTCTGTAAATTGTTTTCTTTCATTCGTATAACTTGCCTTTGTTTATTTGTGTACCTAAGAATACGATACACAAGGACATAGCCTACATATAGTTATTATACGTATTGTTTTGAATGTTTCTGCGAAAGAAATCCATGAAACCCATCAAACTTTGTTACTCAATCAATTACGCTCAAACAAGTTTGACAGAGATACACCAAATGCACATTGTAGATATGTAGATGGCGTCTCCGAGCCAAATATCCCACTAATATATAAACGCGAAAGTTTGTATGGATGGATGGATGTTTGTTGCTCTTACACGCAAAAACTAATGAATGGATTTTAATGAAAATTTACAATAATATAGCTCATAAATCAGAATAACACATAGGCTATAATTTATAAAGATTCTGCGTAGACGAAGTCGCGGGCTGAAGCTAGGAAAATATTCGTAAAACGTAACAAAATAGGTCACATAATGTGTCATAGTAGGCGATTCTGTTGTGTTTTGTTTTTGAGCTAACTTTGACAGTTCTAAAAATAATGCCATCCTTTTTATAACTTGACAATGAGACATAATAACAATTGTGAGCTCAGCTCCACGTTCAAAATAATATAAGTTATTTTAAAAATCCTAATTAATTTTGCGTGCTTGCGTTAGGTTTACGCCTGGTTGGCGGCGAGGTGATCAGGCGGGGTGGTGATGATACGGTTCCGGGTTGATATAATGTGCGACAACCTTTGTGTAGTACTCGGTCAAATAATGACCCCTAAATATTGGGAAATTAAGAAGGGCTAACAATGTTTTTCTGACATCCTTGTGCTGACATCTTTAAAGATGGGTTTCTCAGAGAAAACGGCTCGTTCTCAATCAATGGCTCTATAATATCTGTAGAGCAACATTCTATTACACAAGTTCATATGTTAAGTAAAGCCCCTTGAATACTAGACCGCGCCATAACTCACTTGGACGTTTGTCGGAAAAAAGTCCTTCCACTTTTCCACTTTTAGTCGTGCATGCCGCAGTGGCGACGCAAAAAGTGTTATCTCGAGAATTACAATTTTTAAGTGTGAGGTTTTTGTGTGTTTAGTTACAGTTAAGTAAATTGTAACTCTCTTCGCTGGTCTCATAATTCTCTCAGGAAAAGGGGGAAAATTATGATGTAGGTAAATAAATCGAGCTTAGGGATTGAGGAGCTATACTTAGTTAAAATTCAAACTATTTTTAACTAAATATCTTTTATTTAATTAAAACTAAATTAATCGATTATGCTGAGGATACATATGAGTTTTTTATACCAGAGATTTTGATGGTAAAATCCTTTATCCCTTTTTGGTATTTCGTATGGAGTTTGTATGGAGTAGGTATTACTAATTATGACTTTCACTTTTACTACTTATCTAATTTACAAATCTCTATGTTCCGGAAGTAAATTATTTTTCAACTGACTTAAATTATATTTCCACAGTTGACCACCAATTTCTGTTTATTTAGGAAAATTTACAAAAACAATTTATTTTTCAATGCTTTAAGAAGTTCTACCAAATTCACAAATTTAAAGTTATTGCGATACATTTTGTCCCACTACAACCACATGCCAGCTTTTTATCGTCATTTCTTTGTACTTAATCACCTCTGTTCGTGGAAATTTTCCTATTATTTCTTATCGTGTATGAGTGAGTTCCCTGAATGGACGATTAGTGACATAATGATGTTGTCAGTGAAAAAATAACGTTTATTTATGAAGAAATAAGGCCGAGGCAATTATTGTTATAAATAAATAAAGCAGAGATACCGTTTACTGTCCACGTTTTATCGACCGTATATCGCATGAAGTAAAAAATTTCACCGCGATCTATGGAGAGAGACTAAATCATATTTTGTACGGGGACAGATCTCCAAACCTTGTTGTCACTTTCACTCTCATACGAGAAAAGACATTAGGAGGGTTAACTGCAAGGCCGTTTTTAGACGCTTAAGTGCAGCAATAATCTGACTTTGACAGGACTTGAGCGGTAGTAAAAGTCGTTGCGGCTCATCCCTCTGTTTCTTTTATACGGTCGAATTCTATTGAAAATTTAAACAATGGAAAAACAAATGGGTGACGCTATTTGCCATACATGAGAGGTGTCTGCGCTGCAATGTAATTATGGCTTACTCCACAGGACGTTCTTGTTGTGTATCCATCCAATGTGGAAGTACGTTTGATACGTGTACTTTATGTGACCGTAGTACGACCTAAAATGCAATGATTTTCTTGTATAATATGTCAATTATAATGTCAATGTCGGCCAAGAATGAGTGGGAAGATTAATCAATCGTACAGCGTATTTAAGTAACTATATATATTAAACGATTAATGTCTTTATTTATAATAGAATGAGAAATGTATTTTAAGAATGATTAATATTTTAGACTAGATTTCCATTTAAAATATACTTAAACCTTATTTAGGGTGGGTATTTTTCTATTTATGTTTTTCGTATTTTCTTTATAACATTTTTTTGATTTGTATGAAGAAAGGAATAATGTTAGAACTAATTATTGCACGATCTTTTCTCATGAGTAGTTCAATACCAATGTATGCTCACTTATTTGGAGAAAATTTTCGTACTTATATATTTTATAATTTAATTTTCTTCAAAATACATATAGCATATATGGGTATCAAATATGGGACCTTCGGATCGTCAGTTATGTCCAACCCACTACGCCACCGAGCTCTTTGATCCCTTAAATGAAAGTTTCAACAAAATGGAAGGAAAATCAATATGCATGATTAATTCGAAACAGTTAACCTAAAAATATTTCATACACTGCCACTATTTTTGCTTTTTATAAACAGACTCGACCATTTATATCAAGTAAAAGAGTAGGTAATAACAACATTGTATCGAATATATTCCTACATTCCTCGAGCTCTACTGAAAATACCTCTGTATGTAGTTCACATTAGGGCTATTTTAAAACCTTATTAATGCATCACTGTCATCGTCCCAACCATCCATTAAGGTCCATCACACTTATTTAGCGAGCGGTGAGTACACTTAGATTAAGCGTTCATCGTAAATACTTATCTCATCGAATACCAAGTAGTGCTGACGAGAATAGAGCGGCCCTGAGGCACCTGTCCACCTAGCTTAATTGTGTTTGTTCCTAATTGTATACCTTTTTTTTTTCAAATGACTGTGCATACATTATCGTATTGGGGATACCTGTGAAGATATTGTAGTTGTAATAAATAAATAAAATAAAATAAAAAAAATAAACCATGAAAATTATTAAATCAGAAAATGATTTATTTTTAATAAATTAATTAGCTAATGACGATTTATTAATTTCTTTACAAAATATTTGAGGTACCTATGTATAATTTAACTACAGAGACTAGTCTCGAAATATATTGTACTCCAGATAAACGTCCATAACAAACAAGTGGCTATTTTTTTGCTTTTCTTTCTGTAGCATGAAGGTTTCGGTAGTAAAAGTTTAAAACAAGTGAGTATGATTATAATAGTGATACCCGATGAGGTAGACAATGACTCTAAACTCTTGAGTGTGTATAAGTATAGTAGTACCCGATGAGTTAGATATTTACTCTAACCTCTTGATCTAACTGGCCAATAACAAACATAACCTCCAGTTAATACGCGTCAATTATCCTAATGAACAGTGGTCGCTCCGCGGTCTACTTTGTCCCTACAAACACAGTCCTGTCCCGATATTCGCAAACATGCTGTATAATGCCTAAACATAATTAGGTTTACCGTTGTTAATTAACTTGTGATGAAACTAAAGCAGATTGCGATATAAAGTTTTGTTGGATTAGCGGCGATAGCCTTCGCTCGCAATTAAGCTTTATTATAACGATTTGAAATGATTTGTTTTGTATTTTGTAGTGAACTTACTAATTGAGAAGTATCGGGAATTAAATGTTAGAAAAGAAATCATACAAAATAATGATGAATTGAAAGAAAAAAAACTACTCCGATTTTTTATTGATAAAAATAGATTTGAATTGAAATTACTTGTTTAAATCTCACTTGGATGGAGGCCTTTGCCCAGCAGTGGGATATTACAGGCTATTAAATAAAAAATAACTCTTACTTTGAGAAGTGTTTATTTTACATTTATGACGTGATTTTATTGATTGTCGATTTAGAAAAGAAAAATATTTTTGGATCAAGCAAGTCATTATTAGACCGCTACGACGTAGATCTGCTACGCCGTAGCGATGGCGTAGCGGGATACCGCTACCTACAAAATATGTGACGTTGTTATTATTAGTAGTCAGACAAAATATAAATTGGCATTCATTTGTTTAGATTCACAGTCATATTTTTTTTTTTTAAATTCATATACATACAGTCATACATTTTATATAAATTATGAGTCAATACATAAACCCCTCACATGACATCTCGCGTCACCTCTTTTAAATATTATGCAGCACTATTAGAGCACTGTGCATTTCTTATACAGTGTCCTATTTATTCGAATGTTATTTCTATATCAAAGGCTATCCAAGCTAAACTAAAATACAAACGTCTCGGCCAAATTTTAACATTTTACGGCATGTTTTATTGTTTGTCGTAAAACCACTTCTGAAATGTCAAACGGGTGTTACACTGGCACGCATTCTAGTGCCGTGAACACACTGACCCACTGTGCATGGTCTAAGCGTTCCACACACAGCCGATACCTGCACGCGGCTTGCGGCCCGCGGTCAGTTGAAACGCATGCCCCGCCTCATTTTCTGGGCATTTTAACATCCAGTAGGTAGCGATCTGAGGCCTAGGCCGCAAACTGCTAACTACTGGACATTAACGACGGCAAAAAATGGGGCGGGCCATGCGTTTCAATTGGCCGCAAGCCGCAGGTATCGGCTTTGTGTGTCAGGCTTTAATCGTAGAATTTATTTGTATGTTTTACACTCGGATGACAGGTTGTCGGCCAAACGTCCATTCGGAATTTTAAACTTTCGGCCAAATGAACATTCAGCGTTTTGATATTAGGCCTTTCGTGCATAGGTCTTATGAAATTCGGTCTTATGAACTTCGGCCTTATGATGCGTAACCGATGTAACGATGAGGTGTTCGTAAAAATGTCTACAACTCTGACAAACAATGCTATAGAAGCGAAACAAACTGCGTTCATCAGAATTTGGGGCAATCGATCGAGAGTTTTGGATATTATTAGGAATGTAATAGTTAATAAGTCTTTATTCATATAACAGCAATAAAAAATTTAAATAACTATTATAATATTAACCTAAAAAAAGTTAATAAGTTAGTTGACAATTTTTTTTTATTGGCAACTTCATCCGTCTTTGGCAAAAACAACTTAGTACGGAGTCACTTTATGAACTTATTTTTTACTGTTTCTATGACGTCACTTTTTACAATCCTATTTCAGATTTTCATGTCTGTAACTGTTATTTTTCAACTTATTTCAATTTTATTTCCACAGTTTATGTATGTTTTGTGTGGTTAACGAAAATAATTTAATTTTCACTACTTGTTAACCCTATTACGACCACAAAATGTAAGTAAAGTAGTCCAAGCATCTATTTTGACCGATAAATCTAATAACTTTCCGATCTATCGGATATATTTCCTAAACTGCACTCTTCAAACGGTTCCTCAAAAGATAATTCTAACCTCTTCGTCAAAGGTAAAGAAAGAAAGCGACGAATCTAATAAACGAGGTCCGTATCCATTCCGTTTGTTGATCCAAGACCAGTCGATCGAGACCTTTAAACCTTCAACTTCCTGCTATTGCTCGACTATTTTTATAGGAATCGAGAAGAGAGGTAGGTCTAGTTAAATTGGTATTTGTTCACGTCCAATTCTCTGAAATGGAAGGGTGCACCCCAGGGGACCAGCTTTCACAATAGGCCTTCCCGAATGAGAGCCATTAATTCCCATCTTTGTTTTATAAAGCCCAATGTGACATGAATTGACGTTATGCGAGCTCATTTAGCGATAATTCAGTTTCAAAATCGCTTCGACAAAACCTTTTTTGAGGTCTTTGTTTGCAATTTTAAGCTGAGGCTTTACTTGAACAGCGGGCTTACGTGATCTAGATATCTGATATTTAAATGGGGAATCCATAAAATTATTATGATTATGAAGCTTCTGTAAGTAATTAGTTAAGATTTTTGGGAGAATTGTAGCTTATTTTATGTTTTTTGAGGCGCGGAAATAATTGCAGGCGTTTCAAAATTGATAATCTGATAGTAAGCAATGACGTCACGTCTTACTATTTCCTTACAATATCTATACTAATCTTGTATTACCACTATTTTTGTGGTTAAAGATATATTTCGCATATACCTATAGCCTGTGACGCGAGAAATTATAATAAGTATTTACTATTTCGTCTTCAAGTGCAATCTATGAAACATGAGTTTGGTGAAAGTTCTTTACTTGAGAATCTTTATATTCTCAGAGATCATGACATAAACGACAACATATGCTGCTACATAAGATGATATTATTGAACAAACTTTTCCAATAATAAACAAAAGATTCAAGCAACATATTGAAATAAAACCCGCCCCACTTGTCCACGTGTACTTCTGGACTTTTTTATTTTATTAAACTGAAGTACGGATCAGGCCTGTGTCCGGGATTTACGACTGTTTGCGGGGCTCCGAATCTGTTCATACCCGTTTTCTCCGGGACGAGTCTTAGAACATTTAGCGATAAGGCCGCCAAAATTGTTCATGCTGTTTTGGACTTCTGTTTTGTAATTGCTGGTGTCTTTTTATGCACATTAATGTGTATTTTAATTGAATTGAATATAACATTTTGAACAGGAGATGTTGTCATGCAATTTTTCATCATCATGAGGCCATAAATTCATCATAGTCCATTGCTGGACGTAGGCCTTCATTCAAACTGATTCTCGTTATGTCTGCATCCAGTCCTAGTGATCGACCTTGCATAGGTCATTCTTATACTCTAGGGTCGGGGAGCATCCCACACTACGTTTACCCGTTTGAGGCCTCCATTCGAGAACTCGAGTCTACCCCATCAGTTATACTACAGTTATGGCCATCCCATTGTCACGCATTTCTCTAAAATTTAAACATTATCCTTGCAAGTAAATCTTGTAAATTCATCGCTGAAATTTTGCATTGCTCTTAATGAACAATCACTCTATTATATATAAACTGATATCACTCACTTATATTGTTAAAGTCGGCAATTAGACCGACATTTTCTACCGATTTCGACGGTCTTTTTCAAGGTGAGCGCGCCACGCCCGCGTCGCCGTTGACGTTTCTTCGCGCACTGCGGATGAGCGCCCTCTAAAAAAAAAACCAAAGAAAGACCGTCGAAATCGGTCGAAACTGTCGGTCTAATTGCCGACTTTAACAATATAAGTGAGTGATATCCGTTTATATATAATAATTTGTAGTAATGGCTCACTATAGTTTTAATTCTAAAACAATCACTTTCAAAAAACTATCATATCACGACTCAAATCCTGATGTTATCTTACTACAACAACAAAATATTCGCTAGAACCAGTCACGGTAATCTTGAATTATCTCAAAGACGCCTCATTTCTATAATGTTCTAAGTCACGAACCAATGGGAACATAAAAATCTCCACTAGTATTGGCAGGCCAATAAAATTTTCGGTTTTATTCCTCTCCTTGGGGACGTACGGCTATATCAACAGACTATACAGTGGAAAATTGTGATTTATCTACGTACTAGATTTCAATTTCGCAATTATGTATAAAGCTTTATCCTCTTCCTCTCCCTAATCGTTGCCTCAGTGCTGAGGATCGTGACCCTCAACAGCAGGTGCCGTCTTGGCATCCATGAACTGGCGCCAGGAGACACGGTCTTGTGCTCTTCTCACAACCTCTTCAAAGAACACGCCGAGGATTCTGCCAACCGCATCAGTCCAGCGGGCTGGTTTCCGGCCACGTGGTCTAGCCCCCTCAAAGTTTAAAGCCGCAACGAAACTTGACGAACGAACTTGCTATATTTATTCAGATTTTTTTTCGATTTGGCATCTGTTTTTCCTATATTTCAAGTAAAAACATTGCTGTACCGATTCTAGAGTCTCGCATGTCTAAAATGGTTCATTCACTCTTACTCACATAATGCGTGACAGTTGAGTTTAGATTTAGGGTTATGCTCCCACTTCACTTGGCTATTCGTATTTGCGTATTTGTTATACTTGCCATGTGTTGTAGGTATGTGACAAAATAATCGTCTTATTTGCCTATTCGACAAACACAGCAAAATACCAAATACGCGTATCCGCGCACTTGTGGACGGTCGTATTTGTATGTACAGCTAACAGCAGATCAAGTGTAACACTTTGGACTCTGGACCGTTCTTATTATCTGCGTTATATAATTTAAAATCGTACTGCCAGTGTTACCATTGATCTGCTGTTGTCCGTACCTATATTATTGTTAGAATTCACTGGAATAATTGGTAAGAACTAAGTATTCACACTTCTCTTTTATTCCATTTTTTTGTTTATCCATTCAGGACTGAAAAACCTGATTCGCTTCATTGATTACTCGTTTCACTCTGTTGCAGTGTATCAGTTGGCAGATAAACTCTGCACGGAAACAGTAGATGGGAATGAATTTCATTCGAAATTAAATTTATTTATACATCTAAAACTCAAGACTTTTTTTTCTGCAGTAATTTTGTTCTTGGAGGCCTTTGCTCAGCAGTGGGACATTACAAGCTATTAAATAATAATAACAATAATCTTGTTCATTTTTTACGAGAGAGGTAGGAATATCCATTCATGATTACATTATACAAGAATTAAGCTTCTTAATTAAGACAAGTGAATTATTACAAAAAACAAACAATCCAAGTTAGTTTTTCGGAATAAGTGTAGGTATGTCAGTGCCGTGATAAAGAGGAATCTAACTATATATTATACACCAATAAAACCCATGAACTCGTTTAGGCTACAAGAGGCCACAAAGAAACCTAAACCGAGGCCCAAATCAAGTGTCTTATTTTGTAAACAAAAACTACCCTCCCCCACCAACATTTTAAGCTATTCTGTGGTTATTGCGTAGTTATTTATAGGTACATTATTAGATCAGATTACTTTATTTTCACAATGACTCAATAACTCAATCAACAAACTCAACAACAAATTCAATCAATCAGTTCCTTCAGTTTTACATCACAACGGGTAATTAGACGATCATATTTGTTTACAAAATAAGACAATTGATTTGGACTTCGGTATATATACAAACACTCGAAAAGCTTTACCGATCAGGTCAATGAATAGGTATCTGCTCATTCAAATAAAAATAAATAAATAAAAATAGCCTTTATTCCACTAACAATTCGACCTTATACATTAAGATATAAAATAGTTATGACATCGGCGCCGAGTTGTCAGGTTGTCCTTCGACATAGGCCTCCTCCATCTTCTTCCAGGCTCATTCAAATACTCATCAAAATTGCGTAGAGAATCTAAAGGACCACAATTTACCAGTCGACATTTTAATAGTTACTTCTTTCTTAAAATCACACCTGAAAGCGACGAACAATAAAGCAATTGAAACGATCTCTTCACGCGAGCGTCAAAAGTTTATTCCCAAAACATTTTATACACTCGTAGCTTATGCAAAAGGCCTATAAAACGTTAAAAATATTACTTTGCGCTAGGGTTGGCACGATTCGGTTTCTTTGCCTGCACTTATCGAAACCGAAGGCTGCCAGATACAGTAACGTTTTTTTTGTATTTGACTAGGTATTTTGACCAGAATTATCTTAGACTGTGTGCAAGTCTTTAGCGTTGGGAACACTAATGTTTAATGGACCTTGGGCACAGTAACGGTAATAGGCCTTTGCCTAAAATATTTGTAACATCTATCAATAATGATTGTCATTCACTTCACTTGCAACTTCAATCTTGTAAAATCACCATTATACAGTGTTTCTATTAAAATATAATACTTTTTCAAAAAGTAATCGTTTTTATTTTAAATGTCTCAACAGTCATATTTTAGGTGTTATACAGTTGTAAAATTACTACAAGTAATCTCGTTTTTAATTTACTTAAGTGACTCTTTTATTTTAAAAACGTTTAATTTTTTACCCGACTGCCCCAGGAGGGTAATGTTTTTCGGGTGTATGGTAAATGTCCATTCCTTCCTGCCATCATGTAGCCTAAACGGCTTGATGGATTTATGAGGTATCGTTAGATTCGTCTTGATTACGGGAGTGTCATAATAATAAAATAAAAAGGTGATAGTTTTTTGCAGTCGATTTTTTTAAATAATTGTATTATTAAGAATATTTTTAATTATATGTCAATTCGTTTTACTTCATTTAATAGATTTCTTACGTGAGAGGGTGCACAATTTTATTTTTAAACCCACAAATGCTAGATGACGTTAAAAGACGCTTATTTCAGATTAAATTGAAGTTAAAGACCTATTTAAATACAAAGACGTACCAATTCGTATTAGGTGAATAGAATACCATTTCGAAAAAAAATTATACAAGCAAATGCAGACCCTATTCAAGAGCAACCGTTGCCAGCTAAACGCTCGTCCTAATATATACGAAAAACTTATTTTATGAACCGCCTATAAAAATATAACGGGCCGCTCGTAAATGTTAAAATTTCGGGCCCCTATCGATGTGCCGTATAAAGGAACGTTGCCAGTCCGGGTTTAGCTTAGTTTAATTTGGTGGACCCGTTTTTTGGGGACCATTACGCGGGACGTAACGAGGAGTGAGTTTTGAATGACTGCATAATACGGGTGACTCAAGTTACCCCAATGAAATTGTTACTTTTTTTGGCTACAAAAACAAGTGACTGTAAAAATTACAGCCGACAAAAATTGTCGGGTACTTTTTGACGTATTTCTTTAAACTCTTGCGTATTTTTCCATAGTAACAAAGAGAGAATAATTTTTTATTTATTTATTCCCACTATTACGATCAATTATGTTGTTGAAATACATAAATAAAAAAAGGCATCACACTCGTGGCCCAAACTAGGATTTCCTGATGATATGACTCCTGGCCACATGGTTTGACCGCATGGTCCATCCGACTATGTGAACTTTTTTCCCCTTTGGTCCGAATGAAAATCCTAATAGTTCGATCAGGACATACATATACAATCATAAATTACACCCAGACTCGTGAAAAGTGGCTAATACCTTAGGTACAACAACCTTACCGACCGAGAATTGAACCCCGGACCTCTCTTACTGAATCCAGACATTATCGACTAGGCTAGTAAGTTGTCAATTGTGAGGTGGAAATAACTCATAATTCATTTATTCATTGCTATATGTGGTAACATGGTTCTTAGATAATACAGGAAGTGCTCACATAAACCCTGTAAGGGCATCGCAACACTAGATACTTAAACAATAAAAATACATACATATCCACAATCTAGAACTCTTGAATTGAAGCCAAAGCCACCGGCAAACATCCAAAATCTCCAGGTCTCGCGGGCTACGTAAACTATCATAAAACCCCTTTATCCCCACATATCCATAATTTTCAATATATTACAGAGTTTTATCAGTTCACGAGTTCACATATCATCGCCGCTCGCTGGATTCAAACGAATGCGCCCCGCGGCGTGGACTATTTTTCACGCCACTCCTGAATTCATAACTCTATGTGACGTACTTACTCATGCTTCCTTGATAGAGTCCGCGTATGCCAGATGGAAATTCTGTTTTTATTCAAGTTCCGCAAATAAGGTGATATTTTCGGATATTTTGAGGTGCCTCTGTAGTCTGTAGCCTAACGCCTTGATGGGTTTGGATGTGTGAGGTATTTTAGATTAGTCTTTTTAGGGACTGCCTATCAAGATTAATCTAACAATATGTCAGTACAATTAATACATTCGGTTACATTTTATTTTGTAAAAAGTAAAGCTACCTTAGGTCTATACATGCATAACTTTGACCTTTCGGCAGTCGGATAATAAAAGATTCAAATAAAGACCAAAGTATCACACTTGAGGTACAGCTAACAGCAGATCAAGAGTAACACTTTGGACCGTTATTATTATCTGCGTCGTAAAAGTTAAAATCGTACTGCAAGTGTTACCATGGATCTGCTGTTGTCAGTACCTACCTATCATCGACTGTATTCAAAATGTTATTTGAATTACTTTCATCTGTACCACTCAGTACATAACTTCTAATTAGCTGGTCTGAACAATCTTCGGGAGTTCCCCTAGGAGAATAGCGCTACCGCAAAAAATGTGTTGCCAGTGCAAATTAAAACATTTTTAATTTATGCTCCCTCAATCCTCTACGCGGTTTTGAAGCTATTGGAGTTTTCTTTGTTCAATGTTTATTATTCATTGCGTAAGGCTTGGATAATAATTTGTAGATGTCTACATATCTATGCTCTTTACATATCTATACCTACCGCAGTCCAAATCAAGTGTCTTATTTTGTAAACAAATATAATCGTCTAATTAATTACCTGTTGTGATGTAACATTGAAGCAACTGATTGATCGAACCTGTTCATCATTGCGAAAATAAAGTAATCTAATCTAATAATGTGAAAATAACTATGCAATAATCACAGAACAGCTTCAAATATTAGTAGGGTAGGGTAAAAACTACTTGATTTGGGCTTCGGTGGGGTGACCGCGACTTCCAATCGTTATCGCTTTCAATTTGACACACGGACGTTATACATTGCTGCTATGTGTTTGCAAGTTTTAACAGACGACAACGAAACGCAGCAATGTATATCGTTCAAGTGTCAAAATGAAAACGATAACTATAACGATTGAAGTCGCGGTCACGCGGTGTTTACCTATTCTCGTATATAATACTCTGTAAAATATTTTCAATTCCTCATATTTGTCGTATAAAAGACGGAACAATACCCGATAATGGGTAGCAATAACAAGAGGGCCCACTTCCCGTCATCTTAACGTCACAACCGATAAAGTACCGTCGCACACGCTAGGGTTGCCCAAACGTAGGGCTGGCATCACCTAAATTGCCAATGCCGGACAAACACGGCAAAAATCCCGGACATTTGGGCGAAATTTTATTTTGCAAAAAATAAAAACAGTCATAATTTAAAAAAATTAGGTTTCCCCTGACAATAAAAGTGTGGTTTCCCCCGGACACTTTTTAAAACCCCTGCCGGACGCCCCCCGTGTCCGGGGAAACCCGGACGGATGGCAGCCCTACCCAAACGTAATAGTACAGGCAGCGTCAAGGAAACGATTCCCGCGAGTATCCTTTAAAACAGGTGGGCTCTTTTAAAGTATAGGCGAGGAGATCAGGAGCTTGACCGCGAAATGCTATTGCAGTTGTTTTCATGTCAAATAGATGATTTAAATCACTGCGGTTCTTTGTCGTGACTTTTTCTTTAAAAGGATCTTTGTTGCACCTCTCCGTCTTCTTCAGTACGACGCAGCTATAGTACTCGTACGTCAATACCATAGCTGTGACGTACAGAATTTGGAGACATGTTTGTTGCACATCATTTTTCTTACAAAGTTTATTTCTTAAAAATTCCATAGCTGCGTCGCACTGGAAAAGAAGGAGAGATGCAACAAAGATCCCTCCTAATTCTGTACGTCACAGCTATGGCATTTACGTAGTCGCTAGCGAACGGATTTTGGACTCGAATGGTACGGACAACAGCAGATCAATAGTAACACTTGCAGTACGAATTCAACTCTTATGACGCAGATAATAAGAACGGTCCAAAGTGTTAAACTTGATCTGCTGTTAGCTGTACATACAGACAGACATATGGACATACAATAGGAAGATTTTTTGTTGTTTTCTCCGAAAATTTCCCAACACTAGTGTACGCTCAATATACGCCGCTTAGCTTTATCATTCCAATATTCTGCGTCCGTAACTCGAATAAGGCACTTGACACACTGACGGAAATAAATCAAATTTACTTCCCAGAATCGGTTCGTTCCCACTTCGCGAGTATCAAACTGTCAATCCTAAAAGTTGACGCTTTTCAACCGAACATTCAGTTTCTACCACAAGTAGAATATGCTACCACAAGTTTCATGTCCTTATCAAATGTATCAGTCCAGCTATGGGCCTAAGTTTCTCCCAAATCTTATCACTCTACCCTTGGAATCTAGTCCGGCTAGCCACCTTGCGCAGATTGCAGGGCGTTCTCTACCTTCACCCTTTATTGGTATCTTCTCTTAAACTCGTATATCTCATCGGCTGTCGGTTCTACGATAGATGTAACCAGCCCACTACCACTTCAGCTTAAGTCCTATCTTCTTCTTCTGCCTCGCCTTTTCCCATTTATTTGGGGTAACTTCTGGTCATTTTTCTCCAGGACGGTCTGTCCTGGGTCATTTGTGGTGTAATGTTGTTCAGCTTAAGTCCTATGACTAATTTCATTTCGGTTCCAATTCTTTCTATTGGGGGGTACTTAGATTTAATTGGCTATGCTAAAAAAAGTTGTTCGATTTAGTAAGTGCGTTTTGGGATGCAGAAGAAGAAACCTGATCAGACCACCGACCAGATGGTCCGACTATATTACCGACTGGACTGACCGACCAGAAGGTCACTGTGTAAATAGGCTAGATGGAGATTGCATGGAGAGGCATATGCCCCTGTTACGGGTAGTGGGTACTAGGTCGGTCTAGATTTTTAGCCTATGTTGTAAATTGGGTAGGACTGGCCTGCTCTGTGCCGAGGGTCTGCAGGGCAGCCAGTCAAGACTCCGTAGACTTCAAAAGACAGCAGCAATCTTCAGAAGGAAGCTGTAGCCGGATTGTTCCCAGATCTGGATCTGGAGTTGGATCCTCTACTGGATACTGGAGCTGGAGCTTATACAGGATGCTCAGGAGTAGAATGAATTATTATGACGAAGAAGAGATGACATGTAGAAAATTTTCATGTACATTCATTTTTTTTGTACATTCAGTTTTTTTTGTACATTCACCTACTGTGTCGTACACTTTAAGCCGACTGTCAGAGGTTTCCGAGCCCATTAGGCCTTCACTGTAGCTTAATGAACGTCAGAAGCCGATAACAAACTGATTACCGTACCTTCCAAAGCGCAGAGATGTTCTTTGATTATAATACCTTTAAAGCAGTCACTTATCTTTTACCTGACAGCTCACATGAATGGAAATGAATTCCAAGAATAACATTTCCTGTTTATTATGGGAACTATACAGGGTGTAACGTAAAGGGTATATGAAGCCGAAGGGAGGGTGTTCAGTATCGGTGACTGAACAACTTTTGTTCTACGACTTTTCGAATAAAAAAAATTAAAAATATTAATATCCTATACAAATCGATCAGCTGACCGGTACGAAATGTATGAAAAGTCAAAAAATAAATTTGCGATAATCGAAAAGTCGAAGAACAAAAGTTGTTCAGTTACCGATACTGAACACTCCCTTCGGCTTCATATACCCTTTACGTTACACCCTGTATGTAATTAGTTGTAGAAGAATATTGTAGGTAGAAGAATAAGAAAGAGAAGATAAGAAAAGCACATCTACCTGCGCTATCTCTTTTCGTTGTATTTAATTCTCTATCATATATCTTTTGTGCATTGTGCTGACATTTTGTGACACATAAGTATTTTGTCTATTGTTTATATTCTTCGATGCTCTTTCACGGACAGACTGTGATTTCTGTCACTTACGAAGGAGACCTTTACTTTAGCACAGTCACATCGTTAAAAATTCTAGCACAGTTTCTAGCAATCCTGCGAGGAATATATTTTGTGTGTCCAAGTTCATACCTGGGTATTCATCGGATCTAAATACTTCTCTTAACGATTCTAAAAACCATTACCCTCAAAAATCCGTTCAAGTGTCCATTATGCGTCGAGTAGGTACACTCGCGTCGGTGCCACGCAAGCTATCCCGTCGTCGTCGGTTATCGTTGGTGGACGACATTAGCATATTGTTCGCAGTTGTTTTTGAAATTCCTCGTCCGCTGAGCTTAAACAAACATTGTTGAACAGTTCCCCTACTGTATCCTACTGTACTCTCGTTATAACCATAACGGTACACTGAATGGATTATACGGTTGTCCTCCGTTTCTGATGTGTGTATTGTGTCTGATTCTATTTTTGTCTCTTTATTTATTTTCAACGTTTTCTTTATTGAATTTGAGTTCATTATATTCTCAGACTTCTTGTCAATATCTATCTTTGTATTTTGTAGTATTTCTTTTTTTATCATCATATTAATATGTCCACTGTTCTACCACAGGCTTTCCCTTAAATGGAGGGATTGGCACTGCTTAGATAACATATCACAATACTCACGATTTGTTTATTTTCTATCTGTTATCATATAATTTAAATAATTTAATAATTTATTGAAGTAAGAGATTTACAAGTTTTCGAAGCACGAGCTTACATAGTACTCCTTATGATAAGTTACATTTATGTTAGAGTTGATGTATAAGGTCGTGCAGTTGAAGTACACTAGCACCCACACTAGGATTCCCTGTGTCGTGGGCGCTAGTCACTTCCGGGGGGTCCTGAGTGCCATCTTCATCTTGAAGAGATGAGTTGGCGGTTGCAGTTACAAATATCACAGAACATTAGTCCCCTTTACATTCATCAAACTTCCTAGTATCAATATCCAACCATGGTCCTCGAAAACCAGACAAAAATAGACTATAAATTAAAAAAAAACTCTTCGTAAGTGAAACTTTACCCCTAAGGTAAGCGCAATACATCGCGGTCTTCAGAAAGTATTAGTTTTAATAGTCTCGCCTCGACCCCGATTATTCATTGCGGCACGTCCACGGGCAATAGTGTTAATCCCCCATCCCTTACCGACACCCCGGGCTTCTAGTTAGGTAGGTACTTCTATTTTTTTTATTTTTCAACATCAACAAGAGATGAAAACTTCGCGAGCCGCACAAACTTCCCGCTGCTAATCCTGCGGTGGCCTCTGCTAAATTCTCGATTTACTTTGTTTCAGAGTTCAGGCTTACGCGGCAGCATATTTTTCAGGCAATTCCAGCAGTTTCATAGTGGATTTAGCGGGGCGTTTGTTATCGTTAGCTTCGAGTTCGGCAACTTTGCGTTCGCGACCGTACGTACGGGTGTAGTCGGACGATAAATCGATGCTGTAGAATGTATCTATCTTACTGTATGTTGATTTTGGTTGTATTTTTATAATCAAAGGTTTAGTGCTGCTATAAGACCTAGCTTCTTACCAATTTTCATGATTCTAGGCCAACAGGAAGTACCCTATAGGTTTTGGTTTTCTTGCATTTTCATACGAATATGCGAGAAAATGCGACATAAACGGCCATATCTTTTGATTGCGTTGACGTAGAAGTTTCATTTTTTGACGGCTGCATAAGGTTGCAGACCTGAGTATTTGGTAATAATTTCAACTTCATCAGTCCACGCGTTTCTGAGATATAGGTCTTGACAGACGGACAACAAAGTGATCCTGGGTTCCTTTTTTTTCCTTTTGAGGCACGGAACCTTAAAAAAGATTTAAAATTGCAAAGATGCACTGTTCCTCGATATGGCAGTTTCTTGGAAAATTTCCATTAGATAGGTACTGTACACAGAATATAATAAGTATCCATTGAATTCCGATAGGCGGATAACGTGAAGCCACAAGCCGCTTAGCCTATTTATCTAAGGTCTTATTTCTATGTACGTAGGTCCAATATGCCTTTCCTTTCGTAATAAAACCTTCGGCGGTAAAGTATAGAAACAAGTTTCTCCTTTATTGAGAAACAAGGAAGGATCTTTTATATTTCATTTTGCGTAAACATCACAGCAATATAACTCAGAACCCCTCTTAAGTTCACAAAGACACAAAGATAGTCCCAAGGTAAAATTACTTTGAAAAGTTTTATTGACAAACTGTGCTGAGCCCGTAAGAAAGTTGCTACTTTGCGACTGACCGATGTCCAACTTTAACATCGTCCTTTTGTTATTGATACTGAATGTCTAGGGAATGACCGTGGAATACGCGACTATAAGGCTTTGACTGCACCATATCCCACAGAAAATGACCCAAACGCCGATCACGCCATTTTATGTAGATCTGGGACTGGCATCTGACGCCTTGCAGTCCCAATCTAACTAAAGTTCCGAGTCCAAAATAATAAAAAATCTCTCACCCCCTTATAAAGTTCAATTAGCCCCCTATTACTATTCACATCATCATCAGCCCGTATCAGTCCACTGCTGGACGTAGGCCACTCCCAAAGCGCGCCAATCAACCCTACTCTCGGCCCTCTGCATCCAGTCTCTGCCAGCTATCTTGCGAAGGTCATCCCTCCATCCGGGCGTCCCACACTACATTTACCCGTTCGTGGCCTCCATTCGAGAACTCGTCTATCCAATTGCTGTTCACTAATCGATGAAATCCTATGAGATGGCGTGACGAACAGAGACGCCGCTATATCAACGCAATAGTACTTCACGCACGCTATGACATGGTATGATTTGATCGTATTGAGAACCGTAATAGCCCACACTGGTCAGTTTAATTCAGAAAATATTATGCACCCAGGATCCCGGATCAGGTTTTTCACAACGGATGAATGAATTTCAGGATCTTATGGAAACCCAGAAATTGGATGTGTGTTGCTTAGAAAAAGTTATAGTTCTAGTTTAGATCTATCATGAACTATTTTAGGTCGATAGTGAACACTGGTTGTAAGGAGTGTCCTTTAGGGTTATTCTTTCAGTTTAGACATTCTGCGGCATGGACTTAACCCGGTATCATGATCCAACCTTGTCGCACATCTAGCCTTAAGCTACAGATGTCACACAACCCTTACACACGTTCACATTCCAATAAATAACGCGGAAAATTGTCTGCACATATATCGTATACCAACAATATATCATCCCTAGTTTATATTGTACCCGGTCATATTTCTTTAGCTTTTACGCAACTTTGCACCCCGGGAAACGTAATATCTAGGGTAAATAGTATAAAAAGTTTGTTTTTATATTGTGAGGACAGGGACGGAGTAAGGAATATGTGGCCCTAGGGCCCAGACGCCTTCGTCTCCTTAAGAAACTTTCAAAATCCTTTACATTATTGGGACGATGAATGGAAATAGGAAGATATCGGAACTGTTCCCCAACTATGGGTAATCCAAACGAAAAGGTCTACGAAAACCTCATAACCGCGATCTAAGATATGTAGTATGAGATTCGTTTGTTTAACGCCATCTGTGATACCTCTGGAGGACTAATCCATTGCATTTGTGCACATGGGAAGATGGAGGGATGACCTTCGTAAGATGGCTGACAGAGACTGGATGCAGAGGGCCAAGAATAGGGTTGAGTGGCGTGCTTTGGGGATACGAGCTGTTGATGATGATGCTTAAAGCTATAAGGCCGCCTGTCTGTCCACTAGCTAACTTTGGTTTTATATGTAACTGATGTATTTTCATTTGTGTGCAAATAAAGTATATAAGATAAAGATAAGATAAATATACTTTATTGCACAAAAAAGAATACATAGTTTTCACACTTAGCTAACATAATTTTATACAACAGGCGGTCTTATCGCTGAGAGCGATCTCTTCCAGACAACCTTCAGGTAGAGAATTTATTCTTTTGGAAGAGGCGGCTTACAGTGCAACACGTAGAAAGGAAGAAATATATGGTATATTTGATTGATTGATTGATGATGCACGTGGGAAGTAGTAGTAAGTCGCTACAAAGTCTTTCTATATTCTGTCTAGACTCTGTCCTGAGTTCAGCCCGTGATTACGGCACTGACTGGCTGGTTTTTATAGCAAGTTTGCTGCCGTCACTCGCTATCCCGTGCCTTATGCACGTGCCGATTTGATTTATGATCCACTGAATAAATAAGGATACTACTTTCCCAGATTCCCCCTTTATCTTCTGTTCATATATGTACTGTATAAGTGAAATACGCAGGTACTGTTTACGTTCGTCTTTGTTTTTGTGTAACAATCTTGCTTTAATACAGTTTTCATATATTGCAATATTTTTGAGGGATCTAAAGGCATTCTATGGCAAAATCATGTACATAGTGATAAGTTTTATTATAAACTTATATTTGCAGATGATCAACTAATCAGGTATTCAATCCCAATAAGTATATAATTACAACTAAAACTTATGAAATATATTAAAAACTACTTAAAAAGATTTTGAACTACCTAAAAAACTTTAAAACTACCTAGAAAAAAAACTTTACTTAGGTAAAGTTTTTTTATACAGTCTAAAAAGTTCGGCCCTCTTGGAAGGTGCCCATCACACACTGGCGGCAGTCCCGCGCTGTGATAAGTTAATAAATCTGGCAACCAAATTTTTATTTTTTAATTTAGCTTTTTCAATACAATATACTTTATAAAAAATTGTATTTCCAAACAAACTATAACAATTAATTATTATTAAAGTCAAAACTATGTACAAAATAATAATAAAAAAAACAAATAAATATATACTTATAAATAAAAAATTGGGGTCAAATCGCTGCCCTGCGGAAGAGTGCCCAAAAGGCTGGCGACGTTACCTCGTTGTATAGCCAGTATACAATATTGGGTGATTTTAGAATTAAAACTATAGTGAGCCATTACTACAAATTATTATATATAAACGGATATCACTCACTTATATTGTTGAAGTCGGCAATTAGACCGACAGTTTCGACCGATTTCGACAGTCTTTTTCAGGGTGAGCGCGCCACGCCCGGTGACGTTGAGTGCGCGAAGAAACGTCACCGGTGACGAATTAATATTGGGTGAGCTTCAAAAATGTTGTATAGCAACATTATTCGCTTAACAAATGTTTGATTCCCATTGCTGTTTGCGAATTTGATGCGTAATCGTTAAAATTATTTGCTGATACCGTTAATTGATATCGAGATACGTTCGCTAATAAATTGCGCCGCCATTATACGCGGCTGGTCATTAACCAAATCCCAATAATTAATTAATATTCGAGAGGTGTTGCAAGTACAGGTAGTAATTAATTTGTACGAGGGCCTTTGCTTACTGCATGTAAACAGTATTTGGTTTGTGTTGTCAACCTGTGGTCGTACCAATAACCTTTTACTTTACTACTAATTAATAACGACCAGAAAGTAATGTAATAATGCTGTGAAAATGTGCTCATTGCGTATTATAATATTGAGTAAAATTTAATTTAATTTATTCTTCATACACAATTATTTGTACGGTGGAACACCGAGAAAGGTGTACAGGAGAGTTTTTTAGGTTGAGATTTTCTCAAAAACTACTTGACATATTGCAAAAATTCTTTCACTGTTCTATCTATATTAATCTCAAATGATAATGTAGGACCTGTAATTAATTACATTACGACAATCTCATGCCTTCTTGTAAGAGTTCTGGGTTCAATTATCAAAGCCTGAAGGTGTCTATATAAGGTATCCATGATCACTTTTTCCGAGACTGGATGCAATTTGTGATAAGTAGTTTCTGTGTAGTGTCTCTGTCCAGAGATTTTGAACTCGCCCGTCTGACATTGGGTCTCCATAGTACGGTCAAACACAGAGAAATGTGTACAGGAGAGATTTTAAGGTTGAGATTTTCTCAAAAACTACTTGACCTATTGCAAAAATTCTTTCACTGTTCTATCCATATTAATCTCAAGACAACGTCCTAATACTCTTTGCAATCCTTCTCTCTAAGTCTTCTATATCGACCTCTGATCACCCTTCATCCTGATACCACAACTTTACATTTCACAAAAAAATATCTAACCATAATAATCTTGCCTGCATAGCCGAAGGTTGACTGGTAGAGACTGCCGCATGGCATTAAGTTCGCCTGTACAGTCGAAGACAGAGATAAGTATACAGGGGGCCTCAATAAAGTTGAGATTTTCTCAAAAACTACTGGACCGAATTTAATGAATATTTCACAGTTACATAGTTTCAACTTTCATCTATCTAACAGTGAAATAATTATTTCAATCGTTCAAGTACTTTTTGAGATAATCTCAACCCTAAAAACTCTGTATTCCGCACGTTATTCCTCAATAAAACATTTTCTATCTACTTTAGAAACAGTATTGAAATTCCACTGTAAATACCGGTGCTATCAAAAATATGTTAGCCGTGTTTTTAAAAACCGTTAACGTAAACTTCCTGATCAAAGATACCTGTGGTATCTAGTAAATTATTCATAACTCAGTCGTCGGTGAGTCGATATTGAGTCTTACTTGTATCTAGACGACAGAGCCGGTCGCGGTGCGACGCGACCGACGACGCCCGGAATAATACCGCCCCTCTCTGGTTAGGTTAGAGTTAGAGGTGATGACGCCGCATGTCGTTGACATCCCGCTTGCCCGTACGAAGCGTTTTTCTTCATCCTTCATCATACGAACGGCTAGGGAATGGAACGCCCTGCCGGCGTCGGTGTTAACCTTGGGATCTTTAAGGCAAGAGTGAATAGGCATTTACTAGGCCCGCGTGCTTCATCATCGGCCTCATCGTCGCTTACCATCAGGTGAGATCGGGGCCAAACGCGGGTTTGGTCTAACATATATATAAAAATATTTTCTGGCACAAACAAATCACGAACAAATTTTAGTTTTTGTCAATATGTTTATATAAACTTAAAAATGTAATTCTTGAATTTTCTATGTTCAGTTGTAGTTTTTACCGTTTTCATAATTATTGGGCATATACCTATACTAATAGACTATAGCTTTTCTCCAAATATTAGTAGTTATTATCAAGGACATAACAGCTGGTTTGTAAAACAAATGTGTAAATTGGCGTTGTTTCTATCACTATAGTCCTATTACCCAAATTGCCGGTAACAAATTGTTCAAATTAAAGCAATAAAGTTAACTGTCAGTACCCGACCCCATTTAATTTAATCATTATACTATTTGTATAAAATAAAATATATTTCATTATTGGTCATAGTTATTTCCTTTGACGTGTACCTATTGCAAAATACAAAGTTTTAAAAACCAGTCCACCATCCAGGACATTTAGCGCCCCAATTTCACCACATCGCCCCCTGAATCCCTCTCTGGTTAATGTTTATTCGCATCCACTCGTCCTCACATGGCTTCGCTCCCACTTTGGAGTCATCACTCTGAATTATTTAGTTTACGGGGAAGTTGCATTAGCGTTTCGGTAGTGGAACACACCATATTCCATTAGTGTATATGGTTTTCCGAGCTCAGTTTTACAGGACATGTCAAAGGATTCATTGATCAGTTAATTCGTTTAAATAACTTATAGTAGGAACTTCAGTGGTCCAAGTGTTAGATAGAATACTGGACTCGCGATAAATGTTTGATCCTCCGATAAGCTAGAGTATTTTTAAGAACAATTTTATTTTCGTACCTACATAATTGACACGGTTTAAAAATTATTAACATCCTAAAAGAAAAATACATTTCAAGATTTCGTCTCTCTGAATACGTAGAAATTTTTAGAATTTTTTCGTAGATAAATTCCGAGAAAAAAAAATGTTTTCTGTAAAATTAGCCATTCCGGAACGTAGTCGGCAAAGGGAATCTAACCGATACAGCCAAGTAATTTTTTACTGCTTTCTAGTAGTCAGAATCATATTTGGCGAGTCCACAAGAAAAATGGCAATGAAGTCACTCTTACAAATACCGAAAACGTCCGAAATATGGGTATTCATCGATTTTGGAACGACACTATTTCAGTAATGTGACGTCATCGTCGCTTACGCCCTTTTTAATTTCCACGATCGTAACTTAATTTTTATATTTACATTTACGCGTTCGTGGCTTCCATCCAAGAACCCTTTTTTTACCCAGGTAAAACATGTACCACCACGCCCGGGGGAACGTGTTGATTATGTCGGGCTAGCTGCCCTGAAGGGGCGGAATACCGACTAAACCTCCTGGGGTGTTCCACCTCGTGTCATTGTTCCACCTCGTGCCATCCTGCTCTCTCATTAAGATATACTTGGTGCTTCTGGCGGAAGTAATAAGGACATTTTTTCTTCTAGATTTTACTTTTGATCGTCAAGCTCCAAGGTGATTCGAAGTTTCATATCACATCGGCTTTTAGCACCAGAAAGCGAAAAGCAACAAAGTGAGGCAGCAGACCGCCAAACCGGAACGATCAGAGAAAACGGGAACGGTACGCGGGAATTGAAACAAATTGCGTCAAAGTAGACGCAAGTAGAGGATATTTATCTGGCCATCCGTGCGGAAACCGACTGCCTTTTTTCTCAGCTACAACATTTGTTTCTAAAAGGATTTATACAACTTTGTATCTGTACAATAATCTTTCAATACTTGAATACCATTTTATCCTTAAAATAATCACATAGTTAAGGATTTTAGAATTGATCACGTCATTAAAAATAAATCGGCGGTCAAATAAATAGTCACTGTCGCCTATAATAGACACCAATCACTCCAGAAGAGTTACGTGTTGCTAAGATATCAAACAATATGTTACTCTACCTATCCGAACCGACCATCTGAGTTGTTCACCTAACCAGGTCATCTTGACCAACCGGTCAGTTAGGAATAAAATATCACCCAACTAGGCCACCTGGTTAGTCGAACAGTAACAGAGAACTAACCGACCACATGTGAATCATCCTTCATTAGGTACTCGTAATGTATTCCAATGTCAAGGGTAACCTGTAACTCCAGAAGAGTTTGTATCCGTAATTACAATTACAAACACACGAGGAATTACATCTTATCCAAGATCCAACTGCAACTCTCTGGATTTATAGTCTCCTGGTACCACTTCTTAACTGAACACAGCAATGCTACTCGTAATAGCGCATTGCTTCTATTCTTCCCTTAGTATTTCTTCCATTCCTTCTTAGTGTACATTGTTGAGGATGAATATAGTACTAACCTATCAACCAGAACCATCCTCCAGTCTGCTTTCGTATGCTCTTTAGATCGGAGACAATGTATCTCCTGACTTCGTGTCACTTCCGAACTCCCGTGAGTCAGCGCTCAATATTCAAGAAGCGCAGTAACCGAGAACTTGAGTGTGGACCGTAGGTCACTTTCGGTCTCGGCTTCGATTTAAATACATAGAGGATTATGTGCATTAATTGGTCTCAAATCACTTAGAGATATCGTAAGGAAATCCTGGGTTATTCCTGTGAAATAGAATATTAGAAATCTTCTTCGTTTTAGTAAATACATTGTGTATGTTTTTATACGTCACCATTTTTTTAATGCTAAAAATAAATGTTTCGTAATAAATAATGCACCATACGATGCATATTTACTGAACTATTTCTTGTTTTGGAGTTTGAAATGAGGTAGTACTGAACAAACTACTCCTTCCAGAAGAGACTAGCTAGGGCCAAAATAGTTACACAACATTGAAGATCGACTGTATTGCAATTCTAAAATCGCAGCGTGAGACGGTTTAATTTTTCATAGTTGGCTTATTGATTCTTCTTCTTTTCAAAATGGCATCCGATAAACGAATTTGCATCAGAAACCAATATTTTGGTTTCGGTCTCAACTGAAACACGTCTCTACAGCGGACCATCAAACAAAACGTACTCTTATCCCTTAGAGTGCAAAGTAGATTTACAATTGGAAGTAGTTGTCATGTCCTAAATAGTTAAAGGCTACAAGTGCAGCCTTTGTTTGTAGAGATTCCAGCAGAGTCCCGCTGAGGTTTGAATGTATCAAGCGCAGAAGATTGTTGCAGAAATGTTGACTTGACAAAGTTTGTGTGAACGGAACTTGTTTCAAAATGTGCATGTTCCTCTACAGTTACATTTGTTGTATATCTTCTAAAGGTATTCGATCTCCCTGAGGGATATCTGGCTTTTTAGCCACTAAACCCCCTCGGCTGACCTTATGTTTTAAAGGGCTCTCGGATCTCCTACAGAACGTGCAGATTCTGAAGTCCATCCGGGAAGGCCATTACTCAACTTCCTATAACCTCACGACACCGTGTGCTGCTATCCTCAAAGATATCAATGCCATGATACTTTATTCAGCTCCCGATCTTATAGGGCTATCTTCTTATTCTGCAGATGTCTCTTTCTCCAATAGTGGAGACTGGCCGTCAGCATATGTCCCTGTATTTCCACGTTCACTAATTAATCTCTTATGTTGTGGAACCGCAAGTTTCTTTGTCTGCCTACCCATCGCTTTCATAATTATCTTCATACTATTCAATGTGAGCTAAGTTCTATACTCATATGGGCAATAAGTTACAGAGATTGGATTAATGACTATTTCTAGATTGCAATAATCTTGTATGAGTTAATAATGATTTAAAAGAAGTTGTGCTATGTACTGAAAGTTCTTTGACACTTTCTTCCTTGTAAAGTGGAAAACATAGACTCATAAAGATGCTGACGTGTAAAAATATACTCAATGTTACTTACAACGGTTAACAAATGAATGGAAAAGCAAATGTGCTACCGATTACCCACACATAGTTTCAAAGGATCTAACTGAAGCATTTCATCTTTATACCACTAAGAAAACTCAGGTCGAAGGTGTTAGGGCGAACGCACAACGCCACGGCGCGCGGCGGCGCGGCGTCCGCCGGGGCGCACGGCAGCGCCATGTATCGCGCCTGTGGACCGTCCGCCGGTGACTGGCGCAGTCCGCCGATAGTGTGCACCGGTGGCCGGTGCACGGCCCTTACTGGCATTCCACGGCGTCGTCCGCCGGCGCCGTTCTGTTGTGCGCTTGCCCTTAGCCGTCAAGACACCTACCCGTCATACTATACGAGACAAAAGGTAATACAGGAAAAACGTGGCAGAGGCGTGCGCGGAATGCGGAGCACTCGGCTTACAAAGGGTGTTGCATTACAAAAGGGGTATTTTTTTTTGCAATAATTCCACCGCGATGTTGATACGGATAGCGTCGGAGCTTTGTATTGAAATGTTTTTTGAAGTTTACGATTTAGAATCGAGTACCTAGTCCAAATTTTAGCTAGGAACTCGTAACATGATGAATGGATTATACATTGTGGGCTAGTACAGCCCACAATGGGGACTGCTCGGGCGCCAGCCGGGTCGCGGTTGTATCACAGTTTCCCGTGGCTCGGCAAGAATGGCACGAGGTGGAACACCCCAGGACGTTTAGTCGGTATGCTGCCCCTTCAGGGCGGTGAGCCCGACATAACCAACACGCTCCCCCGGGCGTAGTGACACATGATCTAGCATGTTTTACCTGGGTAAAGAAATAAAAAAGGTATACTCGTAACATAAAATTCTTTCGTGCAAGTACAAATTCTACCATCAAATCAAAATAAGTAATTATTTTCCGAAATCGGAATATTTTAAGTATGCTATAAAAAAATTAGGAGTTTTTAAGAGTAAGAGTATTTTTAAAAGAAATGAATAAGGAACACTCTCCTCAGTAAAAAGAGAATTGGTAATTACGAAGTAACTGAGCGGACTTAAAAAAAACTTGACGTAATGGGGAAATTGCTAAATTCTTTAGGTAATTAACTTCTTAATTAACATACAATAATTCGACAATATTCTCTTTATATATTTCCGGAACTACATATTTTGTTGTCAATTAACGATTTTATTTAACCCAAATATTTAAATCGTTAGCCCATGTAAGGCACGGACCCATCGTAACGATTTAACCGATGTTAAATTGATACCGCGTGTACATCTGCGCTCTTAATAAACAAAACAAACAAACACCTATTAGGCTCAAATTTAAATTAATACAACCATTAATGAGCTGCAAAAAACACAATCGCACCCCACGAAATCCATTTCCCGGCTACCGTTATACTGAATCGGTTTCAGCACGCGGGCCGTCGTTAAATTCATATTGGATTACCCAATTAATTCCGTGTAATCGCCGGGCAAACTAATTAATATCCCACTCCATACATGAGGATTGAAATTTAATAGTTTGCGCTGATGAATCGTGTCAATTTTGTATGGATCTTGTTAAAAGCACATGGTGCTTAAATAAATAAGAATTTATTAAGGGTATTCATCATAAGTTATATAGCCATTGGAATTCATCAATATATGTCTTTTTCATATTCGTATTCTTTCATGCAACTTATTGCTATACATATGAGTACACACTAAGTAGCTGTAAAAAAATTCAAAAATCAGTCAATAACTTTTTGAGAAAATTTCAACTTTTCTCAACAAACACTGGTTCCTTGTTCGAAGTGGTCGACACCTACCTTTTTCAAAACCATCGAGATTTGTTTGGTACATAAGTCGAATCCCGGTCGAAAAAAAATCTCAATTTAGTATTTGAAAACTCTTCTGTACACTTCTCTGTGCATGATCTGGGGTTCGAACCCGGGCCGTAACGGAACTCCAGTAACCAGATCACTCCGACCAGAGTACCACTAAGATTTAAGAGCGGAACTTTTTCCATGTCACAAGTTAATTAAAACAAACTTTTTCTTAACGAACCACAAACTTTGTAACCCACTAAATCCTCAATCAAATCCACACAACACGAGGCCGTCATAGCTAAAGAAACCTTTATTAAGGCTCACACTATCGTCCAACACGGCCAAACATTATTTTGTAAAGCCGGCCATACACGAACATTTTGAATCATCCAGTAGCGACTGCTTCAAGCTGCGACTACATAGCAAAATAGAGTATTATACGTACACACATACACGAACCGTTCCTCCGCCCGCGTTCTTCAGCGCCTCCTTGCTTGTTTGTTTTTTGTTTCGTTTGTTGAGAAATATGGACGACTTGTCGAGCAGTTAAAAAAAAATTGTAATTATAATTTAAACTGTTTAGAGGATTCCTTGAAAAGCGCGCGATACGACATTAGCTACTTTTTTGTGAAAATTGTAATTAAATAGTTTCCGTGGTATTTAGTGATTAATGATCACGTTAAGTTAATCAGGAGATGTCTGCGAACGTTTCTGTTAGTTGGAGTGCTCGAAAGAAGTCGTGTTTGTGAAGTTTTGTGCTCTTAGCAAGGTTTCCTTTGCATAGCTTGATGGTTGCGTGGATCATTGAGTTATTTCGTTTAGGGGTTTGGGAGGGTTGTGCGTAGGTTTAGGTTAGGTTAATTCAGACATTCTACCAACATCAGACCAGGCTGTATACCCTAGTTGGCTTTGCCTTTCCGTCTGGGATTCTTCCCATTTTATTTTTGATTTTTTTTTACAAAAAAAACAACTGTTTATTTCAGTGAAAAAAAGGTTACAAAAAGTTATAGCACTTTCCGGACTCTCAATCTTATTTGTGAGAGATTATATGAGCTGTAAGAGGTCGCCAGTAGTGGCGCCATTTTAAACCTAATATTTACTACCAACTTTTAATAGTTGATACCAACTGCGGCTGCTACAAGCTCTTGAATTTGACTGCTCGAGCAGTCCGTGTGTGTTGATCATTGGCTAACTGCTCAAGTAGTCCTTACATGGCCGCTCTGTTCAACTGTCGCCAAACATGCACGAACTATCTCTCTATACGTGGAAGATTGGACAAATAGTTGGACTGTTTAACGATAGTATGTGGCCGGCATTAGGGCTATTACAGTAATTACAGCCTTCAGGCCTACGGGAGGTCTCCGCCCTCGTTACGCTAACCTGCGGCCCGGAGGGTCGGCCGCGGGGGATTCCTAGAAATTTACGAATCCGACGGCGTAAATATTGATGAATTTAATTTTGGGACAGATTGACATAATATACGAAACACACACGAAGACAGAGGAAACTAGGTATGAGATTTTCTCAAAAACTACTGTTTTCACTTTTATCTATCTGACAGTGAAAGAGTTGCAATAGGTCAAGTAGTTTTTGAGATAATCTCAAACTTAAAAACTCTCCTGTACACTTTTCTCAGTCACAGTTAGACCGTACCTACTTAGGTACGTACGAACGTACCTATTCTGTACCAACCGTGATCGGTAGAATACCGTAAAAAATAACGCGCCTCTCTTTTTACAGTTCGCAAGTGGTAGCCATTTTTGCCAAAATGACTGCTTCGAAGAGAAAATCAAAAACTGTCCACTTGTAACTAGAGTCGCTGGGGTGACGTATCCAATAAATCTCGTAGTGTCGGGCGTAGTTGTAAATAATTTTAAAAACCAGATTACCTTTTGATAAGATCTGACTCTACGCGGTAGTTTTAAGTTGTCTAGCACCAGCATATTGCCCAGCGACTTTGAGTGCACAATCTGCACTCGCTGGAAGGCGGACTGCACAGCACAGCACGCCGTCGATATCGTATTCCAGCAGCCTCTCATCTGGAAACACCAATTACGGAGTTAGAAAAGTCATTATTACTTATTGTATCTTTACTATTTCAATAAGTACGGTCTAACACAGAGAAAAGTGTTGAACCCCCGTATTCCGCTTAATAATAAAGTCTTTTTTGGCCAATCAAGTTCATTTATTATTTCGAAATCTAATACACAAACTTACTATGGCTTCTGCTATCGAATCTTATAGAGTCTAGACCAGTACAATCGGCCAGTCGACTTCACTCGCCACACCAGCTAGTCTGGAACGCGTAACTTTTATTTATTATTCCCTTTTCCTTCTGCCTCGGCCAGGTAAAAGGTTTTTCAGATTAAGCGATGCATTAATGAAGATAAAGAGTTGCCTAATGGTATATGCGTTGCTAAAGGAAAACTGTAAACCGTTAATGGACTGCTGTACTAATTGGGAGTGCGATCCTGTTTGGCAGATTTATTACTTAATTATTCACCCTACATGTTGGCCGGAAGTCGGGGTTCCTGTCCGTGCTATGTAGCGGGGATTTTTTTAGACTGCCGTGGTTAGTTCGTAGCCTTAGGCAATGCATGTATTGCCTGCCGCCGCAGTATTGTCTGCCTATCGGTGTTCTACAGGATACACGATTTGACGATTTGATTCAAAATGTATTTTGTATTAAATAAATATACAAGTTAATTATAAATGAATTGTTTTATCTATCTTTACAAAATAACTAAGCTACAAAACAAAACGCACATTAGTCAGTGTTCTAACATGACCCACTTTGCTTTACAACAGCTAATTTAGTGCATACAAAGTTGCTTCAGTCGTGAAGCGCTGAAATATTAGTGTAATAATGCAACTATGCAGTAATAAATATGTACATACGAGGGGAGGTACGAATGTATTAAGATTTATTATTTATCTTTAAACCTGAAGAAAAAAGAGAAAGAATCAGATTGAGAAAGACGAGACGAGACGTAATCAAAATTGGCATATTCTAATTCATCATCACCATCATCATCAGTCTGTTTATATTGCCCCACTGCTCGGGCGCATACCTTTCCTTACATCGAGGGAACTGGGGCCATGATCCACCACGCAGGCCCAGTGCGGATTGGCGGATTTCAGCCTTAGATTTTTTTTTCGTGCAGGTTTCATCACGATGTTTTGCCTTCGCCGTTTTGAGAGAGAGAGAGAAAAAAAAATGAGGATAACTCATTTTACTCATTGGTACATGGCTGCCCTGGCTGGGAATCGAACCTGGGACCTCCGTATCGCAAGTCCATTGACCCAACCACTGAGCCACCGAGCTCACGAGATATTCAAATTACTTGAGGGAATTTGTTACGTAACAGAAAAGTCATCTATGATCCTGTATAAAATACGAAACTATGTAGTTCAAGCTAGTTTCATTTACTTGTCTAAAAGGAAGGATAAAGGGAATCGAAAATGTCTATCCAATATTTAATAATGCCTTTAGTTTCAATCGAAACCAAATATCAGCTCCGTCTCGCTCTGATTCCAACATTATCCTGCCAAACGGAAAATTGGGTACGAACAGGACCGTCGCAAGGTATTTTGAGACTCCTTGATCGCCCTTACAAAATAGTTTTGAATTTTATCTTACTGCGGACTTAACAGCGATATTTACGTACTTTCAAATATATTATGTAACAGTGAACGAATTTCGTACAATAATTAAGAAGATAATAACGCTTCACAGATATTTTGCATTCTTATTCTGATCAGAATCGAACGTTGTTGGGAAAATTTCGATGTGAACATCTGTGGTTCCGAAATAATTATCAAGACTATTAAAAATCTTGTAGATTACAAAGATTTTAAATGCTTTTCCAACGGTAAAAACATAAACCTAACCATATCGCGAAAATAACATTATTGTTTCATGTGAACTAAAGGGTCACACTTTGAAGGGGGATAATAATCATCGCCCCTCTCTAATAATATCTACTTCGTATTCAAGCCGTCCCTGGTCAGCTCTAAAAGATTTCGTGCCGAATCCGGACTTATTTAAATTTAATTGGTTGCTCTTGAACCAATATTTGGCTGGTTCAGATTTGGATTCGAGTCCGACCTTAGTTTACAGTATAAATTTCCTCGTATTTATTATGCCTGGATCTTAGATAGTCAAATACGGCTACTGAAATTACAATTGTGGATACAGTTAAATGAGATCTTCTTAACTGTAAGTGTAAATAAAGCAAGCGTTAAAAGTTGATGGTTGGGCACTTAAAACTTCAGAGCTAGTTATTAGTTGTGTGCTTTAGTGATTAACTTTTTCACTGATAAATAACAGAATCCCTTTGTGCCAACCCTACGCCTGTCGCCCATGATGGAAAAAATTTCGCCGCGCTCCATGGAGAGAGCCTAATGTGTATTTTGTATGGGGACAGATCTCTCTCATATATCTGAAAGAGACATGTTTTATATGTTCGGCTTGTATTGAAAATGAAAACAATGGAAAAACAAGAAAGGTAAAAAAGTGTCAGGAAAGAGCAGAGTTGCGTGTTGGCCGGTAGCCCGCCGTGGGACCTAGAAGCCGGGGTTCTGCAGGCGGTCTACCGGCGCTGCGCGGAGGCGCGAGAGGAGGGCTCTCCCCCACTCCCGGAGGAGGTCAAACGCTGGCGCGAGTTGGCTCGCGATGACCTTTTCCGCGACTGGGCAGAGCGAATGGTCGACCCGGTGGTAAGCCGGGAACTTTTGGAGGCCGTTCGACCTGTGCTTCGCCCATGGGTCGAACGAAAGTTCGGGTCTATGACCTACCACCTCGCGCAGGTCCTGACGGGGCACGGTTGCTTCGGGAGGTACCTGTGCGAGGTGCTGGGTCGAGAGCCGGACCCCCGGTGTCACCACTGCGGTGCCGACGTGGACACGGCGCATCACACCCGCGCCGTGTGCCCCGCATGGGCCGAGCCGCGGCGAGCCATTGCGGCCGCCACTGGAGACGACCTCTCGCTGCCCGCCATAGTGCGAGCTATGGGCAGCGAGGAGGGATGGAAAATGGTGGCGGACTTCTGCGCCACCATAATGACGGCGAAAGAGTCGGCGGAGCGGGAGCGCGAGAATGATCCCCTCTCGCTCCCGATCCGCCGACGGCGAGCGGGCCGCAGGCGACGGGCGTATATCCGCCGCCTGCCGCCCTAACGGGGACTTGCGAGCGTCGGGTCGGGGGGTCCGGCGCTCGCTTAGAGGTCCCGAGCTGTAAGGCGTCTCGTCCTGTGTTCCGAGACGCCTTAAGCGGAGGTTTAGGGGTATACACCCGAAGACGGGCCCACGCGGGCGGCCGCCGACGAGGTTGTGGTATCTGGCGTTGCGTTCCCACAACCTCGTCCAAACGCGGTGAGTTGAACACCTTGGGGTTTTAGTGGGTATAGGACCGTACGTTCATGACGGGAGTCCCACATACCCACCGCGCGCCCCTCCTTATTGGCGCGGTGGGATGCGTAAAAGCATTTCCCCAAGTAAAAAAAAAAAAAAAAAAAAAAAAAAAAAAAAAAAAAAAAAAAAAAGGAAAGAGCAGAGTTTGTGATATAAATATGGCTAACTCCATCGACGGTTCCTTGGTTCATGTTGTCGCTCCTTTATGAAGGCTAACACGGAAAGAAAAGATTAGCTGTAACTGTTAATTATTCGAAACTGCAGCTAAAACCGTTACATACTATAAGGACAGTAGAACGTTTTACTGTTTTTTGCTGTTTGTCTTAGCTAGTTTGGTAGGTTATTGTTTACAAATATTTTCTCTCATTCTTATTTTTATTTTCTTGCGTGGTTTAGGGACCAAATCGAATTGTCAGAGTTATTCAGGCCGCCCATGGCCTCTGACGTGGCCTAACGACTGCTGCCGAGCGACAGCAGCCGGGACCAACTGCTTAACGTGCGCTCCGAGGCACGAAGGGGCTCAGATGAAAGTGTCACTAGCGGTCACCCACCCAGGTCCTGACCTCGCCCAACGTTGCTTAACATGTACGATCGTTGTACTCGCAACTGGACTACGAGCCCATATCTCATTGACAAGGCCGTAGTTTTTTTTAGCTAGAAATCAACAGCTAAGTATAAGCTGCTTCAGGAAACCCTGTTTCATCAGTGTAGTCACGAAAACATACTCTCTTCGTTCGCAATAGGGTAAAGAGACAAAGTAACTGCTTTTATTTCGTTCAGTCCATTCGGGTAATAATTTGCGTCAAAGGGGACGCAGGGCCTTTCCTTGTGATCTTGGACAACACTTTTCTTGGAAAATAAATGCGGGTAGGCTACTCGCATTAGGCTTGAGTAGTTCGCAGTAAATATATATACTTCCTTCTGTGTATATATAAGAGTAATCTCTTCTCTGTGTTCGTTATATTATTTAGTTACATACAGCTTATGAATGTACGTAGTTTTAACAGAGACTGTCTTGTCTATCGCTTGTAGAGATAATGCCGCCTGTCTGTACACTGGGTAATGATGTATTCTTAGTATGCAAATAAAGTATATTTTAATTGTATATTTGATATGATTTTTTTCCGTGTACTGTCGTTTTTCATATAGGTAAGTATAAGTATACTACATTGCGTATTATCGAATTAACATTTTTATGTATATTTTGGGTTATATTGGCTTTTTATTAGAGTTTTTATAATCCTACTCTCAGTTTCAACTTACATTTTTTAAGTCGTTCCCACAAAAGCAAATTAAAAAAAACTATCTATACCTACTACAACATTTAAAAAAAACACTTGTTGCCAATGCCTCAAACACTAAAACAGCGGCCCAAACATCAAACCATTAAAAATCCATGTCACCCTTAACACGAATTAGAGAAAAAAAGAAATCCCTCCCCAAGCGTAAGGGCAAACGCACATTAACCACCCGAACTCGGAGACAAGCGGGAATTTCATTTCAATTACGCGAACTCGACTTAGTAAGGCTGAATTTAAATAGGGATAGCGAACGAGAGAGCACCGAGATGTACCCATTTACTTAATCCGCGTTTTCTTTCGCGGGGAATCCGATTGCGAAACGTCGCGAGGTCGCTCTCGCTTTGTCACTAATCCAAATCGTCACGCCAGAGATAAATATCGTAATTTTTCGTAAAATTCTTCCCAGAGGGAAACGCAAAGCCAATAAGGGCATACAGCCTGGTCTGATGATGAATTTCTGAATTCTTATAAATACATACATACGAAGATAACCTAACCTAAACCTAAGTTTTTAAGGTTGAGATTTTCTTAAAAACTACTCGACCTATTGCAAAAATTATTTCACTGTTTCATAGATAAAAGTTAAAACTATGTACTTGACTGTAAAATAATTATTAAATTCAATCCAGTAGTTTTTGAGAAAATCTCAATCCCAACCTTATTCAGGCCCCCCCCCCCTATTGTACCTACATTTATTGTAAAGATATGAAGTAATCACAGGAAGTGACGAAATGAAAGTAACGAAACGGAAGCGCACTTCTTATCACAGTATCGCTCTGTGCCTACTTTGCTAAGCAAACAGCTTCCTCTTTTAAAAGCGGTAAATGTTTGATTAAATAATAAATATCGAGGCTGAGGTCTTAAGGTAATATCTATTACGGCGTTGTTGTATGAATCTCTGAATATTTAGACCAAAATCACCTGTAGTAGCAACTAAAGTGATTTTTCCGTCAAAGGTTCTTAGGCACAATAATCCGAAAATGAGAATTTAATAATGAAAGACATGTTTATTATAAATTTAACATAAATTTCGATCATTTTTCATCGACGACAACTTGTCACCTCGCATTAGATTGACCTCGTCTCTCAAAATTAAATCCATCGGCCGAACAAATTGACGATAATTAAATCTATCACAGTCGCGGCGCTAATTGAAACGTTATATCGAAAATAGCCTATGAACTTAGTTTGTGACGTTTAGTCGATTTATAGAGTCCTCTCTTTGATGATTTTCAATGCCTTGTAGTATTTTTTCTATTCTGTCTTTATTTGATTGGTTCTCCTCTTATTAAAGAGGTACGTTTGCCAATGTCAATATTTAGACTATTCATTTAAGGACCTTCATAGAGTCAACTAGCGCCGCCAATCTTGAAAAAATAATATCTTCAAACTTAATCACTTTTATTAAAAAAAGCTGTTTACAAAATGTTTATTAGGATGCATACTATTTTTCAATATACAATACATGGCATAATTGCGACAAGCTAATTTGTAGTTCACAAATGTGCCAAAAACGATGCGAAAAATTATGCGAACTACAACTTACCGAAATTGAATCACGTTATAAATAAGCATTTAAATTATAGGTACTATTTATCGTAATAAACATTTTGTAATTTTTTTTTGTAGTACGAGAGCCCACGACCAAAACCATGTCTCATAGCAATACGGCAAAAACCCTATAAAATCGTTAGATTGTATGATTCTGAACCCGACTAGGTGTGTAGTAACGGTCGAAAGTGTAGCAACTGCGTGGGAGGCCATTTCTGCTGTGTCAAAAAAAAAAGGCAGTCGGTATTATAGCAATACGTCTGATAGTGAAAATGTACATAGATTTTATAATTGTATTACGAAAAAGTTTGTTTTCAGACATTTTGCGCGTAGCACATAGCCTGAGCGCATTTTTGAAAATGTCAACAAATTTAGCCGACCTGTATGATAGCAATACGGATAATTTTTTTTTTAACTTTTCGTATTGCTGCCATGATTACCAAAAACCTGTTTTCAGACACTTTAAGTGTAGCATATACTCCCAAAAACGAAAATAACGTTTCGGAGTCGCCTGGCCGACGCCTCTGTTAAATGTTTTTTTAAATTTACAGCCTTCATAAATATTCAAGAATCTCCCTTGTCTATTATATGTACTTTGACAGATGACAGATGTCATTACTTATTTCTTTTGTAAAAGTTACTGATATCGAAAAGTTGTCTGATAGAGAAGGTGCTACACTTAATTTGTCTGATATAAATTTTTCGCACATGTGGACAACTTATTTTATCATGTTCAACAATTTTCAGACATATTGCTATGATACCGATCGGTAAAATTTGTTAACATTTTCAAAACGGTCTCAAAATTTAATGCGTTCACATTTCCGTCTGAAAATTGTTTTGTTCGCATCAAATAACCAAAATTTACTCATCATCAGCCCGTATCAGTCCACTGCTGGACGTAGGCCTCTCCCAAAGCGCGCCAATCAACCCTACTCTCGGCCCTCTGCATCCAGTCCCTGCCAGCCATTTTGCGAAGGTCATCCCTCCATCTGGTCGGGGGGCGTCCCACACTACGTTTACCCGTTCGTGGCCTCCATTCGAGAACTCGTCTACCCCATCGGTTATCGGTTCTACGACAGTTGTGACCAGCCCACTGCCACTTCAGTTTACTGATTCTATGAACAATGTCAACCACTTTTGTCTTCTGGCGGATATACTCGTTTCTTATTCTATCTAACAGAGAAATTCCAAGCATAGCTCTTTCCATAGCTCGCTGAGCGACCTTGAACCTGTGGGCCAGTCTCACCGTCAATGTCCACGTTTCGGCTCCGTAGGTCATCACTGGCAGGACGCACTGGTTGAAGACCTTAGTTTTTAGGCATTGTGGTATTGAAGACGAGAAGATATGACGTAGCTTCCCAAACGCTGCCCAGCCCAGCTGAATTCTCCTGTCACTCTCTTTCTCGAAGTTGTTCCTACCCAGCTGTAGAGTTTGTCCTAAGTAGACATATTTCTGAACAACTTCGAGGACCGTGGCATCGACTACTACTGGTTCCGGGACGACCAGATCATTGAACATGATCTTGGTCTTATCCAAATTCATCCCGAGCCCGACACGGCGAGAAGCAGCATTAAGGCTATCCAGCATTGCCTGCAGATCCTGCAGCGACTCAGCCATGACCACTATATCGTCGGCAAACCGAAGGTGTGAAATGTACTCGCCATTTACATTGATGCCACGTCCATTCCAGTCCAGTGTTTTGAAGACATCTTCCAGCGCGTTTGTGAAGAGTTTCGGTGATATAACATCTCCCTGTCTCACACCTCTACGCAACTGGATAGATCTTGTTTGCTGGTTCTGGATTTGGACGGTCATAGTGGCGGCGTCATACAGGCACCTCAGCACCTCGATGTACCGCCAGTCTACTTGGCATCGCTGCAAGGACTGCAGAACAGCCCAGGTTTCGATAGAGTCGAATGCTTTCTCATAGTCCACAAATGCAAGACACAGGGGCCGATTGTATTCCTCTGTCTTTTGTATAATCTGCCTCACTGTGTGGATGTGGTCTATGGTGCCATATCCTCCGCGAAACCCGGCCTGCTCCGGGGGCTGGAAGTCGTCAAATCTCCGTCCAAGACGATTCGTAATGACTCTCGAAAACAGCTTGTATACATGACTCAGGAGAGAGATAGGTCTATAGTTTTTCAATAAGGTTTTGTCCCCTTTCTTGAAAAACAGGACAACAATGCTCCTGTGCCATGCCTTCGGAGTTCTCCCACTCTGTATGACGGAGTTAAAAAGCTTCTGTAGCTCCATCAGGACAGGAGTACCACCTGCTTTCAGGAGCTCAGATGTAACCCCGTCTTCACCGGGGGCTTTTCCATTCTTAAGCTGTTTGAGAGCCAGTCCGATTTCGTCAAGACTCACATCCGGCAGGTCTTCGGTAAAATGGCGTGTTAACGTAGCTCGGGGATCATCGGTACTAGGCTCAGGTTGCGGTGCGTGAGGTGCGTACAATCGGCCGTAGAAGTCTTCGATCTCAGCGAGTATCTCTGGTTTGGAAGTGACGGTTCTGCCATTCGCCGACTTCAGTTTGGTCAGATGGCTTCTCCCCAACTGCTGTATGAATACTTTTGACCCTCGATTTTGCTCAATTGCCTCTTGTATGCGGCGTGTATTGGAGCGACGAAGGTCACGTCGTATAAGCTTCCTTACATGCTTGTTGAGGGTCCGCTGTTCTGTCTGAGAGATTTGCGTAGCCTTTTCACGTCTTTCCTTCATGAGATCCAGAGTCTCCACTGAGAGCTTAGACTTCGTGCCAGTACGTTGCGACCTGCAAAACCTTACGCCTACGTCCCTGATGGTCTTCACCATTGTGTCAAACGCCTGGTCAACGTCAATTGTGGTTTCCAAGACATCGAATCTATTTTTCAGCTCCAGCTGAAATTTATCGGAGCCGGTTACGATCTGTTGCAGGTTAGGTCGGAGCGTAGACTTCATCATACGGAGTCTTTCTAGCTTAAAATCGATATTCAGGGTGCCTCGCACGAGTCGGTGGTCACTACCAGTGTTAAACCGGTTAAGTACAGAGACATCCCTGAATATATGCCTTTTGTCCGTTATGATGAAGTCTATCTCATTTTTCGTCATAGAGTCGGGGCTTTGCCAAGTCCACTTCCTCTGAGGCTGCTTCTTAAAGAACGAATTCATTAAGAATAGCCCCTCTTTCTCCAGGAAGTTAACTAGCATTTGCCCCCTATGATTCCTGCAACCAAGACCATGTGGTCCGATTTTCGATTCGATGTTGCTCTGTACTCCCACTTTAGCGTTGAAGTCCCCCATGACAACGTTGAAGTGTGTCTTAGTGGTGTGATTGAGGGCTTTGGCTATGTCTTCATAGACAGCCTCCACTTCTTCATCCGAGTGTGCCGACGTTGGTGCGTAGACCTGTACTACCTTAAGAGAGTATCTCTCGGTAAGTTTCAAAATGAGGTACGCTACCCGTGGCGACACACTGGAGATCTCCATTACGTTGTCTACGAGGGCCTTATTCACCAGAAAACCTACCCCGCCTTGGGAGAGTTGATCGCCCTCTCGAAAGTAGAGTAGATGGCCCGATTCCAGGGTCAGTGTGTCCTCCCCCTCTCTTCGGACTTCACATAACCCTAGGACGTGCCAGCGTATCCTCTCCAACTCTACTTCGAGTTCCGCGATATGATCGTCCAGCCGCAGAGTTCGTCCGTTGTACGTAGCCAGGGTCAATTTTGTTTGGCAGCCTCCCGTAACCCGGGGATTCTTAGCACCCCCTGCCCCGCCGTTACCGTAGCCGCTGCCTTGGCTAGGAATAGCGGGGCGGCCGGGAACTGGGGGCCGGGGCCTTGTGGTGTCACTCATATTTGGGAGGTGATGCCCGTAATCGCCACGCTGGGCAAGCGGGTTGGCGATCGCAGAGCCGGCCACCTCGCGCCGGTGACGCTGCTGCCCGTCACCGACCTGCTGCACTTGGCGCCGGCACGGTGCGAGCTGGGTATACCGCCAACTGTCGGTCGCCAGAGCCCCGTCCGTTGGTCGGCAGGGTGCACCACGTGCCGGTGAGGTTGGCAATTGGGTGGCCAATATTGTCGGTCCCCACCCCTTACACCCCAAAAATTTACTAATAAAAAAGATTTTCAGACGTATTGCTATGAGACATTTTTTTTGTCTCATTTTTAATTTTTTTAAGTGATTTTACGGGTTTGAGCTACACCACTAACGTCTGAAAAATATGTTTCCGGTATCTCAGAACTATCATTCAACTACAGTCTGCAAATCAGACATATTGCTATGATGCAGTTCGGAAAATTCTTTGACAATTTTTAAAATTCGGTCAGATCAAACGCTACGCGGAAAATGTCTGAAATTGGTATTTTCGAGTTCAGGATAATCGTATCTATCGATTTGATGCGGTTTTGGCTGTATTGCTATGAGACAAAAATTTTGGTCGTGGGCTCTCATACTATAAATGTTTATTACGATAAATAAATAAAAAACTAATTACTAAAAAATAAAATTAACTTAATATCTTAAAAAAAATACTTATGAAATAAAACTACAAACTAAAGAACGAACACGTCGTCGAGGTCCCCGTTCTGTGGCATGGTGCCCAGGACGCTGGCAGCATTTCCTCGCTGTATGGCAATACTTAAACGCTGAGCGAGGTAGCTGCCAGCTCTGGGATCACCCGAGATGTGGACCAACCGGTAAATAGCTTTTTTAATAAAATTGATTAAATTGGAATATATTATATTTTCAAGATTGGCGGCGCTAGTTGGCTCATGGAAGGCCCTTGATGTGCTTTCCGAAGTACGGAGAGCATTCCATAATGACAACAGATTTCTGTAGTAGGTATTTATTTATTTATTTTATGAAATAGGTTACCCACAGGGTGTACACCAAAACAATTACAGTGTAATAGTCCACCAAATAATTATGCTAAGTGTCACCCCAATTATAGGCAACAACGGCATGCTTAGAAATCCAAGGAAAAGGTTACAATGTATATCGATCTTATATCTAAAGGTGCTCCCACCGGGAGCATTCGCGTGTAATGTAACGTTACAGATTCGAGCATTACATCAGTGAGGGAGAAAAACAGCGTCAGTCAGGGAGGTAGTATTGTAATGTAATGCTCAAAGTCGAATCTGCAACGTTAGCGAATGCTCCCGGTGAGGGAGCACCTTTAGGTATTTTTAATATAGGAAAGAATGGGAGTAAAATAATATTTCTTTAAAATTTCAAAACGAGGCTTTGTATCGCCCAGCCAGCCTGATTAGCGATAAGGGAAAGAAGTGGCGCGCGCGAACGCATAAATTGCTCGCCATAAATTTGTTTTATACGGAACAAACATCCTGGATTTTGCTCAATTACGGAGATTATTCTTTTTCCCTTCCGTATGGGTGCTCTAGAACTTATTTTGATACCAGTTTCTGTACTTTGCAGTAGAAATATTTCAGTGTTTTTTTTTTCAATGAATATTTGTGTCGATTTTGAAACGAATCGCAGCAAAATTTCTGGGTCAGTCTTGAGTTTTCATGGTATAACCAAGAGGTGTTTTTTAAGTAATCGACGAAATTTTTTCTTTGTTTGAGCCTACTTATTTCAATGTCAAATTGCAGTGTTGCTTTTTCGTTAGCAAATGTCAATTTGAGAATTGTAAGGGGGAGATTTATAGACAGTTTTAAGCGCTCTTACAACTGTCAAAATTGTATTATATCTGACCGAAATCAAACTCGGCTCGGACTCATCTATGACTCGGCCCTTTAACTTTGCTATCGGAAAAGCATACGTCGGTTCCATGCACTTTTCTTTATATGCGTAGGTTAACGAAGGTTGAAGCCACTTGGCTAAGCACTCGGCGGAGTCGCGGAAGTAATTCGCAAGTCTCCCCGTGACTCCGCCATAGGGCGGCGAGACGGAACACCGAGGGTTTTTTAGTCGGTAAGAGTCCGACATAACCTTCCTCCCCTCCCCGTGGCAAGGAGGTATCATGATATCTAGATGATTTTCCCCCGGAAAAAAGCCCTCTGACGTCACCGACACAATAGCGCATTTCCCGAGAATACGAGTAGTATTGAAAAAGTTTAGTCGCAAACTTAAAAAACGCCTCTCGCTTAAGTTATGAAAACTTCCTCAAGACACACTTAAGTAATCCTAAGTGGCCGTGTACTAACTTCACTCTGGACGCTTGTTCTACATTCCCTACACTTTTACCGGCTTTTAACTTTGATGCCAAAGAATATAAAATAACTTTTTTATTATCTTCCTTAGAGTAGCGGGTATTTTAAGAAATAATAGGTACTTACTACAACATTATTCTCCCTTGGTAATTTTAGTGTAAAATAGTTTCATTACGGGAGAAGCAGAGGGAGAGTCCCTGCGGTATTTTAATTTAATATAATACTTAGGTAATTTAATTCTAATATGGGTATCATTTTGTATTGTACAGCTAATAGCAGATTATGTGTAACACTTTGAACCGTTCTTATTATCTGCGTCGTAAGAGTTAAAATCGTACTGCAAGTATTACCATTGATCTGCTGTTGTCCGTACCCGAAATAAAGATTAGTTATTATTATTATTTTAAGGGCCTGATATGAGCCAACTAGCGCCGCCAATATTAAAAAAAATAATATCTTTACAAAATATTTTTTTATACGTACCTAATGTTTATTACGATAAATACTTTTTTTAAATGCTTATTTATAACGTGATTCAATTTCGGTAAGTTGTAGTTCGCATAATTGCGAAAAACGGCTATTTTTAGCACATTTGTGAACTACAACTTATCTTGTCGCAATTATGCCATGTATTGTATATTGAAAAAATAGTATTCATCCTAATAAACTTTGTGTAAAAAGCATTTTTAATAAAATTGATTAAACTGGACGATATTATTTTTTTCCCCCTTTAAGGCCCTTAAGGTATCTTATCTATCTATAAAATAACAATGAAACATAATCGATATTGATTATTATTTATTTTTTCTTCAAATTTCTTACATCATATTTGTTAATATCGTTCATTGTTCGACTTACATTGCAATAACTTGTATTGAGCGATAATTCTTCGTTCCCTTAATAAACCAACCCCGTACGCTATTCAACCGGCTAGTCCTTATCAGTCCCACAGAGTAATAGACCGCATTATCTGTGTGAAATATTGCCGGTGGCCAGAGAGAACGAGTGGGGAGGTGCGAAGTTCACCCCGAATGCATTTGTTAGAATGTTTCAGTGTCGGATCCAGGATTAAGGGTTTAGGCGCAGAAGACCCATAATGGCTAATTGTCTGAAGGCCCAATTTTTGCGCAATTCTCAAAATAGCAACAAAGCGATGAAGATTTTCGGTGGACGTGGCGTGGCCTGTGGTGGCTCAGTTGGTAAGAGCGTGTCACGGAATGACAAGGTCGCACGTTCAAGTCCTGCCCACGGCAAGAATTTTTTCATCATGTTCTAATTTATTCACCGAGCATGGATAATCCGTAATTCAAATTCTGAATAGCAACTAATTATAAAATTCGCATACAATGTAATTAATTAATGGGTCGGAAAATGACTAATACTCAAAGGCTCTACACAACTAGTTCTTGGAATAGAATTAGGTATCTACAATTGGGAGTAGGTATTCATAAAATTTAAAGTTTAGGCCCAGAAGGCCCAATTCTCAAAATGGCAATAGGTTCTGGGGAGTTTGGGAGGGTCCAATTTTGTATGGCGCATTAATAATTATTGTTGATATTCATATGTTGGTTGTTCACAACCTACCTATTAATATTATTTAAAATTTATGACCATCCTTACAAATAGGTCCTCATAAACCACCGTATAGGGAGGAGGGGGCCCTTAGTCCTCCCTCTGGATCCGCTACTGGGCTGTTTAGCTTACGCTTAAAACCTGAACCTCAGCCTACTTATCTCTTTTGTTTGTCGTTTAATCTACGAAGGTACTTTGCAATAGAATTCATTTGGTACAGTTACTGTTTGAGTACAAAAGTGCGCTCACAATAGGTATAGTTAGGTACAAATACGACTCACATCTCCTTTGGCGCCTTCGTCCTCCATTTGGGGAATTAGTTTACCTTTAATCTGTTTGAAACGCGTCGGCACGGCAATGCCCCAATGCGAGCAACGAAACTCACGTCTCTGCGATATTAAATCTATCATCTGTGGACATTTCTGCACGGATTTTTAGGGTTCCGTGCCTCAAAAGGAACCCTTATAGAATCACTTTGTTGTCCGTCTGTCTTTCCGTCTCTCTGTCAAGACCTGTATCTCAGAAACTCGTGGACGGATTAAGTTTAATTTAAAACCAAATACTCAGGTCTGTAACTTCATGCACCCGTGAAAAAAATCAAACTTCTACGTCAACGCAATCGAAAGATATGGCCGTTTATGTCGCATTTTCGCGCATATTTGTATGGAAATGCAAGAAAACCCAAAACCTATTGGGTACTTCCCCGTTGACCTAAAATCATGAAATTTGATAAGAAGCTAGGTATTATAGCACAAGTAAAGAATCGACCAATAAATTAGTGCCGAATATAATATTTTAAGTAGTCACCGTCTCCATACAACCCTTAAACTTGTAATTATTTTATGCAGTTTCTAAAATTATATTTCTCGGTTTTCATAAGTTATTTACAAAAGTTCACAAAAGCACCATTGATATATCTCAGTTAGGAAGTATGTGGCTAAAATAAAACTAATTTACAACTCCGCCGCAACGAAGGTCTTAAACAGAGACTAATTTTAGCGCCCGCCATAAATACACGAGGTATGCCCGGAATCTGTTCTGTTCCACTCTCGGCGAATGCGGTAGACCCCCTTACTTCAACAAAGGGGAGACCGCATGCGGTATCATGCGCGGTTTAATTAAACCGTATAGGAATCGCTTCATTATAGGTAAAGATAAAGTTAACAATATTGGAGATGGATACAGGGATTAACGGAAAAGGTAGGTTATTGTAAGCCGAAGAAGCTGTTTAATATCGATTAATGATCAACTTTTCAATTCAATTGTACACGTAAACGTTGTTATACCTATGTAAAGAGACACAAAAAGCTTTTGTTATACGACTTTTAAAATAAGAAATATAACAAATCGAGCAGAACAAAATACGTCATGAAAGAAAAGTCGTAAGCGTAACTCGATAAGTTGTTCATTTAACGATACCATATTTTCGGCTCACTATAAGTACACACTTTCTAAATACTTTTCGTTACATTATATTCACTATCTTATGCATCTCCAATATTTTTTGATAATAAAACTTGATAATTTTCTTCCTTTTTCAGTGCTTTCAGAATAACACTAAATTACTTACCTTACAAGAAGAAAAATACCTTGTTTACAAAAACATTGAAGCCACAAATACAAGAAACATGAGAACATCATTTGTGAAAACTGTTCGTTCTGTTCGTTTCGATCCACTCTCGGCTAAAGCAGTAGCCCTTTTGTTGAGGTGAATCCCCTTACTTCAACAAAGGAGCGACCGCATTTGATTTAATTAAACGTACTTATATGAACATTTTTATTATGGATCAATAAATAATTACCTACTGAATTGTTTTGCCAACTACATGATTTTCTGTATGAGACTGATGCCCGAACTTCGAAAAATATATTTCAGAATATCGATTCTATGCACGTAACATATTATATGAGGCGAGAAAGAAGTTTTCAGTGCCTAAATTACAACTCCGTCTAAATAATTTTAGAACCACAAATACAAAACATTGTCCTTATGCCTAAAGATAGAATTTTCAAGTTTAGACCTTATTTATCGTTTATATCATATATTTCCAGACCTTATGACATGAAGTGATAAATAACCAAGCATTAAAGCAACATGTTCTTTTTTTCTTTTTAATTGACACGCTTGAGCGACGGTGCCAAGCGGATCAAACTTGCAAATCTGCGGCGCGCGGTTCGGTTCCACTTGGGAGTTTAATTAAATCGGATAGTTGTACGGAACCCTTTGTCTAACTCGCGCTGCACGCAGCTTGTCTCTTACGATGTTATCGTTACGGAAACACTGCTGTTTGTATAACATTAATTACACATACTTCTTTAAACTGTCTAAGGGCACAAAACTGCAAATTCTGATCGTATCGCAAAAATCTGCGGGTTACTCGACGATTTCGATACGATTACGGTTCAGTAGCAAGTGGTATTTTTTTCGTTGACGCTAGCAGGATAAAAAGAATACCGGCATTCGTAGCGTGATCCTAGTATAGTATTAAATTATTTTTTTTATAAATAACGACACAACAATCTTCAGATGTCATGTTTCTGGTCATCATCAGACCCTATTTTCAGATACACAATAGATCGATAGAGAGCGATCTATTACAAGCGGTTACAAGTATTATTAGCAATTACAAGTAATTCAAAAGTACATTACATTCAATTCTTTAACTTTCATGTACAGGAAAGTATACACATAAGTATATAAATTGCGTAACATTACCAACCACACACTTGTTTCAAACCTCCATGAATATTTGATGGAAATGTACCAAGTTGGAGCTCAAGCTATACCCCTAATTACAGTAGCGAAGTACTCAACAATTTAAGTTTTTGACTTCAATTACACCCTTGTTCTTAAGTGAAGTTGTTCATTAAGCTAATTGTGACTCGGGGCGTCTGACTCTACCTTTGGTACAGTGTACTCGTAGAAGTAAAATAAAAGTACTGGTGACCAATTAATTGTCATTCTTTGAACCGTTTGACTATGAAATTAGGGTTACTGGCTCTGTATAATTCAAAACATAACACGGGTATGCTCAAGGGTGTCGTCAAGGGGGATCAAAAAGGGTAGCTGCGCCCAAAAAATTAGGCTGGCGACGCCCTTGCATGCTTATTGCTATGACGTGGATTCCATCTGATTTGACTGGGAGGAAACGCATCAGAAATAGGTAAGGGTGCTGCTTACTCTAGTGGACTCTATTCCCACTAGTTCAGTTGGCCTGTTCAGTTGACTGAACTAGTGAGAAATAAATTCCCATTTGTTCAGTTGACTGAACTAAATAGAATATACCAACGTACAAAGCAATAAAAAATATTTCGTACAGAAATAGGAAATAATTAAAAAATATAAACTGTTTTTGTTTTGTTTTTGGCAATCACAACAAAGATTTTCATATTAAATTTGACCAGATTATTTTTAAAATAAGTGGATGTAAAATGATATGTGCAATACTATAAATTAATTAAAATAAGAAAACCCCGACTAAAACTATAATTATAAGAACACTTGATCAAATCACATAGTTTACTATTTGTACCTCAATCACACTTTAACCGCATGACGGATCTGCACCAAACTTCGCGCAGAATTTCCCGGAGTACTTTTTACCACAGGAAAATGTCAGTCGCCCGTGGGAAAATAATACGAGCAGCGGACAAGTTCATTATTATTCAAATATCGCCGCTGGCAAAATTGCACAGACGCTCGACTTTAACGACAGCCCTGCTCCTTAAATACGTGCGATTATTCGCATAATGACTTCCAGATTGCTTTGTGGATTAATTAGAAGTGATGTACAATTTTATTCTGTCTCCTATTGTATTACTTTCTTTTATAATAGGGGGCGAAACGAGTCATTCCTTTGACATAATACAACAACTCTACTTGTAGGTTTCATTGTTAAAGTCCGTCAACGTGAATATATTTGAACGTCATCAAATCATGCTTTTCTCCGCAATATAATATTATTCACAGCAGTGGATAAATAATGTTGTCGAGACTAAAGCTCTATATTAACCTAACCGTAATCTTTTTTCGAATTATTTTTAATCCGTGGTAGTAACATAACATGATTGAAGTCGTCTGTGAATACCTTTTATAGGAATTCTGGTCCACCCTTTGTAAGTAGCGTAGCCACCAGTTGTATGTGTATTGATCAAGTTTTTTTGTGCTCTCTCTTTGTTGGGCTCTCGCCAAAGTTATGTGAAACTTTTAATGTGTGTTGCTGTTGTATAGAAGCCTTCTCGACTTGTTGTTATATTGTTCGAGATTCGGAAGTATTTCGCTTACCAACTTTTTATTTGGAGTTTTCGTTATTAAGGGCGCATCGAGAGAGTTCAAAACAATGTACGTACGAGTACCTATGCCTAGAACTCTGATAGTTAATATAATTAGCAACTTTGGAGTTGTGTACGTTTACCCGTTCGTGGCCTCCATTCGAGTACTCGTCTACCCCATGGGTTATCGGTTCTACGACAGATGTGACCAGCCCACTGCCACTTCAGTTTACATGTGCATGGGCATGTGCTTGTGCTGGCGTAAAAAAGTGCCTTTTTGATTTGATTTACAAAAGGTGCATGCGCCATCCAGTGAAAATTCTGATTCGTTTTTCCATAACGCAGAGTTGTTTACGATTACTCTATACTGTTGTGTCGAGCTTGTATTTTACATGTCAACGAATCGAAGCCTTTTATTACGCACTTTATGTTTACTATAGAACAGGAATTTTCAATTACCTAATTAATTTATTAACCCAATGAATCAAATATTGCTGTTCAGAGCGAGAGCTGAACAAACTTTACGCGAGGTCCAGTTTAATTTGGGTAATGGTAACAAAAAGGTAACTGCTGAATAGACCCCCGATCAGTCGGTTTATTCATTATGGCCGCCGCTCATTACCATTTATTAGGACGGAGCACTCATAGACACACAGACAGTACTAATTGTAAACAAAGTGGAAATAACAGAACGCAAAGTAGACATTTTTATAGGTCAATTGTTAATGTATTTTATTATCGGTACCTGTCATTATCGTTTATTTATTTTAGTAAGAAGTGGCTCGTTTGTCTCGTAATATTTTAATCTTTAATAGATGTGACGTATGTGGAAGCATTCTAAAGTGTGACCTAAGTCTACTATGACCAAGGTGGAATAAGCCCTATATGTATAATACTACTTGAGTACATAACGGAACAGGAACTAGAGGGTTTTTGAGTTCAATAGCGAGTCTTCTCTCATTACCATTTACTATACGAATTAAAAGATTGTGTTTATTGTGAATAAATTAGAAATAACATAACATGTAGTTTTTATTGTCAATGTTTACTATGTCATTCATTATAGCTACCTCTAATTGATATTTACTTAATAAATTCCTGCTAAAGACCATACGAATTGTGAGCAAATTGTTGATGTAACCCAGATACTTTATTTATATTTTGGTCTTAATCGTTATTATATTAATTACGCTTCCTAAAGCTCTATTTTAACCGCTCTGTGGTTCTAAAACACCAAAAGAGTTTTCACGCAAAGCAGACCCGACAACTGGTTGTCAACATTTACTTGTAAAGTTTGGGTGTAACTTTCCGAAGGGAACTTTTTCCGGTAAACTTTGGGATGCCTCTAATTAATTCTCTCGTTCGTTAATCGCGAACTTTTAAGCCGGGACCGAATCCTTAGAGGTTTAGGACAGAATTTTAGAATTAAGCTTAGGTAACTTTCAGCCATGGAAATTGTAAGATAAAGTTACGATGTAAAGTACGTTTTAGGTGTTAGGTAAAACCGCCTAGGGATATTACAATCAACTTCAACTGTGGCATTATTAAAACTCTTGAAGAAATTAAAATAAAAATTGTTTTAGACAAGAAACTCCAAGAAAACAAGGTATATTTTCTCATCCCTATTTATTACTCTATGTATAAAGTATAGATTAATGAACTGTCCAAACTGGTTACTTAGAATTTATTCTTAATTTAGAAGACATGTCCTTTCTAAAGTTATCATCGTTTTTGAAAGGTACCCATTAGCATAAATAAACGCATATTTTTAAAAACTGTTCGAACGATACGTACAGTCGAAGATAAGAGTACAAGGGGCCTCAATAAGGTTGAGATTTTCTCAAAAACTACTGGACCGAATTTAGTAATTCTTTCACAGTTTCATAGTTTTCACTTTTATCTATGAAACAGTGAAATAATTTTTGCAATAGGCCAAGAAGTTTTTGAGATAATCGCAACCTTAAAAACTCTCATGTACACCTTTCTCTGTGTTCCACCGTACGATATACCAATCTAAAATAATCTCCCATTGTATCCTAAGTCATCCCCTACTTATCTAACCCCATAAATCTTGGGCAAAGACGCAAAAATCATGATTCGCCCATTCTTTTCAATCCCAAATCCCTTCTAATTTCCCTTTTATATGCCAAAATGGTGCTTTAAAAGTCTTAAATGAATTGTCCCAGACTTGCTCACTTCATTCCGTTGACAATCCCTTGACGTGTTTTATGTCCTAATTTAAATTGCTTTTATCCGGAACACGGCCGTTACGAGACCCAAAATGGCCACGATACGCCGCGGGACCCCGTTTTTCACTCGGTAAGACCAAAATAACCGCTTTTTGACTTTCTAATTGGTTTCAAGAGTTAATAAAGTTGCTGGGTTTTATTTCTAACGGCCTGAGAGTTTATTGTTGCTCTGGATTTGGTTTAGAGGGTGACAGTTTTTTAAAGTCGACATTAGATATAGATAGTCGAAGGCACGAGTGAAGTGATTACTCGTGTTATGAAACACCGTAACATGTTTCGGTAACCGATTTAACAATGGAAAATTGTTACGCCACACCCCTAAATCGAATGTTACCGTGTTTCGTAGCACGGTAACACGTCGCAGGAGACTTGGATTTAGACTTTCCTGATTGATTGCGGCAAAAGAGTTGAAATCGAACTTCAATGTGCTGTCAAGTATATACGCATATTGCTAAAAAGAATTGCTTATAATACTTTTACTGCTGACACTAATAAATGTAAATGTATTTAAAATGGAGAACCGTATTTGTTTTAAAAGTAGCGAGTTTATGAAAATATATTTGGGATAAAATAACTAAATACAAGCAAGTCAACTGAAAATTAGATAAAATGAGTAGGTACTTAATCAAAATTGAATCCTATTCTATTGTCATCAAGTATTTGATGTCAGCAATCAATTCACGCTACGTTTAATTCCGATTTCAATTTGGTAGAATATCAATTTCGCTTCAATATACTATTTCAGACATTAACTGTAGCTAAAATTAAAGGTTTTACTGATTTTCTATTAACTTATTTTTGTTTGACTATTTGCCTACTTTCTAGATACATGCATTCTATTTTAGATATATAGACTCTTTATTGTACAAAGAATTACATTTTCACATAGTACATAACAGTTATTATGATTTTAGAATACATGAGTAACGAAAATTGTGACGTTTCTTGCGTGATTGGCGTAAAATGTTAGCAATTTACTGAAAATAGCGGCGATAAATGGCGATGTTTTCTGTGGTCGATGATTGCATCTAAATGTCGCAAAAAGTGCACCTAAAGGTACCATTCCAGCCGACCACAGACAGAAACAGCAGACGACTTCACACGTCGTCTGTCGCTACGGGCCGGATGGCAGACGACACGTAGCACGACTGCATGTCCCGGCGACACGTCGTCTGCTGTCCGACCGACCTATACGTATACGACCACAGTCCATGTGATTCGGGCGAAGGATTCATATAAAATTGTGACCACCACATTTTTGTCGCTGCCGTGTGGTTATCGCGTGGTTCGTACGAACAGAGCCTTAGCTACTTTAGACGCTGTCTTTTCATAAACAAGTTAGAATGTAAAATGTGTATTTTTACCTCATTTTATTGCATCAATATGACGAATGAACGAGACGTCTAAAGTGAAATATTTGTTTGCAAATTCACGATTGGTTTTGTGAGCTAGCGAATACGAACGTCAATCTTTATTTCCTACGTGTATTTCAATATGCAATTTAGCGCACTGACAAATATTAGGTACGCTTTGAAAACTAAATCTATTCGTATATTTGAATGCAAAATGACAGCAGACGGATTTGGATTCGTTTTGTTTATTTGAGCTAGTGCAAAATTGCGAAACAAAATATTCAACAAAATCAATCTGCGAATCGCAATTTTAAAGCGGACCTGTTATTTTTGAGAACTATTTGGCATCATGCAAAACTCTTGTAAATGAAAACATATGCTGGGACGTAATTATTATTCGTAATTAATAATACTCGTAGACTCCTATTATAAGTAGTCCTACGGTTGTCATTGTCTACATTATTTTTTGTTGACATAGCTAAATTACTCGTATATTACGTTAGGTTAGCCTACATTGTAGTTAAAACCTAATCTATACATATGCCTTTCAAATATGACAAAAAAAATACAAAATGATGGCTATGGGATTAGTAGATGACGAAACGAACGCTATTACAAAAACAATATATCGACTTCTTTGTTGTCATAAAACATGCAATCAGTCCCATCATTAAATAGAATTTAACGATATCTTAATGCATAAGAATTATGGCTCAAAGATTTTTAATTATGTTGATATATTTAAGCCTCGTATCCACTAGGCTATCAATTGACATGCAACACGTGACGCTCAACAAGATCGACAATGTTGGCCAACAGTGCGCGACGTTGCCAGCTGGTGCGCAACATTACCTGTGGTACCAAAACCAATGGTACGGCAAGTTCCTCGTTGCCGTTCAACACGATGAGCAACATGTTGTACAACATGTCGTGTGTCAAATGTAGTGGATACGAGGCTTTTTAGATTCGTTTTTATCAAGGCACTGATATACGGTACATATTAGGCTTAGGTGGCAACTAATCCTCCAAAAATCTCACCCACCTTTTAAAATTGTTAGTGGTCGATTCATCCAGCACCTGGGTGAGTTGACTATTTCCAAAATGTGAGGTGGTCAACTCACCCTGCTCCAAAGGTTACGTTTATGGTGATATCAAATTGATTTATTGTCCACATCTTATGCCAAAAATGCAGTCGAGTTTCTCGTACACAAGAACTAATAATAATTCTTCAACATCTTCATACTATCACCATCGGCTTTCGGCTCCGGTTCGGGAAGGACCCATGGGGCAAGGCAGTCTAATGCCACCGCTCATAAATTCTAGTCGTATATGCGATAGGGATGTGGATATGCAATACCAAGAAAGACCAAACCAAGAACAGATATTCTGGTCTCGATTGTCGTTTGTTTATATCGAACATCGCTTCGAGTGGTCGATGCTAAAACAATGTTCATTTTATTTCATTGAAATAGTAGCTGTACAAACTTCGATTGCGTGGAAGTCACTGGTTACTATAAACCTACACGAAGTACTTTCAATGTGGGAGGAAGCTCTTCGTCGTTCCACATCACATACTGCAATGGCTTATATCTTATATTTCCCAGAAATTATTGACATGAGTGGGTCAATGACACGAATGCCTAGGGGTCTATGTACAAGCTTATTCACCTCATCATCAGTCTATTTTTCCACCACGTGTGCCTTGTGTGCCGGTTTAGCATGTATCATTCACCAATTCGCACTGGACTCACGTTATTCGCACTGCATCGATATATCGACGAAGAGAAGGTCTTTGCCCTAATAATAGCCGGCTAAAAATAGGCTGATAATGACGAATGTATCACTTCGATTTTAATTAATAGTTGCATTCTTTTATATTTGGTAAAACCATTCCTGAGTGCAGTCCGTAGTAATTTTAAATGCATTTCGGGACCATAAAAAGTTTATGAACCTCTGAATTTGGGCCATTAGATTTATGTTTAGACCGATTTTGCCCATCACTAAATCCAACCAGTGTATAAGAAACATACGAGACGGCAGCTAAAGAAAGCTATCGAGGCGTGAATGCCGAACGTACTTCATTCACAGACTTCATTATAGCGGACGTGTGTAAAGAGGTTTACGGGTTCTTATGTTTTTTACAGTAAGTACCTACTTACTTACTTATTTATTGTATTAATGGACTCGACAGTCCGTCATTTGCCTATAGAATATTCAAAATATCATATCGTCTTCTCTTCATCCAGGGGAGGCGCCCTAGCGTCATCACCCTGGGTATCCGCGTGTTCTTGTTTTCATCCAGAGGAGCCGCCGTAGCGTCGTCACTCTGGACGAACAGTCACGTTCACTCCCGAGCTTGTAGTGGGACTCTTGACCATAGCGTCAAACTTCAGATCCTGCATGAATTCTTCAATAATTTCACCATACTGACATTCGCGAACATTTTCTAATTAACTTAACGTGATATTAAACACAAAACAACCAATAACTTCAGTTCAACCACCCCGAAGATCGTATTCATAATCGTGATTTAAAAGATACGATGTGATTTAAGCCGTGGTTATTGATTTTCATTTAATAAATGTAATTTTGCTAGAGTTTGCGATGATGGTTTAAAAAGAGGAGATTGGGGCATAAAACAGTGCAGTTCCATTCTCATATTAGGTATTAATGCATAACTTGCATTAATACCTAATATGAGAATGTCATTATGTCATTATGTCAAAAACAAAACAGAGTGTATTAATAAAAAAATACCTTTAAAAATGTAAAAAACGTTGTTTTTAAATGTGTAGGACAATAAATGGGGAACATAAAAGCTTATCATTTAAATTTTAAATGTACCTTATTTATTATTATTTAAATGAAGCCCATTCGAGGCATGAATGGCAAAAGTCACGTGATAGCATGTAGCTAAATGCACTAGGGTGTGAATAATCGCTAGGTTTATATTTATGTTTATTATAAATAAGCTGGTTTTGCATGTCGGGCACTCGTCCTCACGACAATATGCGTAAGACAAATGAGAAATAACGATTTTATCAAGCTGGATAAACATTGACTCAGTTTAGAGCCTGCATAACATTATTTACTTTTTTATGGATAAGAGGCACTGCAATCATGGTTTAAGTATTATTTATTATTAAGTTATTGAATTTCATTACATAAACTTACGCCTGTTCATAGCGGTCGGCAGAGATGATGGACTTCCAACTCTAGCGATCCGGGCACACATCTTTCACTTCCTCCACATACATCACGCTTGTCGAATTACCTAGTGCAAGTTATATAAATAAATAATCTTTATTTATTTAATCGTATGACTTCATTTCTTCAAAACTAGCCATAGACATACCTACGTATTACAAAGAAAGAGGATAAAATATACCTATGCATTGTCTCCTGTTTCAAGAAGGTAAAAAAAGGTTCTGATTTATAACGGCCAAGACATTTTAATATCACCTCGCCGGACAATATGACCCCGGTCTCCTCGCACAGAAAAGTATAATCAAATCAACGGACACCTCTTTCGGTCTGATCATAAATAAAAAAGCAAAGTGGTTCCGTATTATGGACTTTTTTTTGTTTCATTATCAACCCATCACTCCTCTGCTGGACATAGACCTCTACAAAGGCGCGCTTCTCAAGTCCCTACCAGCCACCTTTCGTAGATTATCTGGCTAGCCCGGGACGGTTCGTGGTATCTACTCGATAACGCGTCCACCCCATCGGTTGTCGGTTCTACGACAGATGTTACCCACCATACACTACTGATTGTTTGGATTTTATGTAATTTTATGTAATGTCATTTTTGACACTTCATGTCATTGTTGACAGTTCATGTCATTTTTGACAGTTCATGTCATTTTTGACAGTTCATGTCATTTTTGACAGTTCATGTCATTTTTGACAGTTCATGTCATTTTTGTCAGTTCATGTCATTATTGACAGTTCTTGTCATTTTTGACAGTTAAATGGTATAGATGTGGACAATAAATCAATTTGATATCTCCATAAACGTATCTAACCTTTGGAGCGGGGTATGTTGACCACCTCACATTTTAGAAGTAGTCAACTCACCCAGGAGTACCTGTGTGTGAATCGCGCACTAACAATTTTAAAAGGTGGCATTTCACCCTTTTTGGAGGGTGAGTTGCCACCTAAGTCAATTCTAAATCTTAATTTTGTTCGTGTCTAAATATAAAGTAAGTAAGTTTATATATAATAATTTGTAGTAATGGCTCACTATAGTTTTAATTCTATAAAGTAAGTAGTTTTAAAATCCGAAAAATATTATTAAATGCTCAAATATTTTGGCACTTTATGGAAGGTCAAACTGTAAAATTGTTTTTATTACGAATAGTAGACCAGAAAAGGTGAAAGGGCTTCGGTAGTAAAATTTAATATTTCGAGGATCCCAAAATATAATCAAATCAAACGACACCCCTTTCTGTGTGGCGATAAATAAAAAAAACGAGCAATAAATAACTTTAGAGCTGAAGCCGTGGCCTAATGAGTTAGAGGGGAGGTCGGGGTAAATTGAAACCGGTTGCTTCAATAAACCATTTGTATTCAAACGGCCGCCCGACCGGCCGCATTTTAATTTACTTACTCGAATTAAAACTGCGCGTGATTCGAATCCGATCCGTTTTTACTCCCGATACTTTATTTTTATCGTTGATTGAAGATGCTTCGCCCGTTATTATGGGGGTTTTCTTAGCATCTACTTGGCATTCAATTGGTTCGGTAGGGACCGTCTCGGGCATATTTCCTGAATGAAATGGGGGCATATTTTATAAATTGACTTCGACCACAGACCATAGATATCTCACGATTACCCTTATCAATACAGATTGTTGAGATGAGGTAGTGTAGGCCATAAACAACACAATGTTTAATAGTCATGAGGCTAGTTCTTCGATATTCCAATTAACGTCAGAGACAAAGTCCTACTTCATCCCTTTCTGGGAAAAATAATTTAGTATGAAGTTTGTATAGAATTAGTAACACGTGAGCGAGCGTGCGTGATGTCATATCTTACTATCAGATTGTAGATTTTCAAATGCCTAATTGTTTTATTTTTCAACTTTTTCATTTTTGTTTCTTTCTTTACACTTGATCTTCATTTTATGTCTGTATGAATTCTTGTACAGTCGAAAACTTTTTTGTACACAGGGTTGAGATTTCCTCAAGAACTAGTACTTGACCGAATGCAAAAATCCTTTCACTAGCAGATAGTTTAGAGTACACACTATGTAATGGTAAAGAATATTTGAAAATCAGTCATGTACATTTTGAGAAAATCTCAAGCTAAAAACTCCTGTACACTTTTCTTTATGTTAAACCGTACGTTGTATCTCCTAGCGTCTATGAGCTCTGCCTAAAGTTGTAACTTTCCCGTGATGAACGCTCGATTGTCTCCGATCGTTTATTCTTTCAATTTTCGTATTGGATGGTGTTTGTAGTACGAATTGGGGCCGTAAGTACACTCCGAGAGGCCTTTCCTCTAAGGAAATATAAACATAGATTTTTGCTTTTCTTGTAAATGGACAGAAATGTTATTCATTCCGTCCTATTAATATTTAGGCGCTCTTAATGTTCTTGCTTTAGGTAAGGGTTCCAATAGTCCGTCTTATGTATTACATAAGAGGGAAATTGAACTATTCAGTAGAGGGTAGTATGTACTTAGGAAGATATTTATTTACCGAAGGAAAAGGACTACTTATTGTCAATATTTTAGTGCATTATTTTATAGTTATTATCAAGCAGCATCGCTGGTATGTCAATTTTGGCGTATTTCAAATTTATACGTACTCACATAGTTTTGCCTATTAATTTTGGTAATGGTTTTAAAATAATTGGCGAATTTGTTTTTGAATGCATCTATGCCATTTCCTTTCGCTTACCTGTTTGATAAGGATCAACAGCGTACTATTGGAGCGTCACACAGTGACGGGTTGGGGCTAAAATGCGGTACGTTACATTATCACGCCTCGGCTGTTTAAAGAAAAGAGAATAGAGGCATCTAAGGCATGTGTAATCCGCCCATCCGCGCTCGGCACTGAACCCGCGCGGTGGATCATGACCCGAGCTCCCTCGATGTAAGGGAAGGTCTGTACCCGAGCGGTGACGTAAAAATATACCTACTGATTATGAATTGAAACGATAGAGACGCGTCCGGGAGTGAGTTCCAGGCTTGATTAACTCTCCATAATTTAGTTTACCCACTTTCCTGTGAGGAAAGGTTGAAAGCGGACATTTGTAAGTACCTACATGATCATTATCATAGTAATCAATAATTCAGAGTTTATTGGAATATTCTAATTTGTGAAACTTTAACCAAAATGTCAATAATTTACACATGCGAATAAAAAAACCTTAAAAAGTGTACACCTAGGTATTTCGATTAGAATATTATCATTCTCGTGTCTCTGTTTTCGTTGGCTTCCACAGGCGCGTATTTGCACAACAATCCCGCGCAGCGCTGCCAGTGCTTTGTTGTGTTAATTCCATTAGACGCGGTCGCTGGCTCGGTGCATATTAATTGAAAGGCGTCCTGCTTTTTTGCTCTCAGCGCTTTTCGGCTTCGGCGTATTGGGGACTTCTGGAGCGCAAACCGGATAGCCGAATCGAATTTGGATGACCAATTTTTTCACATTATTATTTGGATGATTTTTCTGACGAGTATTGAATAAAGACAAAAAATATGCGACTGCTTTAATTCAATTGGATCATTTTATAAACCTTTGTATTTTAAATACTTATGTTTATTATAAGTATTATATTTTTTACCACATTCACAGTCCAGTGCCCCATATATGGAGCACGACGAACTAGCTTCACAAACCCGTGTCCCACATATGTGGCACGATGAAAACAGTATAGGCCTACCAGATCCGCACTAAGGTTTTTTTTTCTGAAGGTAAGTAATACGATGTCTTTGGTGGATGCTGCTTTAATTCACATCCTATTGTCTTCAGAAGAGTGCTCAGAGTGCTCCACCCAGTGTTGAAGTGCTCACATAACAAAGATGTATTTCGACTTGTATTGAAGGACTTACAAATCAAAACATTTTTTGTATGGGACTGTGAACGTGTTAAGAAATATAGGTCCATGCTTTATATTATATTCAGGTAACAATTTCAACAGAACGGAACGTAAAAATGCTTTGGGAATTACACCCGCTTGTACAGACCTATCATTTTACATTATTATATTATATTACACATACTTTAAGACTGCAGTGAGTGGGAGTGCTCACATTATATCGTGAGGCCACCTGATGCCTTTAGACAGGGCTGAAGCTAGGACAACCCAGGGCCCCTTTTATAATAATTGACTACATACCTTCATAACCAAAAATGTAGTGGAAATATCAGTATAATTGTCTAATTATGGCTGAAAATGAAATAAAAGTACCCGAAGAGTTGCAGAAACGGAATAGGTGATCCATCTGCATCGATTTATTTTTGCAGCAAAACAGTTTACTGTTTATGTTTTTAGCGGTAGGTATTACTGTTAACGTGTTGGTTGGGATACTTGGTAAAAGAGCAAATAAAATGAATTTATATTTAATCCTAATTTTAAAATGGTAATGTTACAATAATTATAACAGGGAATTTAAGTATATTATTTATTGCAGCTTGATTATTTAGCTATGTCTATATATTTTTATCAAAATTTTTATGCTGATTTGTCATTGGTTTGTCACTCAATCACATAGTGAATTTTTTTTAAATATATTTTTTCTATATTTCTAACTATGATCCAGCGTTGGGGTCACCTTTATCCTGAGTCCATATCTGAGTCCAACCTCCAAGGTGTTTACTTTTCCTTCGTGACGCCGGGAGAATCTAATTATACCTACCCACCCGCTAAACGTGTGGGGCCCATAAATCATCTTTCATCATTCCGCCCCTGGGCCCCAGATGAAGAATCTTCCATTACTTTTACTCTCATAAGGAAAAAAATTAGTTTCTGGGAAAAATTGCGAGTGATTAGGGAAAGTATTGTTTGCATGAAACTATTGTATTGTCTATAGATGTTGCAGACGCAATTATTATCACTTCACTGCCTTGCGATTACCGAACATTATGTCCTATTTTAGTAATCTCAAAATTAACAGTACTGGATTGGCTACGGCAGCCTTACACTGACACATCCAAGGCTGCCATTGGCTAACACAGTATGTGCTAGCCAATAAGAGTCGCGCTCCTTTCCCCGCGGTCCCCTCGACCCTCATAAATTTTCGCGACGCGTTTGTGAAGAAAGTTATACGTTCTCTTTGTTTTTTTAATTTGTATCTAATAAGGTATGTGTATGGTTTTATAACAATGACATACCTATTTGATTTCGTATCAAAGGGTCTCGCCTTCGATTTCCATATTTATTACTACTTTTCGAAGGTACTATGTTTGCTTATCATCGTAGATTAAGCTTTGAAATTATTCAAATAAATTACTAATGCTTTATGTACCAAACTCGTTTCAACTGCCGTTGCGTTGCGTGACAGTTAAACGATTCGTACTTCAACTAAAGTCACTATTGAAATTCAACGAGGTAGTTTACCTACAGAATAATTGGAAAATTACTAACTTTTACTCGAAAATAAAATTGGTAATAAGTCGAAACTACTTGTGAATGGTTCACTTAATTTGTAGATAATTAAGGTTGTTACAGTTATGATTATGAAATAAAGTTAAGTTTCAAACTAATGAAAGAAAGAAAGAAAAACAGATTTATTTATCACTACGAACTATACACTACATAAAATCGTACAATAAAATAATAGATACATAAACACGCCGATTAATCAAAAACAAATACTTAAAATAATTATTAAAATAAAAACAGATACTTACACTACTATTACTAATTAAGTATCTAGAACCAGAGTACTTATCTATAATCTAATCGATTAATTAGCAGGTCCATTTTAGCCCCAATTCCCCTGAACTAAAATTATATTTTAAAGTTGTAACGTTTTTTTTTCTTACGGTCGAGAATCGATAATACATTAACATAGCAAAAGTGGTCGTATGTTGCCATTGACGTGCTGTCGACTGTACAAGAAATAAGCCAATATTCAGATTTTATTTAGCTCAAAAGCAAAATAAGGAAAGATTTTGTGTTAGAGAAAAAAATACAAAGCATCCGATACCATTCAAAAAGCAACGCTGTTAATTTGAATACCTCCAATATTCTATTAAAATCACATTTCCCCAGATGTCTTTTCGAACCGTCAATAACCTCAGTCGGTATTTTTCCAGTGGCTCCCTTCTGACACCTTATTGCCTCTCATGTAATATGCATGGTAATACCCTCCCTACCCCCGAAGACACAGTAGGCTCATCCCCCCTCCGCCCACGTAATTGGTGAAAATCAACCTCTCCCTTCCTACCATAACTTTCTCGAAAAATTCACGTTCAATTTTACAAGGTCTCGCCTTGTAGGCGTTCCGCTTCTTAAAAGGGTCAATTTAAAATGGTCGTGCAGTATTGCTGTGGCTAATTTAAGAAGGTCTTTGCTTTGGGGTGAGTGTATCGAATACAAAGGTCATTGTAAAATGGCGCCAAAGTATATTCTTTCCGATTACGCTGAAATAAGATGAACGTTTTATAAAGAAAGTCGGTGGTTATTCTCTCTTTGTATGACTGTTACTCTATTTTAAGGATTTTTGAAATCTATTTTATTTACAAAGACATTGCACATAGATGTTAAAAGTAAATATTATGTTTGCTTAGGTACTATGCCGTTAAATCGTCAGTCCTATTTATTATCTAATGTTAGATTTAAGAATTGTGTCAATAGTTATAGATTGTGAAATTTTTAGACGTATAAGTTATAACTTTAAGTCAATTGTTATTTTAAAGTTTAAAAGGCATATTCATCCTTAGTTATTTGATTATAAAAGTGTCATTTTTATACTATTTTAGCGCGAGGTACTTATAGAAGGCCAAACGATTAGTACCTACAGCAGATCAAGTATAACACTTTGGACCGTTCTTATTATCTGCGTCGTAAGATTTAAACTCGTAATGCAAGTGTTACCATTGATCTGCTGTTGTCTGTACAATATACTGCCATCTATGGTGCCACGTGGTCACAATGTAGAGTAGGTAATGATCCACGTTTTCTCGTCGATATTGCACCATATAGGCGACGATGACCGCTTACCGGCTTGTCTGCTTGTATGACCCCTATCAGACGAGTTAAAGTCCATCAAGACACATTAAACATACATACCACATAAACAGAAGCCCAAATCAAGTGTCTTATTTTGTAAACAAAAACTACCCAACACTAACATTTTAAGCTGCCCAAAGTAAGGTAATAATAATACAAAGTAGACAAACCATGTTAAGCCAAATAAAGACTCCGACCACCATGTCAGAGGAAATTAGGCGTAACATACAGAAAAAAACATTTTAAGCTATTCTGTGATTATTGCACGGTTACTTATTATAACATACTAATGTTATTGTTATGTTATTGTTAGTTACTTTAACATTATCAGATCGGATCAATTTATTTTACAAAAATGAACAGGTTCGATCAATCAGTTCCTTCAGTGTTACATCACAACAGACGATCATATTTGTTTACAAAATAAGACTTGATTTGGGCTGCGGTATACATACATACACTAAAGAAACATACCCCCTTCTTGCGCAGTCGGGTAAAAGCCTGACGACTACCGGGACACCTGACGAGTTCGTGAACAATTGCCTTAATTACGAGTATTTCTACTACGAACGAAATAATCTTAGTGCTACAGCATCTTCTCATTATTTCGTTTAACTACAATTCGCCCGCATTTTCTGAGGTTTCGCACTGCTTGCTGTGAAACGTTTAATTATCTTGAGACGTCTTGTATTTCACACAGGTTTGCTGGGATTTTCTTGTGTTTTATTGGAGATAAAAGTTCACGTAAGTACAGCTAAATGTTTTTAGGTTTCGGCCGTTTGAACAACTTAATTTCTCCCGCCGTTAACATACGGTAGGTAGCGGATTGCGGCTTAGACCTCAGATCGCTACCTACTGGACGTTGAAGACGTTAGAAAATGGGGCGGGGCATGCATTTCAAATGGCCGCAAGCTACGTGCAGATCGCGCCTGTGTGGGAAAGACTTAAAGCGTAGACTATAATGTCATCTACCAGAATTTTAAAAATCGCCCAATTACTTTTTGATTAAATCTAAACATTAATAACACTGTAGAACACTTTTCTTAGTGTTATACCGTACTTAGGGACTATGGATAATGATTAATAATACAAAATATAGGCATATAACATTATTAAAATAATTAGTTCTTTGCTTATTGATTTGTCAGACAATGATTAGTATTACTGGCTGATAAATCAATAAGCAAACTCATAGGAGTCAGTTGAATAATTGTTTTCAATTTCGCACGAAAGTTTCCGAAGTATTCTTCAAATTAGCAATGTTTCTAATTTAACTTTTAGGACATACCTATAAAACTTTTAACTTAAGCTTTGAAACCTCATCACCTCACACATGCAGTGCAGTAAACCCGAGACTGTTGGCAGTAGAATGTTTATTCACCGTAAATACCAAACTACTGAGTGCATTTCGGTCTTAAGTGGAACAACGCTGAGCTAGCATTTTCGTATTGATAAGGCTAGTTAAATGGACGGAGAGATGCCGTTTCATATAAATTATTATTGCAATACACTTGTACGGTTTAACACAGAGACACGTGGTAGAAATTAGTGTATTTAACTGAATAATAAATTAATGGAACACGTCCCAAGTAGTGTTATTAAAACTAGGAAAGGATACTCTTCAAGATTTGATCTAATAATTGTAATATTAACTGTATTAGCCTATTTCTTTTGTGTAATTCTTTTTTTTTGCAAGAAAGAACATTTATCTTATCTTATCTAAAATGTCCCAGTCGGCGATATTTCCGTTAACATTTTGTAATTTCGTCACAATGTAAGTGCGCCTCTGGCGGATAAGCACAACTTTACCCGCCGCCATTTTGTCTTTTTTTTCCACTTTCCTATAAATTTCCTCTGAGCACATTACAAAACTGTATGGTCGAACAAAAAGAAAGGTGTACAGGAGAATTTATAAAGTGTAGATTACCGCAAAAACTACTTGGTCTATTGCAAAAACTCTTTCAATGTTAGATAGATAAAAATGTATGACCTTAAATTTTTGTAGACAATAGGATCGTGGACCTGCTGGGAACGAGCCAGTTAAATCTATATAACTGTAGAAGAATTATTAAATTCGGTCCAGTAGTTTTCGAGAAAATCTTAACCTTATTGAGGCCCCTGTATACTTATCTCTGTCTTCGATTGTACTATTTTTGTTTCTTAAATGTCACTTTGAAACCCCTTCATTGTAAGCTGTTTACACTTGTAAGCTGCTGTCGGACAGACTGTCGGATAATACTCGCTTATCTTGCAAGTGGAATCGCGGCCTTTGAATAAGAATATCTTTACAAAACGCAATAACTCCCCATCTGGTAGTGTATTATGTTTATTCGTCATAAAACCGTCGCCGGCGTCTAGTGCAGAGTCTTGGGCACTGACTCCATCGTAAACTAACTTTGTTTGCAGTTTTTGGTGTGCACTTGTACGTGATTGTACTCGCGAAGTATTTACAACTTTTGTTAGCGAATGTACAGGATCAAGATGGTGATAAATGTACAGAATAATAATAGAGATTAGAAATGCCAAGTGAGCAGTACGGTGAAGACACTGCATTGATGAGACATATTATATTTATCGATTTCCGTTGTGACATTTCTAACCTACATTATACTGTTCCGACTACAAAGTATGTCACAAGCTTGGTCACAAATTAAATGGGGCTTAGTTTTCAATAAAATGCAAAAGAATGAACAATATTAAGTTTGTTATATTAGGTAAGTTACTTCTTAACGAAATTGTAAACAAAATTTAATATGAATGACCCAAATGGACGGTTGATTGTCAAGGAGACTGGATCAAAGAGATGAGAATCTCGTTGAATGCTACGCCTTAGGAGAGGCCTATGTCCAGCAGTGGATTGAAACATGATGATGTGATATGAATATTACTAACCATAAAATCCATTCCAAATGACCCATACGTTTCTATACAGCCCTGAGTAGATACATTTCCCGCTCTAAATTCAATACCGCGTCAAGCGCCTAGCAATAAATATAAAAATCTTTACAATTTCTCTCATAGGAAATTGACTCCCAGTCTATCGTGCTTAATGGACCCTGAGGAAGGCTCTATTAGCTCTGCGATGGCTTCAGATTTATGGCTCGATCTCTTCGTCTATGAAACATTTTCAGCGAAACGTGTCCGATATAAAATCTTTCTGAACTTGTGGCTGAAACACTGTTTATTCCAATATAAAATATTTTCGCAATACACGAAGGAACAAACTAAGGAACATTTCATCTCTTTATTGAATATGGATAACCATTAAGTGTAAAAGTAATCATCATAAACCCATGCCTGCTTCCCGTTTCATCAACTTCCATCTGCTCCGATCCTGGTATACAACTCTCGCTTCATCTACATTCATCAATGTCTTCATACATGCTCGTCGGTTTGTTGTATGCCGCATTTGACCCTTTGTTAAACATCGTCAATCTGGTCGACATACGTCCTAATCACCATCCGCTCGTATCAGCCCACTGCTGGACGTCTGACGCCTCTCACAAAGCACACCACTCAACCCGATTCTCGGCCTTTTGCATCCAGTCGCATCAGTCGATTCTGTCATGGCCACCAAGTTCTAAACACAACTGTCACTGTTACTTAAACGCTACATCGTTCATCGCGGTGTGGGAGGCATCTTAACTAAACGTTTAAATTTAGCATGGGCACTCGCGGAATCGACTCAAAAGTATGGACAACATCAGATAAATGGTAACACTTGCAGTACGATTTTAGCTCTTACGACGCAGATAATAAGAACGGTCCAAAGTCCAAAGTGTTACACTTGATCTTCTGTTAGCTTATTAAAAAATCCAAAGTCTGCAGTGAACCAGAAACGCCTTATAAACAGGTGTCTTTGGCAACGCCGTCAGGTGACTCTTTGCTCACCATTTGCATAAAAAATTCAAACATTTAAAATGTAAGTACAAAGCATATTTGCTAAAAATTTTCCTCATATCAGTATACAACCACGCATAATGCTCACAGCGGGTGCGATTCATATTAATGCGTGCTATTAGCGAACCGTTCGATAAATCCCCCGGGCGATAGAATAGCGATTTGTACGTATCGAACGCTACCCTTTGATGCATGGCGGACGCGTGCCTCTGCGAGCATATAGCGCTTTCCGTGGTTTATGTGCTAGCCATCCATCAGGTGGTGCATCTTTGGTGGTTTATTTTAAAAGGTTGGCATCACAGAATATATTATATGCTACAAACAATATTGCTATATTCGTGCAACAATAATATATCAGGTTTTCATTGCGTATGTACTCAGTAGTTTGACTTTAATGTACGTAAATGTAGAATCACTTATTTAAGTGCATAATCCCTTAATGTGTTATTTAATTATAATAATACTTAATCATTTTTAAGATTTACTGAAAATATTACGTTGTATTAAGCAAAATTGAATCAATTCAATCACGTAAACCGTAACAAAAGTTGTCGTTTTAAAAGAAACACTACGGGTTTTGTTAAGTTACATTACTCATCATCAATAAACAAGTATGTTGTACACACCAATAGAAAAGTATTGTAGCGTTTGTTAGCTTTTTATTTTCCCAACTAAACGCGTACCCTTTGAAACTTGATAACAATTCGTAGCGCCTCATTATCAAATCCATTCGTCTTTTCAATAATGATGTGTGTTCTCAGAACTCCTGAGGCTTTAACAATATGGCTGCAACAATCAAACACTGTCATTTCGAACGGTTTAAACAACCGTAACCGTTGTGGGTTTCCACCGATTTTTCGTTTTTTTTTTCGCGGCGCCTTTGAGGAAACTCGCTTTGTTTCGTGGCCATTGTTCCGTGCTTGTTTATTTTTTTAACGTTTTTGTCTCGTGTCGTGTCGACTGCTATTCATTAGTGGCGTTCGCGTTCTTAGGGGTGAAATTGTAAGTGGTTGCGAGTTTGGGTGGTTATTCGTAATTTTGTTAATGGAGAACGAGTGTAGAATAGGTCCTGTAATTGTTGCACAGCCCAAAGCACATCAAGTGTAACTCTTTGAACCGTTCTTATTATTTGAGTCGTAAGAGTTGAAATCGTACTGCAAGTGTTATCATTGATCTGCTGCCGTTCGTACATAATTCAATCATAAAATTACCATTGTATGTTGTTAGTTGACGCAAGTATGTCCAGAGGAAATGACTCTGAAACCATTGATTAAATTGGTAAAACTTCCATTCAACCACTTAACAACCACGAATCAACTGAAAGCATTCACCATTAAAGCAGTATTAATGACGCCAAACTCACAGCACTGGTCCTATTTACCTTAACTACTCTCATTCCTTTACACTTTAATCAAACAATAACAATTTTTATCCCAGAAGACGAGGCAGGGTGTAATGTTCAAGTAAACGTTAGTGAACCAACATCAGGGACAGAAGAACTTACTAAGCGCTATTTCACAACAGGAAACTAAGCGTTCATGACTATATGCTAGTATCAGTATCACATAAACCGTAGGATAGGTCCTTAATAAGCTTACTTTAAGGTCGTCATGGTACGACAAAACAAAGTATTATTGAAGTAATCCTGCTATAAGAGTTCATGGTAAGGAGGCTGTGCTTTACTTTAAGCAGTTGGACCCGGTTGCCGTCTTTCGATAGCAGTCGTTATGTCAGAGGCCTAAGAACGCCTTGAACAACTCTGACAACAGATTTGGCAACACGAAAAGAAGAAGACGAGGCTTTTGAGCCTATACTACGGTTTATGTGATCCTGATACTAGCATATAGTCATAAACGCTTAGTTTGCTGATGTGAAATAGCGCTTTGTAAGTTCTTTTTCATCTGAGCCTTTTTGTGCCCAGCCCGGGTACAAAAAGGCTCAGATGAAAAAGTCACTTGTGGTCCATATCGGTACAGACCTTGCCTTACCGTGTACGATCAACTCGATATAAAAACCTCGTTAAATACTAAATTACCTAATAAAAATATCCCAGCAAATGATTCCATTTTCAATTACGTCAAGTCTAGCCCAAAAAGGCAATTTCCCATGGCTTAATCCACTGTCGAGACGTAACAAAACAAGTAGAAAAAAATCCCCCCTATAATTCGCAGGATATTTCCCCACTCTACCCAATTTGGTTGGCTTTTTTCTTGCACAAATTACGCTGCTGACTTCCGTCGTGTACGCAAACATGTGATTGGACCCGTTCAGATTTGGGGACCTCGTTGTTTACGAGAAAGGGGTTGGGACAGTATGTGAGCCTTTTGGTAGTAAATTCATCACAGTTTAGAAACCAGAGGAGTTGAAGAGCTTTATTCACGTTTCTCTTAAAGCATTCCACCTTATTATCAGCCCGTAGCGGTCCATTGCTGGAGGTAGGTCTCTCAATGGCGAGAGATATAATATAGATAATAACGATTTTCAGCTCTTTACATCCAGTCTCTGCCTTTCGAAGCGCAAAATAAAGAATAAGAGGGGTATTCAAGAACTGTTTTTATGTAAAGTCCTCTGAGTTGAAGATACCTCTGCGAAAGACACAGTTAGTCATGAAAATTCAGTTTATTAGGAAAAGATAAATATTCTTTATTGAACAAAAGAAAGCATATAATACAGACAACCTTTGGGTAGAGAATTCAGCGGATGAATATGTAGCTTGTTGATCAATATTAAATACCATCATTAAAGCCCATCACACACAACGAAGATAATATATATTATAGAGTAAAGCTCTAAAATACAGGGGTCTCGACACCCTTTACAACTTTGTTGCTTTTGGTGTCGAGACCCTCGGCCCGTGGGGTCCCGGCGCTTGGTCGCTTTATAAAGAGCATAGCAAACGAGTAGAGTAGATGCCACTGGTGACCCAAGAGCTGGCAGCTACCTCGCTCAACGGATTAGCATCGCGATCCAGCGAGGTAACGCTGCCAGTGTCTTGGGTACTCGTAACTAAATTTTTTTTAAATAGTTTAGATTAGGTTTTTTAAATATTGAATGGTTCTTTTTATATTTTATATTGTACCTTTTTGAAATAAATTATAGCGACTAATACTATATAGATATTATCTTAAACGACCACACACAGGTAAGATACACATAGATTGCCTTACACGTCAAATCATCAAACGGAAGTTCAACATTTGAGCATTATAGAAGTGGAGTTTTTCAATAAATCACATTACACCACCATGATATACTTACCCAACTTTCCCAAACTTAGAACATGCATGGATACAGAGACGTGTATGTAAAATAAATAAGTTCCTTTATACATACATTTGTGTAACATATTTTGAACAGCGATCGACCCAGCGCACTCGAACTTTCGATAACTCATTTTACATAATAAGAAAGTAACATCACTTTTCCACTCGCTCGGAGGCATAGGAGCGCTCGGGAAAAGCTATCGGTAGATCTATATGTATATCAGTAGATACGAGTGAGTACACATATAAGAAAGATATAGTATCTATATTATTTGACAATGCACAGTCATATATCTACATATAAGTACCTAAACTAAACGCATACTTACGGTCAGCGCAGCCCGACGGAGCGGCGGTTAATTTAGTAACAATTTGAATTTTATTTACTTCAACATACGATATATTGAGACCATCCACGCAACTCCGAGCGCTGTCACGCGCAGCTCTCACTTCGCTATACCGATTACAGGCAGTTGCAGTAAGTAAAGTTTAATTCAACTAAATTAGTCGCTTCACTGCCGCTCCGCCGGTCTGCGCTAACCCTTATGCGAGCCGAACGTGACGAACCGACCAAAACGAATTTTAGAATTGCAGCGTGACATTTTGACAGATATCCCGTCAGTACTATTGCCGTGACTAGTAAGATTTCTCTAGCGATTACGTAAAAAGATTACGTACGGACAATGGTAACACTTGTAGTACGATTTTAAATCTTAGGACGCAGATAATAAGAACGGCCCAAAGTCCGAAGTTAGCTGTACAAGATTCGTAATTAATACGATTTTACTTGCGCTACTGATTGCTAAGGAATCCATCATCTAATGCCTGATTTTGTAAAAGACAAATCGAATTAAACTTTTTTTAAAGTGACAGTGTTGCTCGTACAAATAAACACTACTTAAAAGTTAAACGCGGTTTACGCCATAGTTTGATTTAAAGTTCATTTTGAAGTTGTTGAGTGAGACACTTAAATTTTTGGCTGGTATTCCGCTAAATGTGTATAGTTTCAATTTTGGAAAACTTCGCAGTCCAGTAGACCCTATTCATGAAACGTCTCATTAATACAAGCATCCAGTGCATTGCATTATAATAATACAAAGCTGAGAGGAACCCTACCCTCAATCCATACAGAAATATAAAGGAGTATCGCCATTATCCGTTTTATCGCACCTTTATGTACCTACAAAGAAACTCGTATGAATAATGGTGAGCGCATGCACGTCAGACAGAACTAAGATATAAATCTTTCAATAATCGATGTTTCTCGGATGTTTATTTATTGCTTTGTTGCCATAGAGGAGAAGTATTTATGGGAGACCGCTTAAGGCCGATAGTCACAGACATTTAGAATGAACTTAAGACAATAAAAGACTTGAAGGATGTATTTTTATGGTCTTAAGTTTTGATACACAGTGAACTACACTGAGAAGCGTTAATTTTGCAGTCCAGCTGTTTTATTACCATCATTTACAATTAAACTATTTGTGACATTGTAATGGTTGTACAGTTTAAAACAGAGATAAGTATACAGGGGTCTTCAATAAGGTTGAGATTTTCTCAAAAACTACTGGACTGAATTTAATAATTCTTTTACAGTTACATAGTTTTAACTTTTATCAATCGAAAAGTGAAAGAAATTTTGCAATAGGTCAAGTAGTTTTTGAGAAAATCTCAACCTTAAAAACTCTCCTGTACACCTTTCTCTGTGTTCCACCGTACATAATGGAGTAAAAAGAAATACTTAAAATATAATATTTTTATTTAATGTTTTTTTGCAAATGGTGGTACTATTTTTTTACCCAATGACCTGCTTTTTATGGCAACAGCCAATAATAACAACTATATATATATAGGTAAGTTAAACGTTCCAGTACTAAGTCCTTAACGTTTTCTTTAATCTGTATAGATGCTCGAGTATCGAGATCTCGGCTGAATTTTTTCTCAATAATAACAATGGGGATGATTTATAGGGGTGTGCCTGTGGAAAGTGTATCGAGCTCGCGATGAACCTTTGTATCTGCAGGTCTATATTCCGGCTTTGTGTTCTTGTTTTATGTTTATTTCCGTTCATAGTTCTCTCGTACTCATCGAAGGTGATATGAATAGAATAGTTATGTTCACATTTGCTGTTCGAATCGACAACCCTAATTTGACAACATGGAATGAATATGCCTTTGCAAATTAATAGTATTAGTTATTGTAATCAGACCTCGGATTTGTCAAGCCACGAAAGGGATAAAAATAAAAACCAAATGCTTTCATTACCGCAACTTATCTCGCATTTAAGGCACATATTTAATTAAGGCGCTGACATGAGCCAACTAGCGCCGCCAATCTTTAAAAAATCATATCTTCCAATATAATCAATTTTATTAAAAAAGCTACGTTCACATTGTTTATTGCTATAAATATTATTTTTTAAATGCTTATTTGTAACGTGATTCAATGTAGGTAAGTTGTAGTTCATAAATGTGCCAGAAACGGCCGTTTTTCGCAATTATGTGAACTACAACTTACCTACATCGCATCACGTTACAAACTGCTTGCTTTTTTAATAAAATTGATTATATTGGAAGATATGATTTTTTAAAGATTGGCGGCGCTAGTTGGCTCTAGGAAGGCTCTTAATAATCTCACTCTATTAATCATTCGTGGTAAGACAAATCGGATGCTTGAAAATTAAGATATATTATGTTTGTTTTTAAATATTACGGCTTGTAGCGATAAATGTGACTTAAAATTGGCCGTTGGTTTAAGAATTTTCGCTATATAAAATCGGTGGTTAACCAACTGTCAAATAAAGCCACTGTTTAGCAATTTTATCGCTACTTACCTTGAAGTTCTTAATTATATTTTTATATTTAAGATTTAGCATGTAAGTAACCGCTAAACCATGTCACAACTAAACTTCAAACCAAATAAAAGCAAAAATACGACAACCGCTCGCGTCTTAAAACCAAACTATTCCAACAGACGAAGAAGTCGAGATTGAAGACACCGTGGCACCTGAATTAGTGACGCAATACAGACTCGTTATGCCTACCGTGAACTCCAGTGCGAATGTATATATACAATATTTAACACGTAAGTATATACTTGTGACAAAATAATTACATACACTTTCTGTTTCAGAATCGGCGATAAGTAACTGGTAAAATATTCTTGTTAGTTTATGTGGTTTTATGTGTGGTGTCACTTATTCTATCGGTTGCCCTCTATTACATATCGATCTGGTTTAAACCGCTGCAAATAAAAATTTGTATAAATTACACTAAATATGTATGTGTGTAGTCTATTTCAAGATTTACCTAAGTATTGCTAGATAAATTGATAAAAAAATATCTTCACAGAGAACCTAGTTAAGTTAGCAATAAAGCACCTCGATCGAAACGAAAGGTGAATGTCAAATCCCGGCCACATGAACCGATAACCGATATTTCCGTAACAGTGTAACTTAACAGTATGAAATGTTATTTAATGGTGTTTTTTTTCAATAACCGCTGAAGTCTGATCGAATTTGGTCGCGCCATTTTGGAGGACTGCGTCTATAGTTTCTGTAAGTTATAAGCCTGATTTTAATTGCACCTGCAAATCGTTCCAATATGTAAATCGGATGCATATTTAAATGGCAATACAATAAATTGTCCACAGTTTAAATCGCGTGCACTTCTATTCGAGCCGCAAAACCGGTTTTGGGCGGATACTTCCAGATTATTGTCATAAATTGCCTATACGCGGATATTCGACGTAACGTATGGACGTTTCGATTAACGTTATATTGGGGAGTATAATCGAATGCCAAATTAAACTCGTTACAAAGTCGATTAACCATTGTAACGATATTTGTTTTAAAAGTTTTTTTTTGTTTACAGTAATCATTACCGAAGTTCTGCGCAATTTGTTATAGAATATTTTTGTTTAAACTTAAAAGATTCATAACATTCAGGCCTTTTGTTTTTTCAACAAAGTTTCAATCAAAAGGTCCATAGCGTAATATAAAACTTGAATCAACAGTATTACCGTTTCGGTTATTTTTATAACCAGATCGATACCGCATGGCTGAATAACGATTGCTCGTAATTGATTTTGACATTGTCCTTTGTCATCAGCCGATGGAATTTTACATCCGGTTTTGGAGTTTTCACGAAAACTTCTATGCTTTTCTCATATTATGGGAAATAACATTTTTCATTTAATCGCATAGAAAGTTTTAAAAAAGGAACTAATGTTACCTACATTACTACAATCTCTTCAATAATAGTAAAATAAAGGACACTTTTATACGAGGTCACAAAAACCAGTTACCGATTTTGGTTACCAATCAGTTTCCTTATTGTCTGTGCAAGTGTAAATTAATTAAACCCGATAATTAATACATACAATATATTTTGTAATAAATGACTTAATTTAGAATATCTGACATTAGTATCAGATCGATGGATATTTAATTAAAATGAAATCATGACAATATTTAACAACACATTTGCTATATCATGTTAATTTCAGTAAATTGTTCCCGTGACTATTTTATGACCGCTAATTTATAATTGGTTTTAAAACTCCTTAAAAAATACGCGGCTGTTTGGGTCTAGTTGGTTGGATTTAAATTTTTATGGCGTACACAATATGAACGGTACAAAGTATAGTGTTCTACCACTTGATATGCTGTCGATTGTACGAATGGCGGTGGATAAAAAAGATTTATTTTTTATTGGAATGCGTGTATTTCACGTCGTCGGACTGACGTGGCTTCAATCCCCCATACATTTAATACGTGACCATTGGAGTCCGCCGACGAATAAACATCCCTCACACTTTTTCCTCTTTGCGTCACGCATGACGGGATTACTTCAATGCCGGCAAATTGTACTTGGACTATAATTTAACAGTCGATAATTGCTGTAGTTTGATTAATATTGCTTTGGATCTAGATTTTAGTTGAACGTATTTCACCAGTTCCAATTACCTTTCACCCGCCAATTTAGCTGAAGTGGACAAAAACAAAATGATTTGGTTTCAATGAAAAATTTGCTTTGGGACTGTCGCCATAATTGGACAGTGCGCGGTCATTAAAAGTCTACAACGCGCGGATATAAATGGCGTTTTTATTTCCAGTCTGGGACTTTGAAGCTAAATTCTCGTATTTGAAATAGGTACCTATACACTTTATTTTAATGATTTCTTTTTTCGCGCTTACGCCAACGGTAATTAATCGATTATTATTAATTAGATTAAGTATTCATTATAATTAGATGTGATTCTGTCGCGGCTACCAAATCTAAATCTAAACATAACTCACTCGTAAATGCTACATCTCGCAAGAGTGAGCGGAGCGGAATCGCTTCAACTAACCGAGTATATTTAGGCTGTGACAAACTTGTACTTATGGATATGCAAACGATACATTACCAAGATCGATAGATTGGTAATATCGATTGAATCACGCGAACTATTTTTCTAAGTGATTCTGAATTTAATTGATACATCGCATAATGTCTGGTAAAAAATCGATGTTTTCAGGCCGCTATTTTAGGCATCTATGTTTTTCTTTACAAATGTACCATTCCTACATATTCTTATGTAGATTTTTTTATTAATAAAAGACCTATAAAGTAGAAGTCACGTTTTATTCAGTCTCCTGTAATCTCGGACCGCCCTGACCGTGGCCTGCGGTGTCCAATTCATGAATATATTAACTCCTGACAGCCTCCAAAAATAAATACGTAACTGGCATTCGTTTATTAACGTCACATCGATTTTCTGCCCTAGGGATGACCCCATATATAGAACTAAAGGGGATTTAATTTTCTAGTTCAGAAATCAAACGCTCCCCGCGGCCGTCCAGTGTCTTTTTGAGACTGTCCTTATTTTTGTTACGGTTCGATCGTTTTCCGGTCTTTTCCGGTTTTGGGTGGTTGTTTAGTCAAGTTCAGTGTTACCAAAGTTACGGTAAATTACCCGTAAATGGAATTGGGACAAAGAAATCAAAATTATATAAGTAAATAAACCTTGATTGAAAGTTAAATAAACACACAGAAAAACAAAGAGTTAGGTAATTTTGAGGCATCGGCATGTATGAACAAAAAAAACTGAACATGCATAGTATACATTTGTCATTAAATATAGTCAGCAGTAGTAAGTAATGAATATCGTTTTTCTTGTATAATTTTCGATCGTATTTATTCACGACATTATCATTTCTATGTATTAGAACCCAATTTGTGATAATCACCACGCCTGACAGATGGCTCAGTATTTATTGTCTTATTTCTCTCTTCTTCTTCTTCTTAGCCATTCTCTACCCGTCTGGTGTAGGCCTCCTTCAAATTTCTCCACTCTCGTCTATTTTGCGCCACTTGGATCCACTTCGAACCGGCTGCTCTTCGAATGTCATCTCGCCATCTCTTCTGTGGCCTCCCTGTACGACGTTTTTCTCCCCACGGCCTCCACTCAACTACTGCCTTACACCGGGAGTCTTGCTTGCGTGCCACGTGACCAGCCCATTCCCACTTCAGCTTTGCTACTCATTATATATATGTATATAGTCTTATTTAAACGTCTTAAACACAAATCCTGGCAACACTAGTCCTACCCAACTCCACAGACCATAATTGTATCGCAACTGAGCGCATTTTTCCGCAAGATAATGCTATTAATCTCCGCGTCGTAATGAAAATGTACCGGGTTTCCGGGTCGTAATACTCGTATACCCGGGTACTATTCACCCACCGAATTCATTCAGCCACCATTCCCTGTGTCACCACGAACTCGCTTGTAAAGTCCACCGCGACCACAGTAAAGAGCTGTACAGTATTTACCCAGAACACATCGCTTATAATTATAATATAATTTTAAAAAACTTAGAAAGAACTAAAATGACAATGCCAGATTTTGCCCCACCATCAACCGCATGATGAACAAGATAACGAATAAATGTAAAAATATCTCCGTTTTTTTATTAAAATTATTGGTTTAAAATAAAGTTTTGTACAACATGCGAGTCGAAACAAAATGATAGGCCAATGGCAAGCTTCAATGGTCTCGTAGTTTTGTAGGTGGGTCAAAGCTCCATTAAAAATGTGGCAATGTCATTTTACATATTTTGGACATAAACTAGGAACGACAAATGCAGAGTCCTTCAAGTTATTATACAAAGATGGTTGAAAGAACATGACTGTTTAGCTGCAGAGAAAGGCGTCACAAAAAATTATTAATGCAATACTTTATTGTTGAAATGTGATCGATATTGATAAATAAAAGTTTTATAATTAAAATTGATAATTAAAACGTCCAAAAAAAGTAAATGATATTGTGTCTATTACGTGCAGTCTCCCTACTGTTCATGAATATAATGTGTCCCTAACTTTGCAATGTGACTTTCCAAGTAAGAAATTAAATTCACGTTTACGTCTATTACTTTCCAACAACTACATACACACATGTACGGTATGTCGAGTGTGGGATAATTTGGTCGGGTTCCGCCTCAAGATTTCTTTAATTTATTCATAGATGAAAATTGGATCGGTATTCACGGAGCCCGTAACGAGTGCTCTAGTGGCCGGTTAAGTAGCCTTATGAATAGAGTTGCTATCCGGATCAAATCGGTAATGACCGGATTTTGAAAAGGCAGCGAATTCATGCTCTAATAGGGGGTTGAGTTTTGTTATTTTTGCTCGGTTTGCTAAGTTTTTTAGTTTCAGTAATACGAGTACTTAACTGAAACTAAAAAAACTAACGAAATTTTATATTGATAAGTAAGTATATTTTTAATGATAAATGGGGAAAAAAATTATATGGAGACAAAATTTATCTGGGTACGAATCACGATGGCTCTGTTAGAATAGAGCGTGCCACGGAATGGCGAGGTCCCAGATTCGAATCCCGGTCGTGATGAAAATTTTTCTCCATTTATCATTTAAATTTTCGTTTCGCATAGCGCATATGCAAATAAATATCAAAACAAAGTACTAAAAACCCGATGTTTTTAATTACGAATGAAAATAATATTAAAGTTTCACTATACCAAATTTGTATTATTTTCATGTACAATATAATATAAATAAAATGCATTGTTTTTGATCTTAATAAACCAGCAAGTTTAATTTAATAGTCATTCATATATTTTCTTCTTGGATTAGCATTGAAAAATTATGGCAAGCCTTCCTGCTCTATATACATAATTCATAACAATAACTTTGTCCGTCCGTCCATCCGTCCGGGTGTAGTTACAACGTATGAGTAAGGGACACCACACATTTGCATACGAATAATTATGGGTAGTTAATATTTTTTTTATTAAATTTAACGTTCGTTTAACGTATGGTTTACGTTTAGGATTTAAATGGTTGTTAAAAGCATCGTCACGCGAGGCAGTTAATTTTCTTTATTTATTTAGTTTCGCATGTTAGGGTGTGGTTTTACTGATCCGAGAAGCGGTGAGACTCTGGCTACGAACGTGCTACGTCAAATGTAACACTCCACATGTTACACTTGACGTAGCACTCTATGCGACCGTAATACGGCATAGTTTACAATTATGTGTAGATTGATGTGCTACGACGTAGCAAATCAGACTCATTTAAAGACCTGCGTGTGTAGCCTCGTAGCATGTTATTGCATTGTAAATCGTAGCTTGGAAAATCTGCCTTGTTGTCAGCACTAAAAGCAAAATAAAATGGTATTATAGTCCGACCGCAAGCGCTGTACCGCGCCTTGGGTGGCGATATACGTACGGGGGGGGGGGGGGGGGGGGGGGACACGAGCGAGTGCGAGAGAGAGCGGATGACGAAATGACAGAGTGAGCTGCACCATCTCCGCGTCTTGCCGCGCAGCTAACGATTTCGGTCAGACTATAAAACACTCCGCTATCCGCTCCGCGTTGATCTACAAAACACACCCTATACAAATTTACGTTTTTTTTTATTTTGTTTCATATTACGTCATCTTAAAGACCATGTCACTAACAAAACATGTTTTTCTGTGTGTGCAGATCCCCCTGAGATCACCATCCGGCCACGAAACCTGCAGGTCCGGGCCAACGGCATAGCTGCCTTCTACTGCGCGGCCAGAGGAGACCCTATCCCTAATATCCAGTGGCGAAAGAACGGAAAACGAGTATCTAGTAAGTACTTTACATATTACTTACTTCACTGGCTCATTGGTACAAGCCCAAGGGTCACTGCGACCTCAAAGGTCTATTGTGACTGCGCACCGAGTTCTTATATCTCGCTCCCAAGACCAACGTCTTTCAGGAATCGTATCATGCACTTGGGCGAGAGAGTTTTTATATCCTCATGTGGCATTATGTGTCCACCAAAGGCTCAGCTTCTGTAATAACATTAATGACATGGTAAAGAATAGTAGATAACATTTACAGAGATTAGTTTTAAACATCAGTCAAATAAACCATTCGAAACCTTGAACCCAAAACGTACTCAAATGAGCATTGTACACCTTTCAAAGTACCAACCTAAAAGACGTAATGTAAAATTTTACAGCTCCGCGTCTGAAAGCTCTACCTTGGATACAGTGTATTGAACTTACAGTAGAACCACTGCTGTGGTAACATTTATTGTTTACATAATTCCCGGAGTCGCCAGCCGTGAACAATAATTTGATCCATTGGCTCACTTTGGTAGCTGCTGATTTATATCCGGCACGGGTCGTTGCTATCTAGGGCATTTGCCGTAGCCGTCTAGTCATAATTATTATGTTATGTATTGACATATGATTTAAAAATATATTATTAATATATTGAGTATTGAGTATAAAAGAATGGCCTATTCCATCGCACATCCTGGAAAAATATATTAGTGCCGCTTTTATATTATCCATAGGTATTAGGTTCCGCCTACTGTTAGCAACTTATTTTCATATTTGAGTGCATTTTTTCAAAACTCATTAATATTGTAAATCCTTTTGCAACTTAGCAGCAGTTATGACTGCTATTAAAAAGAAAATACCAACCGGCACGGGACGCGATGCCAAAATAAAAAGACAAATAGACATCGACTGACAATTTAGTTAAGACAACGCCATCTGTTATCAACATCGTAAATTAAAATTATAAAAAGTAATCCTACTGTACGATACTTGTGCTGTGGTGGCGTTGCATGTCAATAGCAGCTTTTAAAGCAGACTTTGGAGTATAAAGTCGGCGACTACTCGGAAGCAGTATAAACGACAAACTCGAGCGGTCTGAGAGCCAGTGCCTGGGAAATTGTGTTTTTTTATTACTATAGGAAATGGAACCTTTTCGAGAAAATAGCAATTTCAGTCGAATTTCTATACACAAAGAAGGTATTAGGTGTCAATAAGGCACTGACGATGTTGCTTCTATGACATTATTAATATTTAGGTTTTCAAAATATTGAATAGCTAGTATGGAACTGGATTTTCAACCTGGGAGTTATTTATGGCTCGAACTTGCACGAAAAATATTCTTCAAATTAATAATAAATAAATTGTCACACAAACTAGGATTCCCTGGGGTCCGTAACTTAATTTCGAGAGACTATGTTCGATGAATGGAATATCGACTGAACGATTGTGCGAAAAGAGTTTATTGCGAAACAACTTATTGTCGCCAAACGCTGCCGACGACTCAACGATTCTTTATTTTATTAATGGACTCGACAGTTCGTCATTTGCCAATGTCATGTTACAGAAAATTCAATATATAATAGTGTTCTATCTTCCTCCAGGGGAGTCGCAGTAGCGTCTTCACCCTGGGTAGCCGCGTCTTCATGTCTTCATCCAAAGGAGACGCCGTAGCGTCATCACTCTGAACGAAGCAGCTCGACAGTCACGTTCACTCCCGAGCTTGTAGCGGGAACTCTTGATAAAAGCTTGAAACCCCAGATCTTGCTCAAAATATCCAACAAATTCACCGTACTGTCACTCGCGAACATTTTCTGATTAATTTAACTTGATATTAATCTCAAAATAACCACTGTAGACAATAAAACAAAAATTATCAAATAATTTTGCAACCGTCGTTTCCCGCCATTTTCAAGAGAATCTCTGAACGATTCTTATCTGTGCTATGGGTTCTGAGTCCCATAGCCACACACACACACATAGAAAATATCACAAACTACACCCAGACTCAGAAAGTGCCAACTTCACTTGGCTATTCGTATTTGTCACAATTGCCATGTGTGGTTGATATGCTTGACAAAATATTCGTCTTATTTGTATGTAGGTACAGTCGAAGTTTCATTAGTTTTTGCGTGAAAGAGCAACAAAGATCCATAAATCCATACAAACTTTCGCGTGTATATATTAGTGGGTTCACTGTATTGCGGAGAAAAACATGATTTGATGTTCAAATATAATAGTAGGTACGCCAACAGCACACAAGTGTAACACTTTGGACTTTGGACCGTTCTTATTGTCTGCGTCATAAGAGTTGAAATCGTACTGCAAGTGTTACCATTGATCTGCTGTCGACTGTACGTCAAGTATTTTATGGCGGCACTTCACGTGGCTATTCGTATTTGTCATAATTGCCATGTGCGGTTGATATGCTTGACAAAATATTCGTCTTATTTGTAGGTATGTACGTCAAGTATTTGACAAATACGACAAACACCCAATAGCGAATACGAATAGCCAAGTGAAGTGCCACCATTAGGTACAATACCTTCCCAACTGGAAATTGAACCCAGGAACCCATGGACAGAAGGCCAGCGCTCTACCAACTAGACTGGGAGGTCCTCAAAGGTCTTTAATATTTAGGGTTGCCTAAACTTTGCGAGTTTCTTTGACAATATCATAAAAGCATAGAAATAACCAAACAATACTTATAAATTCTACACCAAACTGTCTAACTATAACTAAGTGTATAACACGTAGGGCCGAAGTGTCAAACTATCAAAGGAGACAACGGCGATAATTCAAAGAAAGACGAAAATATCTTATAAGGAAAAGTTTTCCCTTACGCATTTTTGATAGGCGTGCTGTATTGTTAGTTTTTGATGTGTGGTGGGAGGGTGCTGGGGAATACTAGCTCTTGTGTGCGGCTTCTTCTGAATCATAATGTCATAGCATATCTCTTTATTGCAACTAAATACATTACGTCGTACATTTTTCCACGTCAACATTTATTTGAATTTACATTTGCACCATCTTGCAGTGAAAAGGTGTCAACGCTAAGGAGAAAGTGTCAAATGACATTGCCACATTTCAATGGAGCTTTGCCCCACCTACAAAACCACGTGACCATTTAAGCTGTACCTATCATTTTGTTGGGGACTTATTACAGGTTTCATATTGCATAATCATAATCAGTATCATTTTCTACTACTCTCGCAACTCCTATAGAAGAATAATAAAAACAATGAATAATTCGCTTCGATTTCTTACTATTTTCTGAATTCTTAATTAAGCTGTTTTTTTCGATTCGCTTGATGTACAAAACTTTATTTTAAACCAATAATTTTAATAAAAAGCGGAGATATTTTTACATTTATTCGTTATCTTGTACATCATGCGGTTGATGGTGGGGCATAATCTAGCATTGTCATTTTGTACACGACATAAAAGAGTCTTAGGGCCGACGTACAACGCCACGGCGCGGCGCCGTGCCGTCGCATGGCGCGGCGTGTCACGGCGTCCGCCCCGGCACCGTCTACCGGTTTGAACTTAGGTTTGAACAAAAACACTGGATCTCACTGAACGTTGGTTTTAATAGAAAATTAGTATAAATACAAAATGTAGAAATGACCGATGCACATGACGGCTTGCGAATGTCTCTCTGAGGCAAACTGGTTGTAGGTCCCGCCCGTCACCCCTGCGGGGGCCTTCTGACACATCTACATTACAGGCTCGTACAATTTTCAATAACTAAATAACTACATAATTATTCAGAATTTTTTATGCATTCTGCCATGCTCGGCGAACAATTTAAACGGTGGGCTGTATACTGTGAAATCGCTTTTGCCATTGGACATTGTTACTTGTATCTGCTTGTATAGATATAAAAGTCTATAAAAGTTCAACAATTCTGTTTTGTATTGTATAAGTACCTTCGTTCTAATCGGGCGTTCCAAACAGCGAGTTGCCGGAGGCTGCTATATTCATCCGACCTGACCTATTGGTAAATGTTCCGAGTTTAGTTGTCCGGGAATATTCAGCTGGATTTCATAATATTTGGACGCAATATTGTACATTCTTCTAAATAATCAAGTTGGGCATTCTCTTTTAAGACTTTAATCTTTAGGGAAACGGAGAACGGTCACCCAATATAAGTATACCGCTTATTTTGTAAACAAATATGATCGTCTAATTACCTGTTGTGATGTAACACTGAAGGAACTGATTGATCGTACCTGTTCATCATTGTGAAAATAAAATAATCCTATTTAATAATATGAAAATAACTATGCAATAATCACAGAACAGCTTAAAATGTTAGTACTGTAGGGTAGTTTTTGTTTACAAAATAAGACACTTGATTTGGGCTTCGGTTTAATTATGAAAACGCACCTTATATCCATACCGATATTTTTAATCAAAAGCTACATACAGTAAATTAAAAGCGACAAATCCCCTGACATATGTAGTTTTTGCAAAAAAATAATTGTTTTAGTCACAAACAATTAAACATCTGAAAGGACATTTCATTATCGCTAAATCATCTCGAAATAAAAAATGAACGTTTGTTGAATTTACACTAAATAAACTCCCCCTTTTTCGTAATGTCGGTTAAAATGGCATTTCTCATAACCGAAAACCATAGTGACTGGCATAGTCCATTACATCTGCCATTTTCGTCCGTGATTGAAATGTAAACCTCCGTTTTTGGCCCATAAATATCTGGACCGGTAATGACGCCTATAAGCCCGAGGCAATGAGCTGAAAAAACGTATCGTCTATCGGCCACGCACGCGAAATCCCCCCAACTTACCCCTCTTTTTAACCCCTAGCATTTTATTTACCCCGGAAACAGTGTTGCCAACTATAATTTTGGGATTCCATTTCAATTTTAAAAGTCTTTAATTATTTATTCCTAAAGTTTTATGATATTTATTAAGTAAATAACGAGATCATAAATTGTAATAGTAAATTAGTTGTCTTGTCCGGTGGCTCAGTGGTTGGGTCAAAGGACTTGCGATACGGAGGTCCCAGGTTCGATTCCCAGCCAGGGCAGCCATGTACGGTCAAAGACCAAGAAAGGTGTACAGTAGAGTTTTTAAGGTTGAGATTTTCTACAAAACTACTTGACCTATTGTAAAAATTCTTTCACTGTCAGATAGATAAAAGTTAAAACTATGTACTGTAAAAGAATTATTAAAATCGGTCCAGTGGTTCTTGAGAAAATATCAACCTTATTGAGACCCCCTGTATACTTATCTCTGTCTTCGACTGTACCAATGAGTTATCCTCGGTTTCTTCGACGGAAAAACTTACGTACATTTACCGAATGCTCTCAAAACGGTGAAGGAAAACATCGTGATGAAACCTGCATGCCGTAGAAGAAAAAAATCTAAGGGATGTTAAATCCGCCATTCCGCACTGGGCCCGCGTGGTGGATCATGCCCCAGCTCCCTCGATGTAGGGGAAGGTCTGTGCCCGAGCAGTGGGGCAATATAAATAGACTGATGCTGATGAGTTGTCTTATCACTTTGGCCCTTTTCGGCGTCGTCACGTTCTGTCCATACATTCCTATCCTGTATCCATCCATGAACAATGATGATGAGATTCACTGATCTGAGATTCTATTAGTGTTAATCTACAATGATAATATTCGAATTCCGTAACCAGCACTCATAATTCCGTGTGTTGAAAAACTTATTTCCATTAACCATTACGATTACACCATTACGAGCCATTTTTAAATTAAAAGTAAGCTTTTCTTACGTTCTGTCCCTTAGTTAATAAAAACCGGTTGGACTAATAATTCGGTCGTTTCGAACTCATCCCAATTCGCTGGATGTAAGGGGAATCCGTCAAGTTGGCAACTCTGTCCAGAGTTTTACCCCTCTAAATAGTTTCATCGCGGCCCATGAAAAATGTAATCGTGTCGATCATCCGTAGCGCGAGCGGCGGCCATAAAAGAATAATGGTGGCCATCACACCTCCCAATCTCATTTCATATTCTATCTAGCTTTATCAAAGTTATTCCCGATTTGTCCGAATGTCGCCGAGGCCTGCTATCCATCAACTGTCTCGCTGACTCGTAAATGTTCGTTTTCCCGAAGACACATTGTCGGTCAACCGGTTTTAGGGTTCCATCCGTACCTCGCACTTATAAGATGCGGCTCTGTTTGTCTATGACACCAGTAGCGCTGACATGGAACACTATTGTCATCGAATCGAGACATACTAGAGATAGAGAGATCTATACCGAAGCCCAAATCAAGTGTCTTATTTTGTAAACAAAAACTACCCTACCCTACTAACATTTTAAGCTGTTCTGTGATTATTGCATAGTTGTTTTCACATTATTAGATCGGATTACTTTATTTTCATAATGATGAACAAGTTCGATCAATCAGTACCTTCAGTGTTACATCACAACAGGTAATTAGACGATCATATTTGTTTACAAAATAAGCGGTATACTTATATTGGGTGACCGTTCTAAAGTCTTAAAAGAGAATGCCCTACTTTATTATTTAGATATTAAATGGGATTACTTTATTTTCACAATGATGAACATTTTCAATCAATCAGCTCCTTCAGTTTTACATTATAACGTAATTAGACGATCATACTTGTTTACAAAATAAGACAGTTGATTTGGGCTGCGGTATACGAGTGTTTAAGGTGTTAAAAACTTGTTTAAACTACCTACTGTTTTAGTTTCAAAGCCGCCCGTAGAAGTCGCTGACTACTGGCCACTGACATTCTCATACAAATTGTAAATCTCGCTCGCATCGAGCTCGACCTCAACTCGATTAGATGACAATGGTCTTTAATGAATTACTAACATTATATAAGAGTTTATTCACAATATAAAACTGGCCCATGTTGTTTAACATTGAAGATTGAGGTACCGATATTTCAATGACATTGCAGTCACCATGTTCACGAGAATACTGCAATGTCACATCAAAATATCGCGACGTCAATCTTCAATGTTAAATACGATAATTTCCATTTTACACGATGACAAATATACACAAAGCTTTCAACATTCAATTGGATAGTTTTCTACAACACAATGTCCTGTTATCAAAAACCTTAATTTGATATTCCTTGAAAAAAAATTCAGCTTACATGCGGAACCCTCAATGCACCCAATGAAACTCGTATACTTTACCGGGTTTTTTTCTTTTCCGGAGAAACTGCCGAGTGTGCCCTCTGCCTCTGCTCTGTTTGAATGTCAGTGCTCTATTGATCGAAAGTTGCTAATTGGCTGACGGGTCCGACCTACTCGAATTAACGATGTTGCTGCGCCAGCAGGCTATTCATACGATACAATATGAACAACTCTGTGGATAGATCATAGTAACAAATACTAGCTACTCGTATAGGTACTGAAATCGTGTAAAGGACGGTACTCATCTGGAGCATTCGTTGCGCAAACCTTTGCACGATTTGCTTTTGGTGAGTACGGTGGAACACAGAGAAAGGTGTACAGGTGTTATGGAACCTCTTTGAGGCTATGTTTTATGTATTTTCTGCTCTGACTTGTATTTTTCATAGTTAGAATTATGTTATTAAAAAGCTATGTAATTTTCAATTTAATTATATTTATCTTCATTATTCGTTTATAATCATTTTATTTTAGATTATCTTAGAGTGTTTTATCAACAGGAGAGTTTTTAAAGTTGAGATTTTCTCAAAAACTACTTGAAACTATGTAACTATAAAAAATTTATTACTGTTTCTTTTTCTGTCTCTTGGGAACCAATTCATAATTGCAAATAAATCCGACAGTCTGTCCGACAGAAGTTTGCAAGTGTAGACTACGTAGCAAGTGCGGAGTTCACACTTGCAAGCTGCCGAACAGACTGTAGGAGGACATTCCTCGTAGAAGTTATCTTGCAGGTGTACGCGTAAGTATAGAACTTCAATGTTAAAAGTTATGCACCAAGGAATTTTGAGGAGCGGATGCCGAAGCTTAATCAACGTATGTTTAGTGTCAACTTGATCGAAATCCACTTGACACCCAATCAGCTTCGTAAGGATGCTCACAAGAGCGCTCGACTCCGGCAACTTTGATCGTGTGGAGGGGCTCTTAATCACGGTCGTTGTAACGTGTGGATGGAACACTAGTGAAGTGTTGCCGGCTTGTGCATAGTTCAGGAATTTGAGTGGAATTTGTTAAGAAAAACTATTCGATGATGGAATGAACCGTCTAATGAACTAGGTGAAGGTAAAATGTGGATATTTTGTATAAATATTTCTAATACTCTATTAAAGTAATAAAGTAAAGTTAGTTACCTAATCATTTTAAATTTTCTTAAAATTTAGGCCGTATTAACTTGTCACAGGATTTATGTCTGGATTAGGTATAATCTATTGTTGGTTTTGTTTACATATCTTAACTAAACACTTTCTGGACACTTACGTCGCCCATGAATTTAAAAAAAAATGGACATTATGGCTGAACGTTCTGTTGTGTTACACCTGTCTATTCACGCCTTTAGTGGGTATTAAGCATTATTAAAACTTTGCGTATAAGTACATATTGCACATTTTTAAATAATGAAAATTTCTAGCCTAGGGCAGGATTCGAACCTGCTACCTTGTCATTCCGTGACACGCTCTTACCAACTGAGCCAACAAGCCACAAGGCCGACCACCAAAACCCTTTATCGTATCTGCCCACGGCAAAAAATTTCTCGTCATTTAAATTGTTCGCTCAGGCATAATGCATAAAAAATAATTCTAAGTATATTGCACATGTTATTTGCCCACTCACTATTGCATTAAACATCCTTTCTAAGTGAACATCAGTCGTGCAAACCTTTTTGAGCAATAAAAATAAAAGCTCGGTGCCAACACGCTAGCCGAGTCGAGTCGCAAGATTGACACTCACAGATCGCGTCGCGTTGTCGTCGTGACGTCATGATGGATGACGCGGCTCCCCTACTCCTGTAGCGGTGTCGCCGCTTCGAGACCCTTGGGAAATAAAAGAGTCACAATTCTAGAAGTTTCGATTAAATTAACATATTGTTATACGATGTACCCATGAACGGGAGCGGCCTAAGCGCTACTTACATCACAGACACTACTTTATACCGCAGCCCAAATCAAGTATCTTATTTTGTAAACAAATATGATCGGCAGACGCGTCCGCAGATGTCATCTGTCGATGTGTAGTGTTAGCATCAGACGTTATCACACACAGCCTTTTACCCCTTTTTTTTCGGGGGGATCATCGTTCGCATGATACCTCCTTGTCACGGGGAGGCGAGGATAACACAGCCTTATAAACCTAGGTTAACCTCACTTCCCTTAAACCGTATTTTATCACTATCATACGTCGTTAAAAACGTTCAAATAAATACTTTAACTGTATATAAGTTTGCCTGCGTCGGGGCAGACCTCGGCGTAGGTGGAGAGACGATATCGTTAGATACCGGGATGGGTGGCTGAAAGAGGCTCAGGACAGGGATGGATGGAAGAGGAGGGGGGAGACCTTTGCCCAGCAGTGGTACAATTTATAGGTTTACAAAAAATATATAAGTTTAGGGATTTTTGTCACAATTGACGATGTCAAACCTATCGTGCCTTATTTCTAACTTTTTTCCTTATTTATTACTAAATACATTACAAAAAGGTCAGTTAGACAAAGACCGTGGCTTAAACGAATAACTTTTATTCCTCGTTTATTATTTATTAATACTTACGCAACTCTGAATTTTTAGAGGAAACTTTTATATCAACTTAACTTCATAACACGCCGTGAACGTGACAACTTGACAAGTGACAACGCCGGTAGTAACACCCAGCATTGACGCGCTGCGTCAACATTGTGACATCATGATGAATGAATGATGAATCGTCGGCGTTCCTTTATCGCGGATTATCGCAGCCGGTGGCCTGGCGTCCCGGGAAATATAAATACAACAAGCCAAGTCACAACTTCAATATCTTCACCACGATTCTGGAACTTTTGTTCAACAAATCGTTGCTCGAAAGACGTATCACTAGCTTTTGACTCTACAGTTGACCGACACTATTCGAAATATTTTCGATCATCATCAGCCCGTATCAGTCCACTGCTGGACGTAGGCCTCTCCCAAAGCGCGCCAATCAACCCTACTCTCGGCCCTCTGCATCCAGTCCCTGCCAGCCATCTTGCGAAGGTCATCCCTCCATCTGGTCGGGGGGCGTCGCACACTACGTTTACCCGTTCGTATTTTCGATCATGATTAGCGAAAACAGATCTAACCGACTCGACTCGACACGGCATTGATATTTATAGAAACACTGGTTGAATTGCCAAGACCTTGGAGCAAGGAACGGTATGTGGAGTAAGGAGTTCAACTTATACTGAAAATTCAATGGAAAAATAAGTGAATGGCAGTGACGAAAATGACAATGCCAGATTCTGCCCCACCATCAACCGCAAGTTGTACAAGATAACGAATAAATGTAAAAATATCTCCGTAATCTCCGATTGGTTTAAAATAAAGTTTTGTACAAGTTGCGATTCGAAAAAAACAGCTTAATTAAGAATTCAGAAAATAGTAAGAAATCGAAGCGATTTATTCATTGTTTTTGTTATTCTTCTATAGGAGTTGCGAGAGTAGTAGAAAATTATACTCATTATGATTATGCAATATGAAACCTGTAATAAGTCTTTAACAAAATAATAGGTACAGCTTAAATGGTCACGTAGTTTTGTAGGTGGGGCAAAGCTCCATTGAAATGTGGCAATGTCTTTTATACAAGTCGCTGTGTCTGCGATGTAGGTGATGATATGACTTAGGTACTACTTAGGCCGCTCCTTGTGTAGACGAGTTTTTGAGTGGATGCCTTCACGAACGGGTAAACGTGTGTGGGTCTCCCCGGCCACTTGACTGCCCCGGTGACTTGGAAGATACCTATGTCCATCAGTGTATTGATACGGGCTCTTGATGGTGATGATATAAATAAATCTTCAAGGCGCAAAACACTCGTCGGCCGTTGTTCCGTGCATCAACAACTTAGCTCTTAACTCATAAATTATTCAACAAACAGTCACGACATATTCGCTCTTCTATAACAATAATTACTATAATAAATTATCGTGTGCTATTCCAGCTGTTGTGCTGGAATTCGTGTATCGTATCGTGCTATATCATAAATAACGCACGTCTACATGCCTCTGCTAAGTAGGTTTCGTATTTGCTTCGTTTTGTGAACGATATATTAATTCTTAGATCTTTATGAACACGAATTAAATATTGTGCCATGGATTTTTTTTAATAACCTATAAATCGTCCCACTGCTGGGCAATGGTCTTCCCCCTTTGGAGGAGGGGGGGGGGGGTCTTAAGATTTCCCTCGATGTTTATCTTTCGAGGATCTTGAATTTAATAGAAGTAATAATACCACCTATATTAAAAACTAGTCCACATTTCCCTATTGTTACCAGACAAGTGTCGAGTAAGTAGTGAATGGTATTCATTACTTATTCAGTGCACTGACTTCATAATGTCCACACAGAACTCCAGAAATTTGGTTCCAGTGTTTTTCCCTCCCAAGAGGGAGCTCCAGTTCGAGGTTGTGACTTGATCATCAACCTCGAACTCGAGCCTCAGCCTTTTGGCGCCGTATCTCGGACATTCATTGAGAACGTGCTCGATCCCCCCGTCCCATCGTCCTCTTCCATCCATCCCTGGCCTGTGCCTCCATCCAGCCACCCATCCCTGTATCTAACGACATCGTCTTTCCACCTACGCCGAGGTCTGCCCCGACGCCGCAACCGTCCGATGGCACCCATTCTGTGACAGTCCGGGCCCATCGGTCCGGCTGCTTGCGGCACACGTGGCCCGCCCAGTTCCACTTTAAAGCTGCTTTGCGGGCCACGTCTGCTACGCCAGTAATCGATGACAGGGTTGTGTTTCTTCTCTTGTTTGTGGTCCGTTTTCCTCACGCCCAATATGCTGGAAATACCCAAAATGACACTTTTTAAACTTTCACGGTTTGTATACATATTAATTTGATAAAACGGGAATTACCTTGTTAAACATTTATTATTGATGTCTCGATATTTCGACAGACATATCGAGACATGAATAATAAATGTTTAACACGGTAATTCCCGTTTTATCAAATTAATACCCAAAATAATTTCAAATTGTATGTTGAATTGATAGTAGTAAACTTGGCGTGAGTTTATAGAAACCTAATCTAAACGAAGGTGTTTTATAAACGAAATACAAAAGTATCTTAGTCAATATGTTTCTCTTTTTATCGTCTCTCCTAGTTTTGATGGTTTAGGCGCATTATGGCTAATTCTCATTATGGCAACCGACTCGCTAATGGACTACTTCTCATTGTGGCCACTTCTCATTTTGGCTACTTCTCATTAGGGCTATTTCTCACTTGGCTTACTTCTCATTAGGGCTACTTCTCATTAGGGCTACTTATCATTAGTAAGTAGTACATGGCATAATTGCGACAAGCTAAGTTGTAGTTCACAAATGTGCCAAAAACGGCCGTTTTTCGCAATTATGCATAGATCTGTCGAACCCCTTTAATCTCCAAAATATAATCTGTGTTTCATATAAGGTCGACAATTGTAAATGTATATTAAAATTAAATTTCCTAGCATTTTATTGTAAAAGAATAAAGGACACGCCTTTCCTGTCCCAGCGAGAAAAAAGCCGACAAACTTGAAATAAAACACAGTGCGCACGAAACTCTGCAAAAACCATTATCTTTTTAAAGCCACGGGCTCAGCCAGACAACGATTATTCTCACTTGTTGTGAAATACATTTCCTTGGCGCTTACCACGAGTGGCGATTTAGCTCTGTCGGCCACCACGTCTAACCATTGACAAAAGAAACGAGGACACACTGTTTAAAGTTAAGAAAGTCTTAATTTTTATCCCTCTTATAATTTTAATGTTTTTTTTATTTTGCAAAATGAGCTGCTATACCTATACTCATTATTAATAGTTGGTATCTACAGTCCAAACATAAATTCAGTAACACTTTGATAGACTTTGTACCTATTGAGTTAGAAATACCATACCGCAGCCAAATAAAGTGTCTTATTTTGTAAACAAATATGATCGTCTAATTACCTGTTGTGATGTAACACTGGAGGAACTGATTGATTGAACCTGTTCATAATCGTAAAAATAAAGTGATCCGATTTAATAATGTGAAAATAACTATGCTGTAGTGTATAATAAAGTATAGAAACGCCGGCAGTCGCATCCGAGCAGCGATCGAGTGCGGGCGGGTCTGTGAACAGTATTTGGTTGTTTGATTGTACTCCACTAGATAGTACAAGTGGCGACCCTGCCAGTGACTACGGAATTACATGCAAGTACAAACAATCAAATAAATAGAGGTAAATTGACGACTGAGACCGTTTCTATTTTTAATTTTTATTATGTAGGTAATTAGTTCTGAATTTATCATTGCTTACTGCACACATATGAAAGTTACAAGGAAATTAAATTAAAAGCATTTAAAACTATAGTTCATATCATAATAAGTTGGTATATCTGCATTGTGTATCTACCTATTGCCCGCAGCCGGTGGCGTCGCGCTGGCGATGGCGCCGCGCTGGCGCACACGTGTTAACCGTCAATGCTTTCAAACAAATCTTATGATTTTTACGTAGTAACCTGCTTTGTTTACTAACCAAATAAGTATAATTGATAGTACGTAGGTAGCAAAGTAAATGCAAAGTAAGAAAATATCGTTAGGAATGTATTTATTATTACTCGAAATGGTCTCATTACGTTGATTGGTACCTACAAGTAGGAAAAACTGATATTTTACTATTGTAGTAACACCTCATTCTGTAATACTCGGGAACGAACGATACTCGGTTACATCTATGTACCGATATCCGGTATACTTAGGTACCTATATTTTTCCGTTAATTCCGATAATAAAGAAAACGAAATCTTTTTACATTGTAAATGTAGATACTACCTAGATACTTCATCGTTTAAATAAGGTTTATGTTGTTGAGCAATGAGGTGTTACTAGTAACAGAGGTAGTTTAAGCTAGCAGCTAAATGGTACCTACCTAACCTACAATAAACATCAAATGAGTAAATTATTAAAAATGACAAGAGGTAGTTTGGCTAAAAGCTAAATGGTACCTGCCTGCAATAGTAATTTAACGCTTATATTTATGAGATAGTTTGACAAATCAAACGGTATCTGGTTCAAAGAGAGGGACATTAGGTAATTTGGCCCGGAGCTAAATGGTACCTTCTTAATTACAGGTAGTCCCATCAAATATGTCCCAAATATCACCATTAGAGTCATTGGACTGCGAGGGTGACCAGGCGTCAGTAGGTTTGCGCTGGGAAAAATGGAAAAGGGCACTCGGATTGTACCTAACGGCAACACATACAACAAAGCCGGAAGCAAAAAGGGCTACGCTCTTACATACGGGTGGATTAGCCCTGCAAGAAATCTATTACAATATCCCAGGTGCTCACGTGGAGCATGAAGCCGACACCGGTATTGATGTTTACTGTATTGCAGTAAGCAAGCTTGACGAATATTTCTCGCCAAAACAAAGTCGCATATATGAACGGCACCTGTTTAGACTTATAAAGCAGGAACCGGGGGAGAAATTCGAGAAGTTTCTAGTTCGACTCAGATTCCAAAGCTCTAAGTGCAAGTTCACTGCAGTGGATGAACATTTGATGGACCAAATTACCGAAAAGTGTGACTCGGCGGAGCTTCGGAAGAAAATTCTTACCTTGTGTGATGACGTCACGTTGAACCAAATTATCTCTGAAGCTAATGCTTTAGAGACTGTCAAGCGCCAATTGCACAATTTTGATGGGGCGACTGCTCGGGATAGTGGGCAGTTGATCAATCGCGTGGAAACTAAATCTACGAAATCAGATCTCACTCCGTGTTCGCGTTGCGGTGGAAATCATTCCAGTGATAGTAATATATGCTCTGCTCGAGATAAGAAATGTCTGAAGTGTGGATTTATCGGTCATTTTCGTAGATTCTGTAGAACGAGGGTTAAAAAACGTAAAGTTAGTGAATGCCCACCCAAGACTGTCGTTGTGGCAAAGAAATCCAAGACTAAGCCCGGCGAAAATATTGATTATATTTTTCATCTAGATGGTGATGACACCATTACATGTACAGTAGGGGGTATGGATATTGACATGATCATAGACTCTGGTAGCAAATGCAATATTATCAATGACGTGACTTGGGAGAATCTTAAAAGCTGTGGTATTTCCGTTGCAAACCAAAATACAAATCCCGACAAAAAAATTATGGCTTACGGAAGCCACGATTCACTAATAGTGCTGGGGTCTTTTGAGTCTTCCATAATGGTAGGTAACGGATCTAGTTTGGAATCAAGAACCTTTTATGTGGTGAAGAATGGTACCAGAAATTTACTTGGGAAAGATACTGCTATTGAATTGGGAGTTTTAAAGGTGGGTTTTGGAATCAATTCAGTTGATCAGTATTAATGGTACATTTCCGAAATTCAAAAACGTGCAAATCCAAATTCCAATTGATACATCTGTCAAGCCAGTGTCTCAACCGTGCCGCAGAGTCCCCATTCCCCTAGAGTCAAAAATAAATAAATAAATTCAAGAATTGATTGACGCAGATATTATCGAGAATGTCAATAGGCCATCTGATTGGATATCGCCTTTAGTACCTGTACTCAAAGGGGATGGGGATGTGCGTTTATGTGTTGATATGCGACGGGTCAACCAAGCAATTATAAGAGAAAAACACCCGCTACCTACAATGGAACAGTTGATCCCGAAGTTCGAGAATGCTAGGGTGTTTTCCAAGCTAGACATTAAAAATGCCTTCCATCAGTTAAAACTTAGTGAGGATTGCAGACATATAACTACGTTTATTTGTAGTCAAGGATTGTTTAGGTACAAGCGCCTCATGTTCGGCATCTCATGCGCTCCTGAGTGTTTTCAAAAGATTTTAGAAAGGGTCCTGTTGCCTTGCGAAGGAGTGGTAAATTTCATTGATGACATTGTTGTCTTCGGGAGCGATGAGGCTGAACATGCGGCGAGGCTTTAAAAGTATTGCAGGTCCTAAAAGACAGTAATGTGCTCCTCAACCAAAACAAATGCGCTTATGGGGTAAAACTCGTACATTTCCTTGGACACGAATTATCGTGCAATGGGGTAAAGCCTCTCGATAAATACGGTTAGGTTCTTGCACATCAACGCCGCGGCCATTCGATGATGACAACTATGTAAACTTTGTCATTGATCAGTCTTGTCCTACAGCAATCACCATGGGCGAATTAAAGCAAGCATGTGATATAGACGATGAAATGCAGTTGGTCAGGGATGGCGTTTACAATAATAGCTGGGATCAGAAAGTCAATAACTACAAGGTTTTTGAACAGGAATTATGTTTCCAAGACAATGTACTACTGCGAGGAAACAGAATTGTAGTTCCTTGTAGTTTGCGATCCAAGGTACTCGCAGCCGCTCACGAGGGTCATCCCGGGATAGTGGCAATGAAAAGTAGGTTAAGAACAAAAGTTTGGTGGCCTAAAATAGATCGGGATGCAGAACATTGCGTTAGGGCTTGTAAAGGGTGTACCTTGGTATCTGCTCCAAACTTTCCGAGCCCTATGCGTAGACGAGATCTCCCCATACAGCCATGGATAGATGTAGCGATTGACTTCCTGGGCCCGCTTCCTAGCGGTCACTATCTCTTTGTCATAGTTGATTACTTTAGTCGCTACAAAGAAATTAAAATCACAAAAGCTATAGATTCCGCTCACACAGTTAATATGCTTAAGGAAATATTTTCTCGGATAGGTACGCCGGTCAGTATCACTGCCGATAATGGACGACAGTTCACTAGCGCAGAATTCGAGAGGTTTTGTAAAGAATACGGTATCAGGTTGTTCCATAGTATCCCCTACTGGCCACAGCAAAACGGTGAAGTCGAAAGACAGAACCGCGCGATACTGAAGAGGCTGCGAATAAGCCAGAGTCAAAAATCTAATTGGCAAGATGACATGCTTAAGTATTTGACAATGTACAACAGTACTCCCCATTCTGTCACAGGTAAAACTCCTGCAGAACTCTTTTACCGACGGCAATTTAGAGACAAGCTGCCTTCCGTTGTAGATGTAGAATTCGCTGCGACAGATTTGGAGACAAAGGATAAGGACGCGGAGATGAAAAAGAAAGGAAAAGAATATTCAGATAGGAAGAGGCGAGCAACAGAATCTACCATTGGACTTGGAGAAAAAGTTTACGTGAAGAATATGATTCGAGAGAATAAATTATCCACTACGTTTAATGAGGCACCACACACAGTGATTAGTAGACAAGGCAATGATGTAGAAGTAGAAAATGACAATACAGGACATCGACTACGTAGGAATATAGTTCATTTGAAAAAAGTAGAAGGAGATTGGAAAGTTTGTACTAATGAGGATGAAAATGAAGAACATGATTCTAGTAACAGTAATGATGAGAGTATAAATAATATTAAGGTGTGGTTGCATTAGATTACTAAAGATATAATATAAATAGATATTGTTAAAGATTACTTAGTCTAGGTAACACTGTAATTAAAAATAAGTTGAAGTGTGAATATTTAATTTCAATTGTTTTTCTTTTGTAAAAGGTAGATTGTAGTGTATAATAAAGTATAGAAACGCCGGCAGTCGCATCCGAGCAGCGATCGAGTGCGGGCGGGTCTGTGAACAGTATTTGGTTGTTTGATTGTACTCCACTAGATAGTACATATGCAATAATCACAGAACAGCTTAAAATGTTAGTAGGATAGGGTAGTTTTTGTTTACAAAATAAGACACTTGATTTGGGACTTACCACCGTCTTTACATTAAAATAGATATTGAATAACCTCAAAAGTCAAAAGCACTCGATATTATTTTAGTGTGCGATTAACTTCTATATTTTATTTAAGTTGAAAACTATTTCAGAGTTTCGAACGAATTGGTGGTACTTACGGTGGTAATATATAAGAAATATGGCTATTAAAATGGGTCATTCATTAGGTAGGTAACTTGTTTGGGAGTTAGGAGAGCTGCTTTTATACCTTAAAAATGTCATGTATATGGCATTGTAATAAAAATTCTGTAGCAAGACAAGACTATAGCATATACTAAAACTTTACAAAGGAAATATAAATATTTCATTCATCACTGGGTCATAAAATAAAGCCAAGCATTCTCCTTTAGAACGCCCTGCATCCAGACACTCGACCAACTTTCCCCGTTACCCTATGCAGCTGCTGCAACGCAATTTAAACTTTATTCTCTCGTCGTAAAGAGACACACTAGATGCAGTTTTACTGATGCTGTTTAAGCTGCAATCTTAGATGGTAAAATGCAAATTGGAGAGATGCTTTACAAAAGAATAGTGACATACAAAGGACTTAGGCAAGTGTTTTATGGAATGACAATTAAAAATGGAATTTAATTCCTTTGAGTAGGTTGAGACTAGACTGAATATTCATGTACATTAATAAGTTAGGTTGATTTTTTTTGGATTCTCACAATTATACCAGCCCCCTAGAAAAATGACAAGCAGAATGGAAAGAAAAATTATGAGATTGACAATAATTTGCTAACGTGAAAGCAATATGTCAATATGTCAATTCCCTACATTTTTATTCCTCTTTCACTACCGTTAACTAAAAAACGATGGCTAGGGAGTTCGAATACGACATAATATAATAGGGTCAATTCCTATTGATTTTTTTTATACAAATGCATTTTAGCTCCTGCTAAAAGGCATTTGTATAAAAAAATAGAGCGTTTAACACGCATAAACGATATAAAAACATAATGCCTTTAGAACAGGTTTAAAAGAACTTTTATTAAGTAACACGATATATAAAATCAATGAGTTTATGCCTCAAAAATACTTGTAATGAATGGTCGTAATGAAATGGAGATGAGTGATTGTGTGTGAAATGGGTGGTGAATGGTTTGATTTTGGTCAGAATAACATGGCCCCTTTACAGCCATACAATATCTGTGATTGTATAACTGTAGCTTTTTATGTAACCATTGTATTTGTATAGAATAAAAATTGTCTCTGTTTCCATGTAAAATATTGACTAGTTGAACTTGGAGTATGATGATACATCTTTTTTTTTTTGTATTTCTCTACAATATGTTTGATGAATAAATGATTATCTATCTATCTATCTATCTATCTATAAATGCTATAGCAAATGTTGATAAAACGCACATAGATGAGACACACGACGATCAAAATGATGTCGTTACTAATTATACCTAGCATGTCTTTTTACTTATCAAGTAAGTAGGTACTCTATATCCAATTGCATTTTTAAGTCCTGCAAGTAGTTTCCTACCCTTTCGCCTACTACGTGACCCTCCACACGTGCGCTAACTTTAACACTAACTTACGAAAAGACGCTTCGTAGAAGCGTGCTTGTCGCATCCCGATTCAACGTGTTATCTGTTAAGTAAGAACCTAAGTAGTTAAGTTTAATCTCGTGATTCGACTGTCGTATCTTAGTTTAGACATCTAGCTGTTTATAGAAGTTAGATCTGTCTGTGATTTTATCACAAAAAGATTTTTCTTTTCAATTCTACGTCTAATCATTAATAATATTTAACAATTGGTGTCGCTTGATGGAACCTCGGTGACTCAGTGGTTGGGTCAATGTGCTTGCAATACGGAGGTCCCAGGTTCGATTCCCAGCCAGGGCAGCCATGTACCAATGAGTTATCCTCGTTTTTTTTCGACGGAAAAACTTACGTACATTTCTCTCAAAACCGTATCCATATACAGTACTTTATCTTTAAACCTGTGTTTAGCGACTTTTTTATTTAATATACCTCGTGTCCTCTCTCCCAGGCATGCAGTCCCGGTACCAGGTGGCCAGTATGGACGCCGCGGCGGGCCCGGCCGCCAACGGGGCCGTACTGCGCATAGAGCCCGTGAAGGCCCAGCGAGACGACGCCACGTACGAATGTGTCGCCGAGAACGGTGTCGGAGATGCGGTCACGGCTGTTGCTACGCTCACTGTCTTTGAAGGTAAGGATTTACAGCCTGTATTGATCAACCACCCGCGACTCAGGGGAGCATACACGACAAAAATATATCATAATTTTACATGCAAAAATCTACAAATAATAAAATTTGTTGTTACCTACTACGCGTCGCCTGTCGGTCGGATCATTGACTGCATGACCGGTGGCGCCGAGGCACGCTTTATAGGCTACGATGGCAGAGCGCCCACGCGCTACGATAATATCAAGAGAAATTGAACACAGATTTTTCTTAATAGTAATTATGTTAAAATAGTAAAAACACGATTTTAGGAACTAATACTATTTAGACCACCCCTGAGTTACGACTATACGATTACTACGACCCCATCATTATGATGTCATCGAAATGATTCTTTGTTTTAAGACCCTTCCATGAGCCAACTAGCGCCGCCAATCTTAAAAAAATAATATCTTCCAATATAATCAATTTGATTAAAAAAGCTATTTACAAAATGTTTATTACGATAAATACTATTTTTTAAATGATTATTTATAACGTGATTAAATTTCGGTAAGTTGTAGTTCGCATAATTGCGAAAAACGTCCGTTTTTGGCACATTTGTGAACTACAACTTAGCTTGTCGCAATTATGCCATGTATTATATATTGAAAAATAGTATTCATCCTAATAAACATTTTGTAAATAGCTTTTTTTAATAAAATTGATTATATTGGAAGATATTATTTTTTTAAGATTGGTGGCGCTAGTTGGCTTATGAAGGCTCTTAATAAACTCAGTTACAGAACGTGGATGAATATCGTTTCCTTATTCTTTCGTAAAACGTCTGCGCGCGACGTAAGCACGCTAAGTGGCCAGTTTCGTTGGTTATCTTTTTCGAACATATTGTAACATTTTCCGTTAAAATTGGTCACGTGACATATTATTCAAATAGACTGCGACAACGAAAGCGTTTTATCGCTAACTCTGTCGGGACTTTAGTGTAGCCCTTTCAAAAACATTTTCACGTTAAAATAAAATAATTCCTGCTACCGAGTATTCGTAGACGACGCAGCCAAACGTACTATTACTAGTACAATCGAAAGGATAAGTATACAGGGGGCCTCAATAAGGTTGAGATTTTCTCAAAAACTACTAGACCGAATTTAATAATTCTTTTACAGTTACATAGTTTTAACTGTTATCTATCAAACAGTGAAATAATTTTTACAATAGGTCAAGTAGTTTTGGAGAAAATCTCAACCTTAAAAACTCTCCTGTACACATTTGTCTGTGTTCCACCGTATAGTCCAAAACACATTAAGTGTAACACTTTGGACTTCGTTCTTATTGCGTCGTAAGAGTTGAAATCGTACTGCAAGTGTTACCATTGATCTGCTGTCGTTCGTACGTATCTAACTAAATCTAATTTAGTATTACTACATATTACTGGAAATTGTAACGTCAAAGCTTAGGTAGAGTGGAAAAGCCTCTACGATAGCTACGAAAATAGACCACAATATAACCGTTATGTATTCTAAAAATAAACATCTAAAATTCACGTAGCGTTTGAAATTCTCGTAGCCACTGAAATAGACTAGAATTTAACCTTTCTAAAACTGTTAACACCAGGAATCTCGTAGCATAATTGTGTTTAAGGGTTCATTTGGTTGGACAGTGCAGAGACCACGAGGTTGGAATGATACGATTGTAAGTTCATGGACAGTGGCGGCATATGCCGTACTTTGAGTATTCGGAAAATGACAGTACGGCGTATGACGTAGTATTTTGATGCATTTAAAAAGACACCGGCATCTCCCGCGGCGTTCGTAGGCGGTTTTCTTTGTGGAGCGGTCCCACTGTCATTCTGTGTAGAAAATAGGTATGTGTACTGTCAAAATAAAGGTTGTAGGTACATTTTTGTCGGTCTTGACACGCACATACTTAGAATCCCCTACGGTTATGACAGTAGTTGAGAATTTTCACTGTCATTTCGTAATTTCTACTGTCCATGAACGTGTTAAATCTAAACCTGGAAAGGACCAGGCTCCGAACCCGGAACTGTCACTAAAGCGAGGGGCACGGAAAGAAAAGATTAGCTGTGGTCGTTAAATATTCACAACTGCCATTGAAACCGTTATATACTATACGGTATAATGGTATAATCAAGTGTTTTGATATTTGTATTTCTAGCTAGTTGATTGGTTATTGTTTACAATTAGAGATCCCTCTAAGACGTTTCTGACTTCCAAAGACGCTGGTCTCATGCTCCCACTTCACTTGGCTATTCGTATTCGCTATTGGATGTTTGTCGTATTTGTCAAATACTTGTCGTACATACAAAAAAGACGAATATTTTATCAAGCATACCAACCACACGTGGCAATTATGACAAATACGCAAATACGAATAGCCAAGTGAAGTGCCACTCTTATTTGCTCTGACTGACAAGGCCGTAGCTGTTTTAGCTAGAAATCAATAGCTAAGCTAGCTGTTTTTTCAGTGTACCGATTTATATGTCTACGAGATTGTCTTATACGCTTAAATGACACTTCTAAAAATAGAACCTATGAATTTGTATGGCTGTTAGCCCATGTTTTTTTCACTTTCACACTAGTTAGAAAGGGATTGTGGCACAAACCGTGGAATAACCTTTAAGTCGCGTTTATGGGTAACTGTGTAAAACACGAAATCTTTTCCCGTAACAAAGACGTTACTGCGCTGCAAGGCTCCTTGCAATCCTTTCACATTATGAAGCAAGGAACGCCCATGCAGTAAGCCATATTTATATCGTAGACACCCGCTCTTACATGACTAAGGAGACGGCCCAAAAGAAAATCCAGGCCCGGCGCTAAGGTGATGAACTTGTTAAACTTACTCAGATTTCGCGAGAGAATATTAACTTCGCGAGATAATATTAAGAGAAAATATTAAAAATAATATTTTAAACTGTCCCTATTTTTCTATCGGGTGGCTAACATATTTTTTGAGACTAGTTCCGGGTCTGGATTTTTTATGGAGTTTGAGTCATCTCCTTTTAGCGTCTCGCCACTCATTTGTTGGACATTATTTAAATGTTCAATAGAAGTCGATAATATACAAAAATGTCTCTGTCTGACGTATGAGAGTGAAAGTGTCAATAAGAGCGCAGACCATACAAAATATACTTTAGAACTGCTTCGAACTGCTGCTGAACGTGGATGTCCGCAACGAATAGATAAATACATTAAGCTTATACAGCACGTTTAATGTAACGCGGAGTTCTTCGCTTCACAGCGTAAACGGTCCGTTGCGAACATCCGCGTCGCACAGAAGCTTTAAGTCTTGCTCCCCATAGATCGCGGCGAAATTTTTTCCTTCACGTTTCACAGCGATTCCATGTGGCTCAATGTAACGACTGGCGACCACATAAAACGGGTCCCGGCGACACAATGATCCCACCAGAAAATAACTCGGCCAGCGAAGACAGTGGCCTTTCAATAAATAAGCATTAAAACCCCCCTCGGACGACAGTGGCCCGATAACGAGGCCCCTCTAAATTGCAACTAACGACATTGTCGCGGCGAAATAATACCGCGACAATTTTCTGTTGTAAATGAGTGGAATTATTGAGAACGTCAGGCACGGAGTTAGACTTTTATGGGGGGTCAATGAAATTATATTCAATAAAATTGGATTGATAGTGGACATCGTGTTCTCGAGTCTAACAATGTAGTGAAGGTTTCATTTATTTGTTTTATGTCAGTCAACGATAAAAACATTGAAATGTGTTTCACTAATAAATATGTATATCTAATACCTGATAAAAAATAATTCTTACATCGAAACAATCTCATCAATCTTTTGAAGAATAGTATTGATAGCGTTTTTATCCTGGTAGCATCTTACTTAATGTGGCTCGAAGAAGCTTTGTCGTAACTTTGTAATATATAAGAATGGTACTTTTAGACCGTCCTGACAAATTCAGTTTAAATTATATCATGCATGTCAGAATCGCTACCTTTATTGTATTTAAAAAAATCTCCATATTCATTACTTAGTAAATCAAGAATACATTCTTAAATAAACAATAATATTCTTACATCGAGACAATTTCTGTTTATATCGTGTGTAAAACGTTTTCAAAAAGATGGCGGGATGAATTTATCCCTTCGGCCGTCTACGTAACCAGAGTTTCGGAACTGGTTTCGATGAAGGCATTATTTTTACTTGTACGTAACCAGTTTCGATCAAGTAACTAAAGCAATATTTAGATAACTGTATTTGTTTTTTTGTGACGTGTTTGTCACTAAACAGTTTCGATCCAGTATATATGCTATCAAGATTCAAGACCCCCACATGAATGCCCCAATAATCTGCTTACATCCCTGTTGCTGTCTTAAGTTCCCGATTTACGAAGCATGAAGCGCTTGGTAATTGACGAGTAAATCGCGATAATTATGTCATATTTCAACTGTGGCGACATATTTAACTCCTTTGCATATATTTGGGGGAATTGGCCCGGTGGTTTCTACTTCTGCTGGAAGCTGTTATCGGAATTTAAGAGGTTAATTATTGTGTTTTGTGTACTTTCATGTTCTGGAATAGGTTTTTGTTGTATATTTGTGGATTTCAAATGTTTTTTTGACAAATGTAATTCGCTGGCTGATTGCGACCTCCAAATAATGTTTTCTACTTAGAATAAGACCATTTTCAGAGTACATTGTAAGTTCGTTCTTACAACTTTAAAAATTATATTATGTTTGATAGTTGTTCGGTCATCTGGAGACAGATCGCATTGGCCAGAGCTATTTGGAAGGAATTTGTAGGAGGCCTTTGCCTCTGCACATTCGAATAAGAAGACTTAAAATATAATATAATTTTTTTTCGCAGCGGAGCTGTCAAACTAATGTCAAACGCCCTGTAATAATGTCACTTTGACAGATCCGAGGCGTTGCGTCGATCGCTAACGCTGACTCGTGCTACAAGGGCAGTTCAGTTTAAGCTGGCTCTTAAGACTGTTAAATTTTGCAATTTAACAGGTGTAAGAGTGCGCATAAGCTAAGATCGTCTCAAAAAATTGAATCTCAGCCTCACACATAATTTATAATAAATTATAACTTTAATACTCTAACGCTATTTATTTTTACAAAGTTCTTCGAGCTCAACGAGGTTTAACAAACACCATTGTTGTCTAGACAACACGCAGAAGTTTGTGGAAACTTCGAGAAAGAATACGACCTCGGACTGCTAACAGATTTTTTATTAGACTAGCTGTCTCACAATTTCTCATTATGCTGGGATATTTTTATCGTTTTTCTTAGGAATTCGTTGAAATTAGCTTTGAAAAGGTCGGTGCTATGTTAGGTTAAGACCAAAAACAACGTGATGTCAGTGTGAGTTCGCTTTTACTTCTGTTAAAATAATGTCATAGACTTTTGACAGTTTTGAGCACGATCTCAGAGTGAGCTTGCTCTTACGACTGTCAAAACGAATATCGATTCTGTTTTCATATTGGATCATCAATTCATATCTATTTTGCTAACTTTCAGTCTATATATTGTATAGTCCACAGCTTGGTATATAGTACGAAGCTTCCAACAGGTGTAATAACTTAGTTTAGGGGTTCCAAATTAGAAACAACGAAAACAGCCCTAAGCGCGACCCATGGCGAAACAAACACACAAATTATACACCCTGTGTTTGTGTAAAGTCCGCCTCTTCCCAAGGTTTGCTCAAGATAAAGTAGGTAGGTAGAAATAGAAAGTACACTGTGAACTTTGTACCGTTCTTCTTGCCTGGGACATAAGAGTTGAAATCGTAATTTAAGTGTTACCATTGATGTGTCTCCGAGTATAGAGTCGGAAGCACATCAAATGAAGGTAACTTTGAACTTCGTACAGTGTCTTACTGTGTGGTACATAAGAGTTTAAATCGTATGGCAATTGTTACATTTTGACAGTTGTAATAGCGAGCTTACTCGGCCTCGAGAAAATAATTTGTTCTATTAAAGATGAAGCTCTATTTTGAAGATTAAGATTAGATCATGTTGTCATTTTCTAAAAAAATAATAAAATCTTTATAAATGGAGTTTAAATACATCACATATAATCTGTCGAGACGATTTATCGTGAGCATGAGCTCAAAAAATAATATCGCAGCCTAAGTCTTATATTTTACCTATAGTTTTGATATTTTCTTGCATATGCGCTATGCGAAACGAAAGTCTAAATGATAAATGGAGAATTTTTTTTTTCATCACGACGAGAATATGGAGACAAAATTCACGATCTGGATACGAATCACGATGGCTCTGTTGGAATAGAGCGTGCCACGGAATGGCGAGGTCCCGGGTTCGAATCCCGGTCGTGATGAAAAAAAAAATCTCCGTTTATCATTTACCTATAGTTCATAATTATGCAAAATAAGAGTCGTTCAAAGACGGATTTAGTTACATAAATCATCAAATCTAGCTATAACCAAACTGTGTGGTGCATGAGAGTTTTACTATTTGTTAAATGGTACTACAGCAACAAACTTAAATCCGCCATTTTGTACAACTGTCACCCACTTTTTTATTTCTTTTCGGCCAGCATCGAGCTTAATTCCTACTGTTGCGTTAGATAAACCAAAGAGATTTTACGCACGAGAATCTGTGGAAAAAGGTTCTCTTGAAAATGGCGGGAAACGACGGTTGCAAAATTATTTGATAATTTTTTGTTTTATTGTCTACAGTGGTTATTTTGAGATTAATATCACGTTAAATTAATCAGAAAATGTTCGCGAGTGACAGTATGGTGATTTTGTTGGATAATTTAAGCAGGATCTGGGGTTTCAAGCTTTTATCAAGAGTTCCCGCTACAAGCTCAGGAGTGAACGTGACTGTCGAGCTGCTTCGTCCAGAGTGATGACGCTACGGCGTCTCCTCTGGATGAAGACATGAAGACGCGGCTACCCAGGGTGAAGACGCTACTGCGACTCCCCTGGAGGAAGATAGAAGACTATAATATATTGAATTTTCTGTAACATGACATTGGCAAATGACGAACTGTCGAGTCCATTAATAAAATAAATAAATAAAATAAATCTGTGGAAAAACGTAATAGCAATGCTGTGAAACACACACTGACACACGAATGCGACGAAATGGTTATGTGACTATGGACCCCTAAAATAATTCGTACCATTTCCGCAATATGGCGAGGCTCCATTATTTCCGGTTGGACCATAATATAACTTGGGCACTAGGCAGTAGGCACCCATCTGCATAGATATCACTTTGCCTGAAATTGTGCGGGCTTATGCTAATAACCGAGCCCAATACACGAGCCAAGGCAAATCTCGAGCCAAATTGCTACATAATTAATTGTAGTAGCGGCCGTACTGAGATATCTGATCTGGGATGTAGTGAATATATACTAGTAGCTTCTTGATGATTTTACCAATATCCTTGTTCAATATGGGGCCGGCTAAGATTGTAGGTACAGTCGACAGCAGATCAATGGTAACACTTTTTACTATTGACAGTTATTATTATTTGCGTCGTAAGACTTGAAATCGTACTGACAGTATTACCATTGATCTGCTGTCGACTGTACACTGTAAGCTTGTTATTAGGGCTCCGAACCTCAAGAGGAAAAAAGGAACCCTTATAGGATCACTTTGTTGTCTGTCTGTCAAGACCTATATCTCAGAAACGCGTGGACGGATCAAGTTGAAATTAATACCAAATACTCAGGTCTGCAACCTCATGCAGCCGTGAAAATAAAACTTCTACGTCAGCGCAATCAAAAGATATGGCCGTTTATGTCGCATTTTATCGCACATTTGTATGAAAATGCAACAAACTCAAACCCTATGGGGTACTTCCCGTTGACCTAGAATTATTAAATTTGGCAAAAGGCTAGGTATGCACAAGTAAAGGAAAAAATCCTAAAACTGTAAATGACAATGCCAGATTCTGCCCCACCATCAACCGCTAGGTGTACAAGATAACGAATAAATGTAAAAATATCTCCGTTTTTTATTAAAATTATTGGTTTAAAACAAAGTCTTGTACATCTAGCGAGTCGAAAAAACAGCCTAATAAGAAATCAGAAAATAGTAAGAAGTAAGAATTCATTGTTTTTGTTATTCTTCTATAGGAGTTGCGAGAGTAGTAGAAAATGATACTCATTAAGATTATGCAATATGAAACCTGTAATAAGTCCCCATCAAAATGATAGGTACAGCTTAAATGGTCACGTAGTTTTGTAGGTGGGGCAAAGCTCCATTGAAATGTGGCAATGTCATTTGTAATTATATCTCCCCAAAAATATTTTTTTTCTTTTTACAAACTTATATTAAGTTACGGGGTTAAGTTGCGTTGCACGGAAACCTCGGTGCGCGAGTCCGACTCGCACTTGGCCGTTTTTTTTCGAATAGACAAAAGCTACAAAAGTTTGCGCGAGTCGTGACCAATTCTCAATTCGTCCACAATTTTTATTGTATTTTTGCTGAATATTTCAACTATCACACGTCGTTACTGTTTGCAACTGTTATATTGTAAAAATGCCTCTACATTTTTTACAATGTAACAGTCAGTTCGTGTAGTTCGTAAATTACACCAATTGGGATCGTGATTTCACGAGCCAGTTTAAATGCATCTCTGATCGCATGGTGTCGGTGATTGATGATACATAAATAAAACAACGGAAACTGAGTGTTGCGGGGTACGGATATTAACCGCCATCATTGCAGATAATGATGCGATTTTTAAACCAAAAGTTTAACCTTGTTTTATAGATTAAGGCTAATTCATAAAAATGATTTAAAGTTACGCCACCGTTTAGGCCCCCTTGTCCCGAAAGGGACAAAGATAAAATAAAAATATAAATGTAATATATTAAGATAGAAATATCTTAACCTTTTTTAACGAAGTGTGAAAGGGATAGCAATACGAAGGAAGTGAGGTTTAACTAGGTTTATGAATAACAGCATAAGTTAGCTTGAATGGAGGTTTTTTGGTTAAAGAAACAAAAAACGTCCATTCAAGATCAGCAGTAGTTAAATATAAATAATACTAGGTTGTTTTTAAACAACCTGAGAGTATTACATTTAATGCCTTACACTTATTATATTTACAGCCACAGAGTGTTCTATAGATGTAAGGTAATCTTACAGTGTGTGAATTTCAAATGTCAGACATTAGTCATCCGTCAATCGATGTATGGAATTCACACATTATGACTACATACGTATGGCATGGGCCCATCTAACAATTTAAACCTTTGAGTATGTGAGAATCTGAAACATATTTATTGCAATTTGAGTACATTTTTGCTCGTCAAATTTTTTGGGAATTTACATTTACTCCGTTTTACAAGGAAAAGGTGGCCAACGGTGAGGAGAAAATGTGGCAAAATAATGTAAAATTTTCCTAACCTTTCTTCAATTTAGGAAATTTTCAAAAGTCACTTATCACTTGCGCCACAATGCAATGGGACCGACCGCCTTTGAAACAGGTTTCATAGCAATACAAATACATGAGTAATGAAGGAACGATTCAGTTCCACTTTTGTTCCTTTTCGTTTCTAACTTTCGATTGTTCCCGCGATTGTTTTCCGTTCGTTTTTCGACACAGGCGCTCGAAAATTAGATATCCGTTTCGTTGTCGTTGGGTTTTACGTGTTTTTATTTCTTTAGGGATTTTTTTAAGGGCGTATCTTTACATATACCGGAGTTTTGTAAACAAAAACTACCCCACATTACTAACATTTTAAGCTGTTCTGTGATTATTGCATAGTTATTTTCACATTATTAGATCGGATTACTTTATTTTCACAATGATGAACAGGTTCAATTAATCAGTCCCTTCAGTGTTCCATCACAACAAGTAATTAGACGATCATATTTGTTTACAAAATAAAAGACTTGATTTGGGCTGCGGTATACCTATAAGTACGAGTTTAACGTCCTTCGAAAAATCGGGGAATAACCCGTTTTGACGTTTGCTTCTTAGCATTAAGCAAACTTAGACATGCCATTTTGGCATTCTGCGCTATTAGACGTTTTTCTTCTAGGCTTTCAGACCACGATTTATTCACCAAGAAAAAAGCTAAGCATAGCTGTTTCCATACCCAATAGTACGTAACCCACTAACTAAACTAAACCAGAACAATATAATACGTCTAACATAAAATTCAGCGAGTTAAAGCCGAGAGCGAACCGCAACAATCAGTTTAACTTCGTCAAGTTAACAACTCTTCCCTCGGCAGGTGAACAAGGGAAGTATCGAGTAACTCGTTCGTTCGGTTTCTGTTACGTACCTACACTGTTTAGACCGGCTTCGGGTTGGCTAAAGAATCAATTTCATGTATCGTAATATTTACCTTACAAACAAGGGTCAGTAAATTACATTTTATTATAAGGTTTCGTGGGTATGGCAAAGGATTTAAACTGAAGCACTTCTAAGTTTCACAGTGTTGCGACGAAGTGTTATGAAAGTACGGATTTTAACAAAAAAATATTTTTTCAAGCACAACGTCGCATAAACGCAGAATGCCAAAATGGCATGTCTAATTTTGCTTAATGCAAAAAAGGGATCGTCAAAATGACTTACATATTTTTATTATTATTATTATTATTTTTTTTTTCACGGGTCTAAGAAAACCCGGTCCTTTGAAAGGCTTGCACGGAGACATAGGTCCAACGCGTAGAGGCCCCTTAGAGAACTTTAATTTGAAGGGATATGTGATGCACCTAGCGGGACCCGTCTCTGAGCGCATCTGACTGCACTCAATGACAGACCCCGTCAGGTGCATAAACTATTGCAGTGATTGGAAATTACATTATTATTATTATTATTATTAATGGACTCGATAGTTCGTCATTTGCCAATGTCATGTTACAGAATATTCAAAATATCAACAACGACTAATTTGTTATTATATATAAACGGATATCACTCACTTATATTGTTAAAGTCGGCAAATAATTCTCTAAATAATAAGGTCTAATTGCCGACTTTAACAATATAAGTGAGTGATATCCGTTTTTATATAATAATTGGTAGTAATGGCTCACTATAGTTTTAATTCTAAGACTAATTTGTTTATTGATTAGAGAATATAAATAGTTATTAGGTGTGACCTACGTGGGAGCATTCCAAGGTGTGACCTAAGTCTACTATGACCAAAGTGGAATAAGCCCATGGTAAGAAGTCACTGGAACAGCTATACGAAATATTTCTACTGATTTGAAACCCAATTGTTTTCCAATCCTGTCTCAATGAAACCAACAGATTATAACTACAGTAAAATCAACAATTGATTGTTGAAAGGTTTGCCCCATAAAGAATAGTATTCATTGTAGAAGTTTCTCGAACGACGAGTGCTCCCCTTGCCTTGAAGTCGTTTGAATTGAAATACAAGCGCTATCGACTGTATTTTCCAACAAAACGACAAAATATTACTTCCGTGCATTGTAGAGTTGGTAACAAGTAGCTACATACTAAATTGGTATTACAATGCTCCAAGATTTCCAAAAGAAATAGAAAATATAAGAAGAATACAGAGTATTTGTTTTTAGATACTCGTAGACAGAAACATCTGCGTGCTAGAACAGGTTGTTTAGAATTATTTTTAATTGCGAGTATATCTGCCAGAAGACAAAAGTGGTTGGCATTGCTCATAGAATCTGTAAACTAAAGTAGCAGTGGGCTGGTCGCATCTGTCGTAGAACCGATGGGGTAGAAGAGCTCTCGAATGGAGGCCACGAACGGATAAACGTAGTGTGGGATGCCCCCCGACCAGATGGAGGGATGACCTTCGCAAGATGGCTGGCAGAGACTGGATGCAGAGGGCCGAGAGTAGGGTTGAGTGGCGCGCTTTGGGAGATGCCTACGTCCAGCAGTGGACTGATACGGGCTGATGATGATTTTTAATTGAAAATCAATGTCATTAACGCTGCTAGAAATATACAGTTTTGAGGATGAGTGGAATTAGACTTCGGTCTTACAGCTGTTAGTTTTCATACAATCTCGACAGTCGTAAGCGAGAGCTCACTCTAAGTTCGTGTTCAAAATTGTCTATGAATACCGAATCGACCTATGATTTTAATGAATATTGTACAATAACATTATATTATGTACGTACACGCTGTACCTCACAATATTTGAAAAGATTCTAGATACCACTTTTTTTTGTGTGTGTGTGGTTTAGTGACCAAACCTATTTGTCAGAGTCATTCAGGCCGCCCGTAGGCCTCTGACGTGGCCTAACGACTGCTGTCGACAGCAACCGGGACCAACTGCTTAACGTGCTTTCCGAGGCTCGGAGGGGCTCAGATGAAAGTGTCACTAGCGGTCACCCATACAGGCACTGTCCTCGCCTAGCGTTGCTTAACTTGTACGATCGTTTTCAACGTGTACTCGCAACTGATCTACGAGCCCCTAGAGACAACTGATATATTATAAGTGCAAGTACCTTCCATATATTATTATATTAATTTTAGCGCCAATTTTTTTCCTGTTTAATTTTATTCATTATTTCAAGTAACGACATTCTTAAAGTAATCCTACTTATATTAGAAAACTGCAGCTATCGCGTACCCACCTCGCGAAGCGTGAAGTTTTGATAGGGTGCGATCGCATCACGACTGGCTAATCCGATTATCGGCCAAGTTATAATGACAATGGCCCAGTTGTGCGGACGGAATGCCGATGATGATGTTCGTTCTAGTATGCAAAAGTTGTCAAGTAGTCTTGCACCGGTAGTAGATAATTAGATTAACGAAAATCCTCAAATTTCTAAACCGAAGCCCAAATCAAGTGTCTTATTTTGTAAACAAAAACTACCCTACTAACATTTTTAGCTATTCTGTGATTATTGCATAGTTTTTTTTACATTATTAGATCGGATCACTTTATTTTCACAATGATGAACAGGTTTGATAAATCAGTTCCTTCAATGGTACATCACAACAGGTAATATGAACATATTTGTTTACAAAATAAGACACTTCACTGGGGCGGTATACGTATATATATTGTGTTAGCCATAAACGTGATTTAAACTTAGTCTATTAGGTATATGGCTTAGCATTAGTATGTAAATATTTACTGATATTGATAAATGGCCAAAAAAAAAATTCGAAACAATTTTTCGCTATCAAAGTTTTATTCTCGGGCCGTGAAAACTACGAAGTTTTCATACTTTTAAATTCAAATGAAAATACAATAATATGTAAGTATTTCGCGATCTAGCTAGAAGAAAATACATTTTGATTTGATAGTTAAATGGTTCCTCTCCCACATAAAAATTTCACCTTACTACCAATAAAATGTTTAGACTGAACGCATCGTCTCTATTCGGTAGAGAAGAACTAAGAAGAAAAATAAAAACATATACTTGGACCTCTATACAATGAACATACCCTTCATAACAAACAGTCATCAACAGAGCCCTACCACGCCAACTCGCGGCCAATCAACTCGCCCCCTATTACATAAATTAGATCCGTATCACTAAGTTGTCGGGATTACTGCGGTATTCATAATCGTGAGTTACAATAGTACGCATTAGCGGCTTGGCTTCCGATTTAATCCTTATTGACTGGAGTAGTTCGGGCGATATAAACTGACATTATGGAGGTAAGAGACTATTCACACGTACAGTGGTTTAAAGCCTAAGGGCAGACGCACAACGCCACGGCGCGCCGTCCGACATCGTGCACCGGTAGACGGTGCCGGAGCGAACGCCGTGACACGCCGCGCCATACGACGGCACGGCGCCGCGCCGTGGCGTTGTACGTCGGTCCTAAGGCTTGTTTCAAATGTACCACAAACACACCACAACCTCAACCACACATCAACAACAAGTACGTGGCCGGACGTCAATTTTTGTGCAAGAAAATGAATAGATTAACATTTACTACTTTTTAGCTGTCATCAAACACAGCGTTCCGTCTGTCTAGTCTGCACTTCACGTACCTACATCGTAACCACAACGCAACTACAGCGATACTGTTCACACGTAACCACTGCTTGCCCACTTTTAGTCGCTGCGATGTGGTGTGGCTGCGGTACATGTACTAGAGAGTATTAGTGCATGTTATCGCAACAATATTACTGTTGGTGGTTTTCATAAAGTATGTAGTCAAGGGCGTTAGAAAACGTTAAACATAAAGCAGCATTCACTGCTATTTATCGCCGCAATTTTCACGCCAGCCAATGTCATGAGAGGACGAGCCTGTGATTGGCCGGCATGAAAATTGTAGCGATAAAGCGAAACCAAAACGCGCGTTTTCATGCAAGCCAATCAGCGTTTTTTGAAATTCCGGAACGCCTCGCGTAGCGAAGATTAAATTGATGTCTGGAATCGCCACTAATAAAGGTCTAAAATCTAAATAGAGTATATCCAGGATCGAATATGACATTTGGTAGCTGCATATTAATGTCACGTGCGGCCGTAGTCAGGTACAGTCGGCCACAGAAACCCCCGCCCACCTGGCCGCTCTAATCTGAATATAAATTATCCATAATTAAAGAGGACTCGGAAACGGGGAGAATAAATGCGACCACTTGAAACAAAGCCCTGGAGGTTGGTGTAAGTTACGAGCGATCAACGTTTCTAAAATCAAAAATAAAGTATTAAATTAATGAATTAGTACGGACAGCAGCAGATCAACGGTAACACTTGCAGTGCGATTTCAACTCTTACGACACAGATAATAAGAACGGTCCAAAGTGTTACACTTGATCTGCTGTTAGCTGTATGTACCTTTCTTTACAGTAACGAAAAACCCGCCTGGCTATTTTGGCATAAAAAATATCCTATGTTTGTGCAACCAACCATAACCTAGTTTATATTGTGCACCTACTCCTATTACTACATGTATGACATAACCAAATGTTCCCTAGCTCCTAGGGTTGAATAAATGAAGTATCGAAGTCCTATGTCAGTAATTAATTTCGATCACATTATATACAATCGTCCCGTGGTCAAGACCAATGTAACAAATCACGCGCCGTTTAGACTACAAAGAAAGCGACATACCGAAAATCATTGCCGTCCTATTTTCGGCAGTGACGTAAAAAGCGTAACAGGATAGAATTATGTTTCAATCGCGTGGAAGCTTGGGCGTCGCTTTTGTGCGTCTTCCATATTTGGCCAAACAAAAAAAACACATTGTGATATGTTTTATTAGCTCCATTTGTGTCATAATAGCATTCACTATATCAATTGCCATACAAATATTCATGTGAAGTGGAAATTAAAGCGAATTTGATTTTCTCTATACCTACGCTTTGCAAACGTGGATGAATTATTTTCTCAATTTAATATTATTCGGTCATCGACCATCGTATCACGACATGCTTTTTTTGGTTTTGTAATGTTATTTCGATACTTGCCAATGATTTCCGCTATCCGCTCCGCTCGTAACTTGACCCATCAATATCTCTCTGAGCCCTTGTAATGTGAGCTCAAACGGCGCCATATTTTTTAGAAGCTTTTGCGGGTAATGGCACTAAATTGGGTGACGTTCCTCTGCGGAACGACTTTCGGATAGTTTCACTATTGAACCGTTTCATTTCTCGCAATAGTGTGAAAACAAATCCTCTATATTTTATTTACAGCGTAATTTTTAATACTCAATTCTGGCATAGCTCGAAATGTATAGTAAGTACTTAATTATTCTCTGGAATCGATGCCCTCTTAGGACCACAAATATACATAGGTACCTGACTAGATACTTAATTGTATATTTTAGTAACCGCGAATTCGAAAGTCTATTTTGATTGATTGCCTAATTTATACCGCAGCCCAAATCAAGTGTCTTATTTTGTAAACAAATATGATGGTCTAATTACCTGTCATGATGTAACACTGAAGGAACTGAGTGTTTGAACCTGTTCATCATTGCGAAAATAAAGTGATCCGATCTAATAATGTGAATATAACTATGCAATAATCGCAGAAAAGCTTAAAATGTTAATAGGGTAGGGTTTTTGTTTGCGAAATAAGACACTTGATTTGGGCTGCGGTTTATGTGAGTTACGTGGACTTACGATAGTTAAATTTCGATGAACTACCTATCTAGTCACTGAAGGTTGAAGGTACTTCTAAAACATATTATTTAAAACACTACCTACAAAGAAATTAATGATACCGAGCACATGTAGAAGCAATATAAATAATCGTACAACGATCAAACAGGGTCATCCACTATCGTATCCTAATAAAATTCTAGAATACGATCGTAAAATCTCGATAAAATATTAACTTATCCGTGCTCATGTAATAAAAATGTATCGTACTACAGCATAAATGTATCTTAAAAACTTGTGCACTCTACCATTCACAATGTGAATATGTACCTAAATGTGAAATAGGAACAGGTAGGTATAGGTGATGCATCTAGACACATTTAGATCTCGTAGTTGTAACCACAGTAGGCAATTTGACAAGTACTGGCATCTTCTTCTTTGTCGTTACATTCTTGGCAGAGCGGTCGTGGTCGTTACTTCAGTCGCAGTGACCCGACTCACAACACGTCGCCACTCGTCTCTGACGGCTGCCCTCCTGGTGCAGACGTGCAAGGGATCGGCCACGGCTGCCCTGATATGGTCCGTCCATCGCGTTGGCGACCTGCCGCCCGAACCTTGCACTGAACCACCAGTCGCTCTATCGATTCAACTCCACGCCGAGACACGTGCCAGAATGCGAGCCTGAACTACAGAGGATGGACGCTGCTCGAATTCATGGATGCATTTGATCGAAATTCGGTCCATGATATTCCAAGCATTCTTCTCCAGCACCACATTTCGAGGGCGTATATCCTCTTTCTCTCGCTTTCACGCAGGGTCCACGTCTCCGCAGTACTGGAATACAGTACCGAAATTAAATGAAAAATGAACTAGTTACAGGCACTAATCAAAAGTCAGAAAGAGACGACACTAGCACAATGTGATGTCACAGAAGAATATACACTTATCCATTTCCCACTGCAGGTCTCGTGAGAGACAAATTTAGTCACCTCTTGCTTAATTTTTTTTATTTTATTTTATTAGGAAAATATACAGCTAAAACAACACATATAGATTAAACAACTAATCGATACAGAAGCCAGTGAAGTTTTCACTTTAACTACATTGAGTTTAAAACATATAGTCGCATCGCTTGACAAAATTAAAGCTATCTATTACGCTTTTGATTGCAGAATATGTCCTGGTCTGCACTCTTATTATACTCGTATTTGTCGCACACCCTTACAAGATATTATTTATACGTATAAAATAGATATGACGAACTGGATGAAACATGACCTCACTTTGAACTGATAACTTTACCCAGCTTGGACTATGGACAACTTTTAGATTTTTCAAAAATACGTTTAATAATACAACAGTTGTAACTAGAGTACGATAAGAGTAGACTCAAGAGCCTCCTTCGTATTATATGCATGTCATGCGAGTACAATACTGGCATAAGTTTACGTCTTGCCTGCTAAATTCAATATAAGAATGTGCACGCCAAACTCTTTTAGTACCTAAAACTGAGTGCATGTATTCTTTCTCCTGGGAATTGTTGAATGATGCCTTTTGAAATTGCATTCCCTTTTGAGACTTTCAAATTATGTTGACAACCTGAAAATAATATTGTACTGTACGTACAGACGTAACCACGTCAAGTGTAACAATTTGGATGTTTGTGCCGTTCTTATTATGATTACCTTTGAACACATATTCGTATGGCAAATTAGCAATTACAAATTGACAAGGTCTAAAAATTATTAAATGGCAAACGCTGCGGCAGGTGTTGTAATGTATGCTCCATTGATCTCCTAGTAACAACTAGATACACAAAGGTCTTGCTAAAACAATTTAAAAACTTCCAAATAAGGGTCCATTGTTAACGTCCAAATAATGTCCAATAAAGCAAATGAGGGTCATTCATCCGTTTGGACCTTCTTTGCGCTCGGACATTTTTAGTAGGCAGACTGTGTATCTAGTTGTTCATAGGAGATCTATGGTATGCTCCCATGCTTTACCGCTGACGCTTCGCTTTTTATCGTACGCTCGTCGTTGCGCTTCTGCTACTTTTTTAATGTGTTTCATTCCGCCTTCGTAATTCCATCCATGCCTGTATAACTCTATAATATTTTAGTCTCAACTCTCAACTCATTCACATGGGCAATATACAAGTTAACAACTTGTGTTGCTGTTTGTATGTTTAGTGACGTTTGTTGGGCTAGTTTAAATACTTGCCAACCAGTAGGGTTACCATGTAAACGTCTCTCGTATGGATTATTCTCGGAAAATGGAGAATGTAAGTTACAAGAGTCACGAAAACTTCCTAAACATCTAATTAAATACGTGAAGAAAGAAAGAAAATACATTTATTCAAACACACACATTAAAAATAAACACATACTTGCACTTAATATAACGACATATAACGAAAAATATAGCTGATTCCAAGAATTCACACAAATCACTGAAGTTTCCTGGCTAAAGAAGTGAGGTAACAACTTCGGGCAACCGAATGCCTAGTCCAAAGAACCCATGTACTGGACATTTGGTTCTGTATAAGCTGACTTTTTAAGTCGGCACTTCACTTAGCTATTCGTATTCGCTATTGGATGTTTGTCGTATTTGTCAAATACTTGACGTACGGACAACAGCAGATCAATGGTAACACTTGCAGTACGATTTTAAATCTTATGACGCAGATAATTAGAACGGTCCAAAGTCCAAAGTGTTACACTTGATCTGCTGTACAATTACAAATAAGACGAATATTTTGTCAAGAATACCAACCACACATGGCAATTATGACAAATACGCAAATACGAATAGCCAAGTGAAGTGCCACCATAACATACAAAATTCTGAAAGTTTGTAATGTCGAATTCACATTAATTTCGCGCTTCTAATAATGTGCTTTAGATCGTAGTAGTAACATTATTGCATCAAAGTGTGAAAATTACGACCGTGTCCACAAGCACCCAGCCAGCCTGGTAACCATACCCTTGTGGTGCTGTCCAAACACTCTCGAGTAAATAACTGGACGTTTCCGTAAATAAGCAAATATCCCGTGAAATGTACGTTCTAATTACGTCACGTTTACAACAACCTGGATATATAAACAGCTGTTTTAATTTCAATTTCTTTGTGAAATTGTAAGTACAGTAATTTTGATACAAGAGTTAGTTGTGAATTGTTAGTTATTGGTCAGTGAATCGTTAGTGAATTGAAAACATTACTTATTGTTTTTTATAATTTCCAAGAGTTTTTCTAATATAATTTTTCAAGTTTATTTTTATTATTATAATTTCATACATAACTAAATATTGAATATGACTGACAAAATTGAATTTAAGGGGCTGCCAGCTGTCAAACTCAAGTTCAAATTTGTATTTTTATTAATTTTGGATGAATTTTGACAGGGAAATAAAAACACGCAAATAAACATTTGATTTTTTTAAACAAGCTCTCGTATTTATAATACCCTACATTTTGATATATATTTTGTATGAATAACTATTTCGGTGTATACCTAATTTTTATTTTAAAAGACATGGAAAGGGTATGTTTGCGTGTTTTTTTTCTATCGAGCGAAGTTCGTCCAATCGCGTATTAGTATTCATCAGTCCCTAAATAGACACCCCAAGATTGCTATACATATTTTTTTTTCAGACGTTTAATTTTGTAGTTAGTGCCGTAGCCTTCATGGAAAAACTGTAAACGCGCATACGAAGCCTGATATTGATTTTTAAAAGTAATGTTGTATTGTTCTTACATGGTCATTGTAAGCGACCTAACTATAACACCTATATTACCACATAAAGCAATGAATAAAGGAATTAATTTGATCACAATATTAACATAGCAAACTTTTTATGCCAAAAAATCACAGTAGATTATTTTGGTAATTCACTTGTTTGTAATCAATGTTTATATTTCCAGATTCTTACACATTGCGAGGGCTTTATTACTTTCATACATTGGAGGTTCAATTCAGACATGTTTACGTTTATGTACACAGTCATAAAGCGATATTCTTATTAAGGAAGGAAATAAGTATATTGAAATAACATCAAAGAGTTTTAAAATTAATAAGCTGCGATGAAATCCACAACATTGCCTACTTGAAACCTGACGTAATGAGTTCTCTCGTAATAAATGGTTTAGCTTTATGTTTTTGTAATGCAATATACCTACAAGAGGGTTACGTATATTATAAACTGTAACGGAAGTCAGTGTACCTAAGATATACACTTGCATATTTAATCTTTGCTGTACACTTGATCTGCTGTTAGTTGTACATACGTTGGCATTGTTTTCAAATGTTTAATTTTCTCAGAATTTGTATTACGCATTATCCATGCTCGGTGAACAAATTAGAACATGATGAAAAAATTCTTATCGTGGGCAGGATTTGAACCTGCGACCTTATCATCCACGGTAAGAAAATTTTCATCATGTTCTAATTTAATTTTCTATTATTATTAATGTATTTCCCTAATTTTATACACCACATGACAACGCCTCTTTACAGCTGCTATATAGTTTAAAGTGAAACTTGCAATCATGACAATTGCAATTTTGATTTCATGTAGATTTGTGAACAGTGGTTCTGTGCTGCTTTTTGCTCTCACAACACCCAGCCATGTGATATGATATAAGAATGTAAAAAGATCATTTATTTCTGTAAAAACTGACATAACCAAGTGTTCGATTGTATACCAAAGGCCGAATAAATGACTATGAGTAGCACATTACGTTGGTAATTAACAGAGAAAAGTAGACAGGAGACTTCGTTGAAGTTGACATTTTCCCAAGAGTTAGTACTTAAATTACCTACTTAAACGATTAAGGGAAAATGCTAGTAGATAGAATCTGTTTTATGCAATGTCGAAAAATTTCTAGCCATGGGCAGGACTTGAACCTGCGACCTTGTCATTCCGTGACATGTTGCCAACTGAGCCACCACAGGCCCACGTCTGACCACCGAAATTCTTCTGCACTTACTTTACACAAGCTGCTGTCGGACAGACTGTTGGACATTACTCGTAGAAGTTTCCTTGCAGGTGGAAATGCGGCCTTAAACTGTACATACACCAAGAAAACCTTAGCCTTCTTTTTCGACAGTCGGATAAAAAAGATGCACACAATAATAATAAAAATCAGACTACAATAGCAAAGCCCACGTAACCACATGACACGGTTACTGGAAGGCTATACGCAGCGCGAGTCGCAATCTGTGTTTTCACTTAAAAGATCCCTCCTTTTGCTCATAAGCCGTCCGGGGATATGATTGGTCCAAGGGATAAGCTTGTTAGTTTACTAACGAGCCAAGGCATCTTTGGCGTGACAAAACGGTGTTTACCAAAAATAAACAACAAAATTTCGCGCATTTTGAAGATTCTATAACTTTTGATCGACACACCGTTGCCCGAACAACGTATGACCGACATAACTTTTGATCGACACTACAGATGATCGACACAACTTTTGATCGGCACGACTTTTGACCGTCACTACAGTTGACCGATACGACTTTCGCCCAGACATATGGCCGACATAACTTGATCAAAAATGACAAGAACTGTGTGTGTGTCGATGAAAAGTTATAGAATCCATTTTGAAGGTGATACTTTATTGAGGCCGCCGAAGCAAATCCTAAACATAAACGCAACTGTCAACTCATATGCTAAGCGCGTAAGAGTGAGCAGGATGACTCGGTTAGCAACGGGTTAATTTAACGTTCCAATTTCTGGAATCGACACAACTACTGCAATCATTTTGAGCCAAGAACGTTGAAGTTTTTTTTTGCTCAGTGTCAATTGCATTCACAACAATTCAAAATTAAACCAAATATACCACTACTACCATCAATTACAGAAAATTGTGTCTTTAAAAGTAGTATCTATTAATCGCGATATGAGCATATTTGAAAACATTTATAAACCTGATTGTGATTCTAGGAGCTAACTTATTGGCCATCTTTACAAATGTTTCGAAAAGGTTTTCACAAATATTTGCGCGCATATCTGGCGTCGCTACCTAACCTAACCTAGTCTCCGCTCTCCGCTTATGTTTCACACCATCCACTTCCACAATATTGTGAATCGCAGCAATCTTCTTCGCTTTGAAATTGTCTGTGATTACAGCAGTTTGTGCGAGGCTGGCAGGCGAGGTATAATTTTGCTTCCTATCAGTATCGCCGGTTTAAACGTCTGCTCTGTCATATTTGCACGCTATTTAAACGTTTCGCGGCGTAATATTGGCATTCTTTGACTTTTCTTATAATTCCCTTGTTCTGTTAATTGTTTTTGCCTCTAAGTGAGATAATTTATCAACAGGATGCTTTCTTTCGTTTGACGTGAGTGCACTGTCTCACATTTTTATAGTGATGTCTTCTCTATTTATATGTAACTCAGTGTAATATCACGAAATACAGTGACGATTCGAGCCATGGTTTAAGGATTTTAGCTGGATTTCGCCATACATTTAATAACAGTTTAAGCCACTGTTTAGCAGTTTAACCTGCAACGTTTGTACGGCAGTCTCATACTACTGGTCATGGGTTACAATTTATTCAACAGTAATACGGCCTAGATTGCAATGGTTTGGTATACTTAGGTAGATATGTGACCGACTGTACGGTAATACAGGAATTCCCAAGGGTCCCATCCGTCCTTTTGACTGCATTGACCTGCATTCGATATGCTCAGGAGAGGGATTTGTCAATCCGTTCGCTTGACATTGAATATTGATGTGATTGAAGGCTGGGGATAGCGCTGGAATGCGTAATATTCCTTCAATAAATAAAATGAATAAACAAGGAGTTTGCCCTCTTATAAATTAACTGGCCACTTTTGATCGAGACAATATTTCTAAAAGCCGTAAAGATAAATTATGAATAAAAGCAGTTTTTTTTAATTTTGTTACTGGTGGCCAGCTCTTTATAAAATAGACCATACACTATCGCAAAATATGCCATACAGAAAAAGGATACTGGCCAGTTAGGTTGTCAAAATAATTCTTATTTTGAAAATAGAAAATAAAATTAATTTTCTTCTTTTTTGGCGATTACAAGAAAGATTTAGTTTGTTTTAATCTCATCAGATTGTTTTTTATTGAATGTAAAGAAAAATATCTGACCAAAAACTTTCCACTTTCTTGGTATTTTCTTTTTTCAATGATCCTTGTAATAAGCATTAATTAACAATACCTAATCGTTCTCTAATCTTTCCATAATTTATTAAGTAGCGATTTTAAGAAGAAGTCGGACTGTTTAAACTTTTCACTATATTCTATTTGGTTTACCTTTTTAATATTAAACAATCGCCTAGTCGTACAGGATATAAGGTACACTCGGAGACAATCGTGTCTTTGTCTCGAACGTCGTCGTGGGCACTGCTAGTTAACACTATCTCACGTGGAGCAGACAACCTCGCACAGTCGAGTGGAAAAGAGAAAACTACAAAATATTTAATTGCAAAAATTCACCTTTATACGAGCGTTCATGTACAGGCTGTTACATAACCCTACAGGAAAATTAAAGACAATAAATTAGTCTGTAAATAAACAATTTCACTGATGTTAAGATAAGATAAGATAAATACACTTTATTGCACCATAATATGTAGTATTAATTACATTATTGAGAAGCATGTACAATTTTGGCGGTCTTATTGCTAAAAGCGATTTCTTCCAGACAACCAACTGCAGAGGATATTATAAAAATATATTAGAAAGAGGTAGAAGTGCATAGTAAGTAAATATAATAAATAGTAATATCTACGTTAGATAGGTAACACAATTTAAGATGTTCTGCTACTTCTCCATTTTTCTCCCAAACATATACAGGGTATAACAAAAAGGGTATAGGAAGCCGAAAGGGCGGTGTTCTGTATCGATAAATGAACAATTGTTTTCTACGAGTTTTCGATTTTAGCGAATTTATTTTTAGACTTTTTTATTTTTTATTCGAATAGTCGTAGAACAACAGTTGTTCCGTTAGCGATACAGAACATCCTCCCTTCGGCTTACTATCCTTTCCGTTAGGCCTTTCCGGTATAGCTTTTTAACGATAGTTATTACATAATAGGATTGGACTCTATTTTTAACGAATTATATACGTATTAAGATTCAGCCTGTATTATAATATAAAACATAGGAAACACTTGTGTGCACCTCTGTCCCTATACAGTGCACTGCCAAAGTGTCTCCGGGGTAATGAAAAGAAGCGTCTTCTTGAAACATAAAAGCTTGTACCTTTGTGCTTTAATTTACTTTTAAAAATTAAATACCTCTGGGAAATCTTTTTGTAGTCGCCACGAACATTCGGCAAGCATTCGGACTATGAATGCTGCCGCAAAATTGCATCATACAAAACGACCTGGCTGATCAAAAAAGCAAGCTTATTTTGTATGGAATTTAGACTAAGATTCTGAAATAATTTTGAGATCTAGAAATGTAAGTTCGCTCTCTCGAAATTTAAAGCAGTTTTAATTAAATATTCAAAAGTAGACCCAGGCGTAATACTTATATTTTGCGTCATGGTACAAATGGGACAAATCAGTCTTCTTTGTACGTTAACAGCAGATCAAGTGTAACACTTTGGACCGTCCTTATTATCTGCGTCGTAAGAGTTGAATTCGTACTGCAAGTGTTTCCATTGGTCTGCTGTTGTTGTGTCCATGTCCATTCCTTCCTGCCATCCTGTAGCCTAAACAGCTTGATGGATTTCGGAGTATGAGGTATCGTTAGATTCGTCTTGATTACGGGAGTGTCATGGGGTATAAAAAATAATCAAAAGGGGATAGTTTTTTAGCATAATTTCTGTTTTAGAAACTTACTTGAAATCCCCTTAGCAAAATATAAAATTTTACTCCATGAAAATATATTATTCCCGCGGGAACTCAAAATCCTCGAGTAACCCACTAAGCTAATGTAGATAAAGGTATCCTGCTAATGTGGCATTGGAAACGTCACCCCGAATTTCATTAATATTTCCTGCGATATTTTCCCCACGGTGCAAATGGAGGGTAGCATAAGCCTGTTTGGGTACACACCAACGCTTTCACGATTCTTCCGTATGTGAGTGACAGTATGTACGTGTAAGCCAGTCACACAGGGATGTAACTAAATGGGGGACCCCGATTATTATGGGCCTAACTAATGCCAGCCACACACGTTCAAGTAAATTTGAGCAAACTTAGGCTTGTACAAGTATACTGTAGTACGTGTGTTGGATGAAATTTGCGCAAATTTCTAAAAACGTGAATTTATGCAAGCCTAGGTTGCGCAAGCTTACTTGAACGTGTGTTGGTCAGCATAAGGAAGTCTTGCTTATGAACGCTCGATTAGCACTGTGGCACTGTTTGTATGAGCTAATGTTTTACTAAGCTGCCAGTAAGATGTAAGATAACGTTTTTCGAGTTTATGTATGTCGGTTCCTCTGTGGCCTCCTGTAGCCTAAATGGCTTGTTTGATAGATTTTGGTATATGAGAAATCATTATATTTGTTATGATCATGGCTGGCATATGAGTAGGACACATTTTTGTAATAATTAAAATTATTCTTTCTACGGTCTGTAAAGTTACCAATAAAATAAATAGTTCAAAATAAGTTGAAGAAAATGACGGTTCTACTCGTGTTTAAATGAAAAATACTACCCTTTGCCTTGGGTTAAAACAGATTATTAAAGCTCTTCACTACAACAGCACTTTGTATTCTTATGCAGCCGAGGGGTCCAGAACTTTAAACCAAAGAATTACCTAGTCCACCCAAGCAGTACGTCCCTGGCAGAGGCTTTGCTCTGACGCTCTTATTTCGTAATCAAATATAAACAGTGATGTTGTTTCTGGCTGTTTTTCGTCTCGTTTCTTTTTAGACCGTGAATATATTGCTATGATAATATTTTTTTCTGTTACCGATGCCATAGAGGTTTGGATTGGATGCGACTCGAAAATCCCGGGAAATGTTGACAGATCCCGGGATATGGATTCTTAAATTGTTTATACACTTTGCAATTGTTTTCTCACACCAACATTGTTTTGTTTTTACCCGGCTGCCCTAGAAGGAGGGTAATGTTTTTCGGGTGTATGTATGTATGGTTCATTCCTTCCTGCCATCCTGTAGCCTAAACGGCTTGATGGATTTTGGTGTATGAGGTATCGTTAGATTCGTCTTGATTACGGGAGTGTCATAGGGTAAAAAAAAAATCAAAATCGTTTTTGCAGTCGGTTTTTTGTTTTGTTTTTAGAACTAATACTTATCTTCTTTCATGGTGATGCATTCGTGGCTGCCATAGGCTAATACGGACTGTGTTACCCAATAGGAGCCGCACTCCTTCCCCCGCACCCTTCGTAAAGGTTTGCGTGGCGTTAATTAGTTAAGATGTCACTATAGCCCTTGAGGACAGCGATCTGTCTGTTGATATCTGTGTGTATAAATGTCCGTCTGGATCTTCCCTTATTTCTTCTGTCACTCACGACAATGCAATAACAGTAATATTTACCGGAAAACATAATTTTCGCTACATATCCCAGTACGTAACCCAGGATTATTCAATTTGTTCCACCACAAACATACAAAGGCAATGACTTGGATATACACGTAGTACTCGTGTATTGATGCCGTTACTGAATTGAGTTACACTTATTTTCCGAAAACATGACTATCGCATCGACATCGTAAATACATTTCCCTTTGCGATATTGTATCGCTGAGATAAGTGTATTTGCTGGCGATCCTTGACTCCAAACTTTATTACGGTCTCTAAGTCAAGTCTTTCAAGTAAGGCTTGCTAAGATTTGTTTGGGAATCTTCGTACTGCAAATGTAGACTTTAATTTAAAATAGTTCGTTTTAAAGTTGTTCACTATTTCATAATTCATTTATTCATTGCTTTATGTGGTAACATGGTTGTTAGATAGTACAGGAAGTGCTCACATAAACCCTGTAAGGGCACTAATTAACATTAATAGCAATAATAACATTATTTATTAAGAATTAACTGTTATCAGTTGCAGGTATTTTAGAAACTAAATAATTTTCCATGTTACTAAAAAAGAAACAAGCTAAAAGGATACATACAATATTATTTTTTAACGTAGGTTATTTTTATGAGACTTCACATGTCATACTACTTACGTCTCGTTATCTTCTAGTGTGTAGACCGTAGAGGCTCGGATAACAGCCCTAAACTCCTTATTAGGTTTCAGTCACATTAGGACATAACCAACCATCCTGGTCACGGCACCAAATTGTAATCCATATTATTATCTCAGTACAATTATTATGATGGTCTACATAGCTATGAACAACAGCAGATCAATTGTAACACTTGCAGTACGATTTCAACTCTTACGACGCAGATAATAAGAACGGTCCAAAGTGTTATACTTTATGTGATTTGGGATGTAGATACGTATTTAGGAAACTGAAAGCGAAATGGGGCCACACAATCTAATTTATCATAGCAAATTAACAACAGTTTATCAATGCGAATGTCTAATCAGTAAAACGCATGATTTTTAATGAAATATCACTTTTAAAACGTTGATAATTTTTAAACATATTAACGATATAAAACAACAATTACTGTCTTTACCTTAAGAGTTGATCATAATATTTTGATAGCACTGCAGTTAGCATGGTCAAGAGACAATTGAAGTCGGTTAGTGTAGCAAAGTATCAAGACGTTTTGTTGTTACTATTAAGTGCTTATAACACATGGAAGCCATTACCTTATGCGATCATCTTACTGTATATAGGCACCTAACTTTAGTAGATAGGCTCTGTGTATGTAGATTGCCACCTTACGCAGCAATGAGGTAAAAGTGTTGCGCCGCGATGACACGCAAAAAGCTCGCCGGAGTCTCATCTAATCTCGGCTGCCGTCTTGTTTTACCACATTAAAGCCGCGTGGGGTTGCCAAGAAAATGTCAAATGACTGACGCATACTTTGGCAAAAAAAATACGGCGGCAGGTACATAAAAAATATTTTTAGATTAATCTGGTCAACGATAAAACCAAAAAAAATCTGACCAATGGGAAAAATCCTACTGGTCAGAATAATCTAACTACATATACCATAGTAGTTTTTTAGCTAGATACAATATCAATGCCTTAAAGTAAAGGGAGTGGAATAACTAGAGGCATGGGGAAAATAAATCGCAAGGCATAGCTTGCTAATTTTCTCCAACCCAACATTTACGTAAGAAAGTGTACAAATAATATTCCACCTCCATATTTCCTAAGAAGACTTTATAACAGCTTAAGTCTCAAAATCCATCACATTTCAGCTAAACCACGAATCCTGGCAACTTCTCTCTGTCTCATATACGAGCTGTATGTTAATATAAAGTTAATTATGCATTTCGTATGCGTGAAATAAGCTTGGTTTCCAGCGGAAAGCCCGGAGATTGCTTGTGTATTTAATCTAGGAATGTATGAATGCTCGCAAAATGAACGTGTTTTGTCTGCTACGGATTTTAAACGCGAATTAATTTGTGTTAAAATCTCATCATTCAAAATTTAAATAATGATACAACTAGAGAGTGGAATGTTTATATCATTATAAACCTCACTCGTAGGTATTAAAATTCAAGTATCAGTTTCAAATTCTCAACTAAGTAATAACTTACATAACGTAATCGCAATTTAGGCGTTTTCGTGCCTGTAAATAATTATTCAAGATTAAGTTGTTTAAATAGCTCATGATTTAGATCTAAATCCTATGCTAAACTACTCGTTTTCAGAAATTGTCGCAATCTAAATCCAGTTTATTTATTTTTCCTATATTTAATAATAATATCTAGCAAGCAGTAACATTTATAATCTAAGAATATATCTTACAACATCCTTACAAGGAAACATTCTGCAAAAGTAGGGTCCATAATCCACTAGGCGACGCATCGCAATGAAAAATGTTAGGATATATAAAATAAGGTTACCATTTTTAGACGACACGGCGCAGGCAGTCCGCTTCACTCCCTAAGCACGTGTATTCGTCACAGTGACGGTGTAATCCTAAGGTGACAAGAGTCCAAAAATTGCTCTTCACGTCTCACCGTTATTGTTGAGATTTGGACTTGCCTTTGTGCCGAAATGACCCGGTGTTACTGCAGTGCTGCGTTCACAACGGGCGAGTTGTTGATGTACTTGCATCAAGTTCTCCAGCTAGGAGCTATTTTAGACTGCCCAATGCTGGTCAATACATGCTGGTAATAGGTACTAAGTCATCTAATTCTATTATTATTGATGTTAAACTTTACATTGTTTAAAAAATTAAAATCTTATTTTCTTGGATTTTTTTAGTTTCGATATGTATTCAACATTTTACCTTTGTCAAATGTAACTAACTACTCATTTAAAAAAAATGTTTTGCTCTTGAAGGATGCTGTGTGTAGCTATGTTCATGTACCCATGATTGGCCGCAATGACATCGCAAATGACAGATAATACGTCGTATAGCGAGTGACATAACATACCTACCTTGACTTTGACATTTTCGCGCTGTACACGCTGTTTTAGAGCAACTTACTCATTCTAACTGTTAGCATAACTTCTCATTCGAAATAAAATGGTCAGCCCCCTAGCCAAGTGGGTTTTTCGTTAACGCTAGTTGAATACATAGAAAAATGTGTTGGATTGACATTTACTTTTCTCTGGCGTTAACGAAAGTTCTTACTTACCTGCCAGCCCAGTGTCTGGGAGGGCAGGTAAGTAAACTGTCGCATCTAAACGTTCCTCGCAAGGTGAGAATATAACAAAATGGTAAGATTTCGTTTCAGTACACGTGTCGAGGCATTTTTGTCATCCCACACCCCGGATCTAATGGCTGTTGCGAGTCCTGCCCCGTGCCGAGTCTTTTGTTGAACCGTCAAGAAGTTTTGCACTACAAAAGACCCGTTTTATTGTACGCCATTTGTGATATTCTTATTCCTACACATTCTTTTGTTGATTTAACTTGATTATGTCAAATTGGATTTTGCTTAGTGTTATTTGTTTGTTAGCGTAGGAAAGTGGAATGTTAGAAGATTTTATTTTTACTAGCAAAGAGAAATGTTTGTACAATAAGTACTTAATAGATGAAACGTATGTATCTAACAAAAGTTACCATGTTACCTTCAATAAAAGGTTTTATTATTATCCCTCCAGGTTTCACGGGTTTAAGAAAACCCCGTCCTTTGAAAGGCTTGCACGGAGACATAGGTCCAACGCGTAACTTTATTTTAATGGGATATGTGATGCACCTAGCGGGACCCGTCTTTGAGCGCATCTGAATGCACTCAATGACAGACTCTGTCAGGTGCATAATTATTAATATTATTAAAGAGGCGTGTCAAAACATGTAGCATTCCGTTTCCTCTGAGGCCCCATGACTATCGTGAAAATATGTATTTCTCTCCTATTTCACGCCAGACGTATTCAGTATTCACGCGCGAAATTTTGTTCAATTTTAATTTACCTTTCTTCTGTTCCAACCTGACTCCAAGGAGATCTTTTAAGCCTTTCCATGGCTTTAATACAAAATTCCCTAGCCGAGCTGAAGATTTCATCAGCCCTTAAAGCGTACTCCGATTACTTATTGTCATAAGCATATTACGTCGCGTCGAATGTCCCGGGCAACCCGAGAGCCTCATTCCGAATCCTTTCGAAGAAATGCACCAGGGCCGCATCGATGTGTATAATTGGGGGGCCATCCAACTTTCTCTCATTGAACTGCATATGAATATTATGTAACTGCAATATCATGGGCGCGTTTGGTCAGGGTGCACTCGTGGGAGAATTTTTGACGAGCCCTCTAGGCAATAAAATTGTATTTTTTGATAGATTATTGTCATGTAATTCCTTATTAATGTAAATAAATATAAATAGTAACTACAGTTGAATATTATTTTATGTACAACAAGGTTTCGGTACCTATCAAAAATACGTACTTATATTTGTCAAAAACGTTGTTTAAAATAAAATGCTGAAATCTGTTTTGTAAACACTTTACGGGTTTTTTTTATTCGTAAGAGTAAATAATTTTCTCTCTTTTAATTCAGTCTTAGGTCGAAACTGTCAGTCCAAAAGTCGATAACTTACCCAGATGCTTACCAAACTGAGAGCGGACGAGGGGACTTACTTTGTTCCCTTAATGCGCCCCTGTACTCTACATACTTGAACCAGTAAAACGACGCCTTTTGACACGAGAGTTGTGATTGAAAGTTAGAGAAAGGATATGACGGCACTCACATAGAGTCCAAAGGATCAGCAGGCCTAAGGGCTAGCGTACAACGCCACGGCGCGGCGCCGTGCCGTCGCATGGGGCGGCGTGTTACGGCGTCCAGCGGCACAAGCCACCGGTGCACGTTGTCGGACGGCGTAAGTTACCGGCGGACGGCGTCGTGTCGGCGGGCGGCGCCGTCCACTGACGCGGTACACGACGCCCGCCATGCACCAGCGGACGTCGTGTTGTGACTTTGTACGTCAGCCCTATGGGAGAGATGATAGATGCGGGGCGGGGCGGGGCGCATCGCACGGACGCAAATCCGCCTCGCAATAATGCGAACCGCTGCGGCCCGACACAGTGTGCGATAGTTCATACAAATTGTATTAAAGCGATTTGCGCGGATTTTTGCGCTCCGCCCCGACACACTGCGGCCCGGCAAAATGGAATTAAATAGGTAATCCGACACTTCCGTGGCGCTAACGGAAGCAGAAAGCACTTTGTTTGCCTCATTAACAGACTTAATTAACCCGATGGAATTATAAAACATTTTGCACATAAATAATAACAGTATTCACAATACAGAAAGGCGCCGAAGGAAGGCCTTTTGGTTTAATTAGAGGCGAACGTAGATCCTACTCCTTTATTGGTGAAAGCAATTAAAATGCGCTGTATAAATATAATAGGTTTTTGATTCCATTTTTATTATTGCATCAATACACATGATCATGCTGATTTCTTCATCATCTTCCTCAGCATACCGCATCCCACTTCTGGGCATAAGCCTCTCCATGAATCCTCCATGTGGCCCGATCCCAAGGTTGTCTGGTCCACACCGAGCCAGCAACTCTCTTTATGTCGGCGGACGATCTGGTCGGTGGTCTGCCCACGCTTCTTCTACCCGTCCGGGGTCTCCATATTAGAACGCACTTACTCCATCGACCTAGTCTCTGTCTTCGACTAACCTAGAATTTAATAATTCTTTTACAGATACATAGTTTTAACTTTTATCTATCAAACAGTGAAATAATTTTTTCATTAGGTCAAGTAGTTTTTGAGATAATCTCAACCTTAAAAACTCCCCTGTACACCTTTATTTGTCTTCGACCGTACAATATTTTAAACTTGCAACTGTATATCAAAACTTCACCAACGGTTAAAACATTTTGTAACCTACGTCTAAATATCAATAACTGATTGATATCAGTTATTGATATCAATCAATAACTGATATCAATCAGAAGATATCAATTAGAGGCTGATGCCTCTAAACTTTGTTTAACATGGTGCGCAAATACATAACGACAAAAGCTTTTATAGACGTCATAGGTTTCTTTATTTGATATGGTTTCACGACCTTATATCTACACACAATTGACTACCTGCGCGTACCCCTCATACCCTGTATTTACCCTTCATACCCTGAATCTGTACCCTCTGTACCCTGTATCTGTACCCCCTGTACCCTCAATCACTGGATCAGACTTTGTGGTATTAAATTCGTATGTAATCAAACACAATTTTGCTTGCCGGAGGGCTTTCAAAGAGCAATGTTATTCTACCTTTTGTGTGTAAATAAAGACGTTGTAGAAGCCTTAAAATATCGTATAGAAATGAAAATTTTAATATTCATTACGTTGGAAGATTTTAAGGGTTCGCGTATTGGGTTTTGTACAATAATACTTTTCGGTGATCTCAGAATGTTATACATACTTTACTCTTATACTTATTAACACCGAGTGTATGAATATAAGTATATATGTACGTAATTGAGAATAATATCAAACATTATTTAATTAATTAGCGAGATAAGTAATATAATTGTTTATATTCAAATTAAATATCGTTTTAATTAAAGTGAAATATATTGTGCCAAAAAAATATTGTGAATATTTTTATGTCATTATACTTTTTCAGATTTTACAAATTACACCCCTAAAACATATATATATTTTAATGGTTCTTAATCTTCTTGATCGTGGCCCGAGGAGTCAGGAGCTCAGGCAAGGCTGCTTATTTTCTGGCCATCTTTCCTTACGTGGTCATGATCGCCTTACTTATTACGTAAGTTTTACGTACTTATGTAAAGATGTATAAGTATGTATTTTTTAATTGAAAATTCTTAGAGAGATACTCTACTTGTGGTACTAGTATTCTGAGTTCTTTACAATATCTCTATTATTTCAAACTCCACAGAAACTTTCGTAATAAAACGTTTAAAAACCCACCACAAACTTTTGCTATAAAAGCACAAAAAACTATAACAGACCGTACAGTTTAACTCAGAAAAATAGACAGAAAGTCTCATTCTTATCGTTTACAATTAAGTGCATGAGATGTGATTCTGTCCAATTCATTAATCCTAAACCTAACAGCAACTGTCCATGACACTCGTATACTACATCGCCTAAGAGTGAGCGGGACTCTTCGTTTTGCGATGATTAAATTCAATTGCTAGCCATATACCGAGTTTAACCTCACTTCCCTTACAAAGCGATCGAAGGCTTAAATGGGTAGGTAGTATAGTTTTTGAGAAAATATGTCAATTTCAATGACCGCTTTTTTTTTTTTAACTCGACAGTTCGTCATTTGCCAATGTCATGTTACAGAATATTCAAAATATCATATCGTCTTCTCTTCATCCTGAATCCTCCAATAATTTCACCATACTGTCATTCGCGAACATTTTCTGATTAATTTAACGTGATATTAAACACAAAACACACACTGTAGACATTAAACTGAGAATTATCAAATAATTTCACAACCGTCGTTTGGAGCCATTTTCAAAAGCCTCATGAAGCCCCAATTGTATAGTTTTCTTTGAGTTAGCCTGTCAGTACTATAGTAGAACACACATAGACAGAGATAAATAAACCTCAATAAGGTTGATGTTTTCTTAAGAACAACTTGACCGATTGTAAGAATTATGTAACTAGTAGATAGTTTAGAGTACACACTATGTGACTGTAGAGAATTTTCAAAAATCAGTCGAACACTTTTTGATAAAATCTCAACCTTAAAAACTCTTCTGTAGGTACACTTTTCTGTGTTAGACCGTACCTACCCGCGAATGTGCAATATATTACAATTTGCGGGTAGTCTGCGCGGGCTCGTAATTAATATCAAGTTTGCGATAAAATGAGAAAACGCTCGCGCCTCGCCTTGGCGCTTTCCGCGCTTTGCGGCGCTTTTGACGGTAAAAGCATCGAAACCAATGAGTCACATAAAAAAGAGAATACACCGATTTTCTTTTGTTTTTAAGTGAGTGAGAGCGCTCACTTCATCAATACACACAGCAGATATTTCTACATTGGGTGACACAGGTTACATTATAAAACAATACAGCCTAACATAAGCTCAGCAGATTATGATTTATGATATCTATCTACACTAACGCATCGATTTTTTAGCCCTTTCTGATACTTATTCAAGTTTCAAATCCTCAAATCAGCAATAATTTAATTAATTATTCAGTCCCGATTTTCAATGATTTCGCGGTTCTATATCATCATTATACAAAGGCCTCTTTACAGCCGCTACTTAATACTTGATTTATTACTATTTTTTAATTGATTACTAATAAATATAGTTTTAATTATTAATTACTTTTTAGTGATCACTGACACAATACAGTGGGTCTGCTTTTTGACCTTCTGCCTCTTTGTCGATCGAGCCATTTAATATTTATTCTTAAAAATGTATGATATTAAGAAGAATGCCTAAAAGTTCGATTGAATGCGTGTTTAGTATTAATAATAATTTTATTGTTGTTTTATTTCATGTTTGTACTATTTGGCTACTAGCTGTTAAGGTGCAAATTATATATGAATGAATAAATAAATAAATTATTATATTGCAATATAATAATATGACGTAACCAAGTGATGTGTACCTAAGGTTAAAATAAATGAGTATGAGTACAAATGCGACAATAGCAAGCGCCTGGCCATTGTCTATGTAACATACGTAATAGTAAGCGCTTTCTTGCTACAAAGAGCAGATATTATAATATACCACAATGCAGCATACTCCAGTTTCAAACCATATATTTTTGTAGCATTCGCCGAGATTGCTTTTAAAAAGTGCGCTGTGAGGTGTGATGAATTTTATTGCGAAACGAAACTATGGCTTTCTCTGTGTTTTTAATTACAGCTGAATGATAGACCTTTAAAGCTAACATTAGATACTTTTATATTTAACAAACCAAAGATCATTTTCCAAAAGTGTGACAGTTTTCCTAAATAATTGCTGTGATATTAAAATTGATAGAAGTTGTGATTTTTATAGTGTAAGATATTTTATAACTCAAATAAACATTTATTAAGCAATAAAGTGTATACTTAAGAGCCTTCCATGAGCCAACTAGCGCCGCCAGTCTTAAAAAAATAATATCTTCGAATATAATCTATTTTATTAAAAAAGCTATTTACAAAATGTTTATTACGATAAATACTATTTTTTTAAAATGCTTATTTATAACGTCATTCAATTTCGGTAAATTGTAGTTCGCATAATTGCGAAAAACGGCCGTTTTTGGCACATTTGTGAACTACAACTTAGCTTGTCGCAATTATGCCATGTATTGTATATTGAAAAATAGTATTCATCCTAATAAACATTTTGTAAATAGCTTTGTTAATAAAATTGATTAAATTGGAAGATATTATTTTTTCAAGATTGGCGGCGCTAGTTGGCTCATGGAAGGCCCTTAAGTAATATTTTTGTCATTAACTGTACCGACTAATCATTATTAAAAGCCAGATAATTCCTCGGGTTGAAACGCGACGGGTGGAAACGCGACGGGTGGAATCGCGATCGGGTCAAATCGCTAGTGACTTTTTAACGAGCGTTTTCAATAAAAATAAGAAACGCAATGTTATTATTATTATTTTATTGTACACGAAAGAAGATACAGAAATATATAAAAAAAACTAAAACATAATGTACACAGGTGGTGCTTATCTCTAAAGAGAGATTTCTCCCAGCAAGATCGAGGAAGCGAAAATAAATTTTAAAAAGTAGACGACATTTCTATGCTGTAGTAATGTTGGTAATTATTTAAAATAAAATATAATAATCTGATTCTGAAATAGAATTAGTATGACAATGGGGTATTTGACACGTTGTATTGTAAATTCAATGTTAATTATTAGATAATCATTACAAAATAGATATAAATCGATGACAACAAAATTGAAATTATCTGAAAAATAAAATATTTACAGGCATTTATAAAAGTTTTGGTTAGAAAGAGACAGAAACAGTATACAGTGTACTGTGGTCGTGACGTCACACGCAAGTAGTGCCATACAAACCACATACTTATGACCGTTTTGTTAAAAAGAGATGGAGCATCCCTCCGCCACTTAATTTAACCGCTTGGTATTAATTGAGATATCGAAAAACGGATTTCAGATTTCTCTTCAGCACGAATGTGTGAGCTGTTTGATGCAATAAAAAAATGAGTCAAATACTCTATTGTGATGCAACCTCACATAAGGGGTTATAGTGATTGTGATTTTTCCTGACGCAGCTAACTAGCAAGCATTATCTTCTCGATAGCGAGATAAAACCTTCGGCGGCACATGTCGTCATATCGCATCAACACAACATTGTCTCCGAACTTATCGTCATAATCGAGTTATGAGCAGTCCAAGTTACTAACTTTGAGCAAGTTGTAATAACGCAAAAACTCTGGGAGGCCCATGATATGAATGCCAAATTGAACCAACACTAAACATTATTAAACAGAACCAGCGTCGGACTGGCCATATAGTCGAGGTGGCATTTGCCAGCCGGGCCCCAGCCTGCGCGGGCCCCCTACTACTTATATTCATGATTTTCCATCTACAATTATCCAGTCTCGGGCCCCGGACTTGTGAGCCACCCGGGCCCTGCCGGCTCAGTCCGACCCTGAACAGAACATAACTAAAGCCGACAATAAACTTAGCAAGATAGATAATAAATACTACTAAAGTTGAAAATAAAAGCAGAATATGACGGTATAGAAGAATTATACTAAAGTAAGTTAAGCAGTATACCTACCTACGTCCCTACCTACGATTTAATCCGTAGTAATGCTGCATTCAAGAGGATTTGCGCATCTTCCCTCTCAACATCATCAAGCAAAGTACCAAAATGAGTGTTCAATTATGTTGGAGGGAGGTGTAATATCTGAAAAGAAGCTGCTGTTTTGAATTAGTCGCCTAAGCTTGTGATATGAACGTTTGCGGAAGCGGTTCTCAGAGTCTCCCGACAGCAAAAACAATCTACGATAATCGGATTCCGCACGCGATAAAATCGGCTGTGTATACTAGGACGACACCCTTATGTACAACGCGTCGCCATGGCAACCATGCTGGTAATAACAGCCCTTGCACTTTGCAGTACGAAGTCAATATCACAGCTAACTGTTTATTAAAATGATGAATACTTATACAATACTTTACTGATCATTTATTTATTTCAAATTTTGTCAAACATAACGGGTTGGCACAAGGCGTAGGACAGTCATACTTACTTACATTATATATAAAAAACATAAGTACCTACATAAGGGCTTAGAATATTAACCATACAATAGACGAATGCAAATTAATTAGATAAAACGGGAATTACCGTGTTAAACATTTATTATTGATGTCTCGATATTTCGACAGTATTGCATCCATCATGATCACGAGTAGACAATGCTGTCGAAATATCGAGACATCAATAATAAATGTTTAACACGGTAATTCCCGTTTTATCTAATTAATATGTATACAAACCGTGAAAGTTTTAAAAGTGATAGACGAATGCAAGTTATAGTTCTTCTCACAATACCTAGCACACTCTCTCACTACACTCAACCAACTGTCAGCAAACAAGTCTCACTCATATACGAGTAGATTATATTTGTATCCATTTCGTCTCCATCAATTCCCGATGCGTCGAGTGCGTTAGTTTGGTAATTAGTATTAATTATCCCAGCCTCTAGCTCTAGGGACCACTCCAACGTAATCCTAATCTAGTAATGGCTATTTTGACCAAAATAGCATCCTATTCGTACTCACCTGTCAGTCTGTAATTCAACATAACCGTACTATTTTGGACCGAAATGCGGTTCCGGGATTTTCCAAAACAAAAAGCGCCTGTTTTAATTAATTACGGATTACAGATTTCATTTAAATTACAGATTTCATTTGTATTTAGTTAACATTGTAGTATTTCTAGGTAATATTATCTACTATGTATTACATTTTTATGGGTGGGTCTATACGCTTCCAATTTATTAATATTTTTAATGTAGCCTGTATTTAGCATCGGTAAATAACATTTGTTCTATGACATTAGGAAAAAAATGTATAGTTCAAATCTATAAGATCGATAGGTCCTAAAAAAATCGCAAAAAATGATAAGTCGTAAAACACAATTATAAAAACCATCAAAAAACGGAAACTCCAGTATCTAGGTCACATAATGAGGAATAAAAAGTACGATCTTCTGCAACTGATTCTTCAGAGAAAGATCTAGGGCAGAAGAAGGCCATTGACGGCACCATAAGAAGAACACAATTACCGTTACAATCTGTGTAACTAGAAAATAAATAGGAAATATAACCTTGTTTTGGGACACTGACATGTTTTCTCTTACTCCGCTCCAAACCTAGGAACATTTTTAAGAACGAACTTAAGAACCAACAATACATTTTTATAATTAGGTATTATTCATTCTCTCTCGACCGTATAAAACCTAAAAGCCGAACCAGTCGCAGAATTTTCTATATCGATAGCCAATTGATCTATTGTTAATTCCACTGCCTAATTCCCCATAATTTCCAAAGTCGATAACTTTCGGAAATCTTGAAATGGAAACCCCGAAACGAAATTAGTGGAAACTCCAAATCCCCCGGCAGTAATGTCAGTCTTCACTTAATCAAATTTCACTCAGTTGGGCCGCGAGACGACGCGGAAATTTCATTTGGAAAATTAACATTTCACTATGTACAATTTTACGGACGTTTTAAGATTCTCACGGGTTCGTTTGCGATTCGTGTGAAGGCTCACGATAGAACGAAATAGGCTTCGGTTGTGGCGTCGGAATTTGTCTGAAGATATTGTACGTACGGTAGAACACAGAGAAAGGTGTATAGGAGAGTTTTTAAGGATGAGATTTTCTCAAAAACTACTTGACCTATTGCAAAAAATCTTTCACTGTTTGATAAATAAAAGTTAAAACTATGTAACTGTAAAGAATTATTAAATTCTGTCCAGTAGTTTTTGAGAAAATTATACTAAATGTAGATTTTTTTATTATGGTTTGTTATTGACAAGGCATTTTTGGAGCCGCTACTTAATACCTAATTTATTACTATTGTTACTATTTTCTAATTGATTATTAATGAACGTAGTTTACATATAATACACCCATAATAAAAATCCATCAACCTATTTAGGTTACACAGAAGTCAACAAGGGAACTAGCATACAACTAAAACTCTTTTTTTGTTCACAGCGGACAAAGTGCCACCTGGCTTCCCCACCATCGCTCCCCCGCCGACCACCATGGTGGTGGAAGTGGGTCACACCGCCACCCTGCCGTGCCAGGCGAGTGGCACCCCCTCGCCCCGGGTGAAGTGGCTGTGGAACTCGCTGCCCCTGGACGTCGCTTCCAACCCCAGATATGCGCTTTTGAACGATAAGATGCATGGTAAGTTGAAACAAATTAGAAATGTTATATTATTGTTTTTTCAGTTCAACTATATATTCTTTTAATTCATTTTGACTATTTGAAATAAAAAAAATCTGACGTTATTTACAAAATATATGCAAGTAAATAACAGTTGTCGAAAAAATTGCCCACATATTTTTAGTTACTACACTAGTAATTAATGCCGGTGAAGCTCAGACAACTTACCCCATAGACTTGTAACAGGAGGGCGCCCGTGCATGAGCGCAAAATTGCTTCGCGACACATGTAACCTAGAGATATCGACATGGATTTAACATGGCACCCCTGCCCACGCTTCGTCTATTGCGCTCATCGATGGACAGGATTTTTCGCTTGCAAATTTGTATCGATTTCATGTCTATATACTTACCCAGTGGTCTGTGCGGTGAAGTAACCTTTCAAGTGGAGTGGAGTGGTAAGGAGTGGTAACATTTCATTTTATATTATCAAAAATACCTCCTGAACTAAAGTCTAAAAAAATATCATTATGATTTTTTTACATTTCATTATTTATTCAATACAATGCTACTATTTTTCGTATTGAGGGAACTGAGTTTAGGTATTCCAAAAAAACAAAACAAAATCGTACGCCCCGTTACAAAGATATATCGGCACGATCATTTTCACCTGTCAAATTAATCAAGCTATGATGAAAAGACTATAGTCTGTCAAAGAAAACGATATCTTTTCCTTTCTTATTATTTACTGATCGCATCCCTATGATTCTTTAAATCGTCTATCAAGATATTTCTAGAACAACTAGGACTTTAAGTATCGTCTTTGCTCGACGAAAGCGACCTACTAAACTCCCAGCTGGCGAAGTAAAATCTTCAATTTACACAATCTAAAATGAGATCTCAGTATCCGTCACTGTAATACCGTGTCATTTTCGGATCGAAATGCTTTGGCTTCTTTTTGATGCCATTATAGGTAATAATTCCATTAAAGAAATGAATTCGTATATAAATAATTCCTTTAGAATTTACCTCCGAATTCACCTTGGCTTGCTAAAGACATAAGATCAATCATTCAAACATTTGTTACAAATAATAGAAAATGTCAAAGCCTTGTCCTACCCATCCCTTTTTAACCGACTTCCAAAAAAAGGAGGAGGTTATCAATTCGTCGAAATCTTTATTTTTTTTTTAATGTAGGTATGTTACCTGATTACTCGAAGACGCTTGGACCGATTTCGAAAATTCTTTTTTTTGTTTGAATGGGTATACCTCCCAGGTCCATAGTCATCAGGTCAGGATCTGATGATGGGATCATGGAGAAATCGAGGGAACTCTTCAAATGTTATAGGCACATATAAGGTTTTTCATATATTTTCTAATAACAAATTATTGTAACAAGATAACAACTTACCATTACTTACGGCAAATAAGTGGTATTTTTCTTTATCTCAATCAAACATTTGTTTCTCCCGAACATTAGTAATAGGAACAAACGAACAAACCAATAGTTATAATTACATCTCACGTGGACGCGACCAAACAGATGGAAGTTAATGAACAATGCGGGATTTGGGGGCATTATTGGCGTTATCTGGAACGACGTGCCAACTTTATTAAATGTTCGACACTTTCCCCTCCTATCTCCACTAACTACACACATCACTGTGACCTACTTTTGTTACATAACATAACTATTAAAGGACTACTTAAATTGGGACAAATCTTTTACCATAAATGTATGGATTGTATCCTTGGGCGAATTAACTGAAGGACGTGGAATGATCTACAAATGTATGACAACCGAGTCAACCAATAGGGTATAATAATGACGGATGCCAGGATGAGACCATTAAAAAACGGAAACTCCAGTATCTAGGTCACATAATGAGGAATAAAAAGTACGATCTTCTACAACTGATTCTTCAGGGAAAGATCCAGGGCAGAAGAAGGCCAGGTAGAAGGAGAATATCATGGCTCAGGAACTTACGCCAATGGTACGGCAAGAGTACCAGGTCTCTGTTCCGTGCGGCGTTGTCGAGAGTGCAGATTGCCATAATGATCGCCAACCTTCGTAAGAAGACGGCACCATAAGAAGAAGAATGACGGATGCCATCCCGATCAAAACGCAAGGTTTTCGCGAAAGCTACAACGGTTTTACTCCTGTTTTAATACAATTCCGAGTAGGTATGTCTACTTTTTGTTTACATCAACTGAATTCTTAATTTCGTATAATTATTCCTTTTATATATTATTATAATGGTTTAAACATCAGTCAAATACATTATTACGACGACCAGTGTATCGCAAAATCAATACTTCACCTGATTCCTCCATCAGGCCACAAGCGCTCACCGTGAAAGCATAATCCCTTAACACTTCCATCTCGCAGACATCTATGTTAAGTAAGAGCTTAACATAAGTGTTGTTAGTGAGATCAGCTGAACTGATAGCTAAGCCGCAACAAATAAGGGCGCAATTAGGCCGCCAAATCGAGCGTGAAGATTTTTATCGCGGTACGCTAAATCTAGCGGAAACATCGCTGGGAAAATGACGTCGGGTCAGGGCTCGTTTATTATAGGCACGAGAAATGCACTTTTTTTAGAATGGGCTAAGATCCCTTCTATTTTGTTTAAATATAGTGTTTCAGATTCGTTGCGTATAGATGTTTTTATTGTCCATCCGTCAGTTATTTTCATATTAAAATGTTTTAGGAGATAATTGAATTGAGTTTAGAGACGAGGCTATGCTTTAGTTTTAAAAATGTAAGTAATATTTTTTGACAAACAAAATATGAATTAAACATTTTGATGTTGAACACATTCCCATTGAATTGAAATTTTGAATTTCAGCCTCCATTTATTTAAAGATGATATTTTAAAGTTTTATAATTTATAAATAATTAAATTAATTAAAGCATGAGAATAATTTTAAAAATACATGAGAACGGTTCCGTGACGAATTTAATTTGCACATCTTAATGAAAGTTCGGCGTTTGCCCAAGTTTCGCGCGATACGTTAAGTCTGTGCGACAAAATGTTAATTATATCAGTTTTGAAAGAAACAGACGGACGATTGTCGCATGAATTTGCGACTGGAAATTTAAGAAAGAACTTAAGTACATAAACTCACGTAGGCATGTTTTCCATAAATAGGCAGAGATCTTCCATCTGCTACTATCCGGCACACGTCTCGTGTCTTCTAGTGTAGACCTCACACTATGTTTTATAAGGTATTTTTTTTCGTGTGGTTTAGTGACTAAACCCATTTGTCAAAGTTATTCAGACCGCCCGTAGGCGGTCGTTTATAAGGTATGCGGTCTTGCCATTTGATGTGTAAGATAGAGCGCAGGCATTTCAAATGGAAGGAGTCCAGTTTCCTTATATCACCTAAAAAGCTCGAGAAAAAGCTCGGCTCGCAGAACTTGATACGAAACGCCACATAAGGAAACGCCCGAAGCCTACAACAGCACCGAACAACTCTGCTGTGACCGCTGCGACCGGACATTCAAGACAAAGTTCGGTTTCACCAGCCACATACGAGCTCATGCAAGAGTCTAGCGGAGGGTCGCAGTCGTCGGCCATGACGAGGAGGACTATATGTATAATATGTTTTATAAGATAAAACATCGCCAATTTTGGCGCTAATATGACTTTCTCGGTTTAACATGTGACTATAAATAATGGTAGTCATGTGTAGCGGAAATAGCGACTAGTCACTGCTCCTGTAAACACTAACACATTATTATTTTAATACTGTACAATTATAGTAACATATAACGTGTTTCTGAAAATACTAGAGGTCGTTGGGTACCTAAATCAAAATAGTCGCAAGTCTGTACCAACTACAAATGTTATTAATTTCAATTTTAATACCATTATGCACTTCATAAGAGGTGCGAAAGTAATTTAAATTCAGTTAGAGTAAGACCGCGGGCAAGTTGCCGTGGGCTCTATTAATCTCATTAATTTTAATTTATTCCTACGGATTATTTCTCCTTGGTCGCTCCAGATATTTCGTAGCTCCGGTGACGTGCTCGCGTATAGTTTGCTCCGTTGAAGTTGAAAATTGTAACATCTTGACGACGTTATTTTTATACCTATCTATACTTTTTGCGAAAAAAGATCTTCCGCACATAACATAGAAGTTATAAAATACTAAAGTATGGCCAGTGCAACCAAACCACTCATACTTAAACCTCATACACACCACTCCGCCCAAATGACATTTCTAACCACTATTTATCACATAGTATCCTAATGAAAGTATAAGGTAAAATTATTAGAAACTATTTTTGCACCTTAAGCACATTCTTGACTTAATTTATTTTATTAATAGACTCGACAGTTCGTCATTTTCCAATGTCATGTTACAGAAAATTCAATATATAATAGTCTTCTATCTTCCTCCAGAGGAGTCTCCGTAGCGTCATCACTCTGGACGAAGCAGCTCGACAGTCACGTTCACTCCCGAGCTTGTAGCGTACTCTTGATAAAAGCTTCAAACTTCAGATCTTGCTCAAATTATCAACATTTTCTGATAAATTTAACGTGATATTAAATACAAAATAACCACTGTAGACATTAAATAAAAATTATCAAATAATTTTGCAACCGTCGTTTCCCGCCATTTTCAAGAGAACCTTGACTTAATTAATACCGCGCAAAACTTATCTGTGAACTACTCGGATAAAAAATCTCAGACACTAAAATTAGTTTTCATTCCATATTTATTTATATCCGTGTTACGCCTTAAACATAATTTTTTAATATGATTACATATCGAATACCGGTTATAATAATATTATAACAATATCAAAAAAAATAAACTGTATAAACAAAAATCAGTTTAGACGAAAGTACTTACCACTGAAAGTCTAAATTAGATGTATCATCAAACCTGGACCTGTGGCATTGGAAGTAAATATCTTTATACCGTATCCAACGAGTATTACAGTTAAGGTAGGTACATCATTCTCTTAGCAACAACCTCTAAAGTCATCTCGAAAGCCGTCAACGTTTATTACCCAAAAATAAGACCACTCTCGCTCAAAATGATGTTTTTATATTTTTATTATTACGCCTCCCGTGTAAATTAGAGTGAGAACAAAGACATGCGGAGTTTACGATCTTTCACTAGAATTAACAACTACAACTTACCCGCGGATAAAATAATGTGTCACATAAAGTTTTGTACTAGTAATGATATCCGATTGTATACATATTAACGTCTTTTTTGTGACAGTCGAGTAAAAATATGATAATTAGTTTTCTTTTTCGCATAAATAATATTCAACTTCGTAAACATTTCAACTACCAAATCAAAATACTTATAAAATATAAATTCTCCGCATTGTAAGTTTTTTTAGTCAAGTATCGCGAAAATTTACAGATAAATGAAAAAATCACACTCAAATAAATATTTTTGCGATTCTAAATTTAAAAAAATCTTGATATGGTAATCGCGTTTTATCTTTTAATATGTAGATATTTAAAATATGTGTTTATGAGTAGTTCAGTACCTATTAAAAGTTATCAATGAAACGATTTTATTTTATTCATTAGGGAAGTTTAACGATACTTACTCCGCTGGCTCAGTGACCCAAAGTGGATCGTGGCCTCCGACACCAAAGAGTGCCTGCAGCCTGTCCTGCGCTGTCTGGCGCCAGTCAGGCGCCTGCAGCTCTCGCAGGTCCTTCTGCACCTCGTCGCCCCAGCGGTATCTTAGACGTCTGACTGGCCGTCGTCCACTGGGTTTTCCGACATATGCTCGCTTCGCTGCACGTTCGAAGTTAAACGATAAATAACATTAATACCCGCTCTAGTATAACTGAGTCAATGTACACCCAAAGGGATGCTACACGGCCGTGATTGCGCCCTACCGAGCGAGATTACGATTCATTTACATACAAATGCGGGGACCTTCCAAGTTTGAATGGGACGCTATGGTTGACTGTTGTTCTAGCAAAAACCGGGCCTTAATTCGAACAACAATAACAGCGGTGTGGGCGTACCTCGGCTTGATTAAGGTCCGGGCCCTTTTGCCGGCCACGCCCGGTGTCACATCCAGCCGGAATCATTTTTCTAGCTCTGTGTATTGTTACTGTTGTCGTGTCGTGTATGGGACCATTTTTTTTTTCATTATCCATTTTTTTGGTGTGAATACTATGGGTTTTAATTTCGCTTTTTCATTTCATATACTTATTTACATCGTGTCTTTGAATAGTAACTTGCACAAGCCAACTGATTAGTCTCACAAAATTCATTCAAAGAAATTACTAAGACTAGGCGATAAATACATATACGTACGTACATAAACTCATACATATTTCCCGTAGTTGAAGAAACGATTGTCTTCCATCTGCTGTGATCACTGATGGGAACACCACTTTTGTTTCGTCCACTTTCATCAATCTCCGATCTAACAATAATATTCATTGTTTGTTTAAGATTTTTTTTTATCCGTAATAGCGCATCAAAATATCCCAAGTCTTTTGCACGAATGCAAGAGCATACGCAGCTAGTACTTTGCCTACACAGTTTAACCGAACATCAAAAGTTAGCTATACGCGTGAGATACGTATAATAATACAATAATACCCGCATTCCCGTCGTTAGTTTTATGTAAAAGTGTTCCGTAGGGAAAGTTTGGCAGTTTTTCTCCCAACTCGGTCGCACGAGTGTCTGCCAGACGCAGCGCTGTAGAAATCTAGTTTATTGTTAAAACTCCCTCGGCGACTGCAGAATCATCCTCTCCGATAACATTTTTGTATTGAATTTACATTTTATACAACTTAAGACTCGCTATTGAAGTTTGCAGATTTTTTTGTGACATAACGAAAATAGACTTGCTATAATCTAGTTACTATCTTCGCTACCACAGCTAATATTTTCTTTCCGTGTATTTCTCTCAGTTTATTCATTACGTGACAGAAGTGGTACCTTAACACGTTCACAGTCCTTGATTTCCTTGTAAGTCCCGCCTATTATTTCAATCTCTATGCAAGTCGAAATACATCAACTTTGTTATGTGAGCACTTCAACACTGGGTGGAGCACTCAGAGCACTCTTCTGAAGACAATAGGACGTGAATGGACAGCAGCATCCACCAAGGACATCGTATTTACTTACCTTCTCTGGTAGGCACATACTTTTTTTATCGTGCCACATATGTGGAGCACGGGTTTGTGGAGCTAGTTTGTCGTGCTCCATGTATGGGTCACTGGATTGTGAACGTGTTAACCCTCTGTTAAGCATTCAAATGTCAATGAATGTTGTTTGATATTATTGTTATTTGATTTGATCTCTGTTGGAAAAACAGCCTAATCTGAGACTTAATATCCGAAGCCGCGAAACAATGCTAGTATGAGAATAAATCCCAACATTCTTCATGCTACTTTCATTAAGGCAATACTAAATGTCCCTTATAAGTGCCGGCGCAATATAAGATCATCTTATATCACTTAATCAACCCCTGTGGGCGTAAAGTAAACCAACCGTGTCTGTCCCCATCCTAAGAGCTAGATTAAACGGGCCCCAGTGATAAAGCTTCCTTGTCCAGTGTTATTTGACCCCAGAGAACCTTAATAAGCTACTCCGTTGCGGTCGAATTAAGGGACAGTTACTCGTACGGTCTAACACAGAGAAAAGTGTACAGGAGAAAGTCAAAGTCAAATTTCTTTATTGCAAGTAAGCACGTTGTCTACATTTTGCACGTCAACATATTTTTTTTAATTTACACCACTTTGCAAGGAAAAGGTGGCCAACCTGAGGAGAAAAAGTGGCAAAAAAACTCTCAGCAACACATCTTTTAAAATAATACTAATACAATTATTTAATAACTAGGCTTACACAACTGTTACTATTGTTAGTAATCTACACTTTATCCCTCATGCGGAACCGGCGACACACACCATGCATGTTCATCGTTTAAATAGTCATCTATCCTGTAATACGCCTTCTTAACAAGTGTTTTTAGAGTTTTTAGGGTTGAGATTATCTCAAAAACTACTTGACGTATTGCAATAATTATTTCACTGTTAGATAGATAAAAGTTAAAACTATGTAACTGTGAAAGAACTATTAAATTCGGTCCAGTATTTTTTGAGAAAATCTCTACTTTATTGAGGCCCTTATTGTTTTCGTGTGTACATTCGACACATCAAGTGTAACACATTGACACTCTACGCAACGGTAATACGGCCGATAATGCAATTGTTAAGTTAGAACGGCTAGGATAAAACCGTGGACTAACTTTAAATCACGATTATGGCTAACTGCGTTAGAATTTCGTCTCTCATACGTGCATGCAAGAAAAAAAAGATTTTTGTTCACTATTTTACGTTTTTATGAAAATGTAACTTGTGACAGAATGTTGGCTGGACTAATACGAAGTGTACAGGAGAGTTAATAAGGTTGAGATTTGCTCAAAAAGTAGTCTACTGATTTTTGAAAATTCTTTATAATTATGTAGTATGTATATTCTAAGTATACCTACTAGTAAAATCATTCAAAGTCAAAGTCAAATTTATTTATTGCAAGTAAGCACTTTTAGTACATTTTTGCACGTCCATATATATTTTTACAATCGTTCAAATAATTCTTGAGAAAATCTTATTGGGGCCAGCTATTTCTCCGTTTTCGACTGTACACTACAGTACTTTTCTCTTTCTCTATATTGCATATTTTAACTGTACCTCTCCTCCGTCTACCGTCAGTACCGCTCCTTAATAGGATAAGGGCGGGCTCGGGAGGTCAGTGGGCGCTGGTGGTAATATAATACCGCGACGACCTCGCTATTTCGCCCGACGTTTATGAATAGCTCTTATTTTTCTTTTAATTATGCCCCCTGCTGTCCGTTGGCACGTTTTGTCGAGGTGTACACTGAAAGTAAAAATTACTAATATCTAACAAGTTCATTAAGCAAGAAACGCCTACTATGTACTTAATTCATAATTCATTTATTCCTTGCTTTATGTGGTAACATGGGTCTTAGGTAGTACAGGAAGTGCTCACATGAACCCTGTAAGGGCACCGCAACATTAGACACTTAAACATTAAAAAATTCAAATTTGTCAGTCAGTCAGTCAGTCAGTCAGTTAATATACAAATAAATATTCAAATAAATATAATAATTAAGAAGTGTACTGTATGTACTTGTATTTACTTATACTGTAAAATTTATTATATTATTTATACTTACTTCAATTCAATTCAAATATACTTTATTTGCACACAAATGAAAATACATCAGTTACATATAAAACCAAAGTTAGCTAGTGTACAGACAGGCGGCCTTATCGCTTTAAGCGATTTCTTCCAGGCAACCTTCTTATATACTTTTATTTATTTTATTTATATATGTTAAATATAATGTAATATATTTTATTTATATATGTAAAATATAATATAATGTTTACAAAGAGCAGGAATATCCTGCTCTTTGTAAATACCATTTAATTTTTAATTGTTTTTCAATTTATTATTCTCGTATTTCTACCTCTCTCTTACGTTACTATTATTAAATTCCCTCAACAGTTGGTTGCATGGACGAAATCGCTTTTAGCGATAAGGCCGCCAAAATTGTACATGCTGTTTTGTATTTCTGTATTGTAATTGTTTGTGTCTCTTATGTACAATAAAGTGTAAGTATTTGAATTGAATTGAACGCCATATGGAGTGAGCCCATTTTTTTTATTCGTTAATTTTCTACTTACATGAATACTCTAAATAACTTGACATTGGCGAAATTATGTCTTGAATAAGAGTAGAAGCCATTCAAATAAAAGTAGTAGTAGGAGTGAGCCATTGCAGACACGACTTTTAGCATCTCTTCTAACACTCGTTTTATTCTAGTGCTTGAATTATCAATATAAGTTCGACTTATATTGAAAAATATTATATATTTGTAAGATGAAGGTAAACTAGCCCATAAGAATCTCTATCCCAAGGGCTAAAATTCACTGGCCGTTAATCACATACCTAGTTAAACCTCGCTTTCCTTAAACCTTGTTTTGTCCCTTTCACACTTCTTTAAAAACGTTAAATTTAAAAAGGACCGAAGGTTTAAACGGCGGGCTAACTTTATACCACGTTCATGGCTATCAATACCTACAAAAGTAGCTCACGAAGATATAATACAAACTTTCTAAAGTACTTATACGAGTACCTAAATGTGTCATCTTAAATAAGCCCCATAAACCAATTTAACTAAATAAACCTGCCCCAAAAACTGATACAACGTCACCTGAAGAAACAAACATTCCATCGAGCAAAGCCTATATTTCAGTCTGGCTAGACAGCTACTTTAAACCCATGAGAAGGGTCTGTACCCGTTGTCAACCTCGCGAGCGGCCCACGGAATTATAAGTGAGGTAAATCCGAATGAAATATTAGTGTTTATTATTATATGCTATTTATTTCTCTAGGGAGGCTTGATAATAGCTTAATTTAATGATAAGAGATTAATAAAGGGTGTTTTAATGTGGCCATTTGAGCTGAAAGCGAACTCAATATCAGGCATTTAATATTGACTTTTAAGATTTAAATAACGAGCCACCCCGCGCCAACGCCTGTGACTTTGTAAATGTTAAAACCAGAACAATGGACTTACTTATGTTTTTTTTTAAATATTAATGGACTCGACTGTTCGTCATTTGCCAATGTCATGTTACAGATAGTTCAATATATAATAGTCTTATATCTTCCTCCAGAGGTGTCGCAGTAGCGTCTTCACCCTGGGTAGCCGCGTCTTCATGTTTTCATCCAGAGGAGACGCCATAACGTCATCCCGAGCTTGTAGCGGGAACTCTTGATAAAAGCTTGAAACTTCAGATCTTGCTCAAATTATCCAATAAATTCACCATACTGTCATTCGCGAACATTTTCTGATTTACTTAACGTGATATTAAACACAAAATAATCACTGTAGACATTATAACAAAAAATTTCAAATAATTTTGATTTACGTTACGTATTCCATTAAGGACACACAGATAAATTATGTATGACACTGTAAATACACAAAACCCACTCATATCTCCCATCTTATAAATAAGCAGGAACTAGTAAAATAATGTAACTAATGTATGTATAATACGTGCTCGAAAGCGGCTAACCGGTTCGCGCCGGTTGAATCTGGCGCATGACATATCAAAGAGCTGGGAACAACGGGTTGAAGGGCTGCCGACTTTTCAGCGATCACCCCACTCGCTCCAGTGAGCCGGAGGCACCTGATCGAGTGGTGCAAGTCACTGACTGCATCATACCTGAAGATCATTGTTTAACTTCCATACATATGTTAAAGCGTGTATAATTTGAATTTTGAATCAAGAATTGCAAAAGTTTTTGATATGTTCTTACATATTCGCTATGCAAAACGAAAATCTAAATGATAAATAGAGATTTTTTTTAATACTCCATTTATCATTAAGAATCGCATAAGTTCAAGGTAGTTTTACTTACAAATAATCGGATTGTTTTAGTAGTCATACGAAGAATTCAAACTTTGGCATTAAGGTGCAACGCTAGTCCCCGTTCTGCTTACAAAACTGTTTAGACATAAAGTCACTAAGTACACGTCAGTTGTTAATTTTTTTTAAACCAGGTTTTAACGTGAAATTCTACTGCCGTTATTAGAATATTGTTCATAATTCAATCTTAAATTCATCTTTAAAAAGAACTAAGATCATTCCAGAACTATTGGGAGTGGTAATGAATTTAAGGTTGACTTTAAATGATAAATGCGATGATATTAGTAAGCCAGATTAGATATATATATATATATAGTAGATAGACTCTTTATTGTACAAAAGTATTACACGAATTGTTACGAAATATATTATTCTCAGAGCGATCTCTTCCAGGCAACCCCCGGCGAAAGGAGATGCATAACAACGAACAGTAGTATAGCGCAGGGAATCTACACGTTACTCTGATAATTACAAATTATATTAGATTTTCATAATAATGGATTAAAAAAAATAGTAACTAACGTTTTCTACGTGAGTTTAAGATGAAAGAATTTTGTATGCACTATAAATGCACCCTAAAAGTCATGCAGTAAAGACATTTATATGAGCATAAGAAATTAAATTAAATTGAGAATTCACCTCAAATATATCATTCCCCAAGAAAATAACAATCTATAATAATAAAAAAGTGTATCTCCTGTTACTTGGACCACACACAATGATATAAGGCGGAAAGCCCAGGGATCACGCTGGTCGAACGCACGATCTTTTTTATTTCATTGCGTTTGATTCGACGCCCTTAACCGGATCGTGGTCCTATCTCATAAACAGTATCGGTGACCAGAAAATAACACTTTATTCCGGATCACAATCTCTATAATAATAGATTGGGATCTTAAGATACTTGCCCATTGACGTTGATTCGATACGATAAGACATTTTCCCAAATTAAGGCTGACAAGACAGAATGACATCACAAAACGATATTTTCGTAACACAATGCTGGATCCTGATCGATATTAATGTCTATTAATTAAATATATATTTATATTTAATTTACAGTAACCGGTTGTCTAACCGGTTACTGTAAATTAAATATAAATATATACGTGGCGGTCCCATGACACCACCCAATCGCACCACCGGTAGTGTCAAGGGAATAGACATGGCCACATTTCAATGGAGCTTTGCCCTACAAAACTAAGTGACCATTTAAGCTGTACCCATCATTTTGTTGGGGACTTATTACAGGTTTCATATTGCATAATCATAATCAGTGTCATTTTCTACTACTCTCGCAACTCCTATAGAAGAATAACAAAAACAATGAATAATTCGCTTCGATTTCTTACTATTTTCTGAATTCTTAATTAAGCTGTTTTTTTTCGAATCGCAACTTGTACAAAACTTTATTTTAAACCAATAATTTTAATAAAAAGCGGAGATATTTTTACATTCATTCGTTATCTTGTACAACTTGTGGTTGATGGTGGGGCAGAATCTGGCATTGTCATTTAGTTAACAGTGGAAACAGAGTTAAAAGTTAAATTATTGAAATTTGAAAATCAGTAATCTGATAGCAAGTTGTGACGTCACTTAAGATTTAATTCCATACAAACTTCATTTTGCCAAAAAGGGATGAAGCACAACTTTGATCATTAATATCTCTGACGTTAATTGGAATATAGATAAACTAATTTTAGACGTATTTCCAACATGATCACGTGGTTGATTTATGCAATGATTTTTAACAAGTGATAAGAGATATCTTGAAAGTTTGGCAAGGGAATGAAATGTTACAAATTTATAGTCAGATACACCTTTTTCGTTTGGAAAGAAGAAGAAAAAAAGGAAGAGGAAAAAAACCTTATAGGATCACTTTGTTGTCCGTCTGTCTGTCAAGACAGAATCTCTCAGAAACGCGTGGACGGATCAAGTTGAAAGAATACCTAATACTCAGGTCTGCAACCTCATGAAGCCGTGAAAAAATCAAACTTCTACGTCAACGCAATCAAAAGATACAGCCGCTTATATCGCATTTCCCCGATTATGAAGTAAATATTAAAATACATCTCCCCCATTTTTTTTGTTATTACAAACTAATATTTGCAGATGATCAACTAATCAGTAGTATGTCGATGTATGGACATAATATTTTGATAATGGCAAAGATAAGTTGGTCCTTAAATCGAGTTTATCTTTTCGTTAGAGCAAAATTACGAGAATAAAATTGCGTTGCAATTTGGCCGGTTTTTTCATGTAAGGTCAATAAGAGCCCATAATAAATCCAATCCTACTAATAGTGACCTACTACAATAGCTATAAAATATTTAAACGGAAATTCATTCCGAGAATATTCAAACAGTGCTTTTGCATATTTTATGTTCGCCAGGACTTTATGAAACTGAAAATTCAGCTTTCGTCGATTACACGAACGGCCCACCTTGAGCCGCGTGAAACAATTTATGACTATCAATATCGAGGGCGGGCGTGATAAATTGGAAAATAATGCGCGAATTATGCGGAGCTTCTACGAAGAAATGCCTATAGGTTTTGAAAATTAATTGGCTTGGCACATCCGTCGAGATAGGTTGACCTATTAGAAACATTACTAAATTTCTTTTAAGGAATCTTTGCAATCAAAATACTGAATTCCGGGGTGTTGCACGCTAAATTGAAGAATTTATTCTCATTACGAAATTACATTTCACTTATAATGATAAGTTTTCCTGTGCCGATATGTATTTCATATCATTAAGCAAATCATTGTACAGCATAGCTCCTTCGACTCTGTGGTAAGATGCGCTAAGCGAAACAGCCTGATCACTCTTACCGACTTAAGTGCATGTGACTGTGAAAGATTTAGCGACCACGGCAGAATCATACTACTACTTTCAATTCCGAAATCGATATAGTCCCTTGCTGGGCGCCAAATTTTTATATTTAACTAAAACCAGTGACACGACGAATGTATCTCGACGATCTATTTTTGGACAAAATAAGATCATTTTTGTAGCAAAAATCATAAACAGGAAGATGTCAGGGGGTCCCAAGTTGGGCGCCAAAATAGCCACGATCATATCCCTCGGGAGCGTTCCGGTAATCAAATAAAACTAGCGGCCCATACGTGGTCGGACCTTGGGGCACCCTGACAGCCTCGACGATAGGTTAGGGCGGCCCTGACGAAGGTTTGCCTCCTCCTGAATTTAAAACAATGGCAACTTTTATATTCTTTGTCAAAATACCTTATACATTAAGGCTAGGCACGAATTTCTGTCAATGGAAGGTTCATTGGAGATTAGAGACCTCTAATCTCTATGATTTTGACTGTTTATATTGCAGCAGCTATTTATGTTGATGATATTAGTAGTAAAATATATCCAATTGTTTTTGTATAATGAATCTAATATTCAGAAACTTCACATAAGCTTTCGTAAGTATTATGGTGGTAACTAAAATCGTTGTAAATATAAAACGAAAGATAGATGAGTTAGTTCTGATGATTATCACACTAAAATATATTAATAAAACTTGAGAGAGAGTGTGTGAGGTGACTCGAGGAGTGTGTGTGTGTGAGGGAGTGTGTGTGCATGTAAAAATACACACATCGACACAAACGTAATAATGTAAATATTGCTTTAATAATACTTATAATTTGTTCTGCTTATTGTGCCGATTACAAATATGCGTAGCAATAATAAATTGTAAGTGGACGTATGGCTGTCAATCCCCGATAATGAATGAGTAAATATGAAGTCAGTGTTAATTTTATGAATAGTGCCGAAATGGAATTATACTTTTAGCTCGTTTTTTAAAAAACCCTAGTAATATATAATCCCTAATAATATATAATCCCTAGGTTCTCTTGAAAATGGCGGGAAACGACGGTTGCAAAATTATTTGATAATTTTTGTTTTATTGTCAACAGTGGTTATTTTGAGATTAATATCACGTTAAATTAATCAGAAAATGTTCGCGAGTGACAGTATGGTGAATTTGTTGGATAATTTGAGCACGATCAGGGGTTTCAAGCTTTTATCAAGAGTTCCCGCTACAAGCTCGGGAGTGAACGTGACTGTCGAGCTGCTTCGTCCAGAGTGACGACGCTACGGCGTCTCCTCTGGATTTAGACAAGAAGACGCGGCTACCCAGGGTGAAGACGCTACTGCGACTCCCCTGGAGGAAGATAGAAGACTATTATATATTGAATTTTCTGTAACATGACATTGGCAAATGACGAACTGTGGAGTCCATTAATAAAATAAATAAATAAAATATAATCCCTATAAGTAAGATATTTTGTCACCTATTTTTTGATAATTCCTCTACGATTTTCGGTGCAGTGTTGTATTAGATTACCGTGTAACTGCGTCAGGCTGGTGTTTCGGGTGCTATCTCTGTTTAGTCTGCCACGCCCGGTACGTAATTGCATTTTCTTTGTGCAACGCCGCGTCGCCAGTGCGAAATCCCTATTTTTTCCCGTCTACCCACCAGTTTTTCACAAGTTGTTGCTTTTTAGTATATTTAAGACTTTTGGTCTCTGTTAAAATTTCAGCAGACTTTGTAGGTAGCAGATTAGATTTTAAATTGGGAAGTTTGTCGGTGATGGATTTAAACCCCATTTATAAAGATTTTATTCTTTTTTTAGAAAATGGCAACATGATCTAATCTTAATCTTCAAAATAGAGCCTCACCTTTAATAGAACAAATTATTTTCTTTCACGATCATATTAAACTAGTTTGTTACAGAATTAATTTACACCTACTAAGTATATCTTTATTGACTGACCAATAATATTTGCGTGGTTAAACAATTATGTACCTACATAGTATGATTTACACTGAAATACAATAATGTAAATTCGAACACATTTATTAGATCACATCTGAGTATTAGTCAGCCATCACTCCAACACACGGAAAAAGTAACAAAATAAAGTACCCTCTTTTAAAATTGATTTTATTAAGTCTAAGGGTCTGTACCGAGCAGTATAATAAATATAAGACCTCATTTAAGTGGATTAAACAGGTGTTCTCCATTGAAATTCGACTTAATAACCTTAACATGCCATAAGGAGGCACTATAAAAGCCTCCCGCGGAGAGCGCGGACCTCTGGGCATCGTAATGGCCTCCTCTCGGCTGCTGTGTTATTAGCCCATAAATTTCTCGTATGTAGTATATTTACTTCGTGAATAAAATGTTTCGGTACACACGTTGTATTGGAAAACCACACAATCATATCGTATCCTATAGAATGGTAAATCAGGAAAGTAAATGTAACTCAAAGTCAAATTTCTTTATTGCAAGTAAGCACGTTGAGTACATTTTTGCACGTCAATATATTTTTTGAATTTACATTTACACCACTTTGCAAGGAAAAGGTGCCAACGCTGAGGAGAAAAAGTGGCAAAAAACTCTCAGCAACACATCTTTTAAAACAAACTTTTTATCTCTTTAATAATGTTCAAGCGAATTATTATATTAACACAGACAACAGTCATTTTATTATATATAAACGGATATCACTCACTTATATTGTTGAAGTCGGCAAATTAGACCGACAGTTTCGACCGATTTCGACGGTCTTTTTCAAGGTGAACGCGCCACGCCCGCGGTAACGTTTCTTCGCGCACAGACCGTCGAAATCGGTCGAAACTGTCGGTCTAATTTGCCAACTTCAACAATATAAGTGAGTGATATCCGTTTATATATAATAAATTGTAGTAATGGCTCACTATAGTTTTAATTCTAAAACAGTGATTTTATTGTTCTAGATTTAGACGATATTAAAAGTGCAACATTTACATCTCTTGGCAAGGAATAGGTTAAGGCCAACGCTGGTTAAAAAATTTCAGCAGCATAATATATTTTTTTTTAAATAATAAAATACATTTTATTTATAACGAATTAGATAGTAATCTATTTTATTTATTATAACAATTAAAGCACAACTTTGCATTGTGAACTCGCACAATTTTGCTACCAAATCCTAATTTAAAGTACAAAGTGGTTACTTACTAACTTTCAGGCTCGGAACGTAGTCCACGATTTAAAAAGTCATTGCCACATTTCAATAGAGCTTTGCCCCGCCTACAAAACTACGTGACCATTTAAGCTGTACCTATCACTTTGTTGGGGACTTATTACAGATTTCATATTGCATAATCATAATCAGTATCATTTTCTACTACTCTCGCAACTCCTATAGAGGAATAACAAGAACAACGAATAAATCGCTCCGATTTCTTACTATTTTCTGAATTCTTAATTAAGCTTTTTTTTTCGAATCGCAACTTGTACAAAACTTTATTTTAAACCAATAATTTTAATAAAAACGGAGATATTTTTACATTTATCCGTTATCTTGTACAATTTGCGGTAGATGGAGGGGCAGAATCTGGCATTGTCATTTCCCACGGCAAAAGGCAGCCCCATGCGTTTCTATAAACCCATTTGACCGTGATTTAGTTACGAATAAAATACACAAAGACACTTTCGCAATTAAAATATTAATAGTTTTTTTCAGTGTTCCTCAAAATGTTTTGTCTCTTTCCAGGTACATTACAAATAGTGAAGAGTGAAGAGGAAGACCAAGGCAAGTTCGAATGCGTTGCTGAAAACTCCATTGGGACAGAATTCTCTAAACCTACCTCATTATATGTCAAAGGTATGTACAATATTTTTTTCTATGTCTATACATCTACACATATTAATTAAACGATGTTTTCAGCTGTTTTCCTACTCATGTCTTGTAATAAAACTGCCTAATTATATCTGTAATTATATTTACTGCGATAAAGAAATAAAATACTTATGTCAATTTATTATGTACCCTATCGATTTAATAAGTATTTTATAATTTGTTGATAGAAATACTGATAGAATCACTAACATAATCAAATTACGAGTTTACACGATTTTTAGGTCCTAAGGAAACTGTTTTTTTTTAAATTACTTCATAATATTATCACAATCGTAAAGTTTAAAAAGGATCTAGCAGACTATAGTGATGTCCACAAACGACGATTTTGCAATATTAAGGACTTTAAATTCACTCCAAATCATATACTGAAACGTATATTTATTTATCATCTCATAAATTCTGAAACAAATTTTCCTCAATTTCATCCACTACATCAGTGGACAACATCAAAAGGTCCGCGCAATATGCCGACCGCAACTCCGGAATCTGCGGTCAAATTACTTAATGATCTTCCATGAGAGCGTGATTAGTTTAGAAAGGGACCGAATGAGCTGGCAATCCACATGCCAGAGCGAGTGGAAATATAAAAGAGATGTCTCCAGAATGAGGTTTTCAAGTATCTCTCTTTATTATGTTGATGAATGTAATAAGCCCCCATTTCGGATCGAGTGTGTTATAGAGATAAAAGTCGGTGCGTAAACAGTGCCTACGCGATTTAGAGAATAAGGGCCTTTTGAATTGAAACGAGGCCCTTTGAGAGCTCTTGAAATAATACACGTAGCAGTATCGTAGACGGAAAAAACAGCGAAGCGAACGAGGGCTATTCACGTTGGGCAATTTTGCAGGGTCTGTATAGTTAGTTATATGGTATATTTATGTAGAGATGGAAGTATGCCAGTTACATACGTAAACTCACGAAACCGTGGTCGTAGGAAGAGACGATGGATATCTACTGATGTGTACATCAATTATGTGTACAGGGTGTATATAAATTTCTATTCTTCTACATTCTTCAATCTCTTCACATAGGATCGTCGTTTATGTCTTCTTCTTGGGGGTTGCCTCTCCAACTAGTGAAGGTTGGCAATCAGCTCATCATATTTGTGCCTATCTCTCGCGAGGCGGAACAGGTCTGCGGCGCTCGCGATCCCAGTCCATTCCCGGATGTTACGCAGCCACGACTTTTTCCTGCGACCGATTCTTCTCTTTCCGGCGACTTTTCCCATCATAATAAGTTGAAGCAACTCATAGCGCTCGTGCCTCAGAGCATGTCCTAAGTACGCCACTTTACGCTTCTTGATGGTCTGCAAAAGATCGCATTTTTTTGTCGTTTATGTAATAAATATTAAAACATGCAATGCCTTAATTTGACATAATTCTATCGATACTGTCCTCCACGGTTTCGTCATGTTTTCAAATTCAAAAGATTGGATTACATAGCTCTTTCACAACAACGTTTAAAACATGAAATACATGACCGATTGTAACAATTATTTTACATGTAGATAGCTTAGAGTGCTCGCTATGTAATTGTTAAAGAATTTTAGAAACTACTTATGTACTTTTTGAGAAAATCTCAACATTAATGACTTGTGTAGATAACCGATGGGTTGGACGGGTTCTTGAATGGAGGCCAGACTAGATGGAGTGATGACGTGCGTAAGGTGGCTGGCAGATACTATATGCAAGCAGAGAATCGGGTTGAGTGATGAGCTTTACGAGAGATTTATGTCCAGCAGTGGAATGATATGGTCTGATGATGATGAATGATATACCTGTATACTTTTTCCTGTGTTATACCGTACTGTAAGTACCTATTGTACCTCTGTATGTAACTCAACTTCATATCACAACATTTAAACTTCTCAAGCGAGCTCAAGAGGCACATAGTGTGTTATGCTTTCTCGAAGTTAGCTGACAAATTGCCTGCGATAGTTTGCTTAGACTGTTTGCGTATAATTTCACGTGTGACCTAACCACGTTCTATCGCAAACAAATACGTTAATGTGTACCTATGAATTGTTTGTATACTGTTGTTTATTGCTATCAGAACAGTTAAACTCTACGTTGAGAAATAGGAGAATCTACTATATTATCTACTATACTATATACTATATTACTATAAAAAGAGCTCGGTGGCTTAGTGGTTGGGTCAACAGACTTGCGATACGGAGGTCCCAGGTTCGATTCCCAGCTAGGGCTGCCATGTACCAATGAGTTATCCTCGGTTTTTTGGACGGAGAAACTTACGTACATTTTACCGAGTGCTCTCAAAACGGTGAAGGAAAACATCGTGATGAAACCTGCATGCCCTAGAAGAAGAAAAAATCTAAGGCATGTGAAATCCGCCAATCCGCACTGGGCCCGCGTGGTGGATCATGGCCCCAGCTCCCTCGATGTAAGGGAAGGTCTGTGCCCGAGCAGTGGGGCAATATAAATAGACTGATGATGATGATATTACTATATATATTATTATCTATTGTAGAGTGAGTCCATATTTCTTAGCAGCGTTCATGAAACGGTCCAAATTCGCATCATGTTATTCTCGAGTGCGACCAGAAACGATGATATCGTCGAGATAAGTGTAGGTATTTTGAAGTTTTTATTTTCTAATAACCCAGTCTATTGTTCGTTAAAAGCTTGTTACACCGTTTGTTACACCGAATGGGATACGCCTGAACTGATACAGATTTCCGAGTGCTCCAAATGCTTTAAATTGTCTTTCCTCAGGTAGTATCGGAACCTGGTGGTATGCACTTTTTAAATCTATCATGCTAATAAGCGATCATCGCTAGTTCATGTAAAGTGTGTGCGCAATCAAACATATTGCCCCCTAGCCTCTTTTAATTACATTTACGCTAGAAAGAAAAATATATGGGTTAGACATTTGCAAACGAAAAAGCAATTAGGATACGTTTTTCTATTATATTAGCATAAACGAAAATCAATGTCACTTCTGGTATCTCTTTCGAAGCAAAAGATTGCAGTATTTTTAGACATATCCAATTTAGTTTAAATTATGAAACACAAACCTTAGGCTGGTTTCATAGCTCTCCGGGAGCCTGTACGGGCCTGCCCGGAACGGAGACACACGTGACGCGCTAGAACATTGTAAAAAGCAAATTACATAACTTTTACGTGTACTGGCGGCCCGTACGGGTCTCCCGGACACATGTGAAACCAGCGTTGTATGAACTTTTCTTACTAAGTATATTCATATTTTGCCGTGCATATATTTGAAACGTGTATGAAAGAGAGTAATATTCGCAATACATTAGAGAGAGATAGTGTCGCTAAACGATGTGCTTTGCAGAATGTTTGCAAATGTTTACTTGTCCCCGTTAGCTTTGCCAGTAAATTCATTCAATTTGTTTTCAAATCAAAATGGCCTCCTATCACAAATTGCTTCATAACAACACTAGCTCTCAAAAACAGCGACAGATTGCCTCCTACATAAATGGATTTATTCCTACAGGAATAAACTTGCTGTAAAGTGGATATTATTAGAATGTAAATGATCCTGTAAGAATATCCTTCTAGCTAGGAATAAATAGTTGACGAGTTAAAATACACAATGGAGATATTTACTTTCAATAAAGAGATAGATGATTCTGATTCTATAAAGCAAATAAACAGTATTCACCTATATGTATATATTTTTGTGCAATAAAAATTACTAGTAAAAATTACTAGGCTGTTGGTTGTTATTATTTTACAGCAATTAGGCCATATCAGAGGCCTAAGGACGGTCTGAATAATTCTGACAATATGTCTGTCGTAGTTGTCACTGAAGGGGAAGAAGAGTCAAAATCAAATTTCTTTATTGCAAGTAAGCACGTTGCATTGTTGCACGTCAACACTTTTTTTTAAATTTACATTTACAACACTTTGCAAGGAAAATGTGCTAACATAGAAGACAATCATAGAAGAAGCATGAATATATGTTTATTTAAGACTTTTCTTGACCGCTTATATCGTCTGACTTGTACTAAACATGAAAATAAGAAAACTTACAACTGGAAGCGAGTCTTTATTGAATTAGTTGCAAACTTGACGAAAGGGACTCGATTATTCCTCTCCCCAGGCTGGCTCTCGCGAGCTTTCGTCGGCGACTTCATTTTTGAAAACTTTTGACTCTTTGAACTGGTTTTAAGAAATTCACAATTCGATTATGATGATGTTAATAAAAATATTGTGTAGGTGTTGCCTACTTTGGTCGGGATTACTACCTACTTTGTATGTTAGCCATAAACTTAGTTTAACATCACTTCCTTAAATCCATGTTTTGTCATTTTCACACTTCGTTAGGAAACGTTAAGTTAGAAAGAAGCCTTCACGGCCACACTTTGAAATAAAATGAAATCAATTTATTTGCGTATGATTTTGGTTATTTCATGTTAGTTTAGGTCGACAGGTGCATTTTAAGTCACGTTAAGGCTAACAGCGAATAGGTTCATGTTTTAATGCAACATTTACTTTTCGATCGCATTAATTAGCGTCACGTCATATTAATACTATATATAATACGTAAAATACAAGGGCGGGGCTGACTAGGAGAACAACCTATCATAGAAAAGACAGTCAACATTATCATGATCGAGTAACAAATGTCACGGAATGGAACTCGTACTAAGCATACTGAGATGTTATTGATGATGATGACTATTCGAAGTTAGTCAAAGTTTAACAACTGGACAGTGCGATAAGCATTCAATTTGGAACATCCAGGCAAGTTCAGGGGTCCATTGATTGATGGCATAGACAGTGACCAACAACAATGAACAAAATAAACCTTATCCTTTAACTATAATAAAACAAAAGGGGTCGTAGTCATAAAAAAAATACTAACTATATTATAAATATCATGTTTGAATGAACATAGCGTAGTCTCGACATTTATATTTAATAGAATGATATGATTACCTACGTACTATGTTCCCTACCTACTTACTCTATGTTACCTTATACCAAAGCCCAAATCAAGTGTCTTATTTTGTAAACAAATATGATCGTCTAATTACCTGATGTGATGTAACACTTAAGGAATTGATTTATTGAACCTGTTCATAATTGTAAAAATAAAATGATCCGATCTAATAATGTGAAAATAACTATACAATAAACACAGAAAAGCTGTTAATAGTTATGTTAGTAGTTTCTGTTTACAAAATAAGACACTTGATGTGGGCATCGGTAAGTATACGTACTCTATGTTACCTACTTAAGTAATTTTAATAGAACGTTAATTCACAATATTATTGACACTTGGATAACTGAAATATATTGATGGCGTGCGCTTAAGGTATAAATGTGAAACATACAATTACATTCCGGTATGATTGAGGTAAATGTTCCGTAAATTTCACATTTGTAAAGAGTTCTTTGTGCAAAAACTCGTCTTTTTAGCGTTATTGGGGCACTCGGACCTCTGTCAATGTCACGCGTGGGACAGTTCCGTTACGCTCCTTTTGACGCAGACTCCTTGTTTTTGCGGCCACCTGCCTCCGCGTCTGCTGTGAGATTTTTATTTGTCATTCCGTTCCGTTTCACGTGGTTGGACATTAATATAAAATTAATCAGAAAATAGCTCTTTAAATTATCGTTGTAATAATAAATAAAAATAACGGGAGTTTATTTGGGTGAAAATGTGACATAATGTAAATGTGAAATAAAAAAATATTAATGCTTTTGAATAATGGCATACTTTATACTTACTATCAAATAAAATACTATAACTTTGTCAATTATCGGAGGCAAAATCAAATAATTAAAGCCTCCAAAATTATAACAGCCTCTACCGCATATATCACTTTCTAAATTAAAATTTTCATGAAAAAAAAACAATATTCTTTTCATTTTCCCTAACCACAAAATTAAGCGTCTCACTTTCCTCCCTTCTTTAATCATCTCTTAAGGCGGGGTGTCCGCGGATTTTCAGTTTTTCTATGAAGGCTACGGCACTAAGTACCTACTAAAATTAAACGTCTGAAAAAAATAGCAATCTTGGAGTGTCTATTACTGATACACGATTGGACAAAACTAGAAAAAAAAACCGCAATCATGTCTTTTAAAATGAAAATTATGTCTACTAAACCTAAATAGTTATTCATACAAAATATATCAAAATGTAGAAAAAAAATCTGATTTTTGTGGGCATATTTTTTTACCCTGCCATAATTGATCCTAATAAAAATACAAGTATAGAGTCACTGTGCCGTGCTCTCCACTGCGCCGCTGCGGGATATCTTCTGTCGCTTGAGTTTGACAGCTGGCAGCCCCTTAACACCCCTTGACCCGAACTGTCGGGGCGTCGCCATTAATAATTTAAGTTTGAAATATTGCGTTCTCCGCCTGAAAAACGCAAAGAGAGCATCACGTTCTACGTCTAACTAATTTTAATTAATCCTGAAAACAAAGTGGCGCAACGCGTTCAGGAAGCGTTCTGAATAAAAGAATAACAATGTCACCCACAGCACTGTAATCGCTAGCTACATGTCATAAGCGATAGCGGAATTTAATTCTTTTCGTGGAATATGGTGATACTATCTAACTGTATAATATCTGCATTAACCCATATTTACAAATAAATTTCATTTAATTTCGATTTTCTATTGCAACTCCGTCGAAAGCAGGCACAGACCACTTACCTGTAACAGGAGGGCGCCCGTGCCTGCCTGCACATGAGCGCAAAATTGCTTTGCGACACGTGTAACCTAGAGATATTATCGGCATGGACGCATCTCTTTAATACCCCTGTCCCCCGCTTCGTCTCTATGCGCTCATCATTGACAGATTTTCGCTTGGTACCGATTTCATGTCTTTTGGGTAAGTGGTCTGTGAAAACAGGTATAAGATAGAGATTTTTTCTACAACCACTTGACTGATTATAAAAGTTATTTTACTAGTAGATAGTTTCGAATAAACTTACTATGTATATTTGTAATAAACAGTCAAGTTCTTTTTGAGAAAAAATTTACCTTAATATCTTTTGTATACGTTTCTCTGTGGCCGACCGTACTCGTGGGACCACTATAATATGAATTCATTTAATTTAAATAATTTATTCATTACTTTATATGGTAACATAGGTGTTATAGTACAGGTAGTGCTCACATAGTAAATAATTATCAATTAAAATTCCATTTTGTCAGTCAGTCATATTCAATATTCTATTTTAATACAAATAAATCTAATAACTAAATAATAAAAATATATATTAAATTAAAAATTCAAATCGTCTACATAAAAAATAATTTGTAAAATGAAACCAAGTAAATCTAAAGTGTTCTAAAAAAGACTGCGATGAGTTTCCCGTCACGCCATGACCCACGTAGTGGCGAAAAGCGAGCAGCGGTAAGCCGTTTTGGTAAAACGAATATGGCAGATTGAATTCCGTCTTCTCCGCCTACCTCTGTATGAGAGAGACGGGCGCGAGTTAATAAACTAATCAACCAATCGTTTCTGATACATCGGTTGTTTTTTATTCACCAGTTCGTAACTTGGACCACACATTTGCAACTGTGTCAGTGAAGAATGGACGCCGCATCAAGTCTAAAAGCCTTACTGGAAGTAGAACCAACATTATCCCTCTCTTTCTCTCATCTCATGACTTACCTTAATTAAAATAGGACAGCGTCTGAATTACAATGCTGATATTCAAAAAGGATTTGCTTGCTTCTGCACATTCCCATTTCTGGGGGATCTTGACCTAAATAAAAAATGCAAAACTTTTCTGGCTTATTATTAATTTGAAATCTCTTTTATTTATCGACTTCCAAAACGGATGAGGTTCGCAATTTGTATTTTCATAAATAGTCATTATTACAAAAACAAAACACCAAATACTTTCTTGGCATAGAATATATCCTACCTACATCACTTTTTAAACTTTCACGGTTTGTATACATATTAATTTGATAAAACGCGAATTACCGTGTTAAACATTTATTATTGATGTCTCGATATTTCGACAGCATTGCAGCGATCATGGTCACGAGTCTAGTCCGGTAATTCCCGTTTTATCTTTCTCTAAGATCAAGACGAATCAAATTATAAGTCCACTTCGACTCCACTAATATTCTGGCCTACGAATTTCGACTGAACGAATAGTCGACCCTTATCGACTTAACAAATATTTCGGCTATAGAATTTGACCCTACGAATATTCGAGCCAGCGCTCATCGATTTTCGATCCCGTGTAGTACAATCCTGCCTTATGCATCAAAAACCATCAAGCCGTTTAGACTACAGGTCACACAGACCACTTACCCCATAGACATGAAATCGGTATTATGTCACACGATGAGTGCAATAAGCGAAGCTGGGGGCAGGGGCGCCATATTAAATCCGTGTCGATATCTCAAGGTTACGCGTGTCGCGAAGCAATTTTGCGCTCATGTGCGGGCAGAGCCCTCCTGTTACAGGTCTATGGGGTAAGTGGTCTGTGACTGGTCACAAAGAAACACACATAGACTCTAATAACATGACCCTCCTTTAAAAACAAAACAAGAACAGTAGGTAATTTAGTCAGAAGTAATTCCCGTGTAAAAACGTTACGTTTCCAATAAAAAGGCCTCATTTCGCAGCACTCTTAGCGTACAAAGCTGCAGCGACAATGAGTGAGGGCTGAGGGCCTTCTAACATTAATTAACATAATGGAAACGCAAGTAAATGTTTTTCCACCTTTATCTTCTACTTTGTGATGTTCGGGTACGTAGCCAGGGGCAATGGGAATTGGGCCCATTTAAAATAATATTCTCGGGGATTATATTTTCAAGTTCTGCCCAGTAAAATCAAATATACGTACACTATACTTACCTTAAATTTTACGTTGGTTTTTGCTAACAAATAAGTACTTGAGAGAAGTATTTTCCGCAGAAACTTTTTATTTTCAATTGGTATTTCACCCCATGACATTTTACCTGTTTACCGAAAATCTAAATATTTGTCCATGGTACGGACAACAGCAGATCAATGGTAACACTTGCAGTACGATTTTAAACCTTACGACGCAGATAATAACAACGGTCCAAAGTGTTACACTTGATCTGCTGTTAGCTGTACCTATACCTATGTACCGTAGGTATAGAGGTATGCGCACACATATTGTGTGTGGAAAGATTGGTTTTGATAGATCTACACCATTTTTTGTACTTTCGTTCTCGGTTTGATATTACCCGATGATTGTTATTGAGTGGTAACTTTTTATTTTTCATTAAAAAAGGATCATACTAGAAAACCAAAATATTATCACCAAATAACCACCTGTCGCAATAGAATGCCAATCATCACAATAAAACAGTTTTATGGATAAACAATTAACACCATTACAATTTCTGGATTAGGCGTCATCGCCCCTTGGGCCAAGTCCGTCTCTGGTCACTAGCGACGTTTACAAAGTAGGCACTCCGGTCTTGCTCGCCCATAGCTTTAGCCGTAATATTAAATGTTAATGAGATTTGTGGCCGCTACTTACTTTACTTACCGTGTTTATGAAAGAAAGTAACTATGCGTTGCTCTGCAAAGAGTCGTAAAAGTTGTCGGAATAATTAACTTTCTAATTAAAGTATCGCTAAAACGATTACGGCGAAGTACAATGTTTACTTATTGAACTTGCATACTACTATGTGCCTACATTGTTAAACAAACAGTACTCACGTATAAACACACACACAGTAGGTAACTCATACGTTGTGTTCAGTAAAGCAAGGATAGCACTCGTACTGTGGAGCAAATGAAGCGTCTCACCGGTTCTAACCGGATATTTCCGCACCATCTTGAAATCTTATGATAGTTTTCACCTAAATCCAGTCTTCAAGCCTGTTCTCGTTTCCTATTTATTTTTATATGCTACATCGTCTTATTGATCTACTCCAAGTAGGTATAAATTAGAATACCTATGGTAGGTATTTGGTAGAGAGAAGAGGAAATAATCGTACATTGGTCAATTGGAAATATTTAAAAAAAGGTCTACTAACAATATTATTCGATGATCAAGAATAATAAAAAAATCTCCATTTATCATTTAGATTTTCGTTTCGCATAGCGCATATGCAAGAAAATATCAAAACATATGAAAAAGGAACGCGTCATCAATAAAAAACATGATTTCTAACTGCAATGTTAGACATGAATTTGAGTAATTGCACAATTACTGGATAGATGTCGTTACCGTCCCTCAGACGAGAATATGGAGACAAAAATTCACGATCTGGATACGAATCACGATGGCTCTGTTGGAATAGAGCGTTCCACGGAATGGCGAGGTCTCGGGTTCGAATCCCGGTCGTGATGAAATTTTTTTCTCCATTTATCATTAAGAATAAAATATTAATAAATGTAGTAGAATGAGAAAATCCATCGTCTATGCCTTCCTACAGGAAACACGTAGTTTCGGCGTGAGTTTGTGTATGTAGTTATTTTTTTATTTATAAACTCACGCCTGATTCCCATAGGGGTAAGCAGAGGCCATGGACTTCCATCTGCTGCGATCCTGGCACACAACCCTTGCCTCCTCCACATTCATCAATCTCTTCATGCATGCTCGTCGGTTTGTAGTAGACCGTACTTGACCTTTTTCAAGACCTCGCCAATTTAGTCGACGTACGTTCTCCTCGAGTCGGCAGAGGTAGACCGACCTCTGCCGACTCTTCCGTCAACATCCGCTCTGTGTATTTCTTTCGTTACCCTTATGTATTATTAAATAATCAATATTTTGTTAACAGTAAGAAGAGTTGCGCCCCAGTTCTCGATACCACCGCCCCCGCGCACAGAAGTCATGCTGGGAGGAAACCTGACCCTCAAATGTGTCGCCTTCGGTTCACCCATGCCGACAGTCAAGTGGAGAAAAGGTAATGAAATCTTTCGACGACTGATCGGCTATTTGAAAATGACTTCCTTTTCCCCAAAAGCGGATTACAGCGACATATCCCGCATGTCAAAGTCGCTTCGTATCTAACCACTATTGGGAATAGTTCCTGCTGTTTTAAGCCATTATTTCCATAGTTGACAGAAAGTCTTTTTAAATAAAGTACCTACCTATATCTATGTCAGAAAATTTATCTTATCCTAAAGTCACATAAACTTAAAAGCAAGGGTCTACAACGATAAAGAATGCGATCTTGAAACTGTTATATTACGATATAATATTAATAATTTCTATCACAGGATTAACAACATGGCTAACACCGGAAGACAACCCGCCGTTAGGCCTCAACAACCTCAAGTTAGAAGACATCAGGGAATCAGCCAACTATACCTGTGAAGCTGCGAGTGTTCTTGGAGTCATCGAGACGACAGCTGAAGTTAAAGTCCAATGTAAGTATTTAATAGGAATTGTAAAGCTCCGATTTCAAGATAAATGGTACCTACAAGTAGCCCATTCACTGGAGTGCTCTTGGGAGTACTCAAGAATGCCGCGGACGTTGTCAAGACAATCAATAATATTCGTAATGATCATCTCAACTCAAACATTGATAAATTGGGTTGAAGTAAGCTGTTATTCCAACCATGTTACTCACTGTCAGTAGCTTTTGAGTGATCCACAATTTTCATCATGAGCATATAACAAATAGGTCAAATTATTTACTAAACAGATTTAACCTCCCCATTTGGCTACACTAGGCACAAATAACTCAAACTTAGCCCCTAATCCCGACCGAATTAAATCGAGAAAACGGGGCAACAATAATTGATCATTAATCAAGCTGACATCCGTTTGTCTCCCGGGCCCTGCGCAACTTTGCAACCCTTTCAATTATGAATTATAACACTAATTCATAATGGATGTCGCAATTTATCAAATTGATTTTCCTAAATCCCTCCTTCCACGAGTTATTACCATAAATTTGCAACAGTTATCCGAAGAAATTATGAGTGTAATTGACTCAGTCAGTCGAGTCGGGTTTCGACTCAAGCGCGCCGAAGTATCTGATGGAATAATTAAGGAATACCAAACTCATCAACGTTTAATGACTTGCGAAATAAAATATTGTCTTTAATGAATAAGTAAACAACTAAAATTAATTGGGAGCCCAAGAAAACCGACTTGACCCAAATACTATAACGACAATGGAAGAGAATTCAATGAGGATATGAACGAATTCCATTATTTAGGTAAATATTTTTTCGTTTGCTTAGAGGAAATTGCTCCAAAGACGGACGCATTGTCCCAGTAAATTCCCCACATCGTCAAAAGTATGTCAACAGTTTACTAATAATGAACTGTTTTCCTAGCGTTACCTGGTCCACCGGCAGAAGTCAGAGCTTCGGAGATCACAGCTACGACAGTCAGATTAGCCTGGACGTATAGTGGTCCAGAAGAACCACAGTATTACGTCATACAGTACAAACCTAAATACGCAAATCAGGTAAGAAAAGTGGCTTTACCTTAGTTAAAATTATTAGTTTTACCAATATTTCCTCTTGAAAATAAATTTATTTTTTGGAAGTCAATCTTCTGCTTCGCTAATTACCTCAAAGTACGAGTGGTCAATCGAGCCAGATTTCTAGATTCATTTATCTTCTATATTGTAATCCTTAAGTTGCATTAACCTTATTCCAATAATAAACCACAGGCCTTCAGTGAAATCTCCGGCGTCATCACACAATACTACGCAGTAACGAACCTATCCCCGTACACCGAATACGAAATGTATGTCATCGCAGTTAACAACATCGGTCGGGGTCCGCCTTCAGCGCCTGCGGTCATCACTACAGGAGAAACCGGTAGGTTTGCGTTCTATTTACATTCTTTAACTTTAACTACTTTAACTTTACCAGTATTTAGATACCATTTCTGTGCAGAAGTCATCACTCGTATGATAGATTACAGAAAATACATTACCTTTTTGGGAATTGTGAAATGCCATTCCCATACAGATCGCCGAAACCATCGTAATTAGAAAGTCTAACTTGCAGATCTTCTTGAGTGTGCATTGTATGCCCAATGCCCATAAGTCTTGACGAGTATCTTCCACCGTCTGCAGCAGATCGTGGGCCTTCAACTTTAACCACACTAGACTAAAGCAACATCAATGCGCTTCCATTATGTTTAAGTTCCCTTCTCGCTTTCTATATAATTTCACACTCTTGTTTTCAATTCGGTAGTTTTCTTTTCTTGCGCTGATTTCTAAGTTCTAAGGTTATTTTGGTCTTTACATGCCTACGCTATACCAATGCGACGTACGACGTTCGCCGCTTCATGTAAGTTCGGTTTTGAGTGAATTTTGATTCCAGTAGCTTTGTCTTTTATTTCTTTTGCACATGTATTTTTATTTTCAATAGTATGTAGATGTAGTGCGTTTATTTTGTTTATTTATTCATGCACCATTTCGTTATTATTATCAAATTTTAGGGTGGCTTACCTACTAAATTGTTGCCAGCGATTGCCAATATGTTTTCCGGTTAATGTATTGTTTTTATCACAATTGGCAACTCAAGATCACAATTTGAAATTAATTTTAGATCTCATTTTATCGAAATTCTGCTTTACGAAAAATGTTTGTTTACCTACAGGGACAAATTGACTTAGGAAATTATTGATGTCGTCATTGTTACCTATTTCCTCTCTTAGAGCTAAACCTAAGCTCACAGCGTCTTATTTTGTAAACAAAGTTTTGGTGTAACACTGAAGGAACTGACTGAATTAATCTGTTCTTCATCATTCTGAACATAAAGTGTATCTAATAATTTGAAAACAATAATATGTAATAATCACATCGATTCTTACAATGATAGTCGTTTTTGGTTACATAATAAGACGCTGACAGTGATAGGCTCTAGTGCTGTTATTCATAAAACTAGTTAAACCTCACTGCCCTTATATCGTGTTGCTATCCCTTTCACACTTCGTTAAAAAAAGGGACAGAGTGGCTAAACGGTGGCTTAATTTTAAATCTCGTTTATGAATAACAGCCTATATGTTTAATGTGTCTAACTTTCTATGTTTCTAATGTTCTTGACTAACATAAACTTTTTCCTCATGCTCCCGCGCAGTGGATTCGTTATATGGAGGCGCCAGTAAGTATGATTCTAGTAAACTTGCTAGATTTTCTGGAATTTTGTTTTTGGGATTTTCGTTTTATTCATATTTTCATTTCGTTTAGAGGCGTTTGGATATATCTCTTCTCTCTAACAGCATGAGTTTCTAATACTGATATATTTACATGCTAAGGGTATTTCATTTAAATTTGCAGCAATAATGCTGTTATTCTTAAACCTAGTTGAACTTCACTTCCCTTAAATCGTGTTGCTATCCCTTTCACACTTCGTTAAAAAAGGTTAAGATAGAAAGGGACAGGGGGCCTAAACGGTGGCGTAACTTTAAATCACGTTCTTGAATTCGCGCCTAAATGTTTAATCAGAATGAATATAAACGTATGTATTGTTTGTACTACAAACACAATACACAATGTTGATTAAAGTGAAATTTTAAGAATCAATATTTTTTTAACTTATATATTATAACTATTTCAAACAGCAGATTTTTGTATGTTTTGTAATTATGTTTAGTAATTTTGTGTCAATAAAGAATCAGGCTGATTTACTGGATATGACCAAAGTCTACTATGATGACCAAAGTGGAATAAGCCATACTGTGTTTCTATTTTCTCGATAACTGTACCTAACAATGATTGCCGAGGCGCCAGCTTTTGTTGACAAAAATTTTTGGGTGCCGAGATGGGAAGGTGCCGAGTAGGGAATAAACCAACAATACGTAGGGTCATATTCATTCTGATTTTAGTATAAACTAAACTTTATACTAAGTACCTATTTAATGAAATACACACAATATGGCGTGTAAAAAACGCTCGCGGGTACAAGCCCTTACCCTGATGAGTTGGTAATGAAAACGAAGCTACGAAATTGCTGACAGGTTTTTATTTTCCTTACATTTCTAATAAAGGGAAAGTTTGGAAGCGGCGCCGGCGAGCACCGAGCACCGACCCGAATGGCGCCCCCAAATGAGATTATAGCGTTTTAATATCGCCCAGTCCCGAGAAACTTTTATTGTTTCGTCCTTTTGGAGTATTATAAACAGAGAAGAGATTTTTCATTGAGTGACGCCCCTTTTTCGTGTTAGGGGCCGCGATTACAAACCCTATTAAGACTGCTTTTGTGCCTCGGACGCTTATTGTCGCGTTTTTATTCTCATTTCGTATACGTAATTGAGATGGGAGGAATCTGCTTAATTTGATATTGCGTTGTTTGCGTATTATTACTTTTATGGTAATATTTGACTTCTGAAAGGCCAAGATTTTAAAGGGAAAACCTTGTCCAAGAATATCATTGTTTGCCATTGTTTGCGAATGAGGTAATTTCATTTCGTTTCATTACGTTTTATATGCAACTAACTAATTTCTGTTTTCTTTTATTGCTTGGGGTTTAATAATCCTGCCTTGCATTTCTTTGAACTCTAATAAATTATAAAGCTTTTAAATTATCTTTACTCGTTTTGTAAAATACTTAAGTAGGTACGCAATCATATTTGTGAATATTTCTATTTTTAAATAAAGGATGAAGACTTATTTAGGTCGACACTACGTAACTTCATGCGCATAAAAACTCCTTGGTATATTTAATCGTAGGAACTAGATGCTGGCCGAAAAAAAAAATGAACGAATACACGGTCGATGATTTGTCTTAAATCATCGACCGTGTGTCCCCAGAAGGCTGGCTGCATTGCCTCGCTGGATTGCGAGGCTAATGCTAATAATAATCTGAATTCAATCTTTTTTCGTAGGACCTGGTTCAGCACCAAGAAACGTGCAAGTTCGTCCGCTGAGCTCCAGCACGATGGTGATCCAGTGGGACGAGCCGGAGACACCCAACGGACAGGTCACGGTGAGTCACGTCATATGACGTAATGGTGTTATATTAATTAATAGTGCTTCCGACGAATCTAACGACACCTCATATGTTAATAACCATCAAGCCGTATGGGCTGTAGGGCGTACCAAAGAATTAAATATACGTACACACATACTTACGTACAGTCGAAGACAGAGATAAGTATACAGGGGGCCTCAATAAGGTTGAGATTTTCTCAAAAACTGCAGGACCGAATTTAATAATTATTTTACAGTTACATAGTTTTAACTTTTATCTATCAAACAGTGAAAGAATTTTTGCAATAGGTCAAATCTCAACCTTAAAAGCTCTCCTGTACACCTTTTTCTGTGTTCCACCGTACATACTTGCGCAGTACTCCTTCTTGCGTAGTCGGGTAAAAATACAGTGTATGGATCTACTGTAATTTTTATTTAGGCCACCGTAACCTATTTTGCCTAATTTATGCGCACAAAAGACATGATTTCTTCAAAAATGTAAGAAGCACTAGAATTTTTTTTTAATTATTTCCTCGTGTCTCTAATTCGGTCGTACTTTGTGTGAAATAATTTTAAATACATTTTTCTTTCTAAAATTAATAAGTTATTACAATAATACAGAATGTTTTCTTTCAATATTATACCTTAACCAACGTCTAAAGTCCCTTGGGCAACCAACACCCTGATATCAAATAGTAAAAAATAAAAGAATATAGATATGAAATTGTAAACTCTGTCCCACGCATCTTAGTTTATATTTTGGAATCAAGAGCTTAAGAGGATTGAGCCTAATTATTTTACATTTCAGTCGTAATTCGTTATTCTTTTGCTGAAACAAATCCAGATTATCCGACTGCGTTACCTAAGAAGTTAAGATCAATTTCTGAACAAGCTTAACTTTAAATTACTTTGTTCACAGGGCTACAAAATATACTATACTACAGATCCATCGCAGTCCTTACAATCATGGCATTCTCAAATGGTACGTATTTTCTTTCTCCACCCAATATTTTTTGTACCTATACCATTATCGACCTGTTAAGTTCATATTATGAAACCTATAAGATAAGTATAATGAAGACTTTAAAAAATATTTCAATTCGATTTTAAGCAAATCTCAAATTTGATGAACCCTGATACCATCTTTATAGTTTTCTCAGACAAAGAAAGCTCGCGATATTTTCCTTCACGGTTAAGAGAGCAATCGGTAACTCTAACTCTAAGGCCCGTATTAATAGTCTGAGCTCAAACTCAAGAGCGAATTCAACTGATACACTCTCAAGACGTGATCACCATCTCAAGTATGTCATTAATTAATTGATAAACCAATCTTGAGTGCGTATTACGTGATGTCTTTCTCAAGTCGCGGTTCGGCTGCAATCAGCAAATACGTTCTCAAGTGTGAGTTTGACAGTTATTTTGAGAACGGCGTTACTCACGTGATACCTGATTCCTAAACGCGCACCTAAGTTACGTTTATTAATAGGAACGCCATCTTGAGGTCGTTCTCAAGATTGACTTTTAAGCTGAGGGTCATTTATTAATACGGGCCTAAGAGACGACTTCCTAACCAAGAACGCTTGCCTTCTGTGTTAGGTCCTGGATTCAATTCCCAGTCGTGAAAGTGTTACAAGACCACTTTTACCACTAACCACTTTTTCTTCGAATGTAATTTATGATGTGTCCAGAATTCTGGGCAGGGAAGGGAGTAGTAGTTTGGGCCATGAGTCGATGTCTTATTTATGATGTACTTGCAGATGGACAACAGCCACCTAACTACAATCAGCGAGCTAACCCCTCACACGGTGTACACGATACGTGTCCAGGCATTCACTTCCGTCGGCCCCGGTCCGATCTCAGCGCCTGTACAGGTCAAAACTCAACAAGGTAAGATTTCACCTCTCGAATTCAGTCCATTTCAGTTTCATTTATTAGCCAATCGATTTGTTTTCTGCAGTATGGTTAGTGTGGAGACAAGTGGCAATTTTTCTTATTACACATACATATACTTAAATCCAGTGTCTTTAAAACCTTTGAACATGCCTGTATAGGTGTACCGTCTCAGCCATCGAACCTAGTGGCAGTGGAAGCCGGCGAGACATCCGTGACGTTGTCGTGGCGACGACCGACGCATGCCGGCGACAACATTGTGTCCTACGAACTGTACTGGAACGATACATACGCGAAGGAGCATCATAGGAAGTAAGTAAACCTTCGTTTCAATGAATCTAGGCACCTGAATCCAGATTTTTCTCATGGTATTTCTTGGAATCATGTACATCTTATTCTATGTCACCGTTATCCAATATATCAGCTATCTTTTACGTATGAATTTATAGTCTACTTAATTGTGCAAATTATTTTTTAAAGTGAAATTAGTTTTTCTTTTTTATATTTCTTCTTTGAGCTTTAATATTGGCTTTGACTTGGGGTCTCGCATTCATAATTCTTCTTCTTACTGGTGTGAATCAATTAAGGTCTTAATTATGCCTCTCATCCATACTCATTAAACGTCAATACCACATTACATTCAATTTACATATCGCTATATCAATTTCAATAAACTATAGCCTTTCCAGTCCTGTTTATATTTCAGCATTTAGGACGCGGACGTAGTTACCTATACTCGATGACATTTTTTTTAGGTTTGTCCATTTGAATTTATAAGTGTATTGACGCGAACAATCACATCAATTTTTTACGTAAAGACAACTAAATCTAGAATTTTATTAAGAATAATAACCAATTAACTAGTGGACACAGTGCTGGCGGTTTGCTAACACCGAATTAATTGGAGATCTAAACTTCCGCGAAAACTCCAGGCTTGTGGTTTGTGGTAGGCTTTGGTCCACTGAGCTGCTAATGGCTACCCCGGTTTATTCATTTATCGATAAAATACACTGGGGATTTCTTGGTAGGCAAGCCCTTTAATATAAAATATCTATGCGTCCTATCTAGTCATTAATCAGAGACGAAAATAGACTGTGCCAATGAACCTTGGTATTAATAAAGTTATTAATAGCACACAATATAACACGAAACTTAGCTTATTACCGTCATGTAACGTAATCTATATGGTTAATAATATTAATAACCGAAGCATAGAACAAGTAACAGTAGACAGAGACAAATGTTTGATAAGATAAGCAGAATTACAGTTATTACTAAGTAAATACACAAAGAGGTAGTTATTTTGGGAGGCACCCTTGAATTTATCACTTACTTTATCCTTCAAAGTACTTAAAAATCTAACTATTAAAGTGGGACTAAAAATCGAACCTTGTGGAACTCTTCTATAAATCTAACCATTTAAACCCCTCTTAAACCTTGTACAATCTCTAGAACTTTGTTTTATCCTACCAGGAGGATACCAATAACTGAAACGTACACCCTCAATGGCCTTTACCCCAACACACTGTACTACATTTGGCTGGCTGCTCGCTCGCAGAGAGGAGAGGGCGCGACGACACCGCCCATTGCCGTGCGGACGAAACAATACGGTATGTTAGGGCCAGGTGACCTGGGTGTGATGTGATGTGAGAGTGTGATTGATGGGGAAAGAGCCTTGAATGAATATCCACTAATATCTTGGTAAGCATGAGACATCCAACAAAATAGCCAAGGACATAATTGAAAGCAACAATTTTTTAAAATCTTCCAAAGACTATCGGTATGTCAAGGTACAAGTTAGTGTTAAGTATAGAGTATCTTAATTATTACTTCGTAAAACTAAACAGTGGAAGTTATCAAAGCTCTTTCCCAATCAAGGCGTAGAGAACTGTGTGAAAGTATCGTATGAACCTATTGTGGGTTTTCCAGGTAACTCCTAATGTTATATTTCACATAAAAGCACCTGCCCGGCACGCCGCCAGTAATTCAGCACAAGCACCAAGTTTTATATCACAATAAATGTTTTGTAATTGTAATTTTGTCGAAACGGTAAAGTGTACGCTTCAAACTTATGAACACAAATACGATGTCACATAAATAAAATTGGTCCAAGTATGGATCCTTGAGAAACTCCTATAGTTAACGGCGTACACGGTGCCCTAGTAGTAGCTTTATGTTGTTCGTAGGTCAATTTTTAATCTAATGAGGGTAAAACCTTGACTGAACTTTTATTTTTTTATTTATTTTTATCCAACTGCTCCCGACACGAAGAACGAGGGAATCATTTGCTTTTCACGGGTATTGTTAGAGAACCATCAACAATTTCATTGGTTTAATCATTGATTGCAATAATTTCATTCACATTTCAAGGGTGGTAATGTATGTAAACGATTAATTGTTTTCCGTGTCGTAAGCTTCACAGAGTGAATTCTCTTTCAACAGGAGAAAGTGTGATGGATGAGACATAGAGATGTATGGGCGAGCGGATCCTACACTCACACCACACAAATTATGAACAAAATTTGCATGCTCGATTGTTTCTTTTAACGACTTTGTCGTTCTTTCAATTTTATGTTCTGGCACCAGTTCTGTTTATTTTTCAATCGCATTCAGTGATTGCATCGGTTAGGTGGGTTATGGGTCTAACGGGACGCAAAACGCGCCCATTTCAGTTTCAGGTACCCGAGTCCAAATGTTTTATTTTCCACGATTATTCTTAAAAATGAGCCTGTTTAGTTCCTGGAGCCCCACCAATGAATGTGACCGCCGTGGCCGCGTCTCCGACTGCCGTTCGCGTGTCGTGGCAACCGCCGCCTGCTGAGCGGGCCAACGGAAGAATTGCATACTACAAGCTGCTTTGTGTGGAATCTGGAAGGGGAGACTCTGAGGCGACAGTCGTCAAACTGAATCAGACCACTTTCGTTTTGGATGAGCTGCGCCGTTGGACGGAATATCGCATTTGGGTGCTTGCGGGAACAAGCGTGGGGGACGGGCCATCCTCATATCCTGTCACCGTGCGCACGCATGAAGACGGTACGTGTCATCTTCAATCATTGGTTTAAATTACAATTTGTAACAATTTCACTAAGCTCAATTTTATACGAGAAATTACTGATAAAATACAAAAGCAAATACACTAATCTAGTATGTTACTTATTTAATGTTAATTATTATAAAATTGAGCTCCATACAGCCGAAGACCAAATTACTAATAAAGGGATCAATAACATAATTACCATCTTTCACTAACAAAGTTCTTTGGCTTCATAGTAATATTAGGAGGAAGGTAAATTGTTCCCGTACGTTATTATAATTCATAAATAAATCGGGACTTTGTAGATAACACATTCTCTGATATTACTTTGAATATCTACAACTAATTTAATTAACATAATTGTTACACTTACATAATGATCTGATAACTTAGGTATAACATGACATAAAATTGGATTGGTATGGGTAAATGGTATTAACATTGTTATAAAATCATTCATATTGCCTGATATTTTTTAGATCCTTTAAAAATATAATATGCGCTTTTAAAAGTATCAATTACTATTTCAACATGAAGTCCTTTAATTTCTATGTTGGTAATATCAATGATTTTATTTGGTTGGTTGAACATCGAAATGAAAACAATTTGATAAACCTTACTTTTAACTGATGCATACGTAACTTTGTTATATTGGGTTTACTACAAAATTATCCAACTGTTTCCATTTTGAGATTCTAAGAATAATGTAATGTTTTTATGTGGATGATATACTGGTGGTGGTTGTTTTTTTCTTATGAAGATCGTCATCAGATACTTTAATATCACAACGCAGCAGGATCATGCCATAGTTTAACTTTCTGATGATTATCAAAATTACTAATGCCATTTTTCCTTTTCTTTTTTCCTTTTTTGAGAGCATATAGCAGGATTCTTATCAAGGAGGTTAATTCTCGTAACTGAGTTTTACTATGCTTGCCGATAAGTCCATGTATTTCATGTCACAGTTGATCATTTTGATTTCACTGTAATTATGTTGTCGTTGTGAAGCGACATAGAATTAATATTACACTCACTGTCACACATGTAATGATTTTTGACGTATCCCACGACGTCATTGGTCAGTAATGATGGCACTCACTGAACTGCAGTTTATTGCACCTATAGTGTCGACGGCACCGTTATTATTGATTTTGGCGCACAATTGTTGAGTATTTAGCGATGGACACAGTTTTGCATGCATTTATTTACCAACACAGCACCGTTTTCGTTCAGTTAATTTTCACTGAGCACCAGATAGGTTAAGGTCTTGCTCTACGCAATTATCCTGTCTACAGTTTTGAATTTGGTCCACATTTAATAATCAGTACAATTGCGTAGAGTAGAGACTAGAAACAGCACTTTTAGGAAGCACTCAGCACAACTTGCGACGACACGAGGTGAGAGAGCGAGTGCGTGACACTACAGACAACCGTTTGAGCCACTCACACTCATGAGCCTTCGCTTCGCGCCACGATACACATTGAGATAAGTCTCGTGGCGCAAAGCAGGGACTGTCATGGGTAGCCTCAGCCGGTTGTTCGGCTAACACGCAGCACGCACCATGGCCCGAGCGCCGCATTTGAATACCAATACCCTCCCCACACGACACGCGCGCATGCTACTCACAACTTCTCTATACTCACTACTCTGACTACTCTCTACTATTAGCGGGAATACTGCGGATCGAAGCGACTACAAGTCCCGAGGATCCAACTAAATTCTACTTTAACTCAATTGGCCTAACTCACGGATCCGACGGATTAGATCCGCGACGCTCTTCGCCTGTATAGCCCGGCTGCTCAGCTCGGTCTAGTCTACGCGCTATCTCTGTCTTTATCTCTCTATCTGTCTCACTCGCTCTATAAGCTACAACTTCTTGCAGTAGCCGTTTCTCTCTTGCCTTTCTTTCTTCTTCTGTATACTCTATCAGACTATCGTCGTGCATGCACACTAGATATTGTGACATACAAAAATACTATTTAATGCATAAAGTCGCTATTCGCGTTAAAGAACAGGCGGAACCCAAAGAACGCAACGAGATAACTCGGCATCAACTCCAGTAAACATCGATGATTATTAACGAATCTAAAGTTTTCGAAGACCACAGCCAACGGACAAAGACACTGATACAGTTACAAACATCACAGAGGAACAACACAAGGTACGAAGTACACACACTGGAGAACAATTGGCGCACATTGACAAGACCTACACTACTGGAGCACACACACCTAGACCAGCGCCCGCCGTCGCGTTAATCAATACATGTGCGTGTGAGTGACTTCAATGCGCTGACGCGGGACTGAATATGGCGGTCTGAACTTACCACCAGAACGTGCTTTGCCTTTTTGATCCCTTCAATATTCAAATAAAATGTTTTCCGCTCCATTTACCTGACTCGCAATTTAAAATTCAATTGTTACACGAAACGAAGACTCAGCATGACAGGCAAATGTTTCAAACATTACTTTAGAGACGTTCTCGCCCCATACGAGGAATAAAATTCCCATTCCCATTTGTTCACCGAACAGAAAAAGGCAATGCACGCAAACCTAGACCGACGCCAACGTCCCAAGCGGCTTAACCCGAATGCGGCTCCTAAAGAGCTCAAAATACACGAGGAAGTAAAATAAAAGTACCCCATTTTGCCGACAAGCGTTCTACTCGTAATCTCTCACTTAGTAGTTCCGTTCGCCCTGCAATGTTCGCACAATTTGTCTTAAATGTATTTGAATGCGTTTTTCTCTTTTTTCTCTCGTCACTGACTTTGTATGGGCCGCCTGGTAACCCGTACAGCCGTAAGGAGTGAGTATAAGTTACAATAGTGCCTGTTTCGATGTGCGTTTGTGCTTGTGCCTAAAGCTTTATGTAGTTCTTCCTAGCACAATAATCTGACCTCAATGAAGCAAACTGCAAGCGGTGACCCCTTTATGACGCATGTCTTCGTAGACGATTTAATGATATTTGGAGACTTGCTGTGTTCTTTAATAACTCGATTCCTAAATGTTACGTCCCGAAGCCTGAACCCTTGCAGTGTGTGACCTCATGGAACTTAGTTTATAGAAATGCTGCTTTGATGAACTAATAGATGACTTACTAAATGTTAAACCTCTTTGTAAAGCTTGAATTTTAGTTGTTCTAAACGATGTGGATTGGAAGGTAATGGATTTTAATTGGTTATGGTGATGTGAAAGGGCGTAAATGATTATGTCTTCTGTGTGTGTTGGTATTCAAATGCCCGATCGAGATGCTGAGAGGCGTGTGTGGGCACTCGCCTGCGACCGGAGTGCTCTATCAGCATCACCGACGGGTTCGCCGACCGCACTTCAAACTTTTAACTTTTTCAACAGAATTCGCTTACAGAAAAGCCTTTGACGCCGATGCTTAATTCCAATTTAGTCTTTGAAATTTGGAAATGCTTTAGGTAGTTTTCTAGCCGCTCCCGTAGATGCTGATAGGGCATTTAGGTCTATATGAATGCAGGTTCGGTTCAAATGTCTAACATGTTATTTGTGTGCTCACAGTGCCTGGCGAGCCCCAAGATGTGAAGGTCAACGCGGTCAACTCGACATCCGTGCACGTGACATGGAAACCTCCGCAAGAAAAAGAGAAGAATGGCATCATAAGAGGCTATCATGTGCACGTGCAAGAAGTTAAGGAAGAGGTAAATTTTCTCCTAGTCTAATGCATTTTATTACAGACTCACAGGTTATTAAAACAGTTCAATAAACATACAAACCTTTCTTTTAGGGCAAGGGCCTGCTTAACGAACCAATGCGTTTCACTGTTGTGGAAGACACAACTCTCGAACTCAACATATCAGGTCTTCAGCCAGATACGAGGTATACCGTGCAAGTGGCAGCTCTGACACGAAAGGGAGACGGTGACCGAAGTGCGCCGGTGTCTGTCAAGACTCCTGGCGGTGTGCCAAACAGGCCTACTGTCAATCTCAAGTAAGTTTGCACCAAGAAAAAATCCGGTCTCATCGCAATTACAAATTGTCAAAAATGTGATCACATTTTTATTGTTTTAGGGTTTTGGAGCGAGAGCCAATAGTATCCATAGAATTGGAATGGACAAGGCCGTCACAAACATATGGAGACTTACTAGGATATCGATTGAGATTTGGCATAAAAGATCAAACTCTTGATGAAGAAAACTTTGCAGGAACTAAAGTTAACGCGCATAGACTTATTGACTTGGAAAGAGGCGTACAATATGAATTTAGACTAGCTGGTAAAAATCAAATTGGTATCGGTCAAGAAACAATCAAATATTGGTTGACTCCTGAAGGCGCCCCGAAAGGGCCACCGACGAATGTAACATATCATTTTCAAACTCCAGATGTCATTAGTGTAACTTGGGAGCCACCAATACGAGCAGATCGAAGTGGTCAAATAAAGAAATATGACGTCCAATTTTACAAGAGAGGTGACCAAAGCTCGCTTGTAGAAAAAACCACAGAGTTAACCAAGGCAGTATTTACAAATTTAGAAGAAGATGCCCATTATGTTTTCAAAGTTAGAGCATACACAGATCAGGGATCGGGGCCTTACAGCAAAGATATCACGGCTCATACTGAAAGGGATATCGGCAGAGCACCCATGTCAGTAAAAGCCGTGGCGACTTCAGAGTCTGGAGTAGAAGTTTGGTGGGAAACCGTCCCTACGCGAAGAAATGTAGCAGGCTACATCATTTTCTATACTATGACGCCCGTAGAGGATCTAGACAAGTGGCAACAGAAGACTGTACACGTAACTCACTCTACTGATTTAGAAAACTTAGAGAAATTTGCAGAGTATGCTATTGCTGTAGCAGCTAAAACTAATGAAACTTTAGGAAGATTATCCGAAAAGGTTACTGTTAAAGTGAGGCCAGAAGAAGTGCCTTTACACCTCCGAGCTCAAGATGTATCCACCCACTCCATGACTTTATCATGGTCGCCCCCATTACGCTTAAACCCTGTTAGCTATAAGATTTCTTACAACGCCATTAAAGAGTTTGTTGACTCACTCGGTATGACGCAAACTCAAGAAATTCCAAGGAGAGAAATAATTGTGAAACATGACAGGGCATCATACTCGATAAACGATCTATCTCCGTTCACAACGTATAATGTGAACGTTAGTGCCATACCTAATGATGCATCATATAGACCACCGACTAAAATCACAGTCACGACACAAATGGCTGCACCCAAGCCAATGGTGAAACCAGACTTTTATGGTGTTATTGAAAATGAAATACTCACTATTCTACCTCAAGCCTCCGAAGAATACGGACCTATTTCACATTATTATTTAGTCGTAGTACCTGAAGACAAAGCACATAATAACAAAAACCCCGATCAGTTCCTCACAGATGATCTAATAAAGAACAACGTAAGAACAGACGATGAGAATGCTCCTTATATTGCTGCCAAATTTTTACAAAGAAACATCTTGTACACTTTCCATCTCGGCAATGATGAAATGTATGAAGGATTCCTAAATAGAAAACTGAACCCTACGAAAATGTATCGAGTATTCGTAAGAGCTGTTGTTGACACTCCTCAGAAACATCTTTACACTTCTAGTCCATTTTCGGAATATTTGTCCTTAGACATGCGTCCAGCTCCGCCTGGAGAGGAGCCAAGCAGGCCTGATCCTAAAGACATGAACGAAAACCCAGAAATAACAATACAAGAAAATAGAAAAGAGGCTGGAATGGTGTGGGTAATTGGACCAATAATAGCAGCACTTATGCTTTCCTTATTACTCGTACTACTATTTATTGTGAAGAGACGAAGACAGCCCTGCAAAACGCCTGATCAAGCTGCTGTAACTCGACCGTTAATGTCTGCCGATGTTGGCTTTGGAGCTCCATCGGATCCTGTTGAAATGAGGAGACTGAACTTTCAAACACCGGCAATGATCTCTCACCCACCAATTCCTATATCTGAACTTGGTGAACATATTGACAGGCTAAAAGCTAATGATAATGTTAAGTTCTCGCAGGAATACGAGAGTATTGAGCCTGGTCAACAATTTACGTGGGATCATTCGAACATGGAAGTAAATAAACCTAAAAATCGTTATGCTAATGTTATTGCCTACGATCACAGTAGAGTAATCCTTCAACCAATCGACGGAATCCTTGGGAGCGACTACATCAATGCTAACTATTGTGATGGTTACCGTAAACATAATGCCTATGTTGCGACACAAGGTCCTCTTCAAGAGACGTTTGCTGATTTCTGGAGAAAGTGTTGGGAACTTCGAACTTCTACAATCGTCATGATGACTAAACTGGAAGAGAGAACTAGGATCAAATGCGACCAATATTGGCCAAGTCGAGGAAGCGAAACGTATGGTATGATGACGATAACTATCGCGGAAGTTCAAGAACTCGCCACTTATTGTATTCGAACCTTCCAAGTAACCAGAAATGGCGGAGCTGAACGTCGAGAAATCAAACAATTGCAATTTACCGCTTGGCCTGATCATGGTGTTCCGGATCATCCTGCTCCGTTCCTGCAGTTCCTTCGTCGAGTCCGAGCGCTGAACCCACCAGATTCGGGTCCTCTCGTTGTCCATTGCTCTGCGGGCGTCGGGCGCACTGGCTGCTTCATCGTTATCGACTCGATGCTCGAGAGAGCTAGACACGAAAGGACCGTTGACATTTACGGACACGTCACCTGCCTGCGAGCCCAACGCAACTACATGGTACAAACGGAGGACCAATACATTTTCATCCATGACGCTTTGCTCGAGGCTGTCATTTGTGGAGACACTGAAGTACCGGCTCGTAATCTGCACGCTCATATACAGAAGCTTATGCGCATTGATCAGATCGAGAACATCACGGGTATGGAATTGGAGTTCAAGAAGCTTGCAAACATGAAGGCTGATTCAAATCGATTCGTGTCTGCTAGTATGCCTTGCAACAAGCACAAGAACAGGCTGGTTCACATCTTGCCATACGAGTCATCGCGCGTCTGTTTGTCACCACGTGACGGATCGGACTATATCAATGCCTCGTTCGTCGATGGATACAGATACAGATCAGCATACATTGCCACCCAAGGACCTTTGCCTGATACAACTGATGATTTCTGGCGAATGCTTTGGGAGCACAACTCTACTATCATCGTTATGCTTACTAAATTGAAGGAAATGGGAAGGGTAAGAAACATTTTTCGTACGGCTCTATTCTATTTGTGGAAGTTCTAAGCTAACATAACACGTTTCCTTCCAGGAAAAGTGTCATCAGTACTGGCCGTCAGATCGTTCTGTGCGATACCAATGTTTCGTGGTCGATCCTATTGCGGAATACAACATGCCACAATACATCTTGAGAGAATTCAAGGTAAAGTATATCATAACATTAAAAACCTCTAAAAGATTTTATTAAGTCTTTAACCCGTTGATCAGTCAAACTTTGGAGATGAGTAAACTTGTTTATTGCGCTTTTATTATCTTAGAAGGCTCGTTCCAGTCTGAAATGGTTTTCAAGTTTTAACCTGAGTTCAATGGGTTCTGTTCGCCAATTATCACGCAAAGCACATCAAGTATAACACTTTGTACTTTGGACCGTTCTTATTATCAGTGAGTTGAAATCGTACTGCAAGTGTTCTCATTGATCTGCTGTTGTTCGTACCTACGTATCTACTTATGCATCATTAACGAAAACTTTCCATAGGTGACTGACGCTCGCGACGGAGCATCCAGAACGGTCCGTCAATTCCAGTTTACGGACTGGCCCGAGCAGGGTGTGCCGAAGAGTGGCGAAGGATTCATCGACTTCTTGGGACAAGTGCACAAGACCAAGGAGCAATTTGGACAGGATGGGCCCATCACTGTGCATTGCAGGTAGGCTTGCTTTACTTCTGTCTCGTATGGCCGGTATGACACTGGCTAGCTTTAAAATCAGCTCTAATAAAATGATTTTTATTAGGAGAGCCATCAATTGTATTATTTATCAGTCTGTGATGTCCCACTGCTGGACAATGGCCGATCCCACCAATGTCTATTCTGTGCAGACTCATACCACGTTCTCTTAAAACGTCCAGTAATCCAGTTCGATCGTCATCAACCATACTTACTTACTCCGCTGGCTCAGTGACCCAAAGTGGATCTTGGCCTCCGAAACCAAAGAGCGCCACTGCAGCCTGTCCTGCGCTGTCGGGCGCCTGCAGCTCTCGCAGGTCCTTCTGCACCTCGTCGCCCCAGCGGTATCTTGGACGTCCGACTGGCCGTCGTCCACTGGGTTTTCCGACATATGCTCGCTTCGCTGCGCGTTCCTCTTCCATCCTCTCCAAGTGAACAAGCCAGCGGAGTCGGGCTGCTTTGGTTTCTCCAATGATGTCATCAATAATGGCAATTTGAAATTCATCGTCGTCATTAATTATTATACTATATTTTTATTTATTTTATTTATCTTTTTTTTATTTGTCATGACAATACATAATTTTCTCGTGTATAGAAAAGTAAATAGCCAATGTATTTACGGGGCATGAGGCGTCAGCTTAGTTCAAGCAGTCTTTATGGCGGCACCGTTACTTCTTTCGTGTGTTCTAAGATTATTTTTACCTTCATAACGTGTATTATGTTTCCGCAGCGCCGGAGTGGGCCGCACAGGCGTGTTCATCACGCTGTCGACGGTGCTGGAGCGGATGCAGTACGAAGGCGTCGTGGATGTCTTCCAGACGGTGCGCACGCTGCGCACGCAACGCGTCGCAATGGTGCAGACTGAGGTAAGGATAAGTTTATTTATTTATTTTATTAATGGACTAGCTAGACAGTTCGTCATTTGCCATAGAATATACAAAATATCTTATAAGTAGTCTTCTCTTCATCCAAGGGAGTCGCAGTAGCGTCTTCACCCTTGGTAGCCGCGTCTTCTTGTCTTCATCCAGAGGAGTCGCCGTAGCGTCATCACTCTGGACGAAGCAGCTCGACAGTCACGTTCACTCCCGAGCTTGTAGCGGGACTCTTGATAAAAGCTTGAAACTTCAGATCTTGCTCAAATTATCCAATAAATTTACCATACTGTCATTCGCGAACATTTTCTGATTAATTTAACGTGTTAAAGTTGATAATAGAAAAAAAACAGCACCATGAAAAAAAAATCAATGTCGGCTGAATAATTTATTATTATTGACAATACAGTACAAATTAATACTAGGTATCAAATACGAAAAGCCCAAGTTACAAGCAATAACAACGCATTTAATGTTGACATCAGACCAGTCAGTGCCATCTACCGGGGATATCGGTACTTTCTTTCTTTTTTAAACTTCCCCTCACTATCGTCACATCTGCCGTTCTTAACACGATGAAATTGACATTGTGAACAGAGACGGCGCTATATCATCAGCCGATAGTGCTGTCATTGTCACGTGCATCATATCATGATATCACAATCGTTTTGAGAACCCCCACACAGGCTCTAACAGCTAATTTCTAACTCTTTATTGCAGGACCAGTACGAATTCTGCTACCGTGCCGCGTTGGAATACCTCGGCTCGTTCGACCACTACGCCAACTGACGCTGAGACCTGCTCGTCTAAACCCCACTAAGGAACTCTGTCGTGCATGCTTGATTTAATACGTATGTACTTAAACCTGTTAAAGTCCTTCGCAGATTCAGGAATTAGAGGATAGTGCATAGACATTTAAAGAACAAAATGATCCTATAAGTAATAAGAAACGTTTACTTTTTATATTGGTTTATTTAATCACGATTTACATGTGTAATTTTCTTTCTAGGGATATAGATTCAATTAAGATAGCATATATAAATATTTTTATTAATGAATTGCTAAATATAAAGCTACCGGGATTATTTGAAGTTAACGGTTGTTGTTTTTTTTCATTAAATTTCTATGTATATCTTCATTTCCTCAATCTGTGTGCCTCCTGATAGATTAACCAATGCGACAGACGTTCCGAAACGCTTATATTATTCTATCGTAGTGATGTTTGCGATATTGACTGATTGTACTCACCTAGTTCTCTTGTCTTTGTACACTTACGAGGCTAAACCATTGATCTGTATGTACTATGTATCTAAGGGAGATAATGAGTTGTAGCTGTGGCAATCTAATGGAGAATGTCACATCTACAACTTATTGCCCATAGTTTCGAACTGTTAAGTCGCCACGGGCGTCTCGCAATTATTCATAGTTTCGAACTGTTAAGTCGCCTCCAAGCGTCTCGCAACTATTCATGATTTCGAACTGTCAGGTCGCCACGTGCGTCTCGCAGTTATCCATAGTTTCGAACTGTTAAGTCGCCTCCAAGCGTCTCGCAACTATTCATGATTTCGAACTGTCAGGTCGCCACGTGCGTCTCGCAGTTATCCATAGTTTCGAACTGTTAAGTCGCCTCCAAGCGTCTCGCAACTATTCATGATTTCGAACTGTCAGGTCGCCACGTGCGTCTCGCAGATATCCATAGTTTCGAACTGTTAAGTCGCCTCCAAGCGTCTCGCAACTATTCATGATTTCGAACTGTCAGGTCGCCACGTGCGTCTCGCAGATATCCATAGTTTCGAACTGTTAAGTCGCCTCCAAGCGTCTCGCAACTATTCATGATTTCGAACTGTCAGGTCGCCACGTGCGTCTCGCAGATATCCATAGTTTCGAACTGTTAAGTCGCCTCCAAGCGTCTCGCAACTATTCATGATTTCGAACTGTCAGGTCGCCACGTGCGTCTCGCAGTTATCCATAGTTTAGAACTGTTAAGTCGCCTCCAAGCGTCTCGCAACTATTCATGATTTCGAACTGTCAAGTCGCCACGTGCGTCTCGCAGTTATCCATAGTTTCGAACTGTTAAGTCGCCTCCAAGCGTCTCGCAACTGTCCATAGTTTCGAAATCTCGTTACTCATCGCGTGCACTTAATTTTACTCTTTTAGATCGTTAGTACATATACTTCATTGGGCTAAACATGTATGAGTGCCTAGGAACGCTACTTATGACGTAGATTAATTGTGACCACTACTAAAAATCATTGATTGTGAGTCGGAAGGGTAATAAATATAATAATTAATTATTATCCTATTATCTACCATATTATGATAGACCTTATTGAGCTGCTGTTCGAGCTATTTTTGTCTCTAAATTTGAACAGTTCTAATATTTTCAGGAGACGCGATAAAAAAGTTTAATATTTTCAACAAAGTTGATTTCTACAAACTGTTACAATAAAGTCGACTTTGTTAAAAATATATGAGATTAAATAAGTACTTACATTTTTATCTATCTCCTTGAAATAAATTAATGTTAAAGTCCATATAAACAGTTGAAAGTATACTTAGATGCATTTAAAATTAACAGAGATTCGAAAGAAGTATTTAAATCAGTGTAATATTTACGCTATTGAAACATATAATTTGCATAAAATTATATTATAATAAACGTAATTTAGAAAAAAAACCAGTGCGCTTAGAGACTTAAATACGCTATTAAATATCTAATATTAAAATATTCAATTCTGGTCGTCACATATACAACATTATAATGTAAAATGTATAAATAGTTATTGCAGCAGTAATTAGAAGTTTATTTTTCATATCGGGTGTTAAATATGTTATAATAAGTAGTGTAAATGGTGGTAACTCGTTTCATTATTGCAATATTAAATAACTCTTTAGACGAATCGGCTGTGTCGTGCGGAATCTTTGTGTGAGTCCTGTGCTTAGTACATTAAAATTATGTAAATAAATACTTTCGGATATTTTACTATTTTTGTTGTTTACGCAGAGTGATTTTTGGAACTGTAGATAATCTTCTTAAATGTTACCTTCACTTAAAAATCCAAGACAGCAGTGTTTGAGAGAGAAATAAGGTTTTTTCTTTTTTTATTTTTTTATTATAGTACCTACCCCGTTTATTGAGATGGGTACTATTCTCAGTTAAGAAGATTATCACTTACTCAAAAACACCCTTTAATTTACTCTTGCCTAAACTTGAGCCAGTTTGCCCAATGAACTTTATTTAAACAATTTAAGCTCGCCCGCTCAAGAATGGAGGCTATATAGAGAAAAATAAGCTTCGACAAAATAATTAATTATTTTACGTAATTAGATTAGAATTTAGGCTATTTTTTACATAATCACAGCTTGCTTTTTAGGATGATCGTGATTCGATGACATATCTATTTGTAGGTATAAAAAAATGTTTTGTCGTCGTGATAATGCATTATGTTTTAGAATGAAAGAAGATTCGAATAAAACAAAACTGAATTTCGACATGTCATTTTCGTATGTATAAGAAATATTGTCAATATTTAAAAGAAATACGTTGCATTGTGACATAAACCAAAAATGCCACTGCCACTTTTTAGAAACCTCATATTTTAATCCTTAATTTTTTTATTATTGTCATCAAAATTTCAATTCAAATCCTTAAGAACTTAGTAAAAACATAACCTATGACTTTACCGCACTATTTTAAGCTATCGTTAAGTGTAGTATGTTATTTAATCCTCTACCAGTAATCCCCTTGCCTAGTAACGTATAAGATTTTTTAGGTTTTTCACTCGTTTTATACAATATACCTACTACTTGTATCGGTCTACGTATATAACTTTAAAGTTGAGCTTCTAACTTAGGATATTAACAGCGCGGTTTTGAACACGACTACGTAGATACACGAACAATTTTAAAATGACTCCTTGTTATTAATAATAACATATCCTTATTACGATTACGGTCTCGAGATATCTCTCGATATATCGCTCGATAGAGCGGTCGTTCGTAACTGCCAATCTTTTCACTTAGCTGTAATGGAAGTAAACCTAATTGAAAACAAAAATAATTAAATAACAAAACGTAGAGTTAAATTGAGATATTGTTAAACTGAGGTTATAGTGAAAATTTAATACTCGTTATTGATCATGTATTTAGCGAGGCACTAGCATAGACGCGAGTGGAATGGGGAGCATTTTTCTGACAGCTTTTGTAAGCAGCTAATTACAGCTAATTAAGCTTTACTTTATTGTATCCATTCCGTAATATTTTTCGAATGTGTTATTGTGGACGTATTGTATTTTTGTGTAAAAGTTATTGTCAGTAGATTAACGCACATTGTACCTATATGTTTTATTTGCAAACTACTTATTATTAGGTTTAAGTAAGCCTTTCTTTATCACATCATCAGCTCTTTAATATACTTACCTATATTTTTCAATTAAGTAGCTAATAAATATTGTTTTAAATGCAATTTGTTAACAGTGCAATTATCATGCCATAATCAAGGTGCTGTAATTCCCATAATGTAGTACAAAAGTTTTTAATCACAATCATTCTCATTGATTTATTTTGTGTACGTATTTTAACAATCATCATGTTGCGTTTGTTTTGCGCAAAAGACTGATTTACTCATTTCTATGTGTTTTTTTATTTAATTTCATGTGTATGTAGCTAAAAAATAAAATTCTGTGTTCATGAATTAGGGTTAAATACTGTCGATGAATTGAATTGTTTTAATTTTTAATGTAATTGATTCTATAATTTTATTGTAAAGAAAACAAATTTTCCCAAATGCTATTTTTCTCAAATGAGATAATCCTAATGAACTCATGTAAGTACCTATTTATTTTTTCATTTGAATTGTGTGGCATTTAAAAAGTACAAATGTACCCTTTTGTAATTGCGTTTGTATCCACTCGCCGTTCCGCGTTTTAATTAATTTGCTATTGACGTGGGGGTTGGCATTATTATGTTATGCCCCAGCTATAAAGAAAAAAATATTTAGTGCAATTAAGATGGCGGACGCAATATGGCGTGACGAAGTGTGAATGTAATTTGTAGAAGTTTGTAGACGATGATTATTTTTTTTTGTAAAAATTCCCGCGCTGCGTCTCGGGACACAGTGGATTCGCAAAATTATACATATGTATATGAAGAAATAAATTTATGTGAGACCATATGTGTGAATTTTATTCCTTTCCCCAACACCTTCCAGCTTGAATGTAATTTAGAAGGAAAAGAAAGATCAACAATAATTAAACATATAAATATGAAAAAGTAATGTAAGAAAGCAGTGATGGTTTGGTTGGACCATTTCAAATCTACATAAAAAATGGAAAGTGAGCATATTTAGAAAATAATAACTAAGTAAGTAGTATATTTTGTAGACGATTAATACCGATTAATTATAAAAAACTTTTGAAATGTCATTCTCAAAACTTCCTAGAATCACTGATAATAAAACAAAACTTCAAAATATTAAAAACTAGCTGCTGCTGACTTTGTCTGCGCAGGATTTTAAATTATAGCCTATGTGTTATTCTGATGTATGAGCTATATTGTTGTAAAGTTTCATTAAAATCCATTCAGTAGTTTTTGCGTGAAAGAGCAACAAACATTCATCCATACAAACTTTCGCGTTTATAATATAAGTAGTAAGTATATCAAACTGGTTACCACGGCGGTACTTCGTGTCTTATTATTAAATGCAATACAATATTCGCAAATGGGAAATCACATATTGCGACAACACCATGATTGTATAAATATACCTAGGTAATAGTCTGTTATGTAGGTACTCAAATTGTACCTATGAATACGAAGGCAGGTTAATTATGATATCTCAGGCGTGTCTCGTGAGATGGCTCGCTATTGTGAGCCCGGCTATAGGATAGGGCTCGAACTTGGGGACACGGAATTAGTGAGTTTGAAACTCTAGATACTTACCTACTTATTGCTATTATTTATATACCTAGTTAAACAACACTTCCTGTAAACCGTGTTCTTATCATTTTCACACTTCATTAAAATCGTTAAGGTTAAACTTTTATATTGTGCCTAAACGATGGAATAACTTTAAATCATGTTAGGAAATCCTAATGCCATCGCCAGCTTGTTTTGTATTCCTTGTCAATAAAAAGTTGAGTTTTATTTTTGAGATTTCAACCTTATTAACAAGTTTTATAACTTGATTGGCATAAAACTTCGCAATGCCGTCGTTCCTCCAATTGGTCGATCCAATCTTGTGGATATTTAGCGATAAGTACATAGTTCTCATTGTACATATACTGTAGTACATACCTACTCAGAACCAATGAGCTAGGATTTGCTTCGGGTCCAAAGCTCTCGTTCAAAATTGTTTCTGTATCTCGGCCAGGTTCATAGGCAGTTATTGAGCGTGAACTAGTGTGAGCTCACCGTAGGAGCTCACTCTTACAAATGTCAAATTCCATAGACACATGAGAGTTGGAAAACTGTAAATCTCGACATAAGCTCTTCTAGAAACACGATATCTTCGCCAAAGCGTTGCGAAGTGACAAGAGGCTTCGGTCCATAGCTCTTGAATGGAAAGCGCAGTAGGTATTCGGCCTGATGACTTGAGATGCTCGATTTGGACTATGAATCGGCATTTGTAATGGAGACTATAGTGCATCGTTGCCTGTGGGCTATTCGGTCGGATGGTGAAATATGAAGACGTATATTTGCTCATGGTTTATATAATTAACAGGCGGCCGAAAGGAATTTAATAGAACTATCACTTTAATCGATTAAGCTGGACATCGTACAATATTGTTTATTGGCGACTGTTATAGTTTGGTCAGATTATTAGATTAGTGTTAATTAAATATGAGATTACTTAAATAAATTAAATCATTTGTTGTTGTTTCGTTATATTATTGTCTACTTTTTTATATCAAGTAAAATAAAAAAATAAAAACTAATACTTACTTACTATTTATGTTTATCCTACAAGTGGTTGAAACACTGAACTCGGAGGTCCCACGTGCGATCGCGAGTGTCGTGTGAGGTGACACGTACGATTTACCAATAAGATTTGCTACTTAGTTTTTTTTTCGAAGTAAGAAAAGTTTACTAGTCAGGAGTTAAGTGATATCGAGTTAAAGTACCTACGTTTGAATCTAAATAGTAAACTTTTTAAACATTTTAATTCGACTTTCAATACTTTCATTGTAAGAACGTTAGAAGGTAGTTTTATTAAACGTAATTTGAATAAGGTTAAAAGAAAAAAATCCAAGCTTTCTTTACATTTAAAAACTGGCCCACATTTTTCATCAATAACCTGAACGTAGGTACCGTCGAGACCCGTAACTTCGCCTGGATTTTGACACATTTTGTAATAAGTTGCTTCACATTTAAAAGTATTTTAAGTCATGTTAGTTATAAACGATTTTTCTTATCTGTGGTTACGGATATACGCATATAACGATTTTAATTTCATTGTTTAAAATGGCCAAATTTGGCTATAAATGTAGCAGGCGAAGTTTGGGTATTTTCCCTAACTTCGCCTACCTGTGTTATAGCGCTTAAAAATAAACAATTGTATAAAATAATCTAGTCTAAACAATGTGTACTGTGAAATTCGAATACGAACCTTACTTGTAGCACAATAGACTCATATTTTCATTTAAAAATGTTGAGTAGGCGAAGTTAGGCCATAGTCTGAATATAGTTCCATACATTGACTGTCATGGTGATAGGGCTGCCAGAAATAATATTTTAACTTGCTCTTCTGAGCAATATAAGAGGGTAATGTTTTTACGAGCAAAAATACATGTTTTTTTATTTATTATTGCAATTACAATATTTTTAAACATTTTATTATTATTACCTAATCCTAACTTTCAATGCAGTCAACCTCGTAGAATTTTATAAACAGACATGGGTTATATTTGTAATGTGTTTCGTGTATTATTACCTATTTATTTTATTTTATTGTAATTATATATATATTTATTATTTTATTTAAAAAAACTTTAATTCCTAAAATAAATATATATTAACATTATAAATATAAAACACTAGAGATACTAAAACTAAACAAAACTACCTAACCTCTCAATATCCTCGCCCAAAAGTGCCCATGATGCTTGCAGCTTATTTTATTATGTATATTTTGTTCACATAAAATTAAATATAAACTAATACCTACACGAGAACACATTACTCTCCTTAGACATAGTAGGGTAAAATATAAATAAAGTGCCAGCCCTAGAGGTAGGCGAAGTATGGAACACCTAGTTCGAAAAAACATAACCTAACATTGCCTGTCGTAATATCTGTATTTCTTCTGTAGATACCAGGATGAGTTTTTGTATTTGAAGAGCTGATTATATTTACAAACTACTGTAGAAATAAGATAACCTTATCTTCAAACAGTTCGGTATTCCAGAATACTTTTGGTGGGTCTCTTTAAAAATCACCTCTTCACACTTCGAGTTAAACGATGACAATGAAAAAATGGCCGTATATTTTCTGACAAGTGGGTGTGCAGTGTGACCAGACTTGAAACATAATTTTTACCAAGAATGAATGGTCGATGTTACCATCATACGAATACATATATTTGATTTTTTTTAAAATAGGCGAAGTTTGGTGTAAAAGGCGAAGTTACGGGATTCAACGGTACTTAAGGAATTTCTAAAGGCGGCTAAAATATGATTAATTACATTTCGCATTTTACCGAGTCGATGGGCCGTGTAAATCATTGGCTTAACCGGCAGCCGCCATATTGGCCGCTGTTCCCGCGTTTTAATCCCGCCATAAATAACTGACTTGTCTATGGTTTAGAAGAAACTGATGCGGAAATCGACTAAATAAGCTTCTGTAGATGTGGTTTTGGAGAAGAAAGCTTGGAAATTCGTGGACTGGATTTCGTACGGACAACAGCAGATCAAAGGTAACACTTGCAGTACGAATTCAACTCTTATGACGCAGATAATAAGAACGGTCCAAAGTGTTACACTTGATCTTCTGTTAGCTACGAGTCCAGTAAGTAGGTACGTTCAGGAACAGTTCGAAACTTTGTATATAGTATCTTCTATCATTATTTAGAATATCTTTATCTGTAAACCTAGTAAAATTCTGGGACCAGCAAAGACAGGACGAAAGCTGGAAAACGTGAGATTGTGGCCGAGCCTAATATCACCATCAGCATAACATTGGTAATCCACAAATCCGCACTGGGCGCGCGTGGTGGATCATGGCCCCGGCCCCTACGATGTAAGGGAAAGTCTGTGCATTTATAATAAGAGACATAAAAATAGGCTGATACCTAATGATCCAACACCAATTCAGGGAAATGTCATACTATGCCAATCTAGAAGAGAATTATAGAAAGAGAAATAGTTATCACGTAGGCTTGTTATTCATAAACGCGATTTAAAGTTACGCCACCCTTTAGCCACCCTGTCCCTTTCTATCTTAACCTTTTTAAACGAAGTGTGAAAGGGATAGTAACACGATTTATAGGAAGTGAGGTTTAACTAGGTTTATGAATAACACACGTAGTGTGGGATCCCCCCGACCAGATGGAGCGATGACCTTCGCAAGATGGCTGGCAGAGACTGGATGCAGAGGGCCGAGAGTAGGGTTGATTGGCGCGCTTTGGGAGAGGCCCATATCAGACCAGCAGTGGACTGATACGGGCTGATGATGATGATGAATAACAGCAGTAGAGCTTCAGACGCCCTGGCAGAGTGCAGTCAGATTGGCGAAAGCACAAAACAAGATACAGTATCTTTGTCGGAGGCCAAGATCCAGCAGTCACTGAGCCAGCAGTGTAAGTAGGTACTTAGGTACCTAACTTACATTCACGTCTAAATTACAAAATTTTGGAATCCTGAAGTCTGTTCATAACAAAATAAACCCTTCTATATCTTATTAAGGGAATCCAGCAGTGTTTAAGCCAGAGAAGTACCAATTTCATCGCGAAATTAATTTAACCGCACCCTTCGGCTTCGGATATCATACGTAAATGAGAGGGGAGCCTAACACTTTCAATTTGAGGGGAATTTGAGATTACTGAAATAAGGAAGTGTATCGCCTCAAGGTTGATGGAGTGACAAACTTATGCAAAGTGATTCTTCACTTTGCATAAGTCCACTCCACTCCACGTACTAGGTAGGTACTTAATTATTTTCTAATAATTAAGTACCTACCTAGTACCCACCTATAATTACCTATTTATTTTTGTTCTACGCACCCGTAACGGAATGGATTGTTTAGAACTGAAAAAATTTTGTTTTACGACTTTTGGGATAAAAATAATAATAATACAATTAATGTCTTCTAGAAATCGTAGATATACTGTATGAAAACTGACTAAAGGTACAAATTGTATGAAACATGAAAAATCAATTTCGGGAAAATCGAAGAAAGAAATTAAGGACGTTTACCTACCTAATCTTGATTAACTTAAGGACGACCTCATCCTTTTAGCAGTCGGGTAAAAAAGGATAATAAGTAGATAATAAAGATAATCCTTGGAATACAACTGGCGATAGGTACAGCACAAGGGTATATAGTCTACGAGTCAATGTCCCCATTTCATATAACTTTTAAGAATTAATAAACAAAATACTTAAGCAATTTTTCATTTTCATAAGCAGGGCAGTTAAATTCGCCACACTTTAAATTGTGTGGCGAAGGCTGCCTCGACTATGGCAGCTAAATTGAGAAATAAGTCAATCGCGAACTTCCAGCTTGATTGTGATTTATTATTCCGGACTGAACTTCCGACCGAGTCTGGCTTGCCAGGGCCGCAACTAGGTGCGACGAGTGGCAAAATTGTAGGTACCTTTTCGGGACCTTTCGTATATATACATATGTCAGGGTTAGGTACTGACAGAATTCTGCCAGTGTCAAGTCGGTTATAGATAGGTACACAGACCACTTACCCCATATACCTGTAACAGGAGGGCGCCCGTGTCTGCCCGCACATGAGCGCAAAATTGCTTCGCGACACGCGTAACCTAGAGATATCGACATGGATTTAGTATGGCACCTCTGCCCCCCGCTTCGTCTATTGCGCTCATCGTTTGACAGAATTTTTCGCTTGCTGTACCGATTTCATGTCTATGGGGTAAGTGGTCTGTGGGTAGATACAACAGACTAAGCGTCTATTCACACTTACCAACCAGACTAAGTAGGTACATCGCCGCAGGTTGAAGATGACTGAAAAATGCGGTTTGTGTTTAATTATTTATTCAATTTCATACAAATTAGCGCCCGCCCACGTATTGTAGTTGTCGCGTAATTGCGCGGTCTGTGGTTGTGTGTGAACGTCTGAATGAAGCCTAAATACGACTAACAAGTTGTTTTCGCAAAGAGCGTTGAATACCGGTCGGCCGATTCCGCGGTCGGTACCTTGCTAGCGTATGGTACGACTTTTGCTTATTGACCTAGCTACGGCCCTGACTGGCGCCTGCCTAAAACGTTGAAAGATGAGACATAAAAATAGCTTTCCAGTTTCAACGATCAATTTCGAATTTAACTTGGACGAGTCAGTCCAATTTAAAAGTTAGGTGCCTAGGTTCTACGCGATGGTAATACCATCTAGATGGCAATGGTTTTGTCTAGGTAAGTAGATACCTAGTTAGCTGCTAGCTTAGGTAGGTAAATTTTTTTTGGAAAATTCTTCCCAGGGTGAAAGGCAAATCCAACTAGGGTGTATGCCTGGATTGGTGTTAATAGAATGTCTGAATTTTTATAAATACATACATAATATATACGAAAATAACCTAACCTAAACCTCCCCCTCCCCCCTCTAAACGATCCACGTAATCATCGAGTTATGCAAGAAAACCTTGCTAATTAGCAGGACAGCCATTTTGTGATCGGTAGAATGAGTAGTTGCCCTTTAATAGGAACATAAACTCTAGTAGGAAACATATCCAGCAAAGACACCACACAATCAAGACATTTCTTTAACTTTAGGTTCTAGTATTTTTATCTCTATAATCTCTACAGCTTGACACGGCGTGATGATGATTTTATCGCCCCCTAAAACTGCCGCCCGGAGCAGGCGCCTGTTTCTAAATCCGGGGCTGACTACCGCTATGCCAAGAGTATAGCGACAGAGAAGAAGGTGATACCTCTGTGCTTTCGACAGAATGAATGAAAGAAGAGTCACAGAGAAATAAGTACATATAGCGAATAGAAGGAAATTATTCCTTATAAGTTTTAGGAAGGGTCGGCAGAGGACATAGGTATACGAAAAAGGCGGTCTACTGTGTAACCTGAAGTATGTACCTCCTACTAGTAAATTATAAGCCACAGCCACGTAGATATACCTGGATGGTATCTATGGTGGTCGACACCATGACAATAAATCAAAACGAAATAACAGGCATATTTATCAACGCGTGACGTTGCGACCATCACATTAATGCGGCGGCTTATTTTAAATCCGACGTACCCTTTGAAAACAGGCCGTGTTTATTCAGCTTGCCGCTATTGTGATTTTCTGTTTTCCTGGTGATCCCCGCTTTTTTTCGTAAAACAATAAAAATAGGAACCCGTATATCACGTTTAGCTTTATAATATTTCAAAATGTTTACAGTACAGGTGTCCCGGATATGGGCGAGATGAAAAAGGATACGGTGCGGGGTTAAATTAATTTTCGAGTTGTATCACAATGCCGCGACGCACGCAACGCGCAGTTAAAACCTAACATAAAACGTGGTCATTTTTGGCAATCTTAAACAAGACGTACGATTTTGGCGGTCATATTTATTGATTTAGGTATATATTTAGTGATCTTTTCCGGACAACACACAATCAACACAAAAATAAATCCTCAGTTTAGGAATGTTTCTATGCCCGAAGCCCAAATCAAGTGTCTTATGTTGTAAACAAAAACCCTACTAACATTTTAAGCTGTGATTCTTGCATAGTTATTCTCACATTATTAGATCTCACTTTATATTCACAATGATGAACAGGTTCAATCAATCAGTTCCTTCAGTGTTACATCACAACATGTAATTAGACGATCATATTTGTTTACAAAATAAGACACTTGATTTGGGCTGCGGTATACTTACTTAAGGTTGAGATTTTCTCCAAGTTACTGAACCGATTGGCGATTGTAAAAATTCTTTTATTAATAGCTTTTTTTTAAATCACTCCTCTCCTATACTTTTATCTGTGTTAGTCCGTATCCAGCACGCGAAGTAGAGAAACTCGTTAAGCCGTGGTTTAATTAGCGAGTAGAAAATATTCAAATTAACCCGGGGGAATAAACAAATCCTACTGGTATTCATTTCATTTTATACTTACTTAATTTGATTTGATCCGACTCACCGCGAATAAAATACGGAAGAATAACAAATACTTAGCAGAAAATAGCAATTTCGTCCGTTGTGCCTATTTATAAAATTAAAGATTCTATCTCGGGTCTCGGCCATGTAAATCGAAAACAGAGAATATCATACAGGGTTACTCATTAGAATTGAGATTTTCTCAAGAATAACTTGACCGTAATCGTCAATTCAAGTCGATTGTAATAATTATTTTACTGGTAGGTACGGACGGACAACAGCAGATCAATGGTAACTTGCAGTACGAATTCAACTCTTATGACGCAGATAATAAGAACGGTCCAAAATGTTACTTTATCTGCTGTTAGCTGTACCTAGATAGTTTTGAGTACTTACACTATTTTAAAATCAGTACAGTACTTTTAAAATCATTGAGCGAGATATCAACCTTAAAAACTCCCCCGTAGGTACTTTTATATGTGTTAGATAGAACGTATAACGAAATTCCTCGGGGGGTTTTCTTCAAAATAATTTAAGGTATGTAGGTACCTAGGCGTATAGTCAAGGCACCAACAGGATAGTTGAGGATACTTGCATTTTAATGACCATGCCAGATTCCGCCCCACCATCAACCGCATGATGTACAAGATAACGAATAAATGTAAAAATATCTCCGTTTTATAATAAAATTTAGGTTTAAAATAAAGTTTTGTACATCAAGCGAGTCGAAAAAAACATTCAGAAAATAGTAAGAAATCGAAGCGAATTATTCATTCTTTTTGTTATTCTTCTATAGGAGTTGCGATAGTAGAAAATGATACTGATTATGATTATGCAATATGAAACCTGTAATAAGTCCCCAACAAAATGATAGGGGTACGAGGATGGTATAAATCAACTTTAAAACCGTTCAATTCTCAAAGGAGAAAATGGGTTAAAAATAAGCTTAGGTATAATGAAGAAAATTATCAAACAATCTTTACAAATTTAAATACATATGGGCCGGTTTAATTTGTTGGCGTTATGTCGAAATATATATGTAGGGACCCTTGTTAAAAACACGTTAGGACCGGACGTTTTATCTGATTAATTTTAAATAGGTAGGTCTTTATTTATTGTTCGCGATCGCGATTAAGTAGATATAATCAATGTTTGTATTCAATTTAGCATTATTTTATCTATCACGTCTATTGTTTTGTAATAATGTGGTAGTCTATTATTTGCCTTACTTTATGTAAATTATCTTTGTTATAAAACCTACTACGCTGTTGACTGCCCAATAAAACCATAAAATAAAATAAAATAAAAATAAAATAGACAACGGTTAAGTTGCAGACGTAGACAGGTTGCAGATGACTGCAACTTTGTGGAGTTATATCATTGGTTTCATAACCAATGATATAACTCCACAAAGTTGCAGTCATCTGCAACCTGTCTACGTTTGATTTGGTTATGAAACCAATGATATAACTCCACAAAGAGCATACACTACGCCACAATTTTGTCTTTCATCGCTTGAAACTTTGGTAACGTCGTTCTCCGATTTGTCGAATGCTTTAGCAATATTCTGACATTGTGAATGTCAAATGTATTTATTTCCACTGTCGATTTTTGAAATCAAAAAATTCAATTCCAAGGCTAGGATGCTAGTCAGCTAGTCAGTATTTTTTTAAATTATTTAATGTATTTTTCTTCGTCCTATAATCGAGGACAGAGTGGCACCTTTGAACTGTCTTTACCTCTCGTTTTTAGAATTTAATTTTATAGCGTGACTTTGGAATCGACACATAGTATTACGTATTATTATAATAATTTAAGTGTATAATACACTAGTATTTGTGGAAGTCTCACACAAAAGGTATTCTATTAGCCGCAAACAATAGAATTTTTAATAAAACCATGTATTTAATTAAAAACTTTAATTATTCATTATCTATATCACATATTTAAAACATAATCAAATCACAGCAATAAATGCAGCAGTCGCTAGCGACTTGTCCACACGATTCATACATTTAGAACTCACTATGTTCCGATATAAAACAAATAAAAATGCAATTCTCAAATGTTAAAAACTTAAAAAAGAATGTTAACGCTTAGTATATTTGTACTTGCTCCATAATTGTTGGTCACTACCTCTTCAATACGGGCCTGGAAATAAATAAATAAAATATTAACTCACTGTGTAAAGTCTTAATGGAAGGATTTAATAAAGAATTCTTGAATATTTCGGTCAATAATAGTAGTTGGGCCAATGGACTTGCGATACAGAGGTCCCAGGTTCGATTCCCAGCCAGGGCAGCCATGTACCAATGAGATATCCTCGGTTTCGGAAAAACTTACGTACATTTACAGAGTGCTCTCAAAACGGTGAAGGAAAACATCGTAATGAAACCTGCATGTTGTAGAAGGAAAAAATCTAAGACATGTGAAATCCGCAAATCCGCACCGGGCCGGCGTGGTTGATCATGGCCCAGCTCCCTCGATGTAAAGGAAGGTCTGCGCCCGATCAGTGGGGCAATATAAATAGACTGATGATGAATATTTCGGTCACATTGCCAGGAAGAGTGGCGACAACCTGGAAAGATTAATGGTGACTGGCAAGATGGAAGGAGACCTCGCCGACGAAGCCCGATACGATGGTCCGATCAGACCAATTTCGATAGCGGTTTTTGCGATGCTCTTCACGTCGCCGAAGATAGGAACAGATGGCGCACCATCATCAGAGAAAAGATGATCCAGAGGGGTCATGACCCTGAGCAATAAGGAATACGACGCAAGGAGTAAAGTCTACGGTAAAATCATTCTGGTGAATGATATGAAATTCCGTATGGTGGCATGTGCCAGCCTTTTTATTCCGTATTAAAATAAACGTATATGTTCCTGAACAGAATTCCGAGTGTATGTGGCCGCCCTAAGTGTAAAACTTACTTCTTCTGAAACCCAAACTTGCTGAGCAACGTAGGCTGGTTGGAGGGGAGGGACGAGTTCCTCTTCAACCCTGGCACTCTGCACGTGGTCTTCCTGACAGTGGGCTGGCTCCCCTGGCTGCCCTGGCTCGGCAACGGCTGCGATTGTCTGCCCCAAGGCTTTGGAGGCGATGATCCGAATGATAGCTGAAACATTCCAAGACATTTGAGTTCATTTATTCGCAATAAGCGTATACCGAAGCCCAAATCAAGTGTGTTATTTTGTAATCAAATATGATCGTCCAATTACTTAATTATTGTTGTCATGTATGAATGAATGACCATTTATTTGACACAACACATACATACATATTGTACAGAAAAACTTATAAAATAATGAAATATATAACTAGGGTGCGTGCAGCAGTGCCAAACAGGTCCCAGCTCAGCATGTGCTATACCCGAGGGCGTAGCGCTGGTCTTCCGCCGACACCTGGATCACGGTCGACAGCGCAACCAAACAATGTAACACTGACGGAGCTGATTGGTTGAACCTGTTCATCATTATTCATTGTGAAAATAAAGTGATCCGATCTAACAATGTGAAAATAACTATGCAATCACAGAACAGCTTAAAATGTTAGTAGGGTAGGGTAGTTTTTGTTTACAAAATAAGACACTTGATTTGGACTTCGGTATATATTCACACGTACGGTCCAAGACAGAAAAAGGTGTACACTGTTTTTAAGGTTGAGATTATCTCAAAAATTACTCTTATTGCAAGAATTCTTTCACTGTTATATAAACAAAAGTTAAAACTATGTAACTGTAAAATAATATTATTATTCGGTCCAGTAGTTTTTGAGAAAATGTCAACCTTATTGAATCACCCTGCCAGCGTAGGCTATCCCTCCATCATACACTATATCATACAAAAATTACCCTCTGCAAGGCAGTGGGGTAAAAATATTACTCACCTGCGAATCAACAGGAGTTATCAAATTCTCCAACGGATAAGTATTCTCAATGACAGATTCTTCACTATTATAGTATCCGTTCTCCAAATCCAGTCTTGGATTCTTCTTCAAATTGGATTCGAAACCTGGACTTCTGCGTTTCATTGGACTATTCTCTTTTTGACTCCCAAACTGTGAATCCGGGATTTCTGAGCATTGACTATCAATTTCTAGAATATTTCTATCACGTTGAGAATATTTAAGTTGCAATTCTTTATTAATATCTACTACGGATTTCACTCTAAATGGATTTCTGGATTTTTTCTGCGGTGATTCTTCTATAGTTATAACGTCAGATTCTTTTAAATCAGATTTTAAATCGTCGTCTGTTGTAGAATTGAAAAATTTACTTTTCACAACATTCTCATCTAGAGTCGTCCTAGGGAACTTACTCATTCTTTTCAATAAGGAATTAGTTCCATTTTTCATACATTTCTTGTATGACCTCTCTTTGTTTTCGAGTATTGGTGATTTGTCTTGCGATGTTGGTAGATGGTTAACGATTTCGGCGTCTTTTAGCGCTATGTTGTGGTTATGTTGGCTAACCTGTGTGTATGTTTCGTCACTATTACAGTTGGTTTTAGGTTTTTTCGACACTGGTTCTAGGGAGTACATGTTGCTTAACGTTTCTATTGATAAGCTGAAAATAAAATAAATATTCTTCATTGCAAAAAAAAATATGCTAATACAGTTAGTATTACAATTGGCGGTTTTAAAGCGATCTCTTCCAGAAAACCTTTGGGTAGAGAATTCAGCGTATGAATAGGTAGCTTGTTGAGCAATATTAAATGCCATCATTAACTGGTACATCAGTCATCATCAATTTATATCTATTTCGCAATGAGAATGAAAAACATTTATAATTTTCAATGCTTGTCAAAATATATAAAAATGTTATAAAAATTATAATAAGAGTATTTTTCTTGTAATCTGGGTTTTTTTTATTAAATAAATCAAAACTAACTACGTCTAAAAATAGACACATTACTTATAAAATAAAATAAATCTAAATACTAAAGAACGAACACGTCGTCAAGATCCCCGTTCTGTGGCATGCTGCCCAGGACGCTGGCAGCATTTCCTCGCTGTATCGCAATGCTCAGCCGCTGAGCGAGGTAGCTGCCAGCCCTGGGTAATTACCCAGTAATTATATTTATTCATGTCAAAATATACACTAATTATACTCAAAATATACTCTATTAAGTGATAATTAACTGCTTTATATTACTGTACCTTTCGTCCTGCGTCTCAGGTACGTATCTGGCGACTAGATTGACGACTTTCGGTCGTGACCTCGTCTGTGGGACGGCTATGATTGGCTCAACTCGCTTCGCCTTCTTCTGCCACGGACAAGGATCACTGAGGTAGTCTCGGAACTCCTTGCTCCAAATACTGGAATGGTTGGAAACTCCTTGGTCCTTCCAACTTTCGGTTTTTACGTTTTCGTTCTGAAATTACTAAAGTAATGATTTAAATGGCTCAGGAAACACAGCATAATCGCGGACATTGGGAAAAGAGTAGCGAAGCTTAAATGGCAATGGCCAGAACATATAACTAGAAAAACCGATTCTTGGTGTAGAACCATTCTTGATTGGAGTCTGTCTGTCTGTCAAGACCTATATCTCAGAAACGCGTGGACGGATCTAGTTGAAATTAATACCAAATACTCAGGTTTGCAACCTCATGCCGTGAAAAAATCAAACTTCTACGTCAACGCAATCAAAAGATATGGCCGTTTATGTCGCATTTTCTCGCATATTTGTATGAAAATGGAAGAAAACCAAAACCTATAGGGTACTTCCCGTTAACCTAGAATCATGAAATTTGGCAAGAAGCTAGGTCTTTTAGCACAAGTAAAGGAAAAAATCAGAAAACTGTAAATTTCAAATTACATCTCCCCAAAAATATTTTTTTTCTTATTACAAACTTATATTTGCAGATGATGAAGTAATCAAGAGTACTTACATTGATGTATGAACATAAAATTTTGATAATGGCAAAGATAAGTTAGTTTCTAAATCTACTTTATTTTTCGTTAGAGCGAAGTTCCGGGATTGCGATGCACGGAAGCCTCCTTGCTGTGACTCGCACTTGGTCGTTTTTCTTTTCTTATCGACCAGCATCCAGCTAGGTACATCAAGGAGATTTTATGCGCAGGTTTTATCTACTCGTTTGTTTACAAAGTTTTTACCTGTTCCGGCCGGTCGTCCGGATGCCAGTCGTCCATTACCTTCAATGTGAATGGGTCTACATTGCCGAGTGCCAGCTGAAACGCTGTCTTGGGCTCCAATAATTCACCCGCGTTCACGCACAATGCAGTTTCGACATCTACAACATTACAATGCATAAGTTTAAAAAACAATTGGCAGATTGGATATTTAATTAATTATTTTAAAAACAAAAAATCCAACTGGCAAAATTTTAAACCCCTTTGATTAAATTTTTTAGCGTGTCCTACATCAAGACGAATCTAACGACACCCCATATGTTAAAAACCATGAAGCCGTTTAGGCAATTAGACATACAAACTCACACACATACTCATACACACGAAAAACACAAATCTCCTTCTTGCACAATCGGGTAAAATTTGATTTGATTAAGATTTGAAATATATTAATTTAGCAGAATAAATATATCAATTTAGCAGATTAAATAATTAAAAAAACAAAAGCCAGACTGCAAAAAACCTTGCTCCTTTTGATAAATTTCTTATACCCTATGATGCTCTCGTAATCAAGACGAATCTAACGATATTTCATACACCAAAATCCATCAAGCCGTTTAGGCTACAGGATGGCAGGAAGGAATGGACATACATACATACACCCGAAAAACATTACCTCCTTCTGGGGAAGTCAATACATTTACCTAACGTACGGACAACGGTAACACTTAAAAATCAATCAAAAATCAATGGTAACACTTAAAATTAGGATTTAAACCTTACGACGCATATAATAAGAACGGTCCAAAGTGTTATACTTGATGTGTTTGATGTGAACGTACCGTCGTCGTCAGGATCGGTGAGCCGCACCATGCGCCTGTCGAGCGGGTCGTACACGTACTGGTGGCGGAACGTGGCCTCGGCCTTCAGGAAGTTCTCGCGGTACTCGTCCGTCACAGTCAACGACATGCGGTTGAAGTAGCTTGGCAACTTCTTTAGAGCCTGCAAATTATTATTTATTTATTTTATTAATGGACTCGCCGGCGTCGGGGCAGACCTCGGCGTAGGTGGAGAGACGATATCGTTAGATACAGGGATGGGTGGCTGGAAGAGGCTCAGGACAGGGATGGATGGAAGAGGAGGGGGGAGACCTTTGCCCAGCAGTGGGACAATTTATAGGTTAACAAACAAACAAAAATAATGGACTCGACAGCTCGTCATTTGCCAATGTCAAGTTACAGAAAATTTTCGCGTCTTCATCCAGAGGAGGCGCCGTAGCGTCATCACTCTGGACTAAGCAGCTGGACAGTCACGTTCATTCCCGAGCTCGTAGATGGACTCTTGACCATAGCGCTAAACTTCAGATCCTGCATGAATCCTCCAATAACTTCACCATACTATCATTCGCGAACATTTTTAAACACAAAACACCCACTGTAGACATTAAACTGAAAAATATCAAATAATTTCGTTTCCCGCCATTTCAAAAGCCCCAGCCTGTAATTTATTATTAACTAGCTTCACTTCACTTTTTAAGGGTCTTACATGAGCCAACTAGCGCCGCCAATCTTTAATAAATTATATATCTACCAATTTAATCATTTTTATTAAAAAAGGTACACAATCTTTATTAGGATAAATACTATTTTTCAATACCGGCCGTTTTTCGCAATTATGCAAACTACATCTTACCGCAATTGAATCACGTTATAAATAAGCATTTAAAAAATAGTATTTATCGTAATAAACATTTCGTAAATTGTTTTTTTTTTAATAAAATTGATTATATTGGAACATATTATTTTTTTAAGATTGGCGGCGCTAGTTGGCTCTATGAAGGCTCTTAATTTACTTAAACGCTGTGCAGAATTAATGTATGTCACAAGCCTAACCATCCATTTAATTTTGTCGAATGAATTCAAGGCCACCTTGTACGAGTATAAATAGACTGATGATGATGATGATTTTCACTTCTTATAAACTCACATTGGCAATGTTAGGATCCTGTGTAGCAGTAATGAACTGTCTGGCCTTAGCGAGCCCGATCCCTGGCAGAGATGGCAGGTAGTCACAGCCGGACATTATGCACATCTGCCGGAACTTGTCAAACGAGTAGTGCTCTATGGGACATCGCATCACTAGAGGCAGTTTGATGGTCTCTACCAGAGTGCCTGTGCCATCGAGGTCCATTTTGAATAGCACCTGGAATGCGATAAATGAGTTGGTTACATGAATACGATCATCATCAGCCCGTACTAGTCCACTGCTGGACGTAGGCCTCTCAACAGGCAGTGCGCAAACCGCACGGCTCCCGAGTAGCTACGCGGGAAGCTGATGGATCAATGGATGATGAATTGTGGGCTATTACAGCCCACAATGGAGAATGCTCGGGGCGCCAGTCGGGAAGTCAAAGTCAAAGTCAACTTTCTTTATTGCAAGTAAGCACGTTGTGTACATTTTTGCACGTCAAAATATTTTTGAATTTACATTTACACCACTTTGCAAGGAAAAGGTGCCAACGCGGATATATCACAGTTCCGGTGGCTCGGCAACAATGGCACGAGGCGGAACACCCCAGGAAGTTTAGTCTGTATTCCGCCCCTTCATGGCGGGGAGCCCGACATAATCAACACGCTCCCCAGGTGTGGTGGTACACGTAAATGTGTTTTATCTGGGACAAAAAAAACCTCAACTGTCGATAATATCTTTAGGTTACACGTGTCGCGAAGCAATTTTGCGCTCATGTGCTGGCAGACACGGGCGCCCTCCTGTTACAGGTCTATGGGGTAAGTGGTATGTGGGAGAGTCCTACGTTTAGCAGTGGACTAATACAGTGGATGAAAATGATGGATCAGTGAAAAAGGGTCAGTTTTTTTTAAAGATGTTTCGTTCACATCAAGTTAACACAACCGTTCTTATTATTTGCACTGCAAGTGTTACCACACAAACAAATTCTATATGCACTCATGGTTTTGTTGCAAAGTGCCTAGAGCACAAATAGTCGCCGCGACGGAGTGACTGTGACGTCACTGAGGCACTGACAGAATACTAGCGCTGCGCGCGCGCCACGCCGCTCCGTGCATGCGCGCGCGCAGCAATATGCTGAGTCAGCGCCCTTTCATTACTGCGACACACAGACAATATGTACCTAAAACACTTATGTTACCTTCCTTAGTGTAGTATACCTATCTGTTCTCCATGTATGTACCTTCATTTGTGTATACATATATTGTAGTGTGTTGCAGAAACGAATAAATGTTTTATCTATCTATCTACCATTGTCTGCTTTCTGTCTCTCTCTCTCTCTCTCTCTCTCACACACACACACACACACACACACACACACACACACACACACACACATCTTCAAAACTGTACACATATACCTTTTAATTTTGATTGAATTGAATTGGATTAACTCCTCACAATACTATTTACACAATACAAATATGCTATAAATATGTACACACTCGTTATTAAGCATATTCCTAATGTACCTATTACCTCGGGACGGAAGCCTGGTGACCTGAAATACAAGTTTTACAACTTAGTTCAGGCACCAGTCTCCCACAAATGTATCGCACCGACTTCTGGAATACCATACATGTACCTATATAAAACTTTGTGATGAGAAAATAATAAATTGATTGATTGATTGTCTGCTGTTGTCCGTACCTTAGTACACCCAAACAGTATCAAATCCGAGTCCTCGGTGATCACCAAGTGAGCTATATTCTTGATATTCAAGTATGCCAGCTGTGAGTCAGCCTCGTACGGGGCGACGATGCAGTCCACGTTCCGTTTGCGGCACTCCTGGATGAGGCCCAGGGCCATTGCGTGGGTGATATCGACGCTACGACGCATGTACGAACGGGCTTCTTCTATCTGAAATTGTTAAGTAAGATAAATACACTTTATTGCACCATAATAGATTATTAATTATAATTACATTACTGACAAGTATCATCATCATCAGCCATGACTGATATGGGCCTCTCCCAAAGCGCGCCAATCAACCCTACTCTCGGCCCTCTGCATCCAGTCCTTGCCAGCCATCTTGCGAAGGCCATCCCTCAATCTGGTCGGGGGGCGTCCGACACTACGTTAAACATATACTGACACGTATATAGAATAATTATTTACTTTACTTAGGTACGTTTGGCGGTATTTTTAAATTTGACATTTAATAATTTCACAATGTAATAATTTATTATACGCAACATAAAGATGGGTTATAACTTATAACTAGTGTCCGACCGAACTTTCAGTTTCGGTTTAGGCCTAGTTTCGGCCGAAACCGAAACTGAGTTCGAGAACCTAAAATAAGCATATAACTTCATAATATTAAAAGCGTAAATAATTTATTTGAAATAAGGGACTGATAATATGTAGTGCTTAAGGATTACTTCAAATATGAGAGACTGGGATTATTTAATAAGTGATTTATAAATAAAAACTGACCGATTATAATTGCCTAATTATTTTTTCCAGGAAAAAATTACCTTATATGGAAGTTTTGGTTTCTTTACAAATAAATTTTGTTACAATTATAACGTCTTTTAAGTCTACCTATTTTATGATTCTTTGAATTCCTCAATAGTTGGTTGGTTGGAAGAAATCGCGTTTAGCGATAAGGCCGCCAAAATTGTACATGCTGTAATCTCTCGTTTGTGTCTTTCTATGTACAATAAAGTGTATTTGCATTTTATACTTCTAATTTTCTACTAAAATTACAGAGAAGATACCAACCTTGCCAAGACTTAATAATTCAGCAGCTCTTTTTTTAGATATGTCTCGGGATCTGTAAATAAAAACACACATAGATAAAATAATTTAGTGGAAAACCAACTGGTCTACAGTAGATATTAAATTAGTATATAAAACAAGGGTTCTTTGATTACCTTATTTATGGACAGTGGTCCATGCACAGACCACTTACCCCATAGACCTGTAACAGGAGGACGCCCGCCCGTGTCTGCCAGCACATGAGCGCAACAATGCTTAGCGACATGTGTAACCTAGAGATATTATCGACATGGACGCATCTCTTTAATACGGCACCCCTGTCCCCCGCTTCGTCTCTATGTGCTCATCGTTAACAGAATTTTTCGCTTGCAAATTTGTAAAGATTTCATGTCTATTGGATAAGTGGTCTGAGGGTCCATGTCACACTGAAAAAAGGCTTTCCAGACTTTATATATAAACTTCTTATAAAGTGTCAAGTTATCAATGCAACTAATGAAAAAACATTCATATGACTGCTAAAACAACACCTACATGCTAAATGCTATTACAGAGTAGATGAATTTCTAAATGAGAAAATATAATAAACAATCGCTACCTACTACTTCTTAGTTATTGCAAATTACATTATATTTGAACAACAAATGTCATCTCTCTCTTGTATTGCTGTGCCTAGACAAGGTCCATAAAGAACATGTAACATTTTAATGTTAAGTATGTGAACATCTGTATTATAACTTATGGAATGCAATAAATATATTGAGTATTGAGTATCTCTGATTTCACATGACAATAGTTATTATTTTAATATAGGTTCATTGGATACATAGATTTACATGTATATTAGGAGAATACTAAAACTATTCTATGAGGATTATGTAAAGAAATTACAAAGAGTTAATAAAAGATATGAAATAGTATTTTTGAAGACCTTTTTTTACTTGGGAAAATGATTTACGCATCCTACCCGCCATACATTACAGCTCTAAGAAGGCGTGAGACCCCCTCCTTAGAAGAACTAGATCTCACATAAATATGTGAGAAATTCTATCTAAATGATATGATGTAAAACTTTAAGATCTGTAAATCAGATTTTCAACAATAATAATAGAAGGATTGAATGAACTTACTCTCTTCTTTTGGATTCAGTCATAGCCTTAGCAGGCAGGTGTCGGCCATCAAAAACTAGAATAGGCTTTATGTTTTTTGATAACAGCATCGTCACATACTTGAGGCAGTACTTTATATGGCTGAAAACAAAAGAATTCCTATGTTTTATGCCAACCTAGTACTATTATTATTAGGTGGAGATGACTCTGCATCAACTATGAAGGTAGGAGTTTTGTGCATTTTCCCGGTGCCGTCAGCTCACAGAAGTAATGTAGCAGGGTTGCCGGCTGACCGCTCCACTGTTGTAGGCTTTCTGATACACCTAGTAGGTACAGGTTTAAAGTTAAAACTACACTATGCGCCGATCTATTTATTATGTATTTGAATACAGTAATGAGTCATGTTACATTACAAATTCATGGGCAGAGCATAGGTGAGGCAGTGGGTTGAGTGACTGTATTCAGATGTCAAAAATTTTGGAACATACTGTAGGTACCTCAAAAGTTGGTTTTTACTACCAGGTGCTCTGAGCACCAAGAGCGTGCAGTGCAACCCTAAAAAGTTGAAAACCTAATCCATTTGAGTGGTTCTATGTTTACTTACTAGATTTATAAAATCATTATATTTAGCAAAAATAAAATTAGTATTTTCGCTCAGTGCACCACGACAATTAAAACAAAACACAACAAGATTTTTCAAGAGCTGGACATTTCTTGAAGATTTCAGAACACTTACATGTCAGTATGTTCCCCACGCACCAGCTTGTCAGCACAGGCAAAGGCGCCCTTGTGGAGCCAGCAGTATGAGTCTATGGCCACCGTGCACCCGCTGAACTCACCAACATTGGCCCTTCTGGATGCCTTCTCCAAGAATGGAATCAAACCTGTGATCCCCATATTTAGGGGTATTTTCCGTCTTATTTTTCTATATAAACCACAAGGCCTCAATGCGTCTCAGGGCATCTTGGTAAACGTATTTATTATGAATTTCCCACGAAAATCAAGAAAATCCAAATAAAAATACACACACGACACAAAACCATACCATATGATGATGGTGAAATGAAATGTCAAAATTGAAGAAACGTCAAACTTCCCGCCCAATCTCCCAAAATTGCGTTTACGAAGGGAACTATTAGAAATAATATCATAATATTTGAAAATCAGAAAAATATAGGTATATAATCAAATGATAATTATTCATATAAAATATGATATCCGTAGCTATTAGTCTATTTTCATATTCATTAACAGGATTATTAGTGAACGGACTAAAAGTTAACACAGCATCGTAGCTTTCTTTATAAACTGCTGCTTCTGAGTACAGTTAAAATCAAAAGTGCAAAAATTAGGAGTCTGGTCGAGGCTGAGGTGGAGGGTAACGGGACGGTAACGGGTAACGATATAAAACGTTTTTATTGAAATATTTTTCTACCCTCCTTTTAGGCGAAATAATTCAAGTGTATTACTCTTTGGAGCATATTTTTCTATGAGGGTAGATTACTAAAACCAAACCTCATTTTCCTAAGCATGTGATTGTAGCATAATTTGACCTCTTGATTTTATTTCAAAGTATAAAATTTTAAGATAGGTCTCAGTGCTAGTAAAAAAGGTTATATATTACGAAATCACCAAAATGAAGCTCAATCCACGTGTCCTTTCGTCGGCAGCGGCAATTGTGGTAACATGCATCGTGTCTGCCGCAGCGTATTACTACAGGAGTCGTAACATAGAGGTCAACGAAGTTATGGTGTTCTGTAAACTACAATTCAACGCTTACAACTGCTTTGATAAGCTAATGAGTTACATGGAAGCCGCCGAAAGAAGTGTGAATGTTTGCATGCCGAGTATTCAGAACCCTGCTATTCAAGGAAGGTTGGTGAAACTAATGAAGGAAAAAAACTTAGCTGTTCGTATTATCATCGACCGGCATGGATATAATGATTCCACTGATTTCTTCTTGAAAGAACTCCTCAATGCTGGTGAGTATGATATCATAATAACTGGCACATTTTAATAATGTAGGTACTTACTTATATTGCGGAATTGACGTATCTATTACAGAAATTTTATTTGCAGGCGCAGAAATTAAATGTGAAGTAAAGGGCTCGTACAATATGCAACACAAGTTTTGCGTAATCGATGACAGGATTCTCATGACCGGTACACTGAACTGGGGCGACGACCGTTCATCCGATAACTGGAATTATGTCTATATCACCAGCAAGTCCCAGTTAGTGGACCCTGTTAAGACAGAATTTTATCAAATGTGGAGCGCATATATGGACATACGTGAAGCACTTGGAGACCAATCTTTTTCAAATGAATCCCTGTATGGTACAGATTCGGAAACCGCTGAGCTCGAGTCTGATGATAATGATGTCGATGTTATAAATAAAATTCAGAACCCACATCCAGTACCACCAAACGTAATAACAGCTCATTTAGATACTCGAATAACCCCTGAAATATGCATGATGTAAAACTTAAAATTAGAATTATTTATTAAGTACAAATATTTTGCAATTCAGACATGCTCAATAATTATATAATAAGAATTTTAAAATGTTACCTTAATTAATTTTATGAAAAAGACTTCAGCTTATTGAGAAACTCGAATATGCATGATGTAAAATATTTGAGATTATTTTATTCCATATTAAGTATTAGATTTTTTTACAAATGTTTCGCAATTCAAACATGCCCAGTCATATTTCTATATTTTAACTTATTGATTTTATGAGACTCGTATGTAAATAATGTTTTATTGAATTGAGACACGAAAAAATATTTTTTTATATAATAGGGCAAAGCTGGCTGTAGCCAATATTTATTTTAATCTGTATTACTGCTGAATACCTTCATTTTCAAGTTACAATTTCAATGAATTGAAATGGCTTTTATAAGAAAAGTATTTCTTTATTCTATTATTTCAAACCCTATTTTTAATGTTTACTTCTGTCTTGTTGTTATTTCGTAGTTGTTATTACTAGCACATTATTTTATTGGTCAGCTTTGAAATTTCTCACAACTATTTTTTCTGTATTATAATATTAAGAATAATTTAATAAATGAATTTTCAACATGACTGTACCTCATTGTAGAAATAATAGATGGTGGTAAATTATTTTAATATTTAATTTGCTTACAATAAACGTATGTTATACATAAAAAATAATTACCTACCTAAGTTAAGTCTAGCCCAGAATTCAATGCGACAATTGTTTTCCTAAATATTTAATTTTCTATAATAATTAGGTATGACTTCTTCCGCATCGAATTTTGGCAAAGAATTTACTTTTACAAAAGTAATTTACATATATTACTCGTTCGATTCTGAGTTATTGATTCAACTTTAAGGAGATGATACTCTGTGGGTCAACTGCGACTTATTTTCGTTATAGTTTTCATTTTGACACAAATGGACGCGATACAATACTGCAATATTTTCGCAAGATATGATAAAAGGGGGTCGGTCACCAACTGGACACGAGAAAGTGGACTCATGTATATCCAGTTGGTTAAATGCAAAATAGTAACATTTATTATGTTGTCATCTGGAAACGCTTAAACTATGCATGTCCAATTAGTTAAACTTGAATTATATCACTTCTTACTTGTCGCCCACTTGACACATTGCAATTTTCTTTATACATATATAAAAAAACAGTCAAGTAAACAATTGCTGAGAGTTTTTCTTTCTTGCTGACCATCATAAAATGTAGTAAAGTATGTTGTAGTCGTAGTTGAACACTATGAGCAATTTCACAAAACTAAATATCTAATTAGAGTATCTTAATGGCTACTCGCCTCCCCTAATGGCCTTGTACTTGGTTATTTCATTTGGGAAGGTTTTAGAGAGCTCTCCAAGTAGATGACTCTTGAAGCGCTTGTATGAGTCAATTTTGCCTTTGACCTCCTCATTCTTAGCCAGAGCTTTGTCTATGCAGTCCTTGGTATAGAGTTGAGGGTTGCGTCCTTGGTCGATGTAACTGAAATAGTAAAACACAAAATTACATAATTATAACAAATATTTTTCTCCATTTATCATTTAGATTTTCGATTCGCATAGCGCATATGCAAGAAAATATCAAAACATATAACAAATATAGTCTAATTTTACTGAATTTTCCAAGTCTCATTTACTAAAGTTGCAAAATTATATTAAATTGGGATTGAATGTTTCATTATTTGTCAATATAGAGTAGAAGCATGGCTGGATGCTGTACAATCTCTAATTAACATAACCATATTTTGTGGAAATGCCAACCATTAAATATGTCCTAAATAATTCAGAATTAAGGCATCATAGTTACTGATAGATAACTATAATAACATACGTAAAGATTAACAAAGTACTCACTCAAAAACCTCTGTAGGGACATGAATGTCATGCACTTGTGATTTCAGCTTATCCACTTCTTGTAAACCAGTCACCAAGGATTGTCTGAAATTATAATGTGGAAATAATTATGGTGTATTCGTGTCACATACTATTTAATTGGTAGCCATGAAAGTACGATACAGGCAATAAACGTAAATAAAACTATGTAAAAGTGGGGCAGGCTTACATTTTTTGGTTCAGCACACTCTGTCCCTGCGGTTGGAAGTCGCTTACAATTATACGGATTTGCCGCACATTTTCAATGAACATCTCAAGTTGAGTCTCCAGATTTTCGAGGGGAGAAGACATCGTTAACTATTTTATTTTCTTTCAGCGAATAGGTATAATAATAAGACGAAAATAAACAAATTCTCGCTTCACATCACATCACGAAAGACACAAGTCACAAAATAATATTTTGACTTGACCATTGACTTATACCTATGGACATGGCATACCTACGAAAATAACTTGCCTACCTAAACTTTGTGGGGAACAAATATGGCGGATTGTCGTAGTGCAGCCTCGATGTTCATCGATAACTTTTATCGATATTGACCGGAGACGGTAAATGCAGTTTCCCCATAGATTTTATATCTAAACTCTATTATCATCCTTAAGTCATCGAAATAAGGTTTAAAATAACTTGATCAGAAATAAATACTGTGCCGTGCCAAGCCATACTGTGCCGTCCTCGAGCGTAGGCCATAACGATCTAGACAAATAAAAAAACAGTTTAGAAATATGATTTATTATTAACTTAATTAGGTACACTACACATCCTTTCTACGTACATGATTGATTAATTAATTTAGATATGTGTTCAAGTACTGTGACTACAATTATAAAAATCATAAAAAAAACTTGAATAACATTAATATGTTATTCAAGTTTTTTTATGATGTAACTCTGAATAACCCGACAGTAAATCTCGTCCGTAAAACGTTAAATGTAAGAAAAAATGAAGGGTCAAAGCAAATCTTCTACTCTCTGCTCAATATCTTCCGGATATTGTTTTTCCACAGGCAAACCTCTAGATTTTAAGGAATTAATGGAGTCTTTCCTTGTAAATATTCAATAATTGAAATCTCGTTATTTAACAAATTCCGTTTGCGTAAATCTTTCGTAATATTTTCAAAAAAAAATCTATTCTACCTGCGAATTTTCTCAGTTAATCGTTTGATTTTTATTCCTTGAAGCATACATAATTATTGCTTCAATTTCTTATGATTCTCAAAAGAAATATCCTGAAATCAAACAAAACGCATTCGTTATATAATATATTGCATTAGAGTACAAAAAGAGAAAAAAAAATGAATATATCGATATTTCACAATAACAAAAGAACAACACTATCGTCCAACTATTGCTATTTTTACAAAGTCAAATTCTCTTGAAATATGGCTTAGAACAGTAGTTTAGCCTATCTAAAATGTACTTAATTAGGATCTGCTTTGAATTTCGAAAACAAGAAGTGGAAATATATGGAATTAGACGATATATCATAGCAAAATGTCTTGCTTACCGGTGAAATGTTATATTATTAAAATTTCGGTTATTCCTGGTCTTCCTCGAACCACAGCCTATTACACTTCATTTAGTCATTGTTCCTTTACATTAATTTGTACTTTTTATGCGCTATATCACTTGATAACAAGGTTTAATTAGTTAAAAATCACAATCAAAACAGCAAATTGACACATGAAGTACTCAACAAATGCGTTAACAAATATGGCGACTGGGCACTTTCCCACGGGTCGCGACGCCACATAATAAGTGTTGCCAAAATTGTTACTGACACAACTAGCGTCGTCCTTGTCCACTTATTGAAATTCATGATAGTTAAAAAGAGATAGCATTATATTTAAGAGTTCAACGTCGAAATGCATGATATTTGTATAACCAAATAGTAATATAGAAGAATAGGGCATGTCCATAGGTATAAGTCAATGGACTTGACATTGACTTGACAGTTCTTTTTTAAATAGAAATAGTGCTGCACCTTAAGGATATTCATGTAAAAGGAGACAATGTATTTACATACACACTCACGCGAGTCGAAAATGTGGCCGCGGCTCTTTTTTTACACCGGAGCCGTAAATAATACTTAATAAAAAACAGCTGTCATTGTCAAAAAGTGAGTGAGGTTATTTTCTGCTTTTGTTTTCCGTGTTGATTGTTTACAAGGAAAATATTCTGTTTTCCCAGTGGAAAATTCCATCACATCTTATACTGGACAGTATTACATTGCTTAATGGTTTCAACATGGTACATTTAATTCAGAACGAGACCAAATTAACCATGTATCAAACTGCCTTCGCCGGAGGTGCCGCAGGCGCCTTCACGAGAGCTGTAGCACAACCGCTCGATGTCCTGAAGATCAGGTTTCAATTACAATTAGAGCCCATTAAACATGGCTCAAAATACAGCTCCATTTTACAGGCAATTTCTTCCATTATCAAAGAAGAAAGGATAAGCACACTTTGGAGCGGTCATGTTCCTGCTCAATTACTCTCAATATCCTTCGGTGTTATACAGTTTTCGACGTTTGAGAAGTTGACTCAACTATGTCAGTTAGACCTACAATTTTTCCATACTCACCGCCATACAATAAACTTCTCGAATGGTGCAATCGCTGCAACTCTTGCTACCGTAGCCTCATTTCCCTTTGATACCGTTCGAACGAGGTTAATAGCGGAACGGAAGACTCACAAAGCTTATAATGGATTCACTAACGCATTTTCTATTATGATAAAGAAAGAAGGTCCAGCGGCGTTATTTAAAGGACTAATACCTACATTGGGACAAATAGCACCTCATGCTGGTTTTCAATTTGCTGTGTATAAACTTTTCACCGATAGTGTTCTTAATAAAATAAGTTATTTTCAACGTCAAAGCACTGTCAGTACTGTTGTAGAGGCTTCTCTAATAGCAAACTTAATAGCAGGATCGATTGCTGGCTTTGTAGCGAAAACTGTGATCTATCCTTTTGATTTAGTGAAGAAACGACTTCAGATTCAAGGTTTCCAAGAACACAGGACGGGTTTCGGAAAACAAATGTATTGTAATGGTTTATTGCATTGTGTTAAATTGACAATCTCAGAGGAGGGGTTTATAGCGTTGTATAAAGGTTATGGGCCCAGTATGCTCAAGGCAATTCTTGTATCTGCCCTACATTTTGCTGTTTACGATGAGATAAAACATTGTTTACGAAGTACTCAACATTGACGTATATTTAGTTGTGTTTTAGTACAAATTGTATTGTAATTAGTCTGTTCCTATGATGTGATCTATTACTATTTTATTAATTTATTTAGGTGATACATGTGTTTTATAAAACAATGTACCTATTCCTGTTTCCTATTATTGTCAATTATATTTGCTTAAAATAATTTATTTACCTATTGAATATTTGAATCTGAAGTTTGCAAAAAAATCCTGTGATATTAGATTGTGCTTTGTAGTCAGTAAGATTAATGTTTGAATATATATAATGCTCAGTTGCATTTTGTATTAATTACTCTGTCAAACATAAGATTAAAATAATTAAATTATTATGCCAGGATTGCAGCAGACTATGCTATAGGAAACATGCGCCAGTTTGTCTGATTGTACAAAATAATAAAACGCCAGGTCATGTAGTTTCTATTTTACTGATTGTTAAATGTAAGATAGATATGATTAAATTCGTAAATTACAAAATAATGATTAATTAATACATTAATAATATACAATCAACTAAGATATAAATTCTTACAATAATATTCTAATATTTAACAAGAGTAAATTGACTATTTTTAACCTTAACCATAAGATATCACATAACCCATATTCCTCATTAAAGTATCTTTGATTGCTGGTTGCAACTCCTTTTTCATATAAGTTGTGAGTAGTGTCCTTATGCCTTTTGTGAATATATCCTCCATTTCTCTAGAAATATCTTCAACTTCGTCTAAATCGTCATCTGGCCTAAAAAGTTTACTCCGTTCGTAATTGACTCTGTTGTTCCGTGGTTCATAAATGATATCCCAGTTCTTATCAGACGATCTTCCTTCCAAAGCTTCAGGATAGGGTTGTTCAAATCGGGGTTCGAAACTAAATTCGTCGGATCTTCGTTTGCGTTTCAACGGCGGCAAATTATCTTTATTTCTAATAGAATTTCGATTGATATACTTCTCGCAACCATAAGCGTATACGCTGATGAATCCAGGTTCAACGAATTCCGAGTCGGTTTTCACGTTGAATTTTCCTGGTTGTTGATTCAGAGGTCTTGTATGGAATCCGATACCTGCTTTTCTTAATCGTAGGATCATGTTGCAGCCGTCGCCCCGTTTTGGATATCCTCCAGGGTATGGGGCATCGTATCTGCCATCGTAAGTTCTCCTCTGTCTTCTATTGGATGGAATGCCTCGGTCAAGTTCGTTAGCATCGTACAAGTCCACATTTCCACTGATAGTCAAGTCGTGGAATAGTAGCATAGTGTCAAGGGAGACGTTTCTTGGATCGAAGTAGCACTTCTCCACCCGGACCCAGTTGCTGTTTTGAGGGAGTCTTACGCGCATCCGAGTGACGTACATGTCGACTGGTGCGGTCCTCATCTGCTGGTACAAGCTGTATCCATTGAGGTCTATACTTTGGCTCTGCAATCGAAGAGTTCGTTAATTACTTAATTATGTAAATAAATACCTACTTATACTTCGTCTACAGATTTACATGGAAATAATTGATTTAATAGTTTCTTCATCGTTTCAGAGGAAGTAACAATCTACAATTAATAAATAATCGAGTCGAATCTGAAAAATAATTATTATAATTTGCAGCGTCCACAAAAAGCGAAATGAATAACGAATTAACCAATTTGTTGAACTGTAAATATTAAATGGAGAAAAAAATTCGAACCAGGGACCTCGCCATTATTGAACTGTACTATCCACCCCTAAAACGATCAACACAAATATTTTATGAAATGGGCATTTATAACCGTTTGGAATTTTGAAAAAAGATAACTTATCATTTTAATTCCACTTGGCTTTTAAAACAATAATTTTTCCACAAAACTTGGCCGGTGTTTTTATTCCGTATTAAATACTTTTTAAATAATGTATGGCGCTGTTAAAGAGCTGGCAGGTATAATAAAATAAAAAGAAGAAATTATAATTTATTCTTAATTCTGGCAAATGGCTATCCGTAATATTATTTTGACCAAAAGTGGCCAGTCAATTTACTGAAAATATTAAAAACTTTTTGGTGCGAATTTTAGAATTAGCCTGTTCTCTTACCAATGGCGTGTCCAGATTTTTTGGCTGGTTCCTCTTCCTCCTCTTCAACTGGTCCAAGGCTGTCTCCAGTCGCGCGGAGCATCGCTCGCCGGCTATGGGTATGGTCGTGAGTGGCGGGAGTCCTCCGGGACCTACGCCAGGTAGAGGTCTGGTGTCGTATCGCTTCTCGAAGAGGGGCAGGAAGCGGGATTCTGGAATGAGTTGGTATATAGTTGCTTAAATAGTAATGGAGACTTGTAATAAGGACTATACTACGTAAGATTAGGTACAGTCTAGTAGGAATACATACATAATAATCATAAGAATTGAACTAGTATATTTAAGTTTGAGAAATGGAGCATCACAGCAACAGAAAATGGTCCCTCGTGCCGGATATACATACACAACAAAACAGGTAATTACATACAATTTAGAATGCTACAAACAAAATCTAGATAAAATCGAAAGTTATTACAATTATTTTCTACGTCGATCCTGCATCTGTTTTCACTTCTATTGTCTCATGCTCACAGCCGTGAAAATAGCCGCGCGTCGAACCGTCCGAGATTCAATCGTGTAAGCACAGGTTTAATTGTCTCTGCCATGTTTGGATTAAAAGTAAAAGTCATAAGAACCGAGTTGCTATTCGGAGTTTGATGAAATTCAAGGGAAAGTGTGAGAAGTTGGCAAGTAAAGGCATAATACGCAGCGCTATTTACAATGTCATGTTCTCGTAATATAAAGCACGTTACTCGTTTAGACAAATTGTACCTTATTGACTTCGTTTTATTATAATATCTATGTTTTTATTTACATAAGTTCTACCAAAGCTATAAAACTTTTTTAATTGTCATCAAAGTATTCAAATTCGATAACGGCATTTAACGGAACTTAAAATAATATGTCTTAATTTAAATCAACCTAGGTAGTTGTTATATAAACATGTATTTTGCAATAGAAAACTACGGATACTACCCAACCCTACATAATCCTTAGGGTGCTGTTCGGTACAACGAATTTGGTATTTTTCGCTCATGTCATTATTAATATGCATATGCATTTATATAAATTAATATAATATTAATATGCATTTTCTGCACCGTACAATAAACGTTAAAAGATGGCAAGTAAATGTGTGACCCACCTTTTCCAGCCTCCGTATCAGGTAGCTCGTTGTCACTAGCCGATGCCGTTTTCGCGAAAAATATGAACATCCACCAAAATCTCACCATTTCCACTACAATATCCAGACATGAAAACTAAACGTTTGGCCGAAAAAATCCAATCGATCGCTTTGCGCGTGTCACAGAAAAATAAAAAATAAAAGTCAAAAATTGGCGCGAAGACCGACTTGCTATCGCCGCGAAATCGAGACGTTGAATAAAGTGTGGAAGTTGGGACAATACGAAGTGCGGTGTCTGGAAAATGATCCCCGCTCGAGTCGACGCAAGATAGTATCGCGATTCTAGACCATCGTTTCTCAATGTTCGCAACTCTAAACAATGTCTTCAAACCACAATAGGTTAGCGCAAGCTTTGTAGTTCCTACAAGTTAGACCCGACCACCCATTTTCCCCCCATTTGGCCATTTTTGCTTCTTGATTAAATCGTTGGCTAGACTAGTTTGTGGTGGAGAGCTCCTAAAAAATACCTACAATCGAAATCCTTACTCCGTCACGTCATCGTGTAAGGCTTTGGAATTAAACCATCCTTATTGTCTGCGTCACGAGAGGTTGACATCGTATTTATTATTGATATCATATTGATATGCATTGATTTTATACCTTTTTAGCAGCTTAGGGGAGAGTTCATATAAAAAAATACACTTGCAATTACAAATAGATAATCTTTAAAAATTTATTTTGTATTGCGCCATTTAAGTACTTATAAGTACTCGTATTTAGTATATTCCCTTGTACTTATGTTATTTTACGATTATAACAGGATCCGCAATTTTTAATATGGCCCAATATGGGCCCATTTCACACAAGTGCGGCGCGTAACCCGTTTTTGACCCTATAAGATTCTTCTACTCATACGCAAATTTCAATGCCCAGACCCCAGTTTGAGATATCATACCAGCTAGACAGGTAGGTAACGCTGCAGGTGCCTAGGTAGCATAATAGCATACCTTTTGGAGGTAATAGCAAAGAGGTTATTAGAGCGCAAATGAAGATGTCTTCGTGACTGGTTTATTTGCATTTTTCCTACGCTACGAGAATATTCTGCAAGATGTTCATTTTCTGTGTAGGTGCGAGTAGATATCTCCCACCTATCCAATATCTACCTAGGTCCCCGTAGTGTTAGTTAAATGCATTTGATATAGAACTTTATGAAATTACCTAGGTACTCTAATGCAATTAATTATTTGTGCTAGACACATATTATCCACGATTATGCGCACTAATGCAATTAATAATTTGTGCTAGACGCATATTATTCCCAATTATTCGCAGTAGCAACATTGCCGATGTCTTATGGAATTTGAATTAATCGAAATCTAATTTACGATTATCTGGGTCAGACGATCTATTGTCTAGTTCAAAGATCACGTTTTCAGGACCCATTTTTCCCACTAGTGGGACCTACTTAAATGGTTGTGTAAAGCCATTGCTTACCTAATTTCCTTAAAAACCTTTGCAATCGAGATCGAACCTTATAAAGCACTAAGTGCAATTTATATGCCATATCCTCGAATATTCTAAAATCTACGAATTTCGTCTACTTTTGCTAAACCATAATGCGATGACAAATAATATTTTATCATCAACATCATCACGTTTGTCTGCGCGCGCCATAAGTAGACTGTGACGTCATTATGAAAAGAAATTAGGTTGCATGGTTTAATCTGCGATGTCGCTGGTGGCATCAGGTGGAGTTTACTGACCTCACGACTACTGTAATTACCATGGCTTGAGGCATGAGACTTTTCGAGCGTTTTCTTCTGTGATTTATCATTTATAACTAAATAAGTACTTACCTATACTCCTGGCTGAAAAATCTATGTGAATGTTCGGCTGCAGCACCGGTTCCCTATTCCGGGCAGCCGTCCAAAGATCGACGATGATGTTTCATCTTCTCTAAAAAGAGGAACGTAAAAGTAGTGCTACCGCAATCAGACCTCGGAGTATATGCGAATGCCTATGATGAATTGTACCTACCTATGACCTCATCGTTAATATACTTCATTCATTCTTAATATTTGGTTACATTAATTCTTAATAGTTACCTAAAGACTTAACCCGAGCTAAATGTATAGAGTTTTCTCGTGTTAAGTACTTAATCCAGGGTTATCTCGATATTGCAAGATACCCTAATTATGACAATTTATTCTAAAAAGGGCAGAAGCTACGTTGGACTGTCCTAACAAGGATTGGTGACCGCTATGGTACTTACAGTTAATTATTTGCGTGCATTTGAAAGCATGTTACGATTTTACATCAACAGTCGTAGTTATGGTATCGCGGTGGCTCAGTGGTTGGGTCAATGGACTTGCGATATGAAGGTCCCAGGTTCGATTCTCAGCCAGGGTAGCCATGTACCAATGAGTTATCCTCGGTTTTTTCGACGGAAAAACTTACTTACATTTACCGAGTGCCCACAAACACTGTGAAGGAAAACATCGTGACGAAACCGGCATGCCGAAGAAAAAAAATCTAAGGTATGTGAAATCCACCAATCCGCCCGCGTGGTGGATCATGGCCCCAGCTCCCTCAATGTAAGGGAAAGTCTGTGCTCGAGCAGGGGGCAATATAAATAGACTGATGATGATGAGTCGTAGTTAAGCCATATCATAGACAACAGCTATAGGCCACAAAACGACCAGAAAAAGAACATGATCTAAATCATACCTACATCGTTCATCGTACCTCTCATAATGGCGAAGGATCACGTAAGACCATCATCATTATCACCTTTTACAAGCCGTGAAAAATTAAACTTATATTTGTATGGAGTAAGCATTTCAATCGTCTGCACTTGTTCCGCCCATTGTTCGCCTTCAAGCAACAAGTAATTGTCCCAAAAGTCATTCTGTGTGTAACTCCATTCCTGGGCCATTGTCTCGTATTTTTTTTCTTATGAAATTTCCGTGAAATAGACGACATTTCACACAAGCAACCCCCATTAATTTAATAATAATATGTAGCAGCACAAAATATAGCAGTTTCAAAATTCCATTGTTTCATTATTATTTGGGCTTTGTGATCATTGTACTTACATTATTTTTAGGAATAATTGCGTTGCGTTTGTACTTAGATACGCATAAATGATTACAATGGTTTCATATTTTGTAATGAGCCTATTCATAGGCGTAAATAGATTTGCTAATTTTCATTGCTATACTTATCTCGTTCTCAATCTTATAAAGTTTGTATACCGAGGCGTAAAAACAGTGGTTTCACAGTTTTGTTAAAAGTATGAAATTATCAATGTCAAGGTGGTTTGACGGATTGGATAAAGCATATTTCGACTGATTAAAGGTACCTACCATTCCTTAGCCGATCACAGACAGCACCAGCAGACGATGTATCGCCGCGACATGGGGTCGGGCACGGGCTACGTGTCGTATGCCGCTCGGCCCGTCAAACAACGGCTAGCTACGAAAGGCATTTCATAGAAACCAGAGTGTCGCGGCGATAAATCAAAACTTGATAAATCAACTCGACTCGAATTCTGTCATTCAAAGTTTTGAACTTGTTCGTCTGACATTAACTAACGCTGTGCCTCTGGATAAGTAGCAGACCTTTCGACCAAAAATATAAACCTCATGAAAACCTCGTGCATAGACTGAATTTACTTACTTATATAATAAAAAATAAAATAATCTAAAATCTTTAGGTAAGTATATGTTGAATTTTTGCACGCCTCGTGTCAAACCACAATATCAAATGTAATTTTATCTTATCAGATTCTCATAAAGATAGCTGGAGTGTTTATGAAAGTGTCCCCAGGAGGTCGCGAGATTGAATCACGACGGGACAATTCGTCTCGCTCTGCTTATTTATAGGTAGTGGGTTCATTACCGGCTCGCTGAGAAATTATTGGAAAACATCTCTCTAGAGTCACCGACTGACCTTCTTATAGAAATTGAGGTTCTTCAGAGGCTACTTTATGGTTGTTTAGGTATTATTTAAGTTCAAAGGCCATTAAGCGTTAGGAACTTAAATACGATTACTTTTTACGACGACGGTTAGGTACGTATTAGATGCATATGGTTGGACGATTATTAAGTAAGTATACGTGGCCGGAGACCAGCCCGCTGGACTGATGTGGTTGGCAGAATCCTCGGCGTGCCCTTTGAAGAGGCTGTGAGAAGAGCACAAGACCGTGTCTCCTAGCGCCATTTCATACATGCCAAGACGGCACCTGCTGTTGAGGGTCACGATGCTCAGCACTGAGGCAACGATTAGGGAGGATACAAAGTCACAATACTTATTCAAAGATTCCCTGTGCTATGGAGACCTAAAGTCTACTACTAAGAAACTATCACAAATTGCATCCAGTCTCGGAAAAAGTGATCATAGGAGTGTATATAGACACCTTCACCTTCTTAATTAGATACAGGTCCTACATTATCATTAACTCTTAGCCGAATAGTGGTGATCACTACGCCTCATTATGAACTACTTGCGCAGCCTCTGTCTACCCCTCATCCCGAACTGCATCCACTAACACATGGTCATAGGAACAATGTCATTGTGTTGGTTGTGCAAGCGTGTCAGACGTCCGTTGGATCATGGATGTGGTGCAAGCGGCGGCTGCGCGGGCGCCATTGTGAGCGAACAATGGGGAAAGCACCCAGAACGAGGCAACGGGCTGCGATAGGCCAGGGGACCAGCGGAATTTCTATCGCTTTAGAATCTTTATCGGAATTTTTATCCCACATAAAACTGCGAATTAGCATCAGAATAGTCTAATGACACTGTATAATAGTTTAGTTTTTTGTTTGTTTAGTTTATTCAGTACCAGAATTTACAGTTTTCTTAATACTAAACACGGACATGAGTTTTAGACGTATATAACTAACACTAGTCCCCACACTAGGATTCCCTGTGACGTGAGGACTAGTGTCTTCCCAACTGGTGCAGAAGGCTTGTAGTCTCGATAGCACATCAACGGTGACACTTGGAGACTGATTTCAATTATTATGGTGCAGTGCAGACAAACCAACAGAAAACGGTCCAGAGTTCAAAGTGATAACCTTTGATGCGCCGTGACTGTATATGATATAATAAAGTAGCAGTTACAGTTGCTTAGGCTTAGGTGATATGTACTGACGCAGTTGTAGTGCCTCTTATACCCAGATCGGGGCATTACCTAGATCTTAACGAAATAACATGCACAATGCACATACATTTTGTGAATAGTAAGATTCCAAAATATATCGCAAAAATCTGATAGCTTGCCACGACGATTCCGATACGATTAGGTACGGTAGGTACGCTTCAGCCCATGCTTTCTGGGGTACCTACCGCACTTAGACTTTGCAATACGTAGTGAGAAGAGATCTTGAAATAAGTAAAAGAAAAGCAAATTGCAGTAAGTATATTTTTAGAACGTATTTTAGTTCTACTTCGACCGAGCACGTTCCATGTGAATTTAAAAATAAAAAGCATCAGTCGTTAGCCGTCCGTTAACCGAGGTTTAAAAATAACACAAACACGCACGCACGACTCTACTAAGATACAGGTATAGGGCACGCAGGCCTAAACGATTTTAAACTTATTTGATATTTTTATCCTACCTATTATATAACCTACAATCGAGATTTGATATTTTATCAGATTTCGAGGATTGACCCTCCTCTCCTGTGGGGCAACTTCGACCATAATCTTTAAACGTTTCGTGTTTTCTTATGGGCCAACTGCATTATCATTCAGTATCATTATATAGTTTTGTTTGTTATGTGTCAGAATGGCATTAGGTGCTTAAATAAGCGGCGAACCTCCTCTAGAGTCTAGAGTTCTTTTCGTGGCCCCACGTCCTTTCGACTTATGGTCTATTTTCTATTATTTAGGTCCTATTGTCATACTTATTATTGTCCATTTGAAAAATTCTACATCCGTACAATATGTAGGCACATACGCACAACAATCAGTAGAAATATGGAGAGACTACGATACAAAATTGCATTATAAAGTGGATAGGAAATAGGAAGTATGCACATAACCAGTTTTACAAAATTGCTATAAATGTACCTAGTGTATTATGTACTTAACACAAACTATACTTATAGTACTTACTAAACAACAATCAAGTAGTTATACTTACATATACAAATTGTAGAGTAGATTATTGTGTATACAAATAAAAATAAGTTAATGTCTAATAAGTAGGTAGGTACGTTTTACCGAATATTCTAAAAAGGGTGAATAAGATATCGTGAGGAAACCTGAATGCTTGCATATAAGAAAAGATAGAAAGTATATTGCACGCATATTGCGTGCAATATGCCGATCCCCAGATTCTCGGACTAAATCATCGGACTTCTGAGACTAGCCCGCACTGTGCCTATGTGGTAGATTATGGCCCTAGTTCACCGTCCCAATAGTTGGAAGTTAAATAAGTTCAACGTAGTATCAACGTATCAACAACATTCAACAAAAGTATCAACAACCTTCATTGAAGTATTTATGTAAGTAGGTACTCCTGATGACTTTTATATAGAATATACTTACAGTCGAAAGAGCATCAAGTAATAATAATAATAATAACTAATAAAAGACATTTATTCATCAAAATACAAAACAGAAATACAAAAACTAGTTAATTATTTTAGACAATATATAGGTAGAATAGATGAATGGGTCAGGGCCTCAGCGAGCGCTGGTTTTCAGTCCCTGCCCGGGGGTCTTAAGTGTAACATTTTGGACCGTTTTTATTATCTGCGTCGTAAGGTTTAATTAAATCCTAATTAAAGTGTTACCATTTGCTGTCGAGTCTAGCTACTACCTACTATTATTATAGCGAAATTCGTTCATTCATAGATAACTGTATTTAAATTAATGGCTCGTTGATGTCTTTTATATGTAGCGATAGAAGTTAGATTAGAACATACGCGTTGGAATCGAATTTTTTACTTTATGAATTATTAATTAGGTACAGTTATTTTTATTTATTCATAACAAATTAATTGTATTAGTTTTGAAGGGGGATAGAGTAAACGTATCCAAAAGCGGAAGCCCCATTCCCATCCATGGATATATGATATATTCAATAGAGATCTAGAATGACCTCAGTTACTCTCACCTCTTATAACGATCCAGTTTAGGTTCCTAAACTGAACCGAATCGCTATTTGCTACAATGACGTTTGACGTCATTGTAGGAAATTGTCAGTTTAGGAACCTAAACTGGATCGCTATAAGAGGTGAGAGTAATCCCGCAGTACCCTCCTGTGACGGCGAGGTCTTTGTTCTGGTTACTAATATACCCTCGCAATGTCCGTTTAATGTACTGGGAGGCAGACCTTCCTCTCTGGTTCCTTGTTTCCACATCACATACCGCCATGGCTTATAGCCTATGAGCTGTCCGGATATTTCAGCTATATCTCCTAGTGAAACTCCCATCAAAATCCCTTCAGTAGTTATGGTGTGATACTACAAAGTCACAGACAAACAGACAAAAATTCTAAAAATTGTTGTTTTGGCATCAGTATCGATCCTACAACACATTACAGTGATTCTTTTCTAAAAATATCCAATGTACATACACAATTTTTTACAGTCTTATTATATGTATAGATAGATAGATGTAAAATAACATAAAAGTTGTTACTTTAATTTTTTTCTTAATTTTGCTCTATATTTGAGTTTTCTAGTCTACTCTACAAACGTAGACAGAGAAGCCAGTCTACGTCTACAAAGCTACGCTACAAAGTTAAGTACGCTGACTGTCGCTGTGTGCTCAAACTTATATTTTTGAATTTGGAAATTTTGTAATCGTGCCGTTGTACCGACGATACTAGTTCAAAACATTACCGGTAGATGGCAATCGCAACAAAACCAAACCACCAAAGCAAGAACCTAATTACATTTCTTCTGTAACCACCATTATCTTGCAGCTATTTTCAAAATAAGTATGTATGTTAAATGCCCTACAAAATTAAACAATTATTTTTACAGATGTGGCAATTTACAATACAATAATTCAGATAAAAGTTAATATTTTTTGTCTGGAGTATTTTCGAGATCCGCTGGCATTTGATTGGTTGGTCATTTGGTTGGACATAGACAGTTGATTTGTTTTCTCTTTCGCACAGTACTTCATTCTTTTCATTCGATTTACTTCCATTCATTCAAATTTATTCATTCTTGATTCATGCTCAATCCATTCATTCATTCAATTCGTATTGGAAGAATTTTTGTCGGTTTGTTGTATTTTGTAAAATATTTTCTATAATTTATTCAATTTGTTGCGTGCCATAGTATTTTACACGAATATCAGTCAAGGTCTCAGCGATTTGAGTGTATTATACAGTGATCTAATAAGGTAAAATTTTTAACAATAAAAGATGTTCGAAGACAAAAGCCTTCGTCCTTCATTACTGCGTTATTGTTTGAACAATTCGTTATCTACGTTTAGAGGCGATTAGTAATACTAACAATGTTTACACAGTAAGTAGATACCAGAAGGACAAGCCTCCATAACATAGGTATGCTGTTACTTAGTTCCAACTTTGGTGGTGGGTCTCGCTTCACGCTATTTATCACAAGAACATAACAGTTTCAAAAGCTACAAGCTCACTAACAGACCTGTATTTAGTATTATAAAATAACCATGGTGTATGTACAAAGGAAATTGAAGGCACCTAATATTGCTCAGAAAAAAGGTGTCGGTAAGAAAAATTGTAGACGTAACAATGTTACTAAATCCGATGTTGTTATAAACAATCCAACAGATTCCAAGCTTTCGAATGAAAAAGTTGTACAGAATGGCCAAGAGTCTAATGGAGAAGTTTTACGTAATGGGCAGTTACTGGGCATTATAACACGAAGCGGACGGATTAGAAAGAAACATAAAGACAATCTTAAAAACATGGATAATATTCTAAAAAGTGAACTGCTAATTGAGGATAAGACAAAGAAGCCACGATTTATAAAAAGCTATTCTAACAATAATAATAGCATTACAGTTAGCGATCAGAATGAAAACAAAATCACAGTAAAAGACTTACAATATAGCAAAACTATTACCACTAATAAAAATAAAACAAATAATAAAACAGCAAAGGATGTTTTGAAAAGTAAAGCTAAGGTTAAACCACCAGAAACCATGGAGCCATGTCTAAGAGAGGAAGTCATAAACAAAATGAAAAGTGTTTTGTCACCTGACGATGAATTCAGCCAAGACAGTGATGTGATGCACCCAAGGCGATTTGTCAGGAGTAGATCTAGACCACAAGTTATACCCAAAAAAACTGCTAAGTCAAACTTAAAGCCAAAGACTAGCTTAGAAAAAAATGCGAGAAATAGTAACCTCGATATGGACACAGGATCTGTTGAAAAGGCTAAAATGAAACAAGTTACTTTGAGCAACGGACTAGTTCTGACATTGGCATTAGTAAAGTGTGATTACTGCCAGAAATCCTTCAGCAACAAACAATCTCTAAGCCGACATATGTTACTGCATGTTGATTTGAGACCTCACATGTGTCCACATTGCCCAAGAAAGTTCCGTTATCATTCCACCCTAAAAATCCACTTGCAAAGGCGTCACCCTGGTATAAAGGAAATGCAGGCAGCACCAGAGTACTACATGTGTCAGATTTGTGACAAGGCTTTCTTAATGCAAGAGAACTTAGAGCTTCATTTAGCATCGCACGTGAAAACTGAGAACAACTTCAACTGCTTGTACTGTGATAAGAAATTCTCATACAAACTCCTTTTAGTACAGCATGAGAAGACTCATCTAAACACAAACAAGTTTAAATGCTACATGTGTGATATGAGTTATGAATGCCGTAGTAAGTTGTCTCAACACATAAGATCCCATAAGAAAGTGAAGGATTATATCTGTCAGTACTGTGGCAAGGAGTTTTTGAGATTGAGTGGGATTAAAAGGCATGTTAGGGTGTGTCACGGTGGGCAGATGATTCAATGTCCTATTTGCATGAAGAAATTAAAAGGACATTTGACTGAGCACATGAGAGTGCATGAGCAGAAACGTCCTCATATTTGTGATGAATGTGGTCAACGTTTCACCCAGTCTACGCAGTTAACAGTCCACAAAAGGTCACATACGGGGGATCGCCCGTACCCTTGTAAGATTTGCAAGCGTGCCTTTGGTCATTCAAATGCTTTAATGTTACATATTCGAAGACATACTGGGGAAAAACCTTTTGCTTGTGCCATGTGCCCGATGACGTTCTCCCAACTCCCACACATGAAGACTCACATGAGTAAGATTCACGGCAAGGAAAAAGCTTACAAATGTCAGAAATGTGACCAATTTTTCAAGTTAAAGTCCCTTCTAGATTCTCATTTAAAAGGATGTACTGTTGGGGACAAAGAGCTGTCGTTCGAGGAGAAGATTGAAGCGTCCGTTCAGGTCGAGGACGTTGAGGTTGAATCCATCATGAACATATCTAAGATGAGGTTCCTGCTAGCTCTGCTTCTCACCATGATTGCATCCAAAGATAAACTCAAGTACTTAGGTGCGTATGACTTAGAGTAAAGCATTATACTCAGGGAAATGCACTGTTTTTGATTTAGAGTGAAATTACATTGCTTCCTGTGTGTTTGCCAATAACAGGAGAGCTCATTCAATGTCCAAAGTTCATTATCCGTTTCATTTTTAATTTATTATGGCAATGGCCAATCCAATTACCTAAATCTTCCCTACATTACACATCAACGAGATTCCAATACAAATAAGTAATTTTATATTTAATATTTTATAAAATAAACAATTAAGCTAAACTTACAATATTACATTCCCCATACATTAGACATCAACGACGCATCCTCATTTTTATTTCAGTAACAATGGACAATAACATTATGCACTGTCATTGAGTGTGCGTACAAGCCACTATCTACCTTAAAACAAGCTCCAGAGCACTCTTATTCCGATTTTAATTAATCACAATGTTTTACTGCCCTCTTATGACCATAAAGACATAAATCCAGTTTGATTCATGCCAAAAATGAAGTCATTACCCTTGGCTATAAGATTAAATTTTTGTAGTATTTATTATCCAATATCTTGCTTGAATGAATACTCACTTAGATTTTTCAAATAATTTTAGTATCGATAATGAATTCATTGCTAATTTATTAAGTCATTTATTTATCAATGTTGGCGCGACACACCATAAAAATTGCGACCTATGGGATTGCAAATGATTTAGGTTCCTACATAAGGAAGACAATATATTTTCACAAAATGTTTCAATCATGTTTACTAAGATATTAATGAGGGAATTACTACGTGAGTAACAAACAGGTCACGATTTCTGTGGTTCATTACTCGTTCATTACTAGTTATCTACATTTTGACCTACATGAGAGGGCAGTATTGTATGCTTACTGTGAAGTACAATGAGTGAATCCATTAGCACGAGTTCCATTGCGTGGCTTGTTCATCGTGGTTTTTATTCTAGCGACCATACTTGTCATTGTACCGCGCCGGAGACCGCCTATGGGTAATTTCGAGTGAGTCAACACCCATTTTGTTGTTAATATTCTGGTGTCGGTAGGTGAAGGAATGGGCTGCTGGGATTTGGAGGGTGGGTGGGGTGGGACAGCATATCAAGAGTTTTAGAATTAAAACTATAGTGAGCTATTACTACAAATTATTATACAGGATGTAACGTAAAGGATATATGAAGCCGAAGGGAGGGTGTTCAGTATCGGTAACTGAACAACTTTTGTTCTACGACTTTTCGATTTTCGCGAGTTTATTTTTTTACTTTTCATACATTTTGTACCAGCCAGCTGATCGATTTGTATGAGACATTTATTTATTTTGATTTTTTATATGGAAAGTCGTAGAACAAAAGTTGTTCAGTTACCGATACTAAACACCCTCCCTTCGGCTTCATATACCCTTTACGTTACACCCTGTATATAAACGGATATCACTCACTTATATTGTCGAAGTCGGCAATTAGCCCGACAGTTTCGACCGATTTCGGCGGTCTTCTTCAAGGTGAGCGCGCCACGCCAGCGTCGCCGGTGACGCAGTGCGCGAAGAAACGTCACCGGCGACGCGATTATTATTATAAGTGAGTGATATCCGTTTATATATAATAATATCAAGAGTTACTTACGGGCTATAATTGTTTGGGAGGCGAAGTGCAACTGCAAACCCATACGACTCATTTGAGTGGATTCATATCTGCAATAAGTGATCCTATCCTATAATCCATTTTAAATTACTGGTTGGGTGCTCAGAAATGGGTTATAAGGATCCGTTCACACATGGTTGACGATCGTTGTAGTTATCGTTTTCATTGTGACAAGGGTGCAATGGTTTCGCAAGTTTTAATAGACAATAAAGAAACGCAGTATATCGTCTAAGGCGCGTATTCATAAACATAATTTAAAGTTACGCCACCGTTTAGGTCCCCTGTCCCTTTCTATCTTAACCTTTTTTAACGAAGTGTGAAAGGGATAGCAACACGATTTAAGGAAAGTGAGGTTTAACTAGGTTTATGAATAACAGCATAAGTGTCAAAATGAAAACGAAAACGATGAAAGTGACTTTAATTATGGCATTGTTTGCAATAGTTGGGTGTAGGTTGATATGCTGTCGAGTGTACTTGGAACAAGGGCTCCTGCGAAAGGCTTCTGCGCATCTACTCCGCTATCACAGCGGGATAGATAGTGGTGGAGGCATATAGGAATATGTTAGTACCTATTAATTTAATAGGCACTTTTCTCGTGTTTTTCGTGGTGATGGTCAAAATAATTGAATATTGAAATGGCCCCGAATGCTGTCATGCTATGCTTATTTGCATACTTTTGCATAACTCAATGTTGCATTTGAATATGTATTAGTATTTCTGGTTCAATACAATGTAGATATGTAAAGTTAAATTATAAGTTTAAGGCGACCCTTCAATATCCATTTCTCATACATAGCAGTATAACTTTAAATATTGAACATCTTTATATTTTGATTTGTTACTAAAAGGAGTTCAATATTTAAAGTTATACTGCTAAATATGAGAAAATAGATATTTTTCGACGACGCGTACGGACAACAGCAGATCAATGGTAACACTTGCAGTACGATTTTAAATCTTACGACGCAGATAATAAGAACGGTCCAAAGCCCAAAGTGTTACACTTGATCTACCGTTAGCTGTACATACCTATATTTATTGATATGTTGGTACAGTATGACAGTATTCTGGACATCGTCGTATCACTATCATAGAAGACTACAATTTTGAAGTTGCCATATTATCGGCGCAGCAATTTTAACGCTATTGGACATCCGTCCAAAAAGAGGCCGCAATTTTTCCTCTGCTTTAAAATGCTGTAATTTGTATAATCGATAACAGATAAAAGTATGCAGGGAGTCTCATTAAGATTGTGATTTTCTCAAAAACTACTTGACTGTTTGTAAAAATTCTTACACTGGTAAATAGAATAGAGCGCGTACTATGTAGTTTTGAAGAAAAAAAATCAGGCGATTGCTTTTCGAGGTAATCTCAACTTTAATGAATCTCCTGCCCCCTTGAACCTTGAACTCTTATAGCAGGATTACTTCAATAATACTTTATTATTTCGCACCATGACGTCTTTAATAAGCTTACTTTAAGGTCATGGTACGAAATAACAAAGTATTATTGAAGTAATCCTGCTATAAGAGTTCATGGTACCGGCTGTAAACTTTGCGTTAGACATTGTGAATTTAGTTTTAACTGCAAAAAACTGTCCTTATTGTAAATATTTTCTATGCAACTTCTAAACCATTATAGGTATTTCTTTTAAATCTGATTAATACTTGTATTTCCACAGGGTTTAACAAACGTCTTGTGGACGAATTACTCGAGGAATCCCTTAACGCCATGGGGCATACACCATGCAAAGACAATACTTTATCGTCACTAAAGAGGCTTAAGGCGAATATAGAGATATTACTCGCCGGTACCGTTCCCAAATCGCAAATGGAAAAATTCCGGTACGAGAATAAAACTACTGAAGAAATTCTAGCCCTTTTGACTGGAGAAAATAATTGAAGGCGGTTAGTACAAAGTTGAGGTTTAGATTGAAAAGATTTTATGAATATTTTTACCTTCTAAAGAGTCAGTTACACAAGAATAGTTTTTTAAACAAACGTTGTAGGTACGAATCGTAAGGAGCGTACATATTTGCAAACGAGAATGGCGTACGATATTCTCACACACATCGTTCGAGAAACTATTCTTGTGTAAATGACGCTTTAGTCTATATTATAACAGAGATAGTGCTAATGTAATCTTTTTATACAGGAAGTAACGGAAGGGATAGTAAGTTAGCCGAATAGAGGGTGTTCAGAATCGATAATTGAACAACTTTTAAATTATTATTATATATAAACGGATATCACTCACTTATATTGTTAAAGTCGGCAATTAGACCGACAGTTTCGACCGATTTCGACGGTCTTTTTCAAGGTGAGCGCGCCACGCCCGCGTCGCCGTTGACGTTTCTTCGCGCACTGCGGATGAGCGCCCTCTGTGCGCGCTCCGAGATAACTTATTTTAACAATATAAGTGAGTGATATCCGTTTATATATAATAATTTGTAGTAATGGCTCACTATAGTTTTGAACAACTTTTGTTCTAAACTATTTAAATGACATTGCCACATTTCAATGAAGCTTTGCCCCACCTACAAAACTACGTGACCATTTAAGCTGTACCTATCATTTTGTTGGGGACTTATTACAGGTTTGATATTGCGTAATCATAATCAGTATCATTTTCTACTACTCTCGCAACTCCTATAGAAGAATAACAAAAACAATGAATAATTCGCTTCGATTTCTTACTATTTTCTGAATTCTTATGTTTTTTTTGGACTCGCTTGATGTACAGAACTTTATTTTAAACCAATGATTTTAATAAAAAAACGGAGATATTTTTACATTTATTCGTTATCTTGTACATCATGCGGTTGATGGTGGGTAAAACCATTTCAAATAAGAATTAAATTAATATCTCATACAAATCGATCGAAAACGAAAAGCCGTAGAATAAAAGTTGTTTAGTTACCGATACTGAACTAAACACCCTTCTTTCGGTTTCCTAAACCCTTTCTTTCGGTTTCCTAAACCCTTTCTTTCCTTTTTACAAATAATAAAAACAAATCTATATTCACTATGCACAAAACGTAACAGTTTTATAGCTCCTATTAACATCGACCAATCGGAGGCAGTGTGATTTTACCGTCCTCTTATTGTTCAGCGTTAAAACGGCGGTGGCAAAATTGCATCTTTTGTATTGTGAATCAAAACTTTTCTGTTTACAATATCCGAATTTTGTCTCGCAGAATATGCGTTATTTGAGAATAAAAAGTAGAAGTATTACTTATTTAGTATTCTCTGTTAATTTGTCATCTTAGTCCAATAGTCGTAGAGAGTTTTGTGTATGAATGAGTGGACTTCGGTCTTATAACTATCAGTTTTCATACAATTTTGATGATAGTCGTAAATGCGATCTCATTCTCAAAACTGAATATCGGCCTTAGTCCTTTATTATTGGCAGACGACTTTATTTTATGTTTGCAAAATACCATAATGACTAATGAGGGGGTTTCAAAGTGACAGTTGTAAGAAAAAAATAAGCTTTTTAAGTTGATAATATATGGCGTGGCACCGAAGTGCGATATCGTCGTAAAAACACACAGCACCATGAAAGAAAATTACAATGTCAGCTGAATAATTTATTTTTATTGGTTTGTTTGTGTAATTTAAACAATGCAGTACAAATTAATACTAGGTATGAAATACGAAAAGCCCAAGTTACAAGCAATAACAACGCATTTAATGTTGACATCAGACCAGGTAGTGCCATCTACCGGGGCGATCGGTACTGTCTTTCTTTTTTAATTGTAACCTTGAAAACCCTCATTGATTGCATATTACTTATATTTTTTACATTGTATTTTGATGTAACATCAAGAACAGTATCAGTATCTAACTAAACCACTTTTGTTCTAGGATGTATGTTATGCATATGATACATTGTCATTCTAGTAGGTATTTATTTTCATCAAGTATCACTATTAATTAGCATCACTATTTAATATTACGTCTTAGAATATTTTTTCGATTGTATTATATGCCTCCATCCATAACGGCAGCAATAAATATGCCTGACTTTTAAATAATAAAATGTGTGCAATGTAGTGAATAGATAGATTTTTAGAGACACTTTATAACACAGTTAGCCGTATTCAAATATTATTATTATTATTAAAAGTTTAAACTGGTAACACTGAATAATCGAGCTCAATGTTGCCATTTGAGAGATGTTATAAATAGTTATTTTGTGAAGATCGGCTTTTGGGGGGAATAATAACTGTAAAGTTAATCGTTACATTTAGGATCCTGAAAATATTATGTATGACCTCTGTTAAAACTTAAAGTTTTTTTTTTCAATAATGATAATAAATTACTCCCATGTTTTTTTGAATGTGAGAATGTGACTTGCCATTGAAAACAAGACGTGATTGGTCCAAAGATAATTGATTCACTATTTGTATTTTGTGTAACCTGTAATAATTATTTAGTTAAGTTTATTTTAAAGCATTCCGAAACTCAGGATAATTGTGCCATTGATTAATTTGATTGTGTTTGTATATTTTTATTTTTTATTTGTAGTTTATTTTTATTTAAAAAAATGAATATGTTGATGAAAAGTACACAAACACAATGAAACATAAAAATACGGAATGTGATTTGTTTTTATGCAATATTATTAGTTTTATAAGTGTGCATACCTATATTTCAATACAAAATGTGCATTTGATTGATTGTATTGTATGTATAAATTATGCTTACAAGTTAATTATTTTCTAGTAGGTAGTTAAGCGAATAAATGTATAAGCACCTAATATAATATTTTCTGGTAATAATAAAAATTATAGGTAGGTACAGTCAACACATCAGGTGTTACATAGGCACTCTACGCGTCTGTAATACGGCCTAGATTACAATGGTTTTGTTTAAGTTGATATTTGGCAGGTATTTATTATGTTATTATCTGGGTAGCGCCGTTAAAAGTTATTATAATTCTTAAAATAATATTTTATTTGTATGAAATTGTATCCCAGTGCCATTTATTATTTCTAAAAATAATGTTATTAAAAAATTGTTTCGTGTCACATCTACAGTGATCTATTTGTAATTTTCTGACGGCCACATAAGTTATCGTTTTTGTATTCGTTACTAATTCTGTCCATTTGTCACTTAATATCTTTTCAAGGTTTGTAATCAAGGTGAAATCTATCTACACTATTATTTTTTCCAAATCAGTTCCATCCATCGAAACACGCAAAAATATTTTTATTTAAATTAAATCTATCACTTTGTGTGACTGTCTTAGTTCGTAAAATACATTTTAATTATGTAATAAGTGAATATAAATAATACATAATGTAGGGAGGGTAATGTATCCACACTATTTTATATTCTTATATTCTGAATTATTTATACTTTAGGTGCTTAGTTGCTTACTGTTAAATTCACTTGTTCAATGTCTGTTCTATTTTATTTGTACACGTGGATTTTTTTGAATTTTTAAAAGTTATTGATAAATTTTTGATTATTTGATATTCATCCAAAGATTTCTAGAATAACCCACCTTTGTTGCGTTTAAAAATGTTATTTATTTCTGTCTAAAGGAAAGGCAACAATGGTATGTCTACCAATCAAAGCTACGTGTCGAACCGCCACCAGTATATGTTAACCCAGCCTCGGCTAACTTCATCATGCCTAATCAATGTCAACTTATACTGGCGGTGTATGATTCTACACCAATCGAGCCGAACATTTGAGCGAAATTGGTAGGACAAGCCAGCCGATCTGTGGTGTAATCACTAATCATAGACGAATTCAGGGTCACCCTGTATTTTAGGGCCAGTAATGTATTTCTCTGCATGATTTAATAATTGCTATACTGTCCTAAAGTAACTACCAAAGAAATAGCAAATATATCACTTAAAATAGTTGAAAGTGTATTTTTTCCTACCACATTTTTATTTTATCAAGGTCTTCATTGATTCTAGTAGATAGGTATAATGTGCAAGGGTTTCGGGTTCGATTCCTGGTCGGAAGAGCTACTACTTTTCCAGAGCCTCTGTAGTTTGAGAATCATATCACGGGGTATATCTTAAATTCTTTCGTACACAAGTCCACTTCTATAGATATTGTACACAGCGCAGGGAATCCTAGTTTGAGCGATGGCATGAATAACTTATCTGGATTAGCTCGTGTCGGTTCTGAGTTGCGACTACCTATGTTATTCTGTGTATGTTACAGTGTGAATGTCGACTCTAAATTATCGGTATGGCCCAAGGCTTTGTTGAATAATAAATACTTGTCGCTAAGCTTTGAATGCACTGAGTATTAATATTTACATTACCTACATGAATGTAAATATATATCGGCAAAAAATGACTTTTACCCAAATCAGTAAAACGAATTTAAAAAGTTAAACGTCAAAATAGTGTTACCAACATGAAGAATTTCCGCCATATCTAGCAGGTTTGGTTACTGGCAAATCTCGCGTCAAACAGCTGCCGGAAATATAGAATTTATAAAAACCTATTTTTAAATTTGAAAATGCTCATAAAACAATGTGGATCTTGCAAATAAAATTTGTTTGAAGTTAAAGAAATGGATCGGAATTTTTGAATGCACATTGTACTCACTTAATTCAAGTCGTCCATCCAACAAAATTCCAAAATTATAGTTGGCAATACTTCATCAAAACAATGTGATGAGAGGGCTGCGTTTTTTGCTTTTCTAGGCGTATTTAAATTAAATTATTCGAGTTTAAAGACTCGAAAATAGATTTCAAACATGGGGACCACGGGTCAATCAATAACATTGGCCAATAGTATTATTGGAGTCGGCATTTTGGCAATGCCCTTCTGCTTTCAACAAGTAAGTTTGATGAATATTCTTCTCATATTTCTTGCTTCCTATGCAAATAGTAACGTGTCCAATGCCAATTGGGTTTATCAAAAAGTACGTAAACTATTTGAAATTCTATTTAACTTGCTCTTCAACATGGTTTTGGCGATTTTTGGAACTTCAGTTTGCCTAGCCTAAACTACAAAAATAAAATTTTTGCTAAGTATTTTATTTGCAAATGGAAAAGATTTATTACTTTTTCTATTTAATGATAGCATATTCGGAATGTGTAGGGTACAAAACAAATAACTAATTTACTTATATTTTTCTTCATTACTTAATTTTTGTAGAAAAAACTTTTACTATAAGATCCATTGTAATGACAATATATACTTTTTTATTGTCCTATTTTATATATAATTTTATTTATTTAATAAGGAATAACATCTGTCAAAAAATACAATTTTATTGTCTGGGAGACTCGTCGAAAAGACCTTTCACTTCACGCACAGGTGCAACCCTGACCAAACGTGCCCATGATACTGGCATTGCCTTGCTGCACTTTATTTTTATATTTAAATTAAAGACCTTTCAAAACTAAAATAAAAGCTGGGGTGTTGCCATATCCACATCATGTTCATCAACCTTATCCATTGCTTGTTGTAGTGTGGTGTGCTGCTGGCAACACTTATCTTGCTGTCCATGGGGCTGGTCTCCAGGCTGTGCTGCTACTTCCTGTTGAAGTCTGCACTCCTCGCCCGTAGAAGAAACTTTGAATTTTTAGGTAACATGGAAAACATGATCTTAACATCTCAATTTATGAAAAGATGATTAGGAAAAAATTAGCTGGGGTGGTTGAAATGCGTAATTCAAATTCTGAGTAAAAATAAGAGCGCATCATCATAAATCAAGTTTCTAACCGAATGTTAGACATGGTTGTCGGAATACTACTTCTTATGTCCGATAGATGGAATTGCGTAACATACCCTTTAAGTATGTATAAAGCGATGAAGATTTTCGGTGGGCGTGGCGTGGCCTGTGGTGGCTCAATTGGTAAGAGCGTGTCACGGAATGACAAGGTCGCAGGTTCAAGTCCTGCCCACGGCAAGAATTTTTTCATCATGTTCTAATTTATTCACCGAGCATGGATAATGCGCAATTCAAATTCTGTGTAAAAGAGTTATTAAATTCGGTCCAGTAGTTTTTGAGAAAATCTCAACCTTATTGAGGCCCCCTGTATACTTATCTCTGTCTTCGACTGTACCATGTTGTAATGTTTGTGTTCCATTTCTGTGGACCCTTGCATCAGGCTGCTAAATAGCTACATATTAATTACTTTCAGCCTTCCACGTATTTGGCTCAGCGGGCAAACTGGCTGTGGAAGTCGGTATAATAGGTTTCCTGATGGGCACATGTATTGCCTACTTCGTCGTGGTCGGAGATCTCGGACCACAGATTATCGCCAAGATGTTCAACATTAACCAGAGTGACATCCTAAGGTAAAATATCAGCATATCTAGTTCAAACATAAAAAGTCTTTTTATTCAACCGAAGGCCAAAAAAAATAGAAGTTTTATTATTATTAGGTGCTTTTATTAAATTAAATATAGAAAAATAGCCTTTATTATCTCACAATTCGAGCTTTTACATATTCATCAATATCTTCAGTCTATTTATATTGCCCCACTGCTCGGGCACAGACCTTCCCTTACGTTGAGGAAGCTGGGGCCATGATCCACCACACGGGCCCAGTGCGGATTGGCGGATTTCACATGCCTTAGATTTTTTCTTCTACGGCATGCAGGTTTCATCACGATGTTTTCCTTCACCGTTTTACATATTATGAAAGTTAATTTAAGAAAAATATGGCGTCGGATTGTCAGGCTCATTCAAGTTATTATTATTATTATTTAATTATGGACAGGCAGCTCATCGCTGATATGTCGACTTCACAGTGTTTGTAAAGTCTATCACTTAGTGGTATTATTCTTGTTAATGGTTTTAAAACAACTGTCCAATTTGTTTTTGTATGCGTTAACTGAGACGGCAGAGACAACGTCGTCTGGAAATGAGTTCCAAGCCTGAACAACTCTGTTGCTTAGAAAGTGACGAGCGACATTGGTGCTGAAGGTGGTGCAGTCTAATTTCATATGGTGTTCTCCTCGCGTAGATCTCCAGATTACAAGTTGGTTCTGTTTCCAGAACCTCAATAATGGTGATAGTGTCACTGGTGTGCGTCTTGCCACTGGGCTTGTTGAGGAATGTGGACAGTCTAAGCAACGTCAGCGCGGCCACCATTGGCTTCTACTTCTGCCTCGTTATGAAGGTTAGTATCTATCGACGGACAGGATTGGGGCTGCCATGGTCGAGCCCTTGTCTCAGCGAATAGACTGCGTCGTTTTTTCATCATCATTAAAGGTCTACATACATATCAATATTTATCGCGCATATGCATGCACTATGCGAAACGAAAATGTAAATGATAAATGGAGCAATTTTTTTAACGGGCAAAGTCGAGGTCAGAGATAAGTATACAGGGGCCTCAATAAGGTTGAAATTTTCTCAAAAACTACTGGACCGAATTTAATAATTCTTATACAGTTACATAGTTTCAACTTTTATCTATCAAACAGTGAAAGAATTTTTGCAATAGGTCAAGTAGTTTTTGAGAAAATCTCATCCTTAAAAACTCTCCTGTACACCTTTCTCTGTGTTCAACCGTACGATATCACTGGCTCTGTTGGAATAGAGCGTGCCACGGAATGGCGAGGTCCCTGGTTCGAATCCCGGCCGTGATGATTTTTTTTGTCCATTTATCATTTATTATATTCATATTTTATTTTATGTTATTCATTCTTCCTCTCTTTTTTTATTTGTGACCAAAAGGCTGCCGCTTACCTCGGCCAGCGTATATCGCTTGCTATACACGAGGTAACGTCGCCAGCGATTTGGGCACTATCCCGCAGAGCAGCGATTTGGCCCCAATTATTTATTTATAAGTACTTTATTATGGTTTTAGTACAGTCGAAGACAGAGATAAGTATACAGGGGGCCTCAATAAGGTTGAGATATTCTCAAAAACTACTGGACCGAATTTAATAATTCTTTTACAGTTACATAGTTTTAACTTTTATCTATCAAACAGTGAAATATTTTTTGCAATAGGTCAAGTAGTTTTTGAGCAAATCTCAACCTTAAAAACTCTCCTGTACACCTTTCTCTGTGTTCCACCGTATTCCTCTGTCTTGTAGGTGATATCCGAGGCCGCGTCTCAGCTGGTGTCTGGCGAGTGGCCGGCGCGCGTCGCGCTGTGGCGGCCGGCGGGCGTGCTGCAATGCGTGCCCATATTCTCCATGGCGCTGTTTTGTCAGACGTAAGAACTCGCTTGGTTAGTCAGTAGGAAACTTCTTGCTTTTTACCCGACTGCCCCAGTAGGGTAATGTTTTTTGGGTGTATGTATGTATACCGGAGCCCAAATCAAGTGTCTTATTTTGTAAACAAAAACTACCCTACCCTACTAAAATTTTAAGCTGTTCTGTGATTATTACATATTTATTTTTACATTATTAGATTGGATCACTTTATTTTCACAATGATGAACAGGGGGGTGACCGCTACTTCAATCGCTATGGTTATCGTTTTCATTTTGACACTTAAACGATATACATTGCTGCGTTTCGTTGTCGTTTTTAAAACTTGCAAAAACATAGCAGCAATGTATAGCGTCCATGTGTCAAATTGTAAGCGATAACGATTGGAAGTCGCGGTCACCCCACAGGTTCGATCAATCAGTTCCTTCAGTGTTACACCACAACAGGTATTTAGAGATCATATTTTGTTTACAAAATAAGACACTTGATTTGTGCTGCGGTATATGTCTATTCCTTCCTGCCATCCTGTATCCTAAACTGCTAGATGGATTTTGGAGTATGAGGTATCGTTAGATTCGTCTTGATTACGGGAGTTTCATAGGGTATAAAAAAATAATCAAAAGGGGATAGTTTTTGCGGTCGTTTTTGTTTTGTTTTTGAAATAATTTCTGCTTGTTCATTTGATTACTTTAATATGTTTATGCATAAACCTCAGTTCCGTGCAGTTCTTGTCGCTTTCACACTTCGTTATAAAACGTTAGAAAGGGACGACGGTTAATAAACTAAACGGTGTAATAACTTTAAATAACATTTATGGATACGCCCAAGTGCTTCATCATCAGTGTATTTATATTGCTCCACTGCTCGGGCACCTTCCCTTACATCGCGGGAGCTGGGGCCATGATCCACCATGCGGTCCCAGTGCGGATTGGCAGGTTTTATATGCCTTAGCTTTTTTTTCTTCTTCTACGATATGCAGGTTTCAACACGATGTTTTCCTTCACCGTTTTGAGAGCAGTCGGTAAATGTACGCAGGTTTTTCCGTCGAAAAAACCGAGGATAACTCATTGGTACATGGCTGCCCTGGCTGGGAATCGTACATGGGATCTCCCTATCCTCGGTTTTTTCGACGGAAAAGCTTACGTAGGTACATTTGCCGAGTGCTCTCAAAACGGTGAAAGAAAACTTCGTGATGAAACCTGCATGCCGTAGAAAATCTAAGGCATGTGAAAGCCACCAATCCGCACTGGGCCCGCGTGGTGGATCATGCCCTAAGCTCCCTCGATGTAATGGAAGGTCTATGCCCGATCAGTGGGGGCATATAAATAGACTGATGATTTTGAAAAACTTGTTAACATTTTCAGGCCGCCGCTGTATAACAGTAACGGTGTCCGTCTGACAGAGACGTCACTCAATGTGAATGTGAATTCTTCCAGGCAACTATTCGAGATCTTCGAGTCTCTGCCGACGCTCTCGCTGGAGAAGATGAGCGTGGTGACCAAGAACGCGATCCACATCTGCGCGGGCGTCTACTTCACGCTCGGCTTGTTCGGCTACATTGCCTTCTCCGCGCAAAACATATCGGGTCAGTCATGCAAAAAAATAATAAGATAACATACTCGCGGCACTAACTATGATCCCATGTGATATAATGTAAACGGCACAACTTTCATGGTTCCGTAGCACCTCAATAATAATATAATAATAAATTTGTGGACGTATCAAGTTTAAATTAATACCAAATACTCAAGCATGTGAAAAAATTCAACCTTTTAAGTTAACGTTATCAAAAGAGTCCGACTTGCAGTTGGCCGGTGTTTTACCTTTGATGATACAATTTTTACCTTTAAGAACCTTCCATACACCAACTAGCGCCGCCAATCTTAAAAAAATAATATCTTCCAATATAATAAATTTTTATTAAAAAAGCTATTTACAAAATGTTTATTACGATAAATACTATTTTTTAAATGCTTATTTATAACGTGATTCAATTTCGGTAAGTTCGCATAATTGCGAAAAAACTGCCGTTTTTGGCACATTTGTGAACTACAACTTAGCTTGTCGCAATTATGCCATGCATTGTATATTGAAAAATAGTATTCATCCTAATAAACATTTTGAAAATAGCTTTATTAATAAAATTGATTAAATTGGAACATATTATTTTTTCAAGATTGGCGGCGCTAGTTGGCTCATGGAAGGCCCTTTATAAGAACATTTATCGTCTTTGATAACTTAAATGTTGTCTTTGATGACACAGTTTCTTTCAGATGTTTGAACAGAGAAATTGTTTGATAATCACGAATGTTGTTTGACAATCACGAATGTTGTTTGACAATGACGAATGTTGTTTGACAATCACGAATGACTGTGATTTATAAACCGCTTGCTTTGTCGTAGGCAACATCCTAATGAGCCTGAGCCCCACTATGGCGAATGACGTCATCAAGCTTGGCTTCGTCATGTCACTGGCGTTCAGCTTCCCACTCATCATCTTCCCGTGCAGAGCCAGTCTGTACTCGTTCTTGTACAGAAAGGTAAGAACCACACGACTTAAAGCCAGTATACAATGTTGTGCATGGTCTGCGTTTTAACGCCAATATTGTAGCAATTTTAGCGTTGGGCATCATGTTGAATGGCAACGAGGAACTTGCGGATTGGTCCCATTGGTCATGTTACGCGCCAGTTGGCGGCTTTCAATGTGACAGTTCTAAGAAAAAAACAAGCTTTTTAAGTTTATAAAATGTGATATAATAAAAAAAATCACAGCACCATGAAAAAAAATCTATGCCAGCTGAATAATTTATTTTTATTGGTTAGTTTGTGTAATTTAAACAATACAGCATAAATTAATAAGGTATGAAATACGAAAAGCCCAAGTTACAAGCAATAATGTCATTAAATAATAATTGTCATTTAATGTTGACATCAAACCAGTCAGCGCCATCTACCGGGCCTAGCGGTACTTTCTTTCTTTTTTAAATGTAACCTGGAAACCCCCTCATTATTGCCTAATGGTACAGAGACTAATCAAAATTGTAATTCTGCGTCTGAGGCATTCAAAACACAATACACGTTTGTACCACTCCAGGTTCACCAATCGCACCACGACCACATAATCAACCACTCCATCCCGGAGACCACGTTTCGCTGCATCACAGTGGCCATCATAGCCGTGACGCTCTTCATCAGCCTGCTGATCCCCAACATCGAGCTGGTGCTGGGGCTCGTGGGGTCCACCATAGGCGTCATGATCTGTGTGGTGTTCCCTGCGGCTTGCTTCATCAATGTCACCTTCAAGAATACCAATGAACGGGTGCTTGCTAAGGTTAGTGTTTTGGAGGTACAGCTAACAGCAGACCAAGTGTAAATATAATATTTACCAAATAAATATAAAGAAATTTGACTTTGACATTCCGCTAAACAAACGCCGTTATTGAACACTATTATTAATTATAGGTTCGAAAATGAAAGTTATATTATTCTATCTGTTGGAAGCCAACACAACATTGGCAACACTATGGCCAAACTGACACTTCCAGTCAGTAAATTGCTATCTAACTCTTGGTCGACACAGACAATACAGTTTCTATTTATTAATATCTCAGTATGAGAGCTCGGTGGCTCATTGGTCGGGTCAATGGACTTGCAATATGGAGGTCCCAGGTTCGATTCCCAGCTAGGGCAGCCATGTACCAATGAGTTATCCTCGGTTTTTTCGACGGAAAAACTTACGTACATTTACCGAGTGCTCTCAAAACGGTGAAGGAAAAACATCGTGATGAAACCTGCATGTCGTAGAAGAAAAATAAATCCAAGGCATGTGAAATCCGCCAACCCGCACTGGGCCCGCGTGGTGGATTATGGCCCGAGCTCCCTCGATGTAAGGGAAGGCCTGTGCCCGAGCAGTGGGGCAATATAAATAGACTGATGATGATGATGAATATCTCAGTGGTTTAATTCCAATCCAATAATTCAGCAACCTACATAGTCTACTCCACATCACCTACGAGCTCTCTTCATGGTCCTACGAGCTCTCTTCACTATCATTGTATTATACTGTCCAGGGCGTGTTGTTGCTGGGCCTGTTGATAATGGTGCTGGGCACGTACGCCAACCTGCAGGCGGCCGAGAGCGCGGCGCCGGACCGCTACGACGACAAGGCAATCACGCAGGAGCGCATCGACAAGATTGTAGAGGACTTCTTCGAGAAAATGGAGAAGTCAGATGATAAGGGTAATTATAAACAGTAAATACATAACACACACCCTAACACACCCTCTTAACTTCCCTAATTTTCTGTTTAGTCTTAAAATTGTAAATCCGTTATTGGCAGTAGGTTATATCTTAAAATGAAATGTAACTTATATCAAGAGCTGTGGATGTTGTTACGATAAATAAAAAAGAATGTATGGTTCAACGCAGAGACAAGTGTACATGTGTAAGTTTTTAAGGTTGAGACTATCTCAAAGACTACTTGACCTATGACAAGAATTCTTTCACTGTTAGATAAAAGGTAACACTATGTAACTGTAAAAGAGTTATTAAATTCGGACTAGTAATTTTTGAGATTTTAACCTTCTTGAGCCTGTATAATTTTCTCTGTCTTCGTGTTATCTGAATATAGCACAAACCACTTACCCCATAGACCTGTAACAGGAGGGCGCCTGTGTCTGCCCGCACATGAGCGCAAAATTGCTTCGCGACATGTGCGGGCAATATTATCGACATGGACGCATCTCTTTAATACGGCACCCCCTGTCTTCTGCTTCGTCTCTATGCGCTCATCGTTGACATAATTTTTCGCTTGCAGTACCGATTTTATGTCTATAGTGGTCTGTGGAATATAGTCACCTCACATCACACCCTCTATCTCACGTCTCCCCTGATACCTCTGCAACGCGATTAGTGACTACATTCAGATCTGGCAATAAGTTTGACGCGTAGTTATACTTTTGCTGAAACATAACCTCACATTTATATTATTGTTCTCAGATGTAATTATAAAACCACTAGAGAAAAACGAGGCTGTGCCGAATTCTGACGGAAGTAAAGTCAGCAATGAAGTGAAAGATTCGGAAGTGCAACCGCCGAATCCCGTGCCGCCCGAATCGCAATCCGGCGAGAAAGAGCCAGTAGCCGCGCCAGACAAAGACACAAAGCTCAACGACCCAGATAAACTACCGATAGACGAGGTAGACAAAGTATCCGAAACGCATCCGAAGAACTTGCAAAACAAATTAAATGAAGCCAAAATAGCTAACGGGGCTAAGAAAAATGAAATTATAGATAAACCAAAAGAGAAACCAACGCAAGACGAACAGAAACCGACGAATCAAGAGAAAATTCAAGAGAAGATTGATATGATGAAACAACAGCAATTGGTGGAGACTATCAAACAACACGGAGTGGAGCAAAAAGAACTAATTAAAGAGCAGAAAGAATTACTAGAAGAAATATTGAAAACCAAAGATGAGATGCAACAGAATAAGAAGGAAGCAGACAGCAATGAGGCTAAGAAGATTGCTGTCGAGAGCATTCAAAAGATAGCCAATATTGCCATACAAAGCTTAAGTGGGGTTTCTGATAAGCCTATTAACGCTGATGGTGATAAAAAGTCTGAACCGCTGGAGAAAATTGCGAATGAAGCAGTGCAAGAAATAGCCAAAAAGGCAGTCGAAACTATGGAGGCTATAAAAGAAATCCAAGAGAAACCTAAAGATGCACCTAAGGTTGAAAATAATGCAAATATTGCGACTGGTAATGATAATACACGACAAAGTAATGTAGCTAATCCAGTTCCAGTACAAAATAATGTTCAGGCAAGTCAAAATATTCCATCCAGTCAAAATGTTCCACCAAGTCAAAACATACCACAGAGTTCAAATGTCCAACCAAGTCAAAATATGCAACCAGTTAAAACCCCACTAGATAATTCTGTTAAAATTCAGAATACAAATAACTTAGCAAACGAACAACCTGTTGCTAACATGCAACCTGTTGCAAATGTTCAACCTGTAGGAAATAATCAACCAGTTGCCAATATTCCACAAAGTAATCCAAATTATAATGGAGGCCAAGTTGCTCCTAATAAACCATCAAGTCAACCAATACAAAACAATTTGAATGGAAATCAAAAGGCTCATTCACATTCACCAGACGAACCACGGTCATACAAGCAAGGAGAAGAGTTGCAGAAAGATGTTGGACCAAACCTTAAGAAGAATATTGTACAAAATGTACCGCTAGCTCTAGCTATGAATGGCAACAGTCAAGTTAGACAGCCACAAAACGCTATAATAGAACCTAAACCCGCTGCAGTATTAGATAAATTAAATAATAATGTACAAAATGAAATTAATGTACAAAATAATGGTGCTAAAGATGTAGTAAATAATTTACAAAATCAAGTTGCGAGACAAAAGAGAGAAGTAGTAGATTGTACAGAAAAGACTTCTTTAAAACCTGAAGACAAAGAAATATGCGAAACGTTGGTAGATAAACCAAATGTAAATCCAAAATTTGATGATAAATCTCAAGAATTGCTAAAGAAAGTTGATTTGAACAATGTTTTACAGAAAACTTTGCCAATTGATACGATACACTTACGATCTCTGAAAAGTTACGACGAAATTAAGAAAAGGTAATGAATTGTAGTTCAAAAAATCGAATGGATTATTGTAAAAATAGTGAGATTAAGTGCTCTGGATGTTCAGGAGATTGTGAAGACACTTATTACAAGTTGCATTTATTTATTTCATATTGTTATTGTGATACAAGGTGGCCTTGAATTAATTCGACAAAATTAAGTGGATGGTTAGGATTGTGACATGCATTATGTTTGCGCATCTAGAGTGCCTACCCCACTCACCCTCATGCGTGCAGGGGTGCAGGCGGCGGCAGCTCTGGCTTTCTATGCGGTGGACTACTCCACCAGGTGTGGCGATTAACTCCAAATGTATTTACACCACAACACACACAGTTACTACACAATTTAGACACCAATTAAATTAAACAATTTGGGGAAAATTAAACAATATTTACAATAATTCAACTATCAAAAAAATATTAATTTAATGTGCTCTTTTACTATTTAGGTATTTTTAATATTTTGCAATAATTTTATTCACTCGAATTTGACCTAATTATTATTTCTAAGGTCATTGTGTGACTTGAGACGTAGTAGTTTTTGCAGTTCGATTTACTAAAAAACCTGGCCAATTTAATGTTTATCATGAGTACAACTCCCAATTTTAATTTGTCGAATGAATTCAAGGACAGCCTGTATTGTTCCTGTGTGTATAAAGCAGTGAGATTTAACAATGTTAAGTTTGCTTTCGTGGTTATTTGGGTAAGATGCTGTGATCTCAAATCTTAATGATTATAAAAATGTAATATAACATTGCTATACCACGTTTTTCAAATGATAGTTGTGCTAGTAAGTCTTTGGAGTGTTCTTGTATTTAATTTTATTGTGTTGTTTTCACATAGTTATACAAATGTAAACCCTCATATTTGAAACGTTGACTGATTATGTGAATAATAAAAATATTTTAATAACTCTTATTTTACTGGTTTTACTGCTTTCTGCCCTTGTAGCAAGAGTCAGCGTTAGCGATCGACGCAACGCCCGCAGCGGAGCTGTCAAAGTGACATTATTAAAAGGCGTTTGACAGCTCCGCGGCGTTGCGTCGATCGCTAACGCGACTCATGCTAGCCCCGCTGAACTTTCGCATACAAATAAAACAAAACGGACTTTATTTTCACTTTTATTCCATATAAATGCAAAAACAATAACTAAATAAACGAAACTTGATGACTTTCACTGTAAGTATAAATATAAAAAAAAATGTAACTACTTTGTGTCCTTATTTTCATCTACAGCAGATAATTTCTTAGACCTGGAACAATAGAACAGACCACTTTAGTAGGCCGAAAGGTATCATTACATAGCACGAGATTCAGTGACAATTTTAAGCGCGAGCTTGAGACCGAGATTTATTATTATTATTTTCTCTCTAACAGGTATATCGCAGCCCAAATCAAGTGTCTTATTTTGTAAACAAATATGATAGCGTAATTACCTGTTGTGATGTAACACTGAAGGAACTGATTGATCGAATCTGTTCATCATTGTGAAAATAAAGTGATCCGATCTAATAATGTGAAAATAACTATGCAATAATCACAAAACAGCTTAAAATGATAGAAGGGTAGGGTAGTTTTAAAATAAGACACTTCATTTGGGCTTCGGTAAAGGTAGACGATCATATTTGTTTACAAAATAAGACACATGATTTAGGCTGCGGTATAGATTAGCACTAAATATTCGATATTACCTCTTGCTAGTGCTTGCTTTGGTCTGGCTGGTGTTTGACTGCGTGGAGGCGCGTCGTCCGCGGCGGCTCGGCGTCACGGCCGCGTCCGACTCGGGCGAGCCGTGCTGGCTGGACGTGTCGCCCTTCTGTTGGCAGTTAAGGCATTTAAACCAAACGAACGAAGAGCTAGAACAATAACATGCTCGCTTTCGGTGTTTACACCATAATGTCAACGAACAATAATGATAACCAAGACCAGCCCCCCTATGACCGTTCTCAAAACGATGAAATTATACTATCTCATGGCGCGCCAAACAGAGACGCCGCTACACCAATGCCATAGCACTGTCCCTTTCACAGCCGCTATGACATGGTATGATTTGATCGTTTTGATAACCGTAATAGCCCCACTGGAACTAGAATGCACAGATGTTTAAATCAGCCAAACGAATGCTCATAGAATACTGTAACGCTTTGAAGAGACCGCTCCAGGGAGCGAGCGCGCCCGAACACGCAAGAACGCTCTAAGCAACTGTTCGCACGCTTGCGCCGTTTACATCAATCGAGTGAGCATTCTTAGAATATTCCATGGAACGCAGTAGAACAACGAAAGAATGCTCGGACTAGCTCTCACCCGCAAGTCCGTGGATGTGCGCCTAGCCTTAGGCGTGAGAAGCGCCTCGCACGCGCGGTTGAACGACGCCCGGCGACCGCGTGCGACCGGCGACCAACCGCTATCAACTGCAAATATATCAATAATGTATTTATTTATTTATTAATTTTGTTAATGGACTCGACAGTTCGTAATTTTCCAATGTCATGTTACAGAAAATTCAATATATAATAGTCTTCTATCTTCCTCCAGGGGAGTCGCAGTAGCATCTTCACCCTGGGTAGCCGCGTCTTCATGTCTTCATCCAGAGGAGCCGCCGTAGCGTCATCACTCTGGACGAAGCAGCTCGACAGTCACGTTCACTAACGAGCTTGTAGCGGGAAATCTTGATAAAAACTTGAAACCCCAGATCTTGCTCAAATTATCCAACAAATTCACCATACTGTCACTGGCGAACATTTTCTGATTAATTTAACGTGATATTAATCTCAAAATAACCACTGTAGACAATAAAACAAAAATTATCAAATAATTTTGCAACCGTTGTTTCCCGCCATTTTCAAGAGAACCATCAATAATGTATTTATTTGGCAAAATAAATGCACGGATAGTCATATATTATCGGTCGGATCGGCAAAAATATCAGCATCTTTTACTGCGTTTAAGAAACAGTTAATTAAATCTACGGGTAATCTAATTATGTCACGGGGGGAGTCAAAAATCTAAAATAATGCCACTAAAATTACTGCGCTAAATGCTGACCACATCTACGCATTGCATTAATTAATACGATAATTATCGCGTAAAGACGCAGATGGTGCAGTAGACATGTCGATTGATTCCTTACCGACATCGACGGACATTCTTCTGTTAATTTTGGCTGCCTTCGGAGTGGTCTTGGCCTCGGAGAGCGCGCGCGCCATGCGAGCTGCAACAGTAAGGGTGACTTGCAATAAAAGATAAGTATAGAGTTAACGCTTAAACCTTGAAAATTTCATATATTTTAATCGATTAAGTCGCTATCTTTTAATGCAAGTGGGGTTAATACAATTTAGCTACCCCACGTTTAATTTAGTTGCCCCACGTTGGGCGCCAGTGTTGCGGACCGAGCGGATAATTGAAAAATATATATATGAGAATAGAAATGGGTATATTTCATATAGATCAGATCATTTTTAAATCCTTATCAATAGTAAAAGAAGTAAAATCAACAATTTTCCATCTAATTCCGTAAAAAAAGTGACAGCTTTTCGTTATAAAAACATTCCTATCAATTTTTGAATTTGGGCGGGCAACCACAAGCGGCCAAAAGAGACCGCATCGTAACACAGTATGTAGCTAAATACTATCGGACGGAGAAGGGTAATGTTTTCAAATGTATGTGTGTATGTTCAGGCGCATCTAGGTGCATGCCACCTCTTTTCTCATGCACCTTCACGGCGGACGTCGATGCCATAAACTATGGTCAAACCCATTGCCACCCACTGTCATTCGGCTCACCTTTTCTCGGCTATTTGGCGGTATCGGTTGGAGATATAAATATTCGGAAACTAATATCGGTTCGGTGGTTAAATTGGGGCAATAACTGTGTGTGTTGTGAATTGTGATGGGCGCACAGTTGAAGACAATCGCAGCAGACTACTACATAGCACTTTGAAAGCCAGAGCTGTCGTCGCCTGCACCCCTGCACGCATGAGGGTGAGTGGGTAGGCGCTCTAGGTGCAAACAGTGTTCGTATGTCTAATTCTTTGGGACGCCCTGCAGCCTAAACGGCTTGATGGATTTTAACATATGAGGTGTCGTTAGATTCATCTTGATTGTAGGAGTCAGCCTATGCTAATCAAAATAATTAATGAAAAATTTAATGCCTCATGGATAAACAAAAATTTACGCTGTTATTATTTTCATTGCAGATAAATATTCTTGCAGTAGATTTACTTTTTGTCTTTTAATGAGCTTCTTTGAGTACAATACAACTTTTGATGTGTCATTTTTTCTTTTTAAATTTATTTAAGATAATATGGCCCTCGGCAAAATGTCTTCGAATTTACATGTTTAGTACATTTTATAACTCATTGTATGCTATTCCGGTCAAATAATTACCTAGAATTGGGAAAACGAGAAGGGCTACAATATTTCCCTTCAAGTTATTGTTTCATTCTTGTGCTAAGATGGGTTCTAACAGAAAACGACTCATTAATTTTTAGAGTAACGTGTTTCAGCCTTTAGAAGCGTTAAAAACAGTGAGATTAGAGCATAGCGTTACTTACGTTTTTGCTTGGCTGCATCTGAAGCAACTGACAGCGGGGAGATGGTGCTCTGTTGCTCTGACGGGTCCGGCGAGCCTGGCGCACGGGAGGCGGTTAGTATGAAGCAAATGAGTGCTAGGCTTTCGAAATGTTCATACGGGGATTAAAAATACGCATGTTAAATCTTAAAAGTCAACTGGTTCTTTTATATTATTTAAAAACAGAAGAAGTGATATAGGCAAACAAATATAGAAATAAATATGGGGTTATTTGCAAATTAAACATTATTTAATATTTAGTTAAAGCATTTCGTGTAGAGATCTTAAGAGCCTTCCATGAGCCATTCGTGATTGTCAAACAACGTTCGTGATTGTCAAACAACATTCGTGATTGTCAAACAACATTCGTGATTGTCAAACAACGTTCGTGATTGTCAAACAACATTCGTGATTGTCAAACAACTTTCGTGATTGTCAAACAACTTTCGTGATTGTCAAACAATTTCTCTGTTTAAACATCTCGTCAAAGAACAAAGAAACTGTGTCATCAAAGACAACATTTAAGTTATCAAAGACGATAAATGTCCTTATTAAGGGCCTTCCATGAGCCAATTAGCGCCGCCATCTTGAAAAAATAATATCTGCCAATTTAATAAATTTTATTAAAAAGCTATTTACAAAATGTTTATTAGGAGGAATACTATATTTCAATATACAATACATTGCATAATTGCGACAAGCCAAGTTGTAGTTCACAAATGCGCCAAAAACGGCCGTTTCTCTCAATTATGCGAACTACAACTTACCGAAATTGAATCACGTTATAAATAAGCATTTAAAAATTATTATTTATCGTAATAAACATTTTGTAAATAGCTTTTTTAATAAATTGGAAGATATTATTTTTTCAAGATTGGCGGCGCTAGTTGGTTCATGGAAGGCTCTTAAATGATAACATGTCCCGCCTCTCCAAATTATTGTATCAATGTCCGTAATTATATCACGTCACGGGCCCATGAGGCATGAGAATGATGAGGCGATTGACGCGGCTCCAACCACGACTCAAGCATGGAGTATTGTGATAAGTCTGCGGAACCCCTCTCACCTGCAAAGTCCCCTTTGTTCATCAAACTGATCCTGTCAATGGGCTGGACGTCGAATGCGGAGTGCGTGGGCGACACGTCCCCGGGCGAGCCGTCGGACGCGAGCGAGACCACGCTGGAGCGCGACGAGCGGCGGAGAGGCGACTGACGCGGCTCCAACCAAGACTCGAGCATGGAGCGCTGGTGACGGGTGAGTCTGCGAAATGACAATAGCCTATTTGACAAGTATCAAAAATTAAGGGCCTGACATGAGCCAACTAGCTCCGCCAATCAAAAAAACAATATCTTCCAATATAATAAATTTTATTAAAAAAGCTATGTACACATTATTTATTACGATAAATACTATTTTTGAAATGCTTATTTATACCGTGATTCAATTTCGCCAAGTTATAGTTCGCATAATTGCGAAAAACGGCCGGTAATGGCATATTTGAGAACTACAACTTAGCTTGTCGCAACTATGCGATGTATTGTATATTGAAAAATAGTATTTATCCTAATAACGATTGTGTACATAGCTTTTTTAATAAAAATGATTAATTTGGAAGATATTATTTTTTTAAGATTGGTGCCTAGTTGGCTCATGAAAGGCCCTTAAATGTTTTTCATTATCATTACAAACTAGACCACAAGGTGCTCGTAGTCCAGTTGCGAGTACACGTTGAATACGATCCTACCTTGGGCGACGTCAGGACCTGGATGGGTGACCGTTAGTGACACTCTCATTGAGCCCCTTCGTGCCTCGGAAAGCACGTTAAGCAGTTGGTCCCGGTTGCTGTCGCTTCACATCATTCAGAGGCCTACGGGCGGCCTGAATAACTCTGACAAATAGGTTTGGTCACTAAACCACACGTTGGAAGGAAGACAACGTGAAAACTGAATTGAAATTAATTGATTATTTGTTTATATGTCTGTATTTATTATTATGTTGCTACTATTTGTGAAAACCAGTAGTTGGCTTTGTGTTACTATTGTAGTTTATGTATTCTGTCATAGTTGTGCTGTTGATTTTCCTATGAAAATAAAATGTTAGAAAGATATAGAAACAGTACACAGATTTCTCTGAAGTATTACCGAGACAAATACCCTATGCCCTATTGTGTACTTTAAACAACTACTATTTAACTTTGACACGTATTCATAAACGTGATTTAAAGTTACGCCATCGTTTAGGCCCTATGTCATTTCTGTCTTAACCTTTATTAACGAAGTGTGAAAGGGATAGCAACACGACAATAACAGCATATCTGAATAACAGAGTTATCCATGCTTACATGGAACTACCTACTTGATAATAAATATGGTACCTATCTGCACCATTAGTATTATCTTTTAAAAATCGCTTGGTTGTGTGACTGAAAGCAAATAAATAATAATTATCAACCTACCTTCTAGACATGGAGTATAAGTTCATAAGTTCTTCATTGCTTTCAAGCTTAGAACTCGACTCTTCCACAGTCGTTTCAGGTATCACCGAGAGCTCTGGCTTAGCTACTGCAGACTTGCGTCCCTTTCGCACCTGCGCCGCTTTTATATCTCCGACATCCTCACTCGCCTTGCTCCTAGTAGACCTAACTGAACTTTCAGATGCAATACTAGCGTTATCGTCTATATTCTTACTTCTAGAACGTGTCGAACGTCGTATAGGAGTATCTAGTACTGATTCCTCAGGAATAACTTGAGAATCGTCACTTATCACTGATTGTTCTTTAGAAGCGCGTCTGGTTAGTATTTTACGGACGTCTGTGCTCGGAGTTCTGGCTTTCCTTCTAGAAGGTGTGGTTAATTCTGTGTTGTTATCACTTTCAGGAGTTTTCTGTTCAGTTTCTGTAGTAGACTTGTTAGAAGCAACTGATTGAGAACGCTTTCGTCTTGTTGGAGTTTGTGGTTCATCTTTTTCTGTTGTATCTTTAACTTGTTCGACTTTGCCTTCGTCTTTATCGGTTTTCGTCTGAACTTTTTCCGTTTTATCTTCGACATTTTCAGTTTCTACAACTTCTCTCTTTTCAATGTCAGATTCCTTATTAGATGAGGTAGATTTAACACGTTTTCTAGAACGAGGCACAGGCTTATATGTAGTTAGTTTCACTTCACTTTTCTCGTTTTTATCATCTCCTGGTGTTTCAGATATTGTTTCTACAATTTCTTCGTCTTTTTGTTCCTTAGATTGGTCATCTGTTACTTTTGGTACTAATTCTATAATAATATTGTCTTTATCTTCTGAAACTTTCGCTTCTAATTGTAGATCGCCTTTAGCAAGGTCTTGAATATTGGTTTTAATTGTTGAACTAGCATCTACGACGTCTTCAGGTGTTGTCTCTGTTAGTTCAGTTTCCTGAGGGGACTCTTTAGTTATTTCTATTTGATCGCTATCTGTAGGTGCAACTTCTACTATTATTTGCAGTTGCGGGGCGGATTCTGTAGGTTAAAAGCAATCTTAGTATAAGTGAAAGTATAGGAAGGAATTCTTAAATATGTTGCAATCTGAAAATATCTTATAACTACATTTGCCATTCAAATATAAGGTCTAATGGAAAGGGCGAAGGTGAAGTGATGGTTTTCAGTTACCGATACTGACTGAACATCGTCTTTACAATATACCCCGTATAGAAATGTATCCATCTTAAGGCAAACCGGTTTCTTGATGCAAAACAAGTTTTTTGCTAAACAAGACAATTTGGACAAACTAGAATCAGATAGTATATACAAACAAACATGACACGGAAGTTGTTCTGCCTACGGTACAATAATCTTCCCAATAGGAAATTCAATCTGGATAGTCCAACATCATCATGGATCATTAAAATCATCGGTCATTATAGTCAATTGAACCTGAAGGATTTAAGAAGGAAATTAGCATACCTGTCTCCATAGGAACTTCTTTATTCTCACTATCAATATTTTCACTAACTGCTTCTTCATTCTTCTCATCAGTATGTTTCATATCAGATTCATCTCTCACAGAGTTATCATCAGTCATTATCGACGTAAGCGCTTGATTCAAAGGATCTGTGCCGCTCATGCCTCCAGTCTCATCTGTATTGTCTATAGGTTGATCTTCCTTGTCTATGACCATTTCTTCGTTCTCAATATTAACCTCGGCGACTTGATTCTCTACTGAGGTAGGCACAGGTTGTGTGTCAGTGCTCTGGGTATCAATTGTTAACGGTAATGAGTCGGATGAATTATCTGAATCTGTGTCATTGATGGATATTACTTCGGCTTCGTTAGAGGACTTGGACTGAAAATAAGCGAAATTGTTAAAAAAAATAATGGTTTTCTTACGTATTTGTAAGGCCATTGAATCTATGAAAATGTCCAGAACTTTGGAACTTTGTAGTATATGTTTGAAATCTGTTCATTATTCAATTGTTGAAAGTATAAAAATATTGGAAAAAGGAAGAAAATAACTAGTCTAGTCAGTAATGTTTTTTGCCACTTTTTCTCCTCAGTGTTGGCACATTTTCATTGCAAAGTGGTGTAAATGTAAAAATGTACACAACGTGCTTACTTGCAATAAAGAAATTTGACTTGACTTTGACTTGGAATAAAATGGAAATAATCCTGTTTGTTCTGGGATATTTCGGGATGCTTCATTAAATCATTATTTAACACTTGAAAATCAGGTCACTTACAACGGGGATAGTCTTTTACTAAAAGAAAACAACACCCAAATTAGAAAATAATTCTACTTAGGATACTAGAATCTCTAAGATCGTGAATCGAGTATTATACTAAAAAAAGGATAGATCTGTACCAAGTTTCACACAGTACAATCATGTTAGTTCGGCCTATCGAATGAAGTTCGAGTCTTATTGTCGATTTAGCTCACCTCATCATCACTATCAATATCCTGTTCATCACTGTCTTCCTCTTCAACTACTTCATCAATACCAGATTCATCATCTACCGAATCCCCATCATCTTCACTCCCACTCCCACCGCTGCCAACATCATCAGACATATCTCCTTCGATCTCATGTATCTCCCTTTCTATCTCGACAATTTTCTCCTTCTCCTTCTGTATCGATGCCGCGGTACCGTGGCCATCCATTTTAGTTTTCCATTGATCGTTTTCCGTTACATCTATGTCACTGTCGCTTGTCATTAGACTAGACATGTTGGGTTTTGTTGTAGCTTCTTTATCTAGTTTATCTTCGCTACTAACTTCATTTGACGTTTCTACAGCGCTACTTTGCGCGCTGCTCAAGACAGATCTATCGAAACCAGTAATATTGAAACTAGTTACTGCGGGTGAAGGTTTCAAATCAATTTTATCCGTTTCTATTTCATTTTCAATACTAGATTCAGCAACACTGCTTTCGTAACTATGTAGCACGGATTTACCGAAGCAAGATTCGCTTAACGAAAACGGTATGGCCTTCAGTAGTTTTTCTGTCCTTTCAGGGCCTTTACCGTCTTCGATGTTTGAAGTATCAGTGACAGTGCTATCGTAACTATGTAAAACAGATTTTCCGAATTCTGTTTCGTTCAATGTAAAAGCGGGTGTGGTTTGTTCTGGTGTTTCGTCAGTTTTGTCTTTGCCGGTATCCATAAGGCTTTCATTTGAGCTCTGTAGTATCGATTTGCTGGCTATAGGAGATATGGTGACGTCCATTAAGTTAGGGACGGGTTTCAATGCTTTCATTGGAGTACATTCAATGATTTCGGATGGTTCTATAGTTTCCGAGTCTTCTTTGTCTGTGTTCTGTTTAGTTTTAGCGAAGGCGTTCGCTTCTAACACTAATCTAGATAGCGATTTCTTAGTTGATTTGGGATGATCTTTCTTAGGAGACATGAGTTTCTCTGGTGTTTTAGCTCGTGGCCTGTTAATGTAAACATTTATTAATTATTAGCCTTGAAATCATACCGAATCAGGACACATGTGAAAGTAAAGTAGAAGGTATACCTTAAACTCCTGGGGCTGCCTGGTCTAGTAGTTTCAGCGGGTACTTCCACTTCAGGAGTGCGAGAGCGGCTCCTGGAACAAATACAATAACGTTAACTTAATACTAGAACTGTGACGCTGCAGTAAATTGTGTAATAGTGCTCCGCGCACTACGATTCTTTATAGCGCGATAATTTATTTGCAGAAATGCAACGTATGAGTTTGTATGGAAGCGAGAGATCGGTCTAGTTCAGGACATCGAAAGTCGCTACATCGACGGTCGCTATATCGGAAACGTTACATCGACGGGTCACTGCATCGACAGTACACTATATCGATGGTACGCTGCATCGACAGTACACCACATGGACGGGTCACTGCATCAACAGTACACCATATGGACGGGTCACTGCATCAACAGTACACCATATCGATGGTACGCTGCATCGACAGTACACCATATCGATGGTACGCTGCATCGACAGTACACCATATCGATGATACGCTGCATCGACAGTACACCATATCCATGGTACGCTGCATCGACAGTACACCATATCGATGATACGCTGCATCGACAGTACACCATATCGATGATACGCTGCATCGACAGTACACCATATCGATGGTACGCTGCATCGACAGTACACAATATCGATGGTACGCTACATCGACAGTTTAATCCTTCGGTCTCTTAAACTTAACGGTTTTTTAACGAAGTGCGAAAGAGACAACAACACGGTTTAAGGGATGTAAGGTTAAACAAAAACAGCCCGAAGCACATCAAATGTAACACTTATATTTAAACTTAAACTCATCATCATCAGTCTATTTATATTGCCCCACTGCTCGGGCACAGACCTTCCCTTACATCGAGGGAGCTCGGGCCAAGATCCACCACGCGGGCCCAGTGCGGGTTGGCGGATTTCACATGCCTCAGATTTTTTTCTTCTTCTACGACATGCAGGTTTCATCACGATGTTTTCCTTCACCGTCTTTGAGAGCACTCGGTAAATGTACGTAAGTTTTTCCGTCGAAAAAACCGAGGATAACTCATTGGTACATGGCTGCCCTAGCTGGGAATCGAACCTGGGACCTCCATATTGCAATTCCATTGACCCAACCACTGAGCCACCGAGCTCTCAACCTCACCAAACTTAAACTCACTTGAATTAAATTCACTTGTTCAGTTGAAGCCGTTGTTTAGACCGACAGTTTCAAAAAGAGACCGTTGAAATTGGTCGAAAATGTCGGTAGAAACATGATATACTTGAGATGGTGATGACGTCTTGAGAGTGTATCAGCTGAATTAGCTCTTGAGGGCGTATCACGGGTTTGAGCTCAGACTATTAATACGGGCCTTTATGTGGATCACTCACCTAAGGCTACGTCTAGTGGGCGAGGCAGGGGGCGAGTCCGGTGACTTGGTGGGCGACTCAGTTATGGCTTCCAGACGAGGAGACTCCAACACTTTCTCTATCCTCTCCGGGGTACGGGATCTGCTCCTGTTAATTTAATTTATTTTTCATATACAATATAATGTACAGACGAATTTAATGTCATGCGGCATTCTGGACCAGTCAACCTTTGTTTATACAGACATGATTTAAAAAATAACTATTTTCAAGATAATACTCCTTTTATACTATTTCAAAATTTATGTTAATAGTAGAAAGCACATCAAATGGAACATTTTGGGAAAATGTTTATAAATACTAATTGACGACCTAATTGATTTATTGTTGTTTTGATTATCGCAGAATTAAAACAATATCGTTCCAGAAGTTTTCTAGTAGCGCTAATGTGACGAAACAATATTGTAATTGCAAAATACAACCAATTGCACATGTAAAACTCAAAATATATACAAATCGATCAAAAATAAGTTTAAATCCTCGAACAATTCCCACAAACTGAATATTGAACATATAAAATTCCAGGTAGATTAATAATAAATAATTGTTTGATTTAATCGGCCTGGATTAGTATACATTTTTACCTCTAAGGATGGGAAAGTTCAAGAATGAATTACATCTCTTGTTGTAACAAAAAATTCGAATTTGATTATTTGTGAGGAGAATAATACGATTACCGTGCGCACCTGAAACTACTAAATCCAGATAATATGGAAGTCTTGCATATGCGCTATGTGAAACGAAAACCTAAATAATAAAATGGAGAAAAATTTTATCACGATCGGGATTCCAACCAGGGACCTCACCATTCCGTGGCACGCTCTATTCCAAAAGAGCCACCGTGATATCGTACCCAGGTCTTATATTTATTGGAATAGTTCAGCGACCTTGTTCCGTCACCTTAGCTTCGCAATAATGACCAAACTTAGTTTCCTGTTCGTGGGTCTTAAGTTACCTCATCCTGGGCGCACTGAGCGCTGTCGAAACGGGATGCGCTTGGCTTTCCATCTCCTGCCTCGGCTGCTCCACGATGGGGTCCAGCGGAGACGAGCGCGGACTCAGATCGGGGGTGCGAGAGCGACTCCTAACACAAACAAATATAATGGTGGCATTACACTTGGCTATTCGTATTCGCTATTGGATGTTTGTCGTATTTGTCAAATACTTGACGTACATACAAATAAGATGAGTATTTTGTCAAGAATACCAACCACGCATTCAATTTCAATTCAAATTCAGAGAAGTGCTTACTTCAAAAGGGTATTATGTAGCTACTTTATTTACTATACAATCTCGCCGGGTTTATTATACAGGGTGTAACGTAAATGGTATATGAAGCCGAAGGGAGGGTGTTCAGTATCGGTAACTGAACAACTTTTGTTCTAAGACTTTTCGACTTTCGTGAATTTATTTTTTGACTTTTCATTCATTTCGTACCGGTCAGCTGATCGATTTGTATGAGACATTAATTTATTTTTATTTTTTATTCGAAAAGTCGTAGACCCTGTGTTTCATAAAGATTTAAAAAAAAACACAACGAAGTTTAAGGTGTAAAATTAAATTAAAAAAAAAGTTGACGTGACAAATTACATAATGTATTTACCTGCAATAAAGAGATATGACAATGATAACTGGTGAGAATCTCTCATTTACTCATAGTATCATGCTGTTATTATTTTTATTGGTGTATGTGCTTCTTATTTTATTTTTATTTATTTCATGTAATACACTGCCGTTTTATCTTTAATTGTTTTACATGTATATGCTTCTTTGTGCAATAAAGTGTTTATCTATCTATCTATCTATCTATCTATCTATCTATCTATCTATCTATCTATCTATCTATCTATCTATCTATCTATCTATCTATCTATCTATCTATCTATCTATCCATCCATCCATCCATCCATCCATCCATCCATCCATCCATCCATCCATCCATCCATCCATCCATCCATCCATCCATCCATCCATCCATCCATCTATCTATCTATCTAGTATTAACGTACCTTGTCATTCTAAGCGGGCGTAATGTTGCAGGCGAGTCTTGTCGCTCGGGAGTTACGGAGCGGCTTCTGGAATTATAATCTCGTTTCAATAATAACAAGATTGAAATTTAGAATAACGCAATAGGGTATTTGACAAGTATCGAAAATTAAACGTTTTTTATTATTATTACAAAATAGACACAAATTCATGATCAACTGTGAAATTAATTAAAATTAGTTGAAAAAAGCTGGGCAAAGGTCTCCTCCCTCCTCTTCCATCCATCCCTGTCCTGAGCCCCTTCCAGCCACCCATCCCTGTATCTAACGACATCGTCTCTCCACCTACGCCGAGGTCTGCCCCGACGCCGGCGACCGTCCAATGGCACCCATTCTGTGATAGTCCGGGCCCATCGGTCCGGCTGCATGCGGCACAGTAAAAAAGTAATGATAATACTTATATTTTATTTATTTCAGCTCACCTATTCATCAACGGAGTGCTTTCACCACTGATTCTAATACCCTTCCTGCTTCGAGGAGTCTTCGGCACATCCACTACTGTCTTCGAAAGGTCATCCTCTCCCTTTTCCTCTTGCGTGACATCTGTATATATCTCTCTCGTCTCCTGTTCGGAGTAGCGTCTCCTCTCGCCGGAGTACCGAGGGTTGATTAGAGTGATAGGAATGTCCGCTATGCTTTCTACGGAGGTGTTCGGATCATCGGATAGGCTACTGTTAGCTGATATTGATAGGGATCGTCTGGAAACATTTAATATTATCCATTTATAATGGACTCGACAGTTCGTCATTTGCCAATGTCATGTACAGAATATTCAAGCAATCATTGTCCTCTCCTTCTCCAGAGGAGTCGCCGTAGCATACTCTGGACGAAGCAGCTCGACAGTCACGTTCACTCCCGAGCTCGCAGTGGGACTTTTCACAATTGCTTTAAATTTCGGATCTTGAATGAATTATCCAACAACTTCACCATACTGTTATTCGCGAACATTTTCTGATTAATTTAACGTGATATTAAACACAAAATAACGACTGCAGACAATAAAAGGAAAAATGTCAAATAATTTCCCAACCGTAGTTTTCCGCCATTATCAAGAACCATTTCAAAAGTTATACAATGAGAAACAACAGCTAATTTCCACCAAAAAAGTAAATTCAGGTATAGTTGAATCCTCTTTAGGTTACTTTGTAGGTTGGTATTGAGGTAGTCAGCGGAGAGTTATAGTTTAGTTTCCATAAAGAACATTGTAACATTTAATGTTAAGTATGTGAACATCTGTATTATAACTTATCGAATGCAATAAATATATTGAGTATTGAGTAGTAATATTCTTTGGTAGTAGTACTAGTAACATTCCTTGGTATAGGTTAGTAGCAGTCTATTGTGGCAGCAGTAGTAAAGTACAAAATAGAAGGTATGTAACAGTATCTTACCTGCCGCGAACAATATCCTTGTACGGTTTCCTGTTAACATTCTCCGCAGTGGCAAACTTCTTAGGCGGCGATTCCAGTGGGTGCGGCGCATTCTACAAATACATTGATGAAATTATTTCATTTTCTATAACATAAATTTTAAGGTTGATATTACTTGCTGAATAATTTAGTTATTGACCACTAAAAACCAGCTCATTCCACTTTGTTTGCTGACAAAATACTTTTTGGAGCTGACCAAAACCTCTTTAGTTGACTGTTTCATCATCAGTCTATTTTTATATCCCCATTGCACGGGCACAGTCCTTCCGTTACATCGAGGGAGTTCGGGCCATGATCCACCACGCGGGCCCAGTGCGGATTCACATGTCTTAGATTTTTTCTATGGCATGCAGGCTTCATAACGTTTCCTTCACTATTTTGAGAGAATTCGGTAAATGTAAGTAAGTTTTCCGTCGAAAAAAACGAGCATAAGTCATTGGTACACAGCTGACCTGGCCGGGGATTTAACCTGGGACCTCCGAATCGCAAGTCCAGTGACCCAATCACTGCGCCACCGAGCTCCGACTGTTTGATAGCTAATTATAATTACTCTTACCATATGATGCGACTCCGTAGTAGCATAAGTCTCGATGGATACATCCATCTCTTTCTGTCTCGGCGTGGATGCGGTTGGCTCTGTCTCTCTTGCCTCCTTCCGCACGTGCGCCTGCGCTGGTGCGATGGGAGGCGGCGAGGGCGTTGACCCCGACTCGGAGGCAGTGGGTATTGTGAAGCGGAGATGTCTGCGGACATAGTCATATTGTATATAATTGCAATAAAGAACATAGTCAGAGCGCGCTCACCTTGAGGAAGACCGTCGAAATCGGTCGAAACTGTCGGTATAATTGCCGATTTCAACAATATAAGTGAGTGATATCCGTTTATCTATATACATATAATAATCTATATACATATAATAAGACTGTAAAAAAGTTGTGTCTGTACATTGGATATTTTTTGAAAAAAAAAATACCTAATTGTAATGTGTTTCAGGATCAATACTGATGCCAAAACACCAATTTTTTTAATTTTGTCTGTTTGTCTGTAACTATGTTCAAGTATCACGCCATAACTACTGAAGGGATTTTGACGGGAGTTTCACTAGGAGATAGCTGAAATATCCGGACAGCTCATAGGCTATAATGGCGGTATGTGATGTGGAAACAAGGATCCAGAGAGGAAGATCTGCCTCCTGATCTCCTCCATCCTCCTCCTCTACGCAAAAGTTGCGGGGTACAGCTAGTATATAATAATTTGTAATAATGGCTCACTATAGTTTTATACCGTGTAACTTACTTGTTAGTGGAGTCGCTGTAGTGTGTGTGGTTGCTGGCGGTCTCCAGCATGTCGTCGTCGCTCTCGCCCAAGTACCTGGAGTCGCAGGGGGACGGCGCGTCGCGGGGACCAGCCTCGGGGCGGATCTACAGCAGATAGAAATTATCATATGATGACATACGTCCATACATAAACTCACGTTTCCCCGTAGGGGTAGACAGAGGATGTATGAATGGCTGAGAGGAAGGAAGAAATCCGCGTCATGGGGAGGTATGAGGCGGTGTCAGAGGCGTGCCGGTGTGAACGAGGCGTCGCCGCCGCCTAAATGAGGGCCTGGGCCCACGGACGCAGTGTGCCCGAGTGGCTCGAGGCCCGGACGGGGAGGAGGAAGGTGATGGAAGAATGAATGTTAAATTGTGGGCTATGGGAGTGCTCGGGGCGCCAGTCGGGTCGCGGATGTATCGCAGTTCCCGTTACTCGGCAACAATGGCACGAGGTGGAACTAGTGTCCAACCGAACTTTCGGTTTCGGCCTAGTTTCGGTTTTGTAAGGAATAATATGTACACTTTATTGTACATATTATTCCTTCCAAAACTAAATACATAAACAAAATTAAATATAAGTACTAAGGCGGACTTATCTCACACAGTGGATCTCTTCCAGTCAGCCTTTGAATAAGTCAAAGAATGAGTAAAACGAACTTGCCTATCTTAATACAATAATATTATAATAAAGTCATACATATTAATACAATATAATAATATGATACAACAGCCGTCGTTATCTTAGTAATCGTTATTTTCTGTTCGGGTTCCAGTGGACCGAAATGTAGTCTTCTTCTACGGGTATGGTAGATGGCGATACAGTAATTACTGTGGAAATAATGCGAATAATTTAAGATAACAGTACCTTCAGAATACTATGCGGGGTATCCGCACCACTGCGCTCATACAGTTTCATGTCTGGACTGTGCATCTCGGGCATTTCGAGCAGCGCCGACATCTGTTTGCTGAGCCGCTCGCTCGGGTAGCCGGCCGGCGTGCGCGGAGTGCCAGACAGGTCCAGGCGAGGGCGCTTCGACGGGGTCGAATCTTGCTCTGCCAATATGCTGGAAAAGTAACTTTATTGCTTTACAGGGAAGGTTTATCGCGAAGTAATCTGGTAAGGAAATATTATACTAAAAGTTAAACCCATCCCAGCGATCGAGGAGCTAGCCAAGTGACTTGACTTCCGTTACCTTGCTTTATCGTCGTGTCTTTACTCTCTACATATGGCTGTTATTCATAAACGCGATTTAAAGTTACGCCACCGTTTAGCCACCCCTTTCTATCTTAACCTTTTTTTATGGAAGTGTGAAAGGGATAGCAACACTATTTAGGTATAACTAGATTTATGAATAACAGCAATTATGTGTATAGACATACTCCGGGATGAAAAATAATAAATTTGAGCTAAAAACTGGACATCTTATCCAGTATTTTTAGCTTAGTAGGTCCTGCCTTCCTGTCTGAGTATCCCGTGTTCGATTCCCGGTAATTTTTAATTAGTAAAATCTAAGATATTTTATATTACTTAATAATACAATTTTATTATGTCAAGCTTAAAACTAATACAATGATATACTTATAACTAAATTATCCGTTGAACCTTTGTCTATCAAAATATAACCCACCCTTTGTCATACCCGGGGCAAAGGTGCCCATAACGCTCGCGGCGTTGCTGCGTTCTATGACTATGCCTTTGCATCAGGTAGGACCCGGAGCGAGAGTCACAACCCCTCTCTCTCTCTAAGGCGATGGCCTATCACTCAATTACTTACCTTCTATTCCTCGATAGTTTTGGAGTACAAATAAAGGGCGTATCTTCAATGTTCAAAGCGCGTTTTAGCCCTCTACGCATTTTGGGCTTGTTCATCCATGTTTCGCTAGCATTCTCGATTGTATCCTGAAATCATATTCAAATATAAAACATTACTCTTATTTGTTCGTAACAAAGGTTTCATTATAATAAAATTAAACTCTTGATATTTGTACCTGAATAAACGATGATTTGTATGTGAAGGTGTTCTTAGGTGATTTCGCTTGGATGAATACTGACATCGGTCTAGGTGCAATCACTGAAATAAAACTGCTAATAAATACAAAGTCACGGGTCTAGTTGAAGAGTATAGGAAAACCAGAGGCAGACCAAAGAAAATGAAACCTTGTAATAGACCCCCTAAAACTATATCCATAAAAAACAAAATGAACCCAAATGTTCGAGACAAAAATAAATATAAAATATTTTTAAATAACCAAAGTACAATCCGTACATACACTAGAGTTTCGTCCATAAGAGTTAACGTATCTAAAGAAATGTTATTCATTGTTTACTATATAAAAAATACTTTCTTTGCCAACATAGGCAAAACTTCGAAGTGGTTTGTTTATCGAAATGAATAAATCAGCTTGTGTATTGTATATCACTTTTTAAACTTTCACGGTTTGTATACATATTAATTAGATAAAACGGGAATTACCGTGTTAAACATTTATTATTGTGTATTGTAACTAAAAATAAATAAAATAAACATATGTAAAGTAGCTAGATTTACGGTCGAATACACAAAAAAGTATATAGTATAATCATTATTGTTAAGGTTTTATCCAAAAGTACACAGCTGATTTTTAAAATTCGTTTACATGTCACGTAAACTGTAATAAGCTACCTACTAGTGAAATATCTTTTACAATCGGTCAAGTAGTTCTTGAGAAAATCTCCACCTTATTGAGGCCCCCTGGGTACTTTCTGTCTTCGTGTGTACATACCGTGAGTCTCTGTGTCTCTTTCCAACGCGCAGTGAGCGACAGTGTTAGCGATAGTCGGTAGTGAGGAGCACACGACTTCGACCAGCGTGTCTCTGGCGCTCTCGCGGTCCATCACATCGACAAGGGACTCTATAGATGTCGATAAATCCTTGGGACGCGCTTTGGACTGCTTTATTTTAGTGTTGTATCGCTCCGCTTCTAGGTACCTGAATGGAATATATGAGAATAACTAAATTATTACAAAAACAGTGTTTTTTTGCATTTATTGAGTACCCTCAACACGGAAAAGATATCGTAAAGAAACCTGCATGTCTGTTATAAAATCTCATGAATTTGGAGCCAAGGTGTGGGCTGAAAACCAGCGCTGACGCACTCTGTGTCAGCATCAGCTGAAGCCTAAACCTTTTGCCTAAGTTATATGTTTGTTAATTGTCATTGTTATTTATTAAGACTGTTTCTTATATGTATATACTTAATAGGCAATAAATGTTATTCTATTCTATTCTATGAAGGGAAAAATTTCGCCGCGCCCTATGAAGAGAGTCTAAAACATAACATAGTTGGTTCGTGGGGAATAGGCCACCGCCTTTTGTTGTCACTTTCACTCTCATACGTTAGAAAGAGACATATGGCTTTATGAGTTGGTGTTCTATTGAAAATTCAAACAAGGAAAGTGACACGCGAAAATTTACATGTTCAGCCGACGGTTGCGATGTAAATATGGTTTACTCCATGTGTAGCCTATCAATTCGCACTGAATGTGCCTAGTCGATCATGGATCGGGCTCAATACTCAATATATTTATTGCATTCCTAATACAGATGTTCATATACTTAACATTAAAATGTTGCAATGTTCTTTGGCTCCCATGATATAAGAGAATTCCTGATATACCGTGGGCCAAGCTCTCTCAATATAAGATAGATAGATAGATAGGTAGGTAGGTAGATAGATAAATAGGTAGATAGATAGATAGATAGATAGACAGACAGACAGACAGACAGACAGACAGACAGACAGACAGACAGACAGACAGACAGACAGACAGACAGACAGACAGACAGACAGACAGACAGACAGACAGACAGACAGACAGATAGATAGATAGATAGATAGATAGATAGATAGATAGATAGATAGATAGATAGATAGATAGATAGATAGATATTCAGTGGGTACGTACCTGGCTTGTTGTAAATAGTACATGATGAGAATATCCGATGTCTGAGATTCGTCGCAATTCTCCAGGTAGCGTATGAAGACCTCCTCTTCGAATGGCAGCAGAGTGATTTGAAGGATCTTCGATAAATGGCCCATGTTGCGACAACCTGCAAAGTGTAGCGGATAAATATTTTGAACATTGTATTAATTTAAACAATTATTATTATTTTAAACATTACACATTGGTCCACGGGGAAAACAGTAAAACTTGCAATCATGACACTTGCAAGTTTAACATTTTGTATTAAATTAGATAACAGCAGGTTATTGTATAGATATTTGCTGTCATATCCTCACCCAGCCAAGCGATGTGAACTATTATTATTATGTGATTTCATTTAGTTTAAAAAAAATGTGACTTAACAAGAGCTAGTAGCCATAAATCTAGTTTAACCTCACTTCCCTTAAACCTGGTTTATACAAAGTATCCAAAAAGGGTATTTACACTTTTAAATATCCATAAATCGTGTTTATACATCTCATCATTTAGTAAGATTTACATAAATAATCCGTCAACTCTGTCAATTGAAGAACAATATTGCAAGTGAAATAACGATACTCACCAATGTTATATGTGAACGTGTCATAGGCAATTTACGGCCACATCATTAATACGACAACATAATTTTTCCTAGTAAATTTTCCATTGTATGTACTTTTGCAAATAGTAATAAAATTATGAAACTATATATTTCTCATTTATGATTTTCGGATATAAACTAGCAACACCCTTTTTGGACACCCAGTGCTTCGTTAAAAAACATTAGAAAATAACCGAATTCTTAAAAATGTTCAATCGCTTTTATGACTAACCGCGCAAGTATTCCATAGAGTACGAACGACAGCATATCAATGATAACACTTGCAGTACGATTTCAACTCCAACTCCAGATCAGTCCAAAGTGTTACACTTGAGTTGATGTGCTTTGGATATAAATCTCGGTTTAAAAATAAATTAAAACACATGTTATTGCAGAAGTGCTTCTACACAATAAAGGATTTCCTAGATATGTAACTTTAATCTTATATAAATAATAGATATGCAGGTATGACTAAGTTATAATTAATAATAGTAATAATAATAATACTTCGAAACTATTTGACATGACGCCTAGTAATGTATATTGTTTATTGTCTTTTTTATTGTTGTTGTTGTGATTAGCTATTAATTTATTTTTAATTTATACTTAATTTCAAACACAAAGTGATTTGTTGACGAATAAATGAACTTGAACTATACCAAATTGCTTTGGGATGTACCAAAGTCCGAATAAACGAGTATAAGTAATAGAAGCATATTGACAAACCTTTAAAAAAGAACCCTAACACCTGCGCCTTATCGTCCAAACTGCCGGCGTTCTGCACACACATCCTTATTACATCCAATGCTTCGAACACTAGTCCTCTAGCCAGGTACAGGTTGCAGCACGACTGCCAATCATCCAACTTATCGTGGTCATTGACCCGATTGTTAGTTCGGTTCATATCATCTCGTATGTTTTGAATTGGGGGCGGTTTCCGTACGTGAAGGTATTGGAGGGCCGCTTGAGTCTTCTTCTGGGCGAGTAATGAGGATAGGACTACGTTGTGCTGCCACTCTGATAGCGTGTTGCCGGTTAGGCATTGGAGTTGGTCTAGGGCGAACTGTGGAAAAAATAGTTGAATCAGGGTGGGCCACAGACCGCTTACCCAATAGACATGAAATCGGTATAAAAGACATTGCCACATTTCAATGGAGCTTTGCTCCACCTACAAAACTACGTGACCATTTAAGAGTTTCTCTTAGTTTTTGACAATGCGACGCGGCAATAGTCCCAATGCCTATAAACAATGCCCACCCCATAGACCTGTAACAATAGGGCGCCCGTGTCTGCCCGCACATGAGCGCAAAATTGCTTCGCTACACGTGTAACCTAGATATATTATCGACATGGACGCGTCTCTTTAACACGGCAGCCCTGTCCCCCGCTTCGTCTCTAGCCGCTCATCGTTGACAGAATTTTTCGCGGCACATGACAATGCCAGATTCTGACCCACCATCAACCGCAAGTTGTACAAGATAACGAATAAATGTAAAAGTATCTCCGTTTTTTATTAAAATTATTGGTTTAAATTAAAGTTATGTACAAGTTGCGAGTCGAAAAAAACAGCTTAATTAAGAATTCAGAAAATAGTAAGAAATCGAAGCAAATTATTCATTGTTTTTTGTTATTCTTCTACAGGAGTTGCGAGAGTAGTAGAAAATGATACTGATTATGATTATGCAATATGAAACCTGTAATAACTCCCCAACAAAATGATAGGTACAGCTTAAATGATCACGTAGTTTTGTAGGTGGGGCAAAGCTCCATTGAAATGTGGCAATGTCATTTGTTAAGTTTTATTGTTAAGATCGATATAACATTGTAACCTTATCCTTAGATTTCTAAGCATGCCGTTGTTGCCTATAATTGGGGTGACACTTAGCATAATTATTTTGTGGACTGTTACACTGTAATTGTTTTGGTGTACACTCTGTGGGTAACCTATTTCACAAAATAAATAAATAAATTGAAAGTACTTCGTGGAGATCTATAGTAACCCGCGAACTCAAAGCATACAAAGTCGTGTGTACAGCTATAGTTAGTAGTAATTGTGTCTCAATTCAATTCAATTAATTTATTCATCTTTTGGTACATATAGCACACTTACACATGTCATACAATACTCACGTCGAAGTCCCTGTGGTCTAGGTGCCAGAAGGCCTGCGTGGCTTTGATGGCCGTGTTGCTCAGCCCGAACATGGTGGGGAACTGCATCAGCCGCCGGATCACTGCCTCGTATCTGACACGGGAAGAAACATTGCAACTTAATCAACTTTGTGTAATAATAATAAACTAAGACTTGGCTCACGAGATTACCGCCATGTGGGAGGTGGACTCAACCATAATTGTTCCGATAGCTAGTTCCATAACAGTGAACGGTTTAATAGCGAAGAGTCAAAAAAGTCAAAGTCAAATTTCTTTATTGCAAGTAAGCATGTTGTGTAAATTTTTGCACGTCAACATATTTTTTGAATTTACATTTACACCAGTTTGCAAGGAAAAGGTGCCAACGCTGAGTGAGTCTCGACCAACACCTTAAGAGACTCTCGCTAGACAGTTGGGTCAAGAGCCGGATGCAGAAGGCAGTGCTGCTGGACACGTCATGCATTGTGAGGAGGTTCCTCACTCTGGGATCCTAACCTCCGGCAGCTTGGATGCGCATGCATCCCGCTGTCGGTGGGTGGCTATTTTTTATATTTATATAGGTATTTTCTATTTGTTTTTATTTATAAATATATTAAATAAAGAGATAGTAATAATTGGACCGATGTCACCCGTATAAGCCTTTCAAAGGACCGGGTTTTAAAAAACCCGTGATACCGAAGCGGAGGACAGGGGTACCGTATTAAAGAGATGCGTCCATGTCGATAATATCTCTAGGTTACACGTGTCGCGAAACAATTTTGCGCTCCTGTGCGGGCAGACACGGGCGCCCTCCTGTTACAGGTCTATGAGGTAAGTGGTCTGTAGCTAAGAATAGATGTACTTACCGGACCTCGTCATAGACCATAGAGTAGTCTACGAGCAAGTACAGCACTAGCGAGTGTTTGTGCTCCTCCGCTATGTGTGGCAGCAGGTAGAGTCGCAGCAGGGAGTACAGCGACGGCGGCGGGTACAGGCCGTGGCACTCGCTGCCGCCGCGGATCCAAGTCCTGGTACGAAAAATAATAGATCAATGGTCTTGCAGTACGATTTCAAGTCTTCATCATCATCAGTCTATTTATATTGCCCCACTGATCGGGCACAGACCTTCCCTTACATCGAGGGAGCTGGGGCCATGATCCACCACGCGGGCCCACTGCGGATTGGTGGATTTAACATGCCTTTGATTTTTTATTCTTCTTCTACGGCAGGTTTCATCGCGATGTTTTCCTTCATCGTTTTGAGTGCACTCGGTATATGTATGTAAGTTTTTCCGTCAAAAAAGCGAGGATATGGCCTTTGGTATATGGCTGGGAATCGAACCTGGGACCTCCGTATCGCAAGTCCAACCACTGAGCCACCGAGCTCCTTTAGTTTGAATTAATTTTGTATGGAAGGCTTTGTTCGTTTGATTTGCCTGTGAATAGTGATTATAGAGGAGGCCTTTGTCGAAGGACAAGCTGTCATGAAGTAGACTCGTTTGCCGATAACTGGAAAATATTCCAAATTTAGACTTAAGTAACTAGATATAGATATACGGCTGTATTGTAAAAACAAAACTTAAACAGCAATAAAGGCTTATTTTATTTTTATTAGTGATTAAAGCTGTCGTCCGCCTGCGCGCTCTCCTGCAGCCAACTTCACGCGCTTGCCACACTGTGACGTCACTTACTGGTGCACGCTCTCGCCGCCGAACTCGTGCTCGATGAGCTGGTCGATGTAGAGCAGCGCGCACGAGTTGCCGGCCGCGCCGTCGTCCGCCTGCGCGCGCTCCTGCAGCCGCTGCAACTTCACGCGCCTAACACAGACACAATTTGTTGGTTTTTAATGATACCAGAGTAGGAATGTCTAACTAAGTTATTATAATTATAATATTGCTACGTCACAAATTGCTATGGCCGGTTTTTGCACCAGATGTCCTACGACCAGAAAACTGCTAGACAGAGGCTTCCTAAGGCGAAGTTCAATTCCTCTAAACCAATTTACCTAAGGAGACGACTGATATTATGAACTTTTTTTTGAAAGTAATTTTCATTATTTTGAACCTACTTAATTAGCTTTGACATTTATATCTATGGCCACGTGCACGGACGCGGATCTATGGGCGGCCTCCGTGCGAGCGGTTGCGGTCGCGTCCTTCTGGGCCGGCCGCATCTAATTTGAAGCCATCGACACGAGAAGAAGAAGCTTTGACATAAGTACTAATTTGAATCATAACTGTACACATATACCTAACAACCTGTAACTTCAACTATAAACCCGTCGTTCTGTATTTGTAATTCTTTTAGAATCCTACGGGACAGGCTTAGCCTAGTCTGGGTTTCACTGATTACTAAGTTAATATAAAATAATGTAAGGTAAATAAAACATTTCATTTACATTTCATTTCAAAAACAAACAGTACTTATCCAAGCTATGGATTTACTTAATGATGACAGAACGGTTGATTTCGGTGAAGATTACTGTACCTCTTTGTGTAAGTGTTAGTGAGCTGTCCGCCCGGGTAAGGGAGGGCGGTGCACGCCTCGTTTCGCTCGGGCAGCAGTCCGCACCCGAGGAACCACTGCACCACTTGGAAGTACAGCGAGACGGTCCCAATGCCTTTGTGCTTCTCTTCCATTTCACTGAGAGCTGTGGAATATACCACACACTGATATCATTTAATTTATTTATCGCAAATAAAAGGTACATTACACCTATGCACAAACTGATTACCGGTTTACAGTTTACAGGTTACCTAAACTGAACACAATTACAAAATATAAAATACATATACGATACGCTTAGTATGCCTCTTTTTGAGGCACAGACAGGCAGAGGCGACGTAAAGTGTGGGCGAGGTGGTCCAGATTACAGCATTGGACACAAGAAGCATTGCGCCTCGAAAATTTAGACTTAAAAAAATTTAACAATCTGAATCTACTGAGCCACATCCGAGACAAAACATAGCCACGTCCGAGATATCGTTCCGACATCATTTTGAAATGGCGGATTGATTTTTATTTGTTTGATTTTCTATTTACATGAATTCTCTAAATGACTTTGGCGAAATTATCTCTTGAATAAGAGTAGAAGCCATTCAAATAAAAATAGAATAGAATAAAGATATCGTTAAGTTCTCCAGACGTACTGAACACCGAGAGCGAACGACAGTCGAAAGTAGAGTTAGGATATCTTCGTAAATTCTTAAAATCCTTCTTCTTGCGCCATCAGAGAAACGTGTCCACATCAAATGTAGGTCTAGCCTCGCCTCTGCTGACAGGGGTGGTAAATTCCGCAGTTTTTTCTCGTCGGAGTAGTGATAAAACCTATTGTCAGAGTTCCTTTGAAGTGGCCTAACGACTGATGCCGAATGACAACAACCGGGACCAGCTAAGATGAAAATGTCACTAGCGGTCACCCATTCAGGTACTGGTCTGGCCCAACGTTGCTTAGCTTGTACAATTGTCTTCAATGTGTACTCCCAACTGAAGTACGAGCCCCTGTGTAAATCAGGGGGCGTCCCACTTATTCTATGGGACTGATAATGTGTCATACCGTCTGGCACCACCAGGTTGCAGCACTTGGTGAGCACCGCGTCCAGCAGGCCCGTCAGCTCCGTCAACTGTTGCACGCAGTGGTCCAGGCAACGTACTAGGTTCCTGCGCGGGAGGAAAATCACTACTTTTATCTAAATAGTACGTTTATAATTTTACTTCAATCATTTTATTTTTTAGAACGTCATTATAACGGTTTTGCTCTATTTATGATACTGAATAAGCTATTCGATCTTATCATGTCTACCTTGCCGCGTTGTATTGCCATACGGTACAATATGATCGTCCACATTCATCAATCATAAAGCTATTTCACCACAGATGTGCTATGCTACGTTGCTATCGATGTGTTTGATATCCACCAATCATATTCATTGTTCCACGTAGCAGCCATAACCTGGCGAGGGAACGCCGGTCTAGGTCTATTTACCTGTCCGGTATAGCGGATGACGTGAAGAGTGGTGCTGTGAGCTCTCTAGCGTTCTCTTTCAACTCAATAGCCCGCTGCCAGCACCAATCCACCTGTACGAAAGAGACGGAAATATTTAATTTAAGAATGTTACATCTACTCCAACTATTAATTTTGCCACAAATGAGTTGCCTACTTTTGAAGAAAACTTAAAAGGACGAACCGGAGGTTATAATTGTATATGTCGTAGCCAGATGGGGTTATTCAGCAATTCACGGAGTGTCTAGATGACCCTAAATGTGTTATGTTCCCTACTAAAACGTTTATCCCCCAGATTTTCCTTTTATCCTTCTGTAATATCATATCCACAATAATACTTATATTAATTTACCTACCTACTTATTTTCAACACTAATTTCCACAAAAAAGAATCCCACCCACTAACAATACATTAAATTAGAAATAATCAAATCAAATACACTTTATTGTACATAAAAACACAACAATTACAGAAACAAACAAAATATAATGTACAATTTTGGCGGCCTTATCGCTAAAAGCGATCTCTTCCAGGCAACCAACTATTTAGGGAAATTAAGATTATTAAATAGAGAGAGGTAGAGCTAGAAATGCAAGAAGAATAAAAAGAAAAACAATAAAAAAATTAAATGGTATTTACAAAGAGTAGGACTAATACAGCTACATATAAAAGGATAAATAATAATATTACAGTTTACACTACATACTTACAAATATTAAATGCATACACAACATATTATTATATACCACGTACATATACTACATAATAATATCATAGAATAAATAAATACATTACTTTCGAAATAAGTTATCATGTCAGTGAAACGTATGTTTTTAGAAATATCTTTAAACACAATATGTTCAGTTGTCAATATAACTTACTAGGAACGTGAGCGTGCAGCCGGCACCGCCGTGGCTGCCCGTGGCCCAGTCGTGAGCGCACCGCTTCAGGAACTTGGACAGACGAGCCTCCAGAGCCACCGACAGGAGATAGCGACGCTGCTCCTCCTGACAAACGTACAGCGGCATTAGAACAACTTACTGACAGATTAATGGGAAGTCATAGAACTTCAGTTATTTATTTAAAAACGGAAATTTTTGTTTTATCACATTATTAACATGTTCACAGTCCCCGTACATTTTTTTTAGATTTCCTTGTATTTCAATCTCTATACAAGTCGAAATACATCAAATTTGTTATGGAGAGGTCAGGCTTCGTTGAAGGATGGCAAGGTCAGGTTTTGTTAAAGGGTCGAGAGGCCAGGTTTCGTTGAAGGATCGCAAGGTCAGGTTTCGTTGAAGGATCGCAAGGTCAGGTTTCATTAAAGGATCGGGAGGTCAGGTTTCGTTGAAGAATCGCAAGGTCCGGTCTCGTTAAAGAATCGAGAGGTCAGGGTTTCGTCGAAGCATCGCAAGGTCAGGTTTAGTTAAAGGATCGGGAGGTCAGGTTTCGGTGAAGGATCGGGTTAACTTTCGTTGAAACTACGACTTTTTTCTCCTCAGCGATGGCACTTTTCCCCAGTAAAAATTATGTCCAGTCCAGCACATCAGGTGTAAACAAGTACACTCTATGCGAACGTAATATGGTCCAGAGTGGAATGGTCTACCTGATTAGCACTCCTAGGCGAGTCCGTGTACAGCGGCGTGAGTCCGGTCGCGACGCACGCGTTGTACAGCCGCGTCGGGTTGAGCAGCGCCGTCGGGCCGATCTCGTCCATAGAGTTTATGATCTGCCGCTGGATGCCGATGGTGCTCAAAACGCATGCTTCAGAGGTGTTCAAGCAGATGCAATCTGTTGAAAGAAAGTGGAGGGGTAATTAAGCGTTTTATTGGTTATTGCGCTGCTGGTGCCGGGGGTCGGGGAGCTGTGTCTCTCGTGGAGCTGAAGCCTCTCTGTGGAAGGACGCCGCGCGCGTCCTCTGGTGTGGGTTGGTGACTCCTTGTACTCCTTGTCCTTGTTGCGAAATGATGTGTTTTATTGGACTTGCATTGAAAAGTGTTAAAAGTGTTTCTTAGGACTGAAAACAATAAAACGAGAACAAAAACAAAAGTTTTTGTTCTGTTGCAAGTCCAATAATCATCATCATTTCGCACTTTGTTTATACAGTAAATATAACCATCCAATATCAATTGCTCCTTTCCGTTTCGAGATAACACAATTTCGCACGAAGACATGATTTTAAAGCATAACGCAATTAAAACACATATGAGCAATGTACTACTCTGCCTCCGATATAAAATGAAACAATGACTAATGTGACAATAACATTATAAAAGTACCCTCATTTATGGGATGCCGAGTAATATGAAGTAAGTTTGTCCTCACAGAGGGCGCCTCTGAGCAATACAACAACGGGTCCGTGTTTACATAATTTGAAATATGAAAGTGAAATTACAAAAATACTAAATAAATTAATTGGGTACTTAATTATGTAAATTTTATTACCTATACAATTCAGAGGATTATTATTCCAGTAGAATGTTCTGTTACAAGAATCTGTCGAAGTAGAGGTCATTCGAAGGTGTGTGTTGTCTAAGTATTGTCTGTCGAACAATCGACTGTCGAAGTAGTGGTCATTCGAAGGTGTGTGTCGTCGAAGTATTGTCTGTCGAAGCAATGACTTGTCGATCTATGTGTTTTCGGAGTTCGGAACGTGTCGAAATAATGTACTGTCGAAATTCAGTCCGCAAGTCACTCCTACATACACGCTGTTTTTTTTGTAGTTGTTAGTACTCACTGTAGTGCAGTGAGTTTGGGTAGAAGTGTTCCTCGAGGCGCGTGGCCGCGCGCGCCGAGTACACGCACACCGAGGCGGGCGCCAGGCGCACGTCCAGGGTCGCGCACGCGCCGCGCGACACCTCAGTGCAGCACGTCGCGCTCATGAACGCGTTGCTTTGCAACTGGTAGGTTGCTGCAAAACAATTGTTGGGATATGTGAGTGATATTCACAAAAGCACATAGTATGCTTGTTTGCGTTCAACAAAATACCACATATTTATAATTAAACAATCAGAATATTATATATATATAAAAAAAAAAACACGACTGCTTAAAATTATCTTTTTTATTTTTATTTTTTAATCGAAAAGTCGTAGAACAAAAGTTGTTCAGTTACCGATACTGAACCCCGTCCCTTCGGCTTCATATACCCTTTACGTTACACCCTGTAGATGAAGGATTTTTGTTTGTATAATCTTACCTGGCATCTGATCCTTGTACCACTGGTCGAGATCAAACAGCAGTAAGCCATGCTGAGCTGATGTACTGACGTTGTCGCCCCAGCACTCCCAGACTAGCTGACAGATGTTCAACATGCCTAAAACAAGCGTTTTATTAAGTTTTAGTCACGGACTCGACATTTTGTGATATTAAAGTAACTGGAAATATGACTGAGTTTTTAGAATACTTCAACATGATAGGATATGGTGAATATACGCGAAAATTTTCTGATTAATTTAACGCGACTTAAACACAAAACAACCACTGTATTTGTATACAGGGTGTAACGTAAATGGTATATGAAGCCGAAGGGAGGGTGTTCAGTATCGGCAACGTAAAAGTATCGGTACGACTTTCCGATTTTCTCGAATTTATTTTTTGACTTTTCATACAATACGCACCGGTCAGCTGATCGATTTGTATGAGACCTTAATTTATTTTTATTTTTTAATCGAAAAGTCGTAGAACAAAAGTTGTTCAGTTACCGTTACTGAACACCCTCCCTTCGGCTTCATATACCCTTTACGTTACACCTGTATAATAAAAATATCTTAGTAAAACCTCGTGAAGAAACCTACATGCCATAGAAAAAAATCAAATCCAAAGTAACTCACTGTCTTCTCCCTCTCCTCCTAGTCCCGAGTTAACGGAGTAAGTGTGACAGGAGATACATCTGCCGCCGACGAGTTGGGCGTTCTCTTCGGTCGTACTCAGTTCTACTTGGAACCTTACTGTTGCTGTTAGGAACTCCTGAAAATATTATTATTATTAATAAAATATTATTATTATTAATAAAATATTATTAATAATATCATTATTACTTACATAGATTATGGAGAAAAGTAATGGGCGTACGTACAGCTAACAGCAGATCAAGTGACAACATCAAGAGACACTTTGGACCGTTCTTATTATCTGCGTCATACGAGTTGAATTCGTACTGCAAGTGATCTGCTGTTGTCCGTACGTTATCCCTTTGACCTAGAATCATGAAAGTCAAGAAACTAGGTCTTACAGCACAAGTAAGGAAAAAATCCTAAAACTGTAAATTTGGGGTTCCATAACGAATATTTTTTTTTTGTAATTACAAACTTATATTTGCAGTTGACGCCCGGTATTTCGATATATTTATCTTTTCGTACGGAACCCTCGGTGCGCGAGTCCGACAGCCGACTCACCCTTGGCCGTTTTTTTAATACCCAATAACACTCCCGTAATCAAGACGAATCTAACGATACCTCATACACCAAAATCCATCAATCCGTTTAGGCTACAGGAAGGCAGGAAGGAATGAACATACATACACCCGAAAAACATTACCCTCCTTATGGGGCAGTCGGGTAAAAATGCAGCGGAATTATGAATTCAAAAACCTAGTATCTCACTTGATATAGACATTTTGTACTGGACAGCATTCTCTTGCCCTGATACGTGAGTGAGTACATCACAGCCAGAGGGAACTCCTCCTCGTCAAACCGGTCCATGACAGAGAATACCACCCAGAGGTAACAGAACGCTCGGGGATCGTCACACGGCTCCTGTAACAAGATAAGTTTATTTATTTATCTAGGCTTTTACACATTTAAGGCGTCTCGTCCTGTGTTCCGAGGCGCCTTAAGCGGAGGTATAGGGGTAGACCCCCGAGAAGGGCCCACGAGGGCGGCCGCGGACGAGGTTGTGGTATTTGGCGCTGCGTTCCCACAAACTCGTTCCAAACGCGATGCGTTGAACACCTTGGGGTTTCAGTGGGTATAGGACCGTATTATGGCGGGAGTCCTACATACTCACCGCGCGCCCCTCCTCATTGGCGCGGAGAGATGCGAAAAGCATTTTCCCAAGTAAACAAACAAAAAAAGGCTTTTACACATTGTGTACAAAAGGCGAGCTTAATGCCTGACTTTTCTTATACAAAAGTAAAAAAATGGGTCAACTAGCCTATTCCCTAGAGGCTCGTAGACCAGTTGCGAGTATACGTTGAAAGCGATCGTTAAAGTTAAGCAACGTTGGGCGAGGTTAGGACCTGGATGGGTGACCGCTAGTGACACTTTCATCTGTACCCCACCATACCTCGGAAAGCACGTTAAGCAGTTGGTCCTGGTTGTCTATACATTCTATTTTTATTTGAATGGCTTCTACTCTTATTCAAGAGATAACTTCGCCAATGTCAAGTTATTAAGAGTATTCATGTAAATAGAAATTAAACGAATAAAAAATCAATCCGCCATTCCTAAATGATGGCGTAATTAGTTCCCCGGTTGTTGTCGCTCGGCAGCAGTCGTTAGGCCACGTCAAAGGCCTACGGGCGGCTTAACTTTGACAAATAGGTTTGGTCACTAAACCACACGAGAAAAGAAAAGATAAATAGAATTCCCTTCCCGCTGCTTTTTAAATATGTTTCAGCCTTAAGTCTAGTGACTCTTTCACAATTCCTACCTGAAATCCAAAATGAGTCACCGGCAAGCATTCGACATTGATTTGAGACGTGAACTCCAAATCCATATTCATGAGATTCCAAATCTGAAACGCTCCGAAATTGTATCCAACCGCTAAACTGCCTAACTGAGGAATGTATTGCAACACCGTCACTCGAACATGATCCCTCTTTGCTTTCATGCGTACTGTGCCATCAGGGTTACGGAAGATGTACTGGGTATCAGCCAAAGAGTTTTCATTGAGTAACACTGCTATATGGTCTTCGTTCTCTATGGCTAGGTCTCTTTGCTCTTCTATTTGTGGTACGGCGTTTAGAGGTAGGAATGTTATGTTGGCAGCATTTTCTTCATTTCGGATCATGTGTTCATAGCCTTGTGATATGTCTTTTAGTGCTGTAACAACAATATTTGAGTATAGATAGATAATTTATTCAATTTCATCTTTGTCATAACTTATATTAATGGACATTGCCACATTTCAATGGAGCTTTGCCCCACCTTCAAAACTACGTGACCATTGAAGCTGTAGATAGGTATGATAGGTCATTTTGTTGGGGACTTATTAGGTTTCATATTGCATAATTTGCCGTTGAACTGTTGCACGCCCCCTACCCAAAGCGCTACCATAATGGAGCTGGATGAATGAGCCACCCAATTTAAGAGGATGGCAGTCTCAATGGAGGCTGTGAATCGAAAGCCAAACTTCGCTCACCGCATTCGCTTATGGTCCGAAGACTGATCGCGGATAAAACCCAAAGAAAAAAAAAAAAAAGAAAAAATATTGCATAATAAAGAGTAGTAGAAAATGACGAAGCGGGGAGCAGGGGTGCCATATTAAATCCATGTCGATATCTCTAGTTTACGCGTGTCGCGAAGCAATTTTGCGCTCATGTGCGGGCAGACACGGGCGCCCTCCTGTTACAGGTCTATGGGGTACGTGGTCTGTGATTGTAATGCTGTGAAGTGTAATTTGAAATAAATAAATTAGTTACCAACCTTGTATTAGACTAGCCCTATTGAGATCAAATACAAATATCTCCCCACTCTTCGTTCCAGCCATGATGACCCCATCAAAACATGTGAACGGTCCATCTGGTATTCCATCGCAAACGGCCAGCTCTGTTACCACTATCTCCGTTTGTATACAACGGAGAATCTGCGAGCCATTGATGTGGAAAACACAGATCATGCCAGCAATATCCTCGCATTCTAGACTGATGATCAGTTGCTGGGAGTAATCAGTTAATGGTGAAGGGAGTTCCACAACGCTTGTTACTGTTGTACGGAAATTGCTGAAAGGAAGGAGAAGATTTATAGTTAACCAACATATGTACTTCATTCCCTGATTTAATGTGCCATGTTAACATGTAATGTGGGATAAAAGAAAGTAAAAAACACCCTTTAGCTATTAGTTTTGCCTAGAGGCTTTAGTCCCACACACAGAAGTCCCACACACACGAAGAAGATAGCCTCATATGGACTTGTCAAAGCAAGTAAGGCATAGTCACCAAATGAAAAGCCTCAAAACCAACATCCTAGACAAAAAGTAAGGAAAATTTATATAGCCATGTCAAGTTTAATTTTAGAAAAGTGTGGGATGAATGTATGTCATAAATTTTATATAGATTGACTATCGGATAGTTATAAAAATGTAATAAGAAATTACCTCAACGCTACACCGAATGTTCGTGCGGCTACCTTTAGCCCAGTTCTAAGGTCAACCACACAGAACTTGGGCCCCAGAGCCAACCAACCATGCTTTGTGTCGCTTAGAATGCCACCGAGAGGACTTTTATCTGAAAACATACATTTTTTATTAACTTTATGAAGCTTTAGGGTTCATAAACATATTAGGAGTTAGGAAGACATAATCATAATAGGAAACAGACAATGATATCTCATGGCAAGTAGTCACATTTACTTCAAAGAAGTTGTAGGTGCTGTTGCCATCTTCAAAGCTAAATGTAATGTCTTGAGTGTCCGTTATTACAAAAGGTCATTCTTTGACATCAAACCAGAACACAGAAAGGTTATTTTGTGAAAGAAACAGGAATGAGCACGACCAAAACAGATATCGGGTCAGTGTCAAAGAAGCACAAGTCAAGGAGTCCTGTTGCCTTTTGCCCATGCCCAGGTTGTCTTCTAACTGTAACAAAAAATAAAATACCCTATCTGAGTCAGTTCCACATTGAATAGATTTCTGGAAGGCCTCAATGATTGGTCAATCTGGTATTATCTGCTAAAGTCTGTTACCTCAATCGGCCTCTGCACTGTCCTACATGCATACCACCTATAATAATATTATTACCGCAAGATAACCTATTTTTAAAAATGTCATCATAAAACAAACAAACCTGGAAAATCTTCGGACGGCTGCAAATAACTGAAGACTGCTGGCGACAGGTTGGTAGTTTTAACAATAGAAAATACACTGTCTTGTAACTTTTGCATTTTTATCACAATATTTTGCCCGGTAACCGAAAAAACTACCGTTCAATTAAGGTTAGAATATAGCTAAATGACATGTCGCTATAATGAAAAGCCCGAAACTATAAAATCTTAAAGTTATAACTGAAGTGGAAGATGATATTTGATTTCATCACTTGAAATGTTAAATTGATTTCATTTCCATATTTACTTTCAAATTATTACTGCGCGCGGTAGTCTCGGTACGGTAATCGGTAATTCAACAAATTTTTTGACAAGCAAAGCAAGCAAGGCCAGTCAGTGTTGCCACATATACATATGGAATTCAGTAAAAATAGTAAAATGCACTCGTCATTTATACTATAAATTAACTGTTGCATTTTTTAAATTCTGGCATACCGCACGCGGGCCTAAACCATAATTGCTCTATAAAATAGGATGTTTAGTGCGTCTGCACTACATCCCAGATGATTGTGGATTTCAATCCCATTCCAATCCGATAGATATAACGGGAAATCGTCAATTTGACAACACTGAAACCAGAGAGAAGAGAGACAATCTACGGCTGCGGGGCGGGGCGGGGCGGCGGCGATTTTCAGTGTGTAGTGTTGGGCAGGCCCAATAAAATAACGTGTTATAACGAGCGATAGAAATGGTATAAACGGTTATATAAAAAAATTATTATTATATGAAGTCGTCGCCTAATGCCTTTGAGCTTGCATTGCTTTCCTTGTTGGAGAACGACAAGAGGAATATTAAAATAAAGAACACTTTACGAGTAGTTATTATTTTATTTAGAAACTTATAAAAATATACAGATAAGAAATATCTGTGTACTTATGTAAGTATAATAATATAAATATATGTACTAATGAAAATGTCTTTATTCTATTTGTATTTTGTTCATATAGCTACTTACATATTTACGTAGTGCATTAAACTGATTATATAAAAGGTACTTAATTAAAGAAAGAAGGATATAACTTAGGTATTAAAATCAAGACATAAACACTATTATAGTACATACCTACTTCGTAATATCATACATTGCATGGTACAACTATACGAGTAGGTACAATTAGACATTTCACAGCCAGTAAAGATAATGAGTAATAAGATTAAATAAATAATCCAAAACTATAAGAAAAGTACCACGCTTATAATACTATAACAATTTCATGTTTCCGACATACCTAAATGTCGGATAAATAAAATGAGATAATAATAATGTAATAAGTAAATAATAGTCTTATTTTGATATATCCTACCTACCTACCTAGCTAATAATTGAATTCTACTTCCTTACATTTCTTTCAAGTTGCAGGATTATTCACTGGCATTTGAGAAATACTGCTTATTTGTTACGTTTTACAGGTGTAACAGATACATCTACAACATTACTATTCATTTCATTTGCATGTGGGCTAATTTTAATTTGACCTTGAACTATGTTCATCATAGACGTATAAGGACTTTCGGACACTTGGTTACTTAGTGGATATTTTTCCACTACATTATTAGCATCATTTCGTACATTAACTAAGTCATAGGCTGAAGATTTCATTGACACGTAGGAGTGAGATGTAGGATGTTGTTGAAGATATCCTCCAGGGCTAAATCCATTTTGTGTAATAACTGGATTATTAGGTCTATAATTAGTATTAAAGTGGTCCTTTTGCGGTGTTGTATCATTTATAACGGAAGGGATTTCGAGTGAACCGTTTCGATTGACTCGAAGACTGTTAGACCTAGAGGAATGGGCTAATGAATGTAGTGTAGACGAGCTGTCTGTTAAACTCTCTAATCCTTTTGAAAATACTTCTTCAGTTCTCTGTATTCTCTGAGCATGAATGGACATCGGAGATTTATCTTGACGTACTGACGGCGTGTTCGCATTCAATGATCTGCTGGGAGAGTTTTTAGACGTTGTTTCTATGGACGAGACTGGTTGCTTTTCAGTTCTATATGATGTAGTTCTGGTGGTTGTGTCAACCCTCGCATCCATGGACCCATATGCACTATCTTTGGTTGAAGCATTTGATGATCCTTCTTCTTTAATTCCATATCTTCTGACAACATTAGCTGGAGCTACGGGTTCTATATTTTGGACATCATAAGAGAGGGGATTATTTTCAGTTGGTGTTTTTTTTTGCCCTTCGATAATCTCGCCGGTTCTAGGATTGATATGTTTCTCTGTATCGTATCGCAGGGTTGGACGGGAGTGACTTTCATCGATAGGATGTGGCCGTGATCTGTCTTCTAATTCAACGTCGCTGTCATCAAAAGCGCTGGGCTCGTATGCACTTTCCTCCTGAAACAATTTATATTTACTTTGAGTTATATGCCTACCTATTGCATTATTGTGTCGGAATTAAAGAACGAATCCAAACTGGGTACAATACTGGATAAAATACAAAATGGGTACAATTATATGGAGCATTGTATAATTTTGTGTGCTTAGTAGCATTAACAAGTAAAATATTGTAAATATGGACAAAGTCGTGGTAAGAAAGGAATTTCTTTATTTCAGAAGATACAAGCTGAAGTTAGTAATTTGCTTAAATAATATTATACCTCTTCATCAGCCTCTTCAATGACGCTATTTTGTATCCACTCGCGAATTCTCTGTTTCTTTGCTTGGCGATCGACTGTAGTTTCAATACCATTGTCTCTAAAATGCTTCAATAAAATGTTCTTCTCATTGGGATCACTATGAAAACTGTACATCGACGGACAAAGCTCATCTATATCACCACCCGCTGCAATAATGATAACAATAGTATTTATAAATTAATTTTTATATAATATTCACATTATAAATTGTTATAAGTAATCGTAATACCACATTGATTTAAAATTAGAAGAATTTCGCTCACCGACTCTATCAGTATAGCCTTTAGCCATCCATCGATCGTCTAAATAGCGAGACAGTTCTACAAAATTTGTTGCTCTTCTATCTTCTCTTGGCTCAATAAATTTTTTAAACATTTTTTGAGCTCGCGAAGATACCATTTTCCATAGTTTTGGTTGCTTCTTCAGAGGGTTTGCGCTGTTATACCAGTTATAATAACTGAAAAAGAAATGAAATAATATTAAAATATTTGTACTCTGTTCAGTTTCATATAACATATTACTATTGCATGGAAAGAGAAAATAACTTTACCTGGTATATCTTGGATCGTCAAAAGCTGCTTTCTGCCAAGGCAAACACCCAGTCAGGCAAATGAAAATAACTATGCCAAATTGCCAAATATCGTGTGTGATTAGTGCTCTGAAATTAATCAAAGCAGATTGACTCAAACATAGTTTTCTTTCTTTAGAAGGTTCACATATTTTCTCAACATAACAATACAAACTAATTACAATATGTAAATATTTGATATTTTAATGGCATAATATTTGATATACATACCTACTTAAAACATATGGAAACACAATACTTACTTGTAGCTACAATCCACAGTTAATTTTAATACTTCAGGCGGTGAATAAGGCAGCCATTCATTTCTTCTCAGTACAACAGATTGAGATTTTCTCGTTTCTCCGAAATCGCAGAGCTTTATTCTCGAAAAGTCCGATTTGAATATAAGAATATTATCTAATTTCACATCTCGATGGACTAGATCCCGTTGATGCAGATGTTCTAAAGCCGCAGACAATTGTTTTGCTACTCGTTTAGTGTGAATTTCACCAATACCAGTATCAAACATATTTGACGTTAAATCACCTAGAACAAGAAAGTTTGGTTGATGTAACCTGTTGGTTACGTGAAAATATTCACAATATATTCTTATAATACATAATATGTATATGTATAACAAGAATATATAACCTAAAACAATCCATGCTGTTACAATAAGCAATACGTTTTACTTTATATTGTTTGGACAGGTTCTTTAAACCAGTAGGTACTAAAAGTTTATTATAAAACACTAATAAACATTCGGCTACTAATATAAACACAATTTTCATAATGAGTCGTTTGCATCTACCTATCTAACAAAAATGTAGATTTTACATTCAGGTTTACAAAAATTGGCTGGAATCCAATGCAAAGCATGCAATAACCAATTTGATTCAAGTTTAGATTAGTGTTACAAAGGATAATAGTTTTTTCAGAAAGGAGCGATAAGATCAAAGTCAGTGTTTATACAAAATCAATGATTTTTACACTCACCTAAAGGGGCGTATTCTTGGCAAAATACATAAAACCCAGCTGTCTCAAAGGCTACATCAAAAGTGGTGACGATGTTTTTATGTGCACTAAGATGCAAGCTATAGTGGAATTCTCTATAGAAATCTCTAATGGAAACATATGGCTTTGGTAGTGCCTTGAGAACAATTTCTGTATCTGATGCTCTGTGTTCCACGAGAAGAATTTTTCCAAACCATCCTTCTCCTACTATCTGTAGAATGTCAAACTCTTCTACCAAACTCACCTAAAACAAAAATGTTATATATAAAATTACACTTTAAAAATATACTTTGAATGTTAGAAGTAATGCTTAAAGTTTAACTCACTTTTTCTAGTTCAAATTCCCTTATTTTATGAATTGAGCCGGTTAAGGCTCTCCTTGTCCCATTATTCATATTTGATTACGTGTATGATGCTTTTATATTTGAATAACTGTAAAAATAAAACAAACAGTTAACATGACCTATACATACATCTCTAGAGTTCGGCTATCACTAGCGTTTCGATATAGAGTCCAAAGGGAAAGCGTCCTCATTTCTTAAGAAATCGGTGAGTGAATGATCTTGGATAACTGCCAGCGCTTGATGTCTACTCCAGATCCAGACGGCTGTCTCTCCGACGTCATTGGTTGACGTCACTTTTATCGTCTCACCTTTACATTCATACCATCATAATTTATTATTATGAGATATGTATATTGAAAATTGGACCTGTATGACCTTTAGTATATTTTAAATTCGTGTATGTATGTTCGACTAACTGACTAGCAAAATATTACAAACGGAGGTATGAGAAGTTAACATACTTAGTCAATACCTAATTGTGCATAGATGTTAGGAAGGGGCAGGGGCACTTTGGCGATACCTAAGCACCTATTGGTTGTATTTGTCTGAAAGGACAGTATGCATAAAATCTTACCGATATACAGTTTCAGTTCTGTTAAAATGTTTGCACCTGTAACATACTTACGACGACAGAGGAAGCAGGTCAAGGCTTTTCTTTTAAGAATCTATTTAGAATATAGGTTACAGTTACAGCATAATTATTGTTAACTAAAATAGAAAGATGTCCATTATATATATTTACTCATTATATTCCGTGGAAGACTGTGGTACTTTAGCTTATCTAAGGTCTAAATACAACATGCAATCAAAATTTTCGTAGGTAGGTACGAGTTCAATCTTTAGTTAGCATTAATCAATCCTAAAAATATCTAGCAGCTATATATTAATTCATTACTTCTTTCATGCCTCTTAAATTTGATTTGTCTAGTACTTACTTAATTTTATTTAAGTATATTTTGTTTTTACTATAAATTGTACCCAATAAAGTTATACCTGTTCAAGTTTTAAATAACTTTTTAAGGGAGATTTTAGACCATATTACAAAACTGATAGAATATTTTCAATTTCATTGTTTTTCTCCAATTCAATAAAATATAGGTAAGTACAATGATCTCTCTAAATGTATCTAATGTTACTATATTCACCTGCATAATACATATATCGAAAAAATAATATGGCTAATATTCTTTATTCTGAATATAGTATTATGCAGGTGAATATTGCAGGTTTTATTAATATTTTTCACCAAGCAAGTTCAAAATGTAAATGCATTATACCGTTTATCGTGTAAATTTGTCAAAGTCAAATTTCTTTATTGCAAGTAAGCACGTTGTGTACATTTTTGCACGTCAACATATTTTTGAATTTACATTTACACCACTTTGCAAGGAAAAGGTGCCAACGCTGAGGAGAAAAAGTAGAGAGTTTGTAGAGGTAAAAGCAGATACAAATAAATTATGTTCTATAATTTTAAACTATTTCCTCTACGACTATTTCACTGTATGTAGGTAAGTACTTCTTTTAACCAAACTGCTCTGTCTTTTCTTCCATAAATTTGCAACTTGTGATTTCGTCAATACAGGTAGGTATTAGTCAAGTATGGGTACTCTGTTAGCAGACTAAACTCGTTTCTTGAAAACCACTGTTATGCAATCACTCTATTAAGTCTTCTATATTAAAATGGAATTTACCAGACATAAAAGGGCAGACGCCCTTCCATATGTAAAGTTCACAATCCACTTGGACTTGTTCCAATCACTTTGTCACCTCAAATTCACATTAGAAACAATAATAACTCAATCATAGTGTAAAATCACGATATTATTCCACTGTAGTATGATAGTATCAAATAATCCAGGGAAATAATGATACTCTTCGTAATGGAAGGTATATTTGTAGACTAGGGCGGAACGGGTTGGGCGGCCGGCGCTAGTGTCTGAACTGGCGTCGCGTACGCAGCAATGCCCGGGAGGCTATTTTCGTGCCACTGCACATACAAAATTCAGTTTCTAACAAAAATGTTACGATCAACGACCCGATCAAACTTACTTATTGTAACTGGGGATCACAAAACACTATGTTAGTCGCCTAAAAGATTTTGGAAACCAACGATTTAAGTCTGTGAAGGAAACAGTGAGTAATTCTGCAACAGCTTACTTCCCGCATGCCGAAATACAAGGTATCTTTTCTTTTTCTTCTGACTTATCCTGCCATCCTCTGCTATGGAATGAGTTCCAAACAATGCGCGCCATGCTTGCAATTGTTTACTATAACTTTCAGCTCCTCCTAGGCAGAATGTGGCTAGGAGTTTGTTTGGTTATAACTTGAACACTGTATAAATGATTATACATTTTTTTTAAATTATTCAACATGGTATTATTCAAGCATGTGATGTTTCTTTCATTAATTTCTATATTATATTAATTGCCTTAGTATAAAGCTACGGGGTATCATGAAACTTGTGACTTATGAAACATTTGTGGTAATTACTAACTACTTCCTCACTATTAAATTTGAGCATGAATGGATTTGATTCAATTTCGGGAATATACTTGCTAATTATGTCTTCGTAAGTTCTATACAATAATAATTAGTATAGGTTATAATAATAGTTCGCGTAAATGCCTAGGAGTTCGCACCCAACAAAATCGGCGTCTAACGCGACATTAAGAGCATTTCATAAAATGGGAGTTCATACTGTTCATCAGCCTATGCTTTAACGTAATTATTAATTTTTCAAATTGATTTCTAATTAGGTACTATCAGCGTAGAGCAGAACAATAGTAACTTACATCATTTGTCTATTTTATTCTTGGATTCAGTTCAGCAAGTTCCTAGACCTTTTGCTGGATAGATGCCAGAAGGATTACGTCCGATTATTAAGCTGCTAACTCATACTCTAATTATAAAATCAATTGCGCTGTTTGTTTATGATTGATAGAAATTCGATAAAGCATAATTGTGTAGGTAATTAAATAATTACCCACATGCGTGTAGTACTAAATATTTAAAAGTATGAGTATGCACTTGTAATTACAAGTAAGTCTTACAAGTTAAATAAATACTTTATGCTGTACTTATTTAAACTTTATATAAAGTGTGCCATAATCATAATATGATATCTATATTATAGAACTCACCCTATTTTATATTACCTACCTACTTATATATTTTGTATTATAACATTAGGACAAAAATATAGTACTCCATAATATATATAATGATACTTTTATATTAATTAGATAAAACGGGAATTACCGTGTTAAACATTTATTATTGATGTCTCGATATTTCTAATTCCGTTTTATCTATGTATACAAACCGTGTAAGTTTAAAGACTAAAAAGTGATAATGATACTTTTTATATTATTACTTATTATAATATTTTGTGACCAAAATCAAAATACATGAGAATAAATTACAACCAACACAATAACGGTTTATGTCATTTTGTTATCAACAGTTATGTTCTTGGAATCACTAGTAATGTAAAGAAATCCAATGTCATTTTAGGCTATTCCAAAACTTTTGTCTCTTTTCCACTTATACGCAAATTGTCGCTTAGAACTGAAATAAAACTATTGGCATAGACTATAGAGTATAGACTTGCTTGTTTTGTTTGTTTGTGAAATTGTGACAGTGACAGCGAGATTTTCGTAGTATTTTTGATTGATTTATTTTTAATTTATTTTGATTTATTAAATCTGTCCCATGCATAGAAAGTGCAAATGTAGAACTTAAATTTAAAATTTTACCTACGCATTACTGGTTGTTGGTAAGTAAAATACAATTTATTAAGTTTGAGGTTATGTTTTGTTTGTTTATCTTCTATTCACTATTCTTTCCAATTTCTGAGTTGGTGCAGGCTGTATGTAACACATAAGTCATAACCAATTCTTCATATTTCTACCTAGACTGCCATTGGGTAAGGCAAAATTTTTCTTTTTATAAACAAAACATTACACTTTCAATGTACAATACACTGCTGTCTGGCCACTTTACAGTTCAATTTTGTCTGGCTTTAAGTTTTTTATCTATAGTCTTTTATATGTTTACAAAGTCTCTGATATTACATAAACTGGTTGTCTCCTGTATGAAACACATTTTGGAATATTACCAAGTGAAACTAGATTTGTCCACTTGTAGAATGATATGAACAACAAGTATGTAACTCTTACCTGTTTTCCCTGCTTGTTTATAGGCTAATAAATTACACTATTTAACTTTTTTAAACTGATCAAATAGATTAATTTATCATTATATCTGAAATGCAATAGGAGTTAACTACTATCCAATACCTTTTAAATGATAGCAAATTCTCAATTATCACTGTTGTCATGACTTCAATCAATATTTCTCTGGTAATATTGATTTTACCATTGAATTGAAAGTGATGAGCTTGAAGAAGCAAAACAAGTGTAACACTTTGGACTTTGTATTGTATCATGTAGGCAGTTCCTCTGCTGTGCAGTGAATACTGAACAGTTTGCTTGTATGATCCAACTCTGCATAGCTTATCGGTAATAAATTACCTGAATAGTCGTTTGTATGTAGGATTACAGTTACTACCCCTGCATTGCTGTTGCTCAGCAGTGGGACAGTAAAGGCTAACCAAAACGAATGAGCCCAAACATGTATTTCTGCACTATAACCCCCCCTCATAGTAAAAATTTGGCCTCCCTATTTATACATCGAAGCGCTTAGGCCACCACCAAGCGGGCCCAGTCCAGATTGGTGGATTACATAGTATGGTTTAGATTTTTCTTCATACACATGCAGGTTTGTTTACATTACGATGTTCTCCTTCACCTTTTTAAGAGCATTCGGTAAGCATAGGACTGTACGTACGTGCGTAAGTTTTTCCTTCGAAAATAAAAGAGAAAATTCATTCTGTAGGTATTTCTTTAATGGACACAAAATAAATACACTTTACGTTTGGTCTCTGAAACTCGACATTAGCCTGTTGCTAGTTTATATGCGTATTTCTCAGAAATGCTCTATTAGCACCAGTAGTTGCGTTACAGTGCAACCAATTTGCTATAGCACTAAAAACTAAACTTAAACGGCTATAAAACTGATCCCATCTCTGGGTGCGTTTATCGCCCAGTTTAGAGCGATGTTTAGGTGGGGCGTAAAACCAGGTAAAACGTTGAGCTCTCCCATAGCGTTCGATTTTATAGGTCCTAGCTAGACCATACGGAGACTATGCTTGTTATGTAACTCAGGCCAATATTTAGGCCGCATTCATTGCGTTTTGAGTAAGAACTGAGTTTGGTTTCGGTCATACAACTGTCAGATTTCATAAAATTTTGAGCCGTAGGTAAGTCAGTTCATGCTAAGCAGCGCGATCTAGTGTGAGTTCGCTTTTACAACTTAAGGCGCTATATGGTTGTCAAAAGCAAGAGTGAGACACAAGATGCCCTGCAGCGGCGGAGTGAAGAGCACGGCGCAGTGCCTCGATATTCGTATTTTTATGAATTTTGGATGAATTTTGGCAGGGAAATAAAAATACGCTAACAAAAATCAGATTTTTTTAAAACAAGCTCTCGTATTTATAGTACCCTACATTTTGATATATATTTTGTACGAATAACTATTTCGATTTAGATATAATTTTCATTTTAACAGACATGGAAGGGGTATTTTAGCGATTTTTTTTCTATCGAGCGAAGTTTGTCCAATCGTGTATCGGTATTCATCAGTCTCTAAATAGACACCCCAAGATAGCTATATATTATTGCTATATAATACGCGCATACGAAGCCTTAAAGCTTGTAGCACACGGGATCCACCCGGCACCGCCCCTGCCTCGCCCCGTGCTGTCAAACAGTAGTAAAAATAATGCGAGGCAATGCGTTACGGAGGCGATTAGTGTGATACAGGAATACTGAACGACTCGAGTTGAGGTGGCGCTTATCCCGTTCCAGGCGTTACAGTGTGCGACAACGCTTACTGTTTAAATCTGTATGACACATAAATTTATTTTTATTTTTTATACGAAGTGTCGTGAACAAGAGAAAGTTGTTCAGTTATTCTCTCAAGTTTACTACCTATAAGGTAATATCGCATTTGACCCTTTTTCTAAACATCGACGTACGAATGTCATCGGTCTACCTCTGCCGACTCTTTTATTCAAAGAATCAAATGAATATAATTAACATGTAGGCTTGATAAGTGCCTCTCATTACACATTAATGTTTATGGATTAGTGAAATAATACGCGTCAGTAATAGCCGGTTCACACTTCAATCGTATGCCCTGATCATTTGCATTGCTAAGTGTCTTTATAGTCTCGTTTGATGATTGCAGTGGACAGTTAGCACAAACATGTAGTCTAAGAATCGACAATATAGTAATTTGATATACAGAGCAAAGATACTTATATGACCACTACCAAAGAACAAGTAGTGTCGCGTATTATAACGTATACAGTGTTATACAGAAAATAGATTCTGTAACCAGTAGGCAGGTAGTTAGGTACGTTATAATACGCGACACTAAGAAATAGATAACCACTGATGGTACGGACAACAGCAGATCAATGTTAACACTTGCAGTACGCATTCAACTCTTATGACGCAGATAATAAGAACGGTCCAAAGTGTTTCACTTGATCTGCTGTTAGCTGTACTAATTGGTCTTACAATGGTAAGTTTTCTTTTCGAAATGTTCGAAATATCCCCAAGAACAAGTCCATAAGAAGGAACAAGCCTTGATCTTGGTGTCTTTATACAATGCGAATAATTGGGTCGTGAACGAAGGGCCCTAATGCTTCACGAACTCACTGTTTGACATTAAAAGGTTCCAATTAAGGCGCCCACTAGATGTACCCGTGCCCTTGAGTTTGATCCTTGCTCTAATGTTCTAGGAATAATTTGATTATCAATATTGTGCCTGGTTATGGCCAGAAATAGAAGACAATGGAAGGATTGCTAGAGGGCCTACGTCCAACAGTGGACGGATACAGGCTGAGTGCACAGAGTCGAGATTAGTAGAGGCTTTTCTCTGTCTATTGTAAAAAAAAATCATAATATTCTAGAGACGTTGATTTTACATTTATTCGGTTATCTAATTTTAGAAACAGTACCTATCTTATGCTATACCTTCTCACATGTAAGCTACAATAGACTGAGACCCAACCTCTGATTTGTGCCTTCAAAAAAGTCCAGATGAATAAGTTGATGAGACAACTTGTACACCGCCATCTTACATTTCTTGCTGAAACCTTTACTACCAATTATTTATCATTGGTTGTAAAGGTTTAATGGTGACACTTCACTTGCCTATTCGTATTTGCGTATTTGTCATAATTGCCATGTGTGGTTGGTATGCTTGACAAAATATTCGTCTTATTTGTATGTAAGTACGTCAAGTATTTGACAAATACGACAAACATCCAATAGCGAATACGAATGGCCAAGTAAAATGCCACCATAACTGATAATAATGCGCACGAAAGATTTGTAATTATGTGTCTACCAGACAGCGAAATTGAAAGATCTTTTTGGAAATTATTAATTATCTTATCTTTCTTTCTTAAGAAGCTCGCTGCTAATAGAGGGAATGGCCCTCAGATCTTATCCCTGATCTGAGGAATGGCCAATAAGATATTTTTTTCGTTATTGAGAGATAAATTGGCGTCGGAGACGAGAATCCACTGTGGGTCACTGAACCAGTGCAGTATGTTACATGAGCCCAATTCATGTTTAGAGGTAAATCTATACACGATAGCTAAGCTGTCGGTATTTTCTTCGAATGTGCAGTCGAATAGGCAGTACGTTGTTTGCAAAATTGTCGATTTCATTGCCGATTTCATCTTTACTTGTCGATGTTGATGAGAGTCCTCAAAACGTAATAGGCGTTTCGTAACCAGTTGCGAATGAGAAAAAAATTATCATCGTATTAACCGGTTACGAAAGATCATTTTATTTTATTTTATGACGTACCCACGTTTTCGATTAAGAAAAGACCTAAAGTCAGTGGGGATGGGAAGTGGTGATACTACCCTGAATAATTTGAACATGAACTCATTGCAAGCTCAACACCACAGTCAGGCTACCGTGCTATAAGCCCGTTAGCTAGATGCACGCTGCCAGCTCAGATACTCGGCGACGATTTAATTAACGTATTGTGCGCTCACCGCTATTAACGTGGCGTTTGTGCAACGATTAAGGGGAAGTTCTTGCACTTTTTTTTAACAACCATACATAAACTCGGAGAGAGCTAGCTCGGTGGCTCAGTGGTTGGGTCAATGGACTTGCGATACGGAGGTCCCTGGTTCGATCCCAGCCAGGGCAGCCATGCACCAATAAGTTATCCTCGGTTTTTTCAACGGAAAAATTTACGTGCATTTACTGAGTGCTCTCAAAACGGTGAAGGAAAACATCGTGATGAAACCTGCATGCCGTAGAAAGAAAATCTAAGGCATGTGAAATCCGAAAATCCGCACTGTGCCCGCGTGGTGGATCATGGCCCGCGTGGTGGATCATGGCCCCAGCTCCCTCGATGTAAGGGAAGGTCTGTGCCCGAGCAGTGGGGACATATAAATAGACTGATGGTGATATATAAACTCACGCCCGAGGGATAGGCATGGACGACGTATTCAATCTGCCATAAATCCTTGTAAGATGAATATTTAAAGAACATTTGAATATTAAGCCTGGCTGAATATTAAGACTTTTGCTACCGCTAGTACAATATAAAGAAAAATATATGGCATTATTGACATTTGCTTTTTCGTTAGCAAAGTCTTGATCTTATTGAGCCCCCTGTATACTTTTCTCTGTTTTCAACTGTACGGACAACAGCAGATCAATGGTAGGTAACACTTGCTGTACGATTTTAAATTTTACAACGCATCTCCGTTATCTGCTTATTATCTAATAAGAACGGTCCAAAGTGCTACACTTGATCTGCTGTTAGCTGTACCAAGAAAATTCCTCTCCTTAACTCCAGACTCTCGATAAGGCATTATACTCCATTATTATGCAGCGCTCTAAGGTTTCGGGAACTCAGTCTCTCGTCAATTAAGGTATCTGCAAAGCACATCTTCTCCATTGAGACTGCAGCCTTAGCTAGACCTAACCTAAACGGCACAATAGAGGAATAATGAGACAACCTGTAAACCTTACTTAAATGGTTTTCGGTAGATGAAAAGGTTAAGCGAAGGGTTATTTAATGGTTCTTAATAGATCTAAAAGGGTTTGTTTGAATAATTTAACGTCGCGAGTTCTCAGTATGGCTTAGTAAATTATGGTAAGCTTTGAAGAGATTCCGCTAAGTGATTTGTAATTTTCTACGGTTGTTTTCTAATTCTAATCATAGTGTACTGACGTATAACACCTTTATACATGCATGTTATTCTTTAGGAGTAGATTGGATTACGTTTATTTATATGTAGGTGTATAAAAAAACTCGTAGACAATTTTCTAAACTTAATTATGTGTAGAAAATTTACTAGGATTAATTTTGGTCGTGGTGTAAATGTAAATTTAAAAAAAAAATGCTGACGTGCGATACTAAACACACTTACTTGCAATAAAGGGATATGGCTAGAGGTCCATGAATCTATTGTTCTCCTTTTCCCACCAGGTCCACTGCAAATAAAAATTGGTTTTCAAATCTCCATACACGAATTCCCAACAGGTCCACGACATTTATTCAAAGTACAGTCAGTAAAAACGATTCAGGAGCATTTCACTGGCATTCAGATCAGTACTTTGTAAGTACAATATTCTGGTAGAAAGGCGGGTGTCAAATAGGGTAACGCTAAATCATGCGAAAATACGAAATTTTGGCACGTATAGTCCATTTTTATCCTAGTTTCTTCAAACTGCTTTTCAAGCACTAAACATTACATGCATTTATCAAGTACACGCGCGTCGCATTAACATCAGATCGTGCATAGTTCCCACAGCTACCGTCCTCCATTAAGATCTCAAACCGATGTCAGCGAAATACCACCATTGCCTTGGAGACAAGGCAATGGAGGTATTTCGTCTGAGGCACTCTGCTAGGCAAGCCTTGCTTAGCTAAATATATTGCACCGGGTTTTGGTATGCGTGGAAAGTGATTTGAATGCCTAGATTGTGCGCCGCAGGATTTAATGGTTTGCCTCTTAATCCTGCCTCTGCACCCAGAATACCCATTGTTATCTTCTTATTCTGTTATAGGTACGGCGGAACACAGAGAAAGGTGTTTTTAAGGTTGAGATTTTCTCAAAATCTACTTGACCTATTGCAAAAATTCTCTCACTGTTTGATAGATAAAAGTTGAAATTATGTAACTGTAAAAGAATTATTAAATTCGGTTCAGTCGTTTTTGAGAAAATCTCAACCTTATTGAGGCCCTCTGTATACTTATCTCTGTCTTCGACTGTACCTATACGCATTCCTTTATACCGCGTTCGCATATCACCACGAAACATTCGACGAAACGTTCGTCTCGCCCCTAATTCTGTTTTTTTTTGCGACTAGAGTTTACAAAATGATTTGCTAAATCGTGGACAAATCAGATCTTTGCTATTTTCGGGGGCTGTGCCGATTTAGGTAGTTGTCCCACCGCCAGCGATGAGCGAGTAACTCTCGGCTATTTTGTCGCCCAAGAAACGTACAAAAGATATTACATTCCGTGTAAACAAAAGACGCATATATTAATAGTTTATCGCCGACTGTTCACACCGCGCCGGCGAGTACCTACTCGCTCGGTTATTTTGTCGCCGAGCGAGATAATATTATCCCATCGCCCGACGACACTCGCTCAGCGATGAACTATGAATATTATGTCGCCCAGCGAGTATCGCTGCGTCTCTTTTGTTTACACGAAACTTATAATATTGTACGTTTCTTGCGCGAAAAAATAGCCCATGGTTACTCGCTTACTCGGCGGCGACCTATAACCGAGTTACAAACCTATACTCGCCACTCGCCCACTCGTTTTATAGTTGATAGCTCTACTCGCTACTCGCTCATCGCCGGCGGTGGGACAACTGCCTTAAGCTATCTTCAGCACATACCCCTTATAACTTTTTAACGGCTGGTGCAAATTCTAGTTTTTGGCGACAAATTGCTACTTATGATGGTCTATATTGTATGCCAGGATTGCCGCAAATGGAAGTCCATCGTCTCTGCCTATCCCTGCGGGAAGTAAAGGCTTATGTATGTGTGTAAATACCTGTGTAGTCAGAAATCGATTCCATCGTGGTGGCTGTGCCAGGTAGGCCATATGATCTATACCTAATACATTTTATTGCAAATAAACAGCTAGGTGTTTTTGTAATAGACCACTATCTGTTATTTTTACCGCACCAGAAGGAGGGTAATGTTTTTCGGGTGTATGTATGTCCATTCCTTCCTGCCATCATGTAGCCTAAACGGCTTGATGGATTTCTGCTTGTTCTAAAAATCTGTAATAGTCCACTAACTCGAACCTTTCTCACGCTTTACTCCCGAGACAGTTATGGGCTTGGCAGACCCGCCTCTCCACCACGAGGCGTATCGCGTCCGTCTGTCATATTCTCTATGAATAACCCATTGTAAACATTGTTCACTTTCGCCCAGGCATTCGCTGATACCGGAACAATGCAAATTAGGTTTTACGTAACAATTTTCGTAGTTTCTCGCGTGTTTTCCGTTAAAATTGGCACGTCTTTTGTATTTAAAAGCAGAAGGTATTGCACACCGAGAAGGACATGCGTTGACCAAATTGGTGATGATTTAAAAAAGAAGAGATTGTAGAATGTGGACGAAGCGAGAGTTGTGTGCCAAGATCTCAGCAGATAGAAATCCATCGTCTCTGCTTACCCCTGGTGAAAGGCGTCAGGTTTTCTGTATGTCTTCTATATTTTATGTGAAATATTTGTTACTGAAACTAAGTTATAGTTTTAAGAATCCATTCAACACAGCGAAATTCAACATAACCGAATGGTAAAACTGGAAGTACGATTTCGATTACTCTAAAAAAACATTACACCAAAGCTTAGACAATAAGCCCGAGATTCATAGACATATTTTTAACGGTCCAATGTCCTTGTTGTGCTTTCGAATTGTGAATTTAAATATATCGTACTTCGATCTTACTTAATGTGCTTTGAAACATGAAACTTAGAAGTGGGTTTACGATTAGTTTATCGTTTGATAGCCAATAACAACTATCACCACCGAACGTTACTCTAAAAATATCTGTTATAAATAATAGGTTATTAAATAAGTACCTATTAGTCGGCGAGTTGCGACGATTGCGGCTGTATAATGTTTAGTGCTACAATTAATGGATTTCGACGATGCTCCTTGGTCATAGACTAAAACAGATACTAGGTGTGATTTTATCGTGGCCGCCAAATCGAATCCTAATCTTAGGGGCAACCTGGGGCAACTGTCACTGCCTCTCAATTCGTATGCTACATCACGTAAGAGTGAGCGGATAAGTCTTGCGTGGCGACGATTTATTTTAGAGTACTACATTATGAGCGATTCCTGAGGTGGCATGCTTCGTGTAGCCATGGCCTTATGCATGGCCGATTGTTCACCCACTAAACGGTTTAGTTGATGGGCTAAACACCACCAGTACGCTTATATAGGTACGCGCATGGGACTACTTCAACTTTTAATCTACTCGATCGCTGTTTGACCTAGCGTTAATGGACAGGTCCATGAACTCACTAATCCCGCAATAGCACATCTTCTGGTTTCTAAGATCGAGACTGCTTTCCCATTTCAACAATAATAAACCTGCCCATTAGTGGGCAAAATATATGCTATTACATCTTTACAACTATTGCGGAATTAAAATTTATTTACGCTAAGGGGCCTGCTGTCTTCCTGAGTTTATGCGCATACCTAATTACGTATGTTACGTAGGTACCTTTCGTACCTAAGCTATGCTGAAATTATCCCGTAATGAGACGATTTTTTTTAGATTTTCATTTTGCATAGCGAAATTGCGAGAAAAATTCAAATAGGCTGCGTAATTTTATCTAAACAAAATCGACAATTGTACCTACAACAGTCGAAAGCACCTCAAATGTAACATTTTGGACTTAAATTACCATTATTCTGCTGTCGAGTCTACCTTCACGATCTGCCGCCATTTTGGGTCAACTTAGCTGCCGGGGAACTATACCACGACATTTTTACGCGTCTTTACCCGTAGTTACTGTTACCCCGCGGGTGTGTTCCTTAATTCATCAAATTACAAGCCGGCCATCATCTTAATATCCCCCGCCCCTCAAGCAGGCTTTCAATAAACCCGGTACCGCATTGATAGAGCGTAATTATAATATGCTTGCGCGCGCGCATAAAGCTTGCAGCGAATCTGTACGGTAATACGGTGCTCGGTTTGCATTGTGGGATTGTTGCGCCGATATGTGGCATATGTGTTTTGTAGTTATTTTAGATGGGATTTCATTCGAATGTCGTAATGTTTCTGACTATTATTTTTACCTCAGTCGATCTTATCTTGATTACACAGGATTACAGATTCTTATCTTGAGTACCTTTTTTTTCTTGAGTACCTAGGGTCCATAGATTTGAAATTATAAGATGTTCGTAAAACTAATAAGAGGATCTATTTTTCCAGGCTGATATAACCTTTTTAAACTACTTTCAATATAGTATGACTATTTTTTTTTGTAAGCCTATAAATGGCAAAGGTCTCCCCTTCCTCTTCCATCCATCCCTGTCCTGAGCCTCTTCCAGCCACCAATCCCTGACTATTTAAAAACGATGAATCTGTATTACGTAAGTTGTACGCCATTTGAGTATGGTGCATTTATTTCAATATTTTAAAAATCCAGTACCATTGGGATCTTTTGTGCGCTCCCCTTTTCTTTATACTTACTCCTTCTGAAGAACTCATTAGACCCACTATGCAGTTCATAATATGAAGGAGTCTGTAGTCTTCTGGTTCCTGACTCATTCGTTTTCTAGCCAGTGTGAGGCACACGAAATTAAATTTCCCTTAAATTACGGTCTTTTTACTATCTATATGAGAACTCCAAACAAAAGTCAACAGTTATTAGTGCTTTAAATGGGATTCAACAAAAACATGCACGCTACAATGCAGGTGCATAATATTATAATGTCACCCTCATTTGCACACAAAGTTACTCCGTTCCTTAAATGTTAATTACATATGTAAATCAAAGCCATATCCTTCTTTTAACTTTAAAGGGAATGGCTTTAGGAAGGATGTGTGTTAGTGTTTACAAAATGGTCGGTTTCTAAAAGCTATTTTATTTTTATCCGATATAATTTAGTGATGTTTTGAGATTTTTTGTCCTCTTTGAAAAGCTGTGTCACTTTGTGTTTGTTTACCCCATCTACATATATTAAAAATAATAATAATAAATGGTAATAATGGTAATTCATCGAAATTCTCATCGTTTGTCTCATGGCATGGTATAGTTTACAAGATTCTAAAAGCTGTCTCGATAATCTTCCTCGTTATTTACCCAATTGGCTTAGCGGATATGCTCTAGCAACTATCACTACTTAGGCCAAAGAGCGTGCTTGCAAATTGTTTTGACGACACTTTACAATTTTTACTGCCAACAGCCACTTAGAGCCTGCAAATCGTTCGGGACTTTCACCACTACGGTCTACCGTAATCTGATCATCATTGGCACTGAAACACCTTGCCCCGCGGGGTCCTTTGAAGCCTTCATACCAGGGAGGGTAGGGCGGTCTTTAGTTTTGCATCGTATAGTAAATGTCCTATGAAATTGCCATCGTGAGTCCCGCTTTGACCATAAAGCAGGCGGGAACGCGACGCGTTTATGATCCAGTAATAACGTGCTAGGACAATCGAGCAGTTTAGACTGGAGTTCAAAATAAGAATTCATTATCAACAAGAACTCACACTGGTACAGTCGACAGAATATCAATGGCAAGACCATAATATTATAATATCCATATGGCATTTTATTACAATAGATGTCCTATCCAATCAGTTAAAAGTGCTCCTCAACCTGTGTTGCTGTCCAGAGGCATGTTTGACAGTTCAGCTTCTCTATAGCGTCGGAAGATCATACCTCTGGACAGCAACACAGGTTGAGGAGCACTTTTAACTGATTGGATAGGACATCTATTGATGTAGTTGCAGCTGTACTAATAGTATTATGGCCCATTGTTGTTTGAAAATAATATTTATTATTATTATAATAATTGGGATACTTACTTCGGATGTTTCTCGATAGATAACGCGAGGTATAGTATGGAGATTTCACGTCTGGATCCGAATGTCTAGGTGTGTAGTTTAGAATACAGACTGTCATGGAATGGCGAGGTCTTGGGTTTAGATCCTGCCCGTTTTCCCATTAATTTTATTTAATACGACTAAAGTGCGAAGAAATAAAAAGCGATAGCTAAAAAAATTGCCAAAATGAAACTTAAAAACTGAACATCGTCACAGACTTCCACTCGAAGACTTGAGACTGAGTGTGAGGCACCAGATTTATAGATTTTAGATATGTGCAAAGAAAAACGTGCACATTTGTTACATTAATCTGATTGTCAACTGTATTTTGATGCTAATTTTATTTATTTAAGTATTAAATAAAGCTATGATTTTTTTCTTTCTTTTTCATTCCTCTATTATGGGCTACGTAAGTTTGAGGTCTTTTTGAAGAGGTACGGCGGAAAAACTAATTGGGAACCACTGGTCTAGAGTAAGAGCTAGATTCTATTATGTTTACGACTACACGAGAAGCGTCAATTTCAGTCGTTAGCCGTAACGGATACCAATTTGCCGGCAACAATATGAATTTTGCACTAAAGTCATATTGCGCGCTCGTGAGCTGGCATTTTGTATTTCTAAGGCAGTGTATATGACTCTTATTAGTGTAATTGGAGTATATCACACACTGATCGTATTATAATTGCAATTCGAGACTAAACTTCAGGATAAATGACAATGCCAGATTCTGCCCCACCATCAACCGCAAGTTGTACAAGATAACGAATAAATGTAAAAAAAAATCTCCGTTTTTTATTAAAATTATTGGTTTAAAATAAAGTTTTGTACAAGTTGCGATTCGAAAAAAACAGCTTAATTATGAATTCAGAAAATAGTAAGAAATCGAAGCGATTTATTCATTGTTTTTGTTATTTTTCTATAGGAGTTGCGAGAGTAGTAGAAAATGATACTGATTATGCAATATGAAACCTGTAATAAGTCCCCAACAAAACGATAGGAACAGCTTAAATGGTCACGTAGTTTTGTAGGTGGGGCAAAGCTCCATTGAAAAGTGGCAATGTCTTTTTCGCCTTAGTCTGAAGGCGTCATCGTTAGATGATTTTTAACAAGCGTGTACTACTAGTTTAACAAGCTTGTCTGTACTTTTAAACCTATTTGTAAATATGCATTATACCTGTTAGTTTACGAAACTGTTATAGGTTTTATTTCATAATTGCCCGTCTTACCACTATAAAAGTAGGTACGTACTGAGTTTGAGTATAAATAATTGGCAAGTGTTTAACGTTTTTTTTTTTTTTGGTAGGAGCCTGTCGCTGTTAGCTATAAACGTGACTTATAAGTTATTCTACAGTTAAAACCACCGTCCCTTTCTAACTTAACTTTTTTGTTACCGAAGCGTATAAGTTACAACTAAACTGGGTTTTAGGTGAGGTTAAACTAGTTTATGGCTAACAATGTGTAAGTCTAAGCCTCGGCTAACAATAAGTATAGAGGACACAACTGCCCTACAAACAGAAGACACTACTGTACCAAATAGCGGAGATAATTCACTCGTTTCAGAAATTGTCCGGATTATAGCCGCAGGTACGAAACTACGAACGGTATCCGTCTGCGTGACCGTGCCTCCGGCTTCTTCTAAATTAATACCCGATTGTTGCACCGGCCCTTAGATTGAAAATACTATAGATGCAAGGTCCTGAAATTGCACTAAAAACTTTGGATAGTGCAATCTAAGCCCTCATTCAACGTGACAAGTGTTACTGCAATGTAAGCGTTGTAGCTTCGATCTATATAGTTCTGGACTATTGTGGTAGGCCACTCCTACTATGAGTACAAGCTTAGAGTGGTTGATGCGAAAATTAGCCAAATTCAAAATCTTTATTGCATTCCGTAAGTTATTGATGAAATTATAAAAATTAGTATATTAAGGACCCTGTGAGGCACACAATTAGGAGAGACGAAGGCTAATCGTAGTTGTAGAGGGATAGTTTTATAATAAATTGATGATATTTTTAAAGAAAAAGAATTGGCTCTACATAGGTACAGTCGAAGACAGAGATAAGTATACAGGGGTCTCAATAAGGTTGAGATTTTCTCAAAAACTACTGGACCGAATTTAATAATTTAAAAACTTTCATCTATCAAACAGAGAAATAATTTTTGCAATATGTCAAGTAGTTTTTGAGAAAATCTCAACCTTAAAAACTCTCGTGTACACCTTTCTCTGTGTTCCACCGTACTGCCTCATATCGCACTATCCGATGTATTAGTGCAGTTTCTGTTGTGCCATTTCCAGCTTATTGGCTTTCCATCTATAGTATTTTTAATCTAAGCGCCGTCCACATTGTCCCGCTGACTTGGCGTGACAGGCTGTCGTTACATTGAAACACTTTCTAGCACCAGTCGTGTACACAGTGATTTAAAGGGAATTTGTAACACAAATACGTTCTATAAGTTTAATCTCGTTGTGGCTTCTATTTATTTATTAGCTAGATGAGTGAGACTCGACTTTCGCCTGCCTTAGTCATATGTAAAATGCAAAATATGGTGCAGAACTATCAAAGAGTGGTGATTGTGTGACGAACCACCTCACTCATGCGGACTCATGCTTCTATAGTTTTTATTGGATTAGATCTGAATCTGGCATATTAATTTTATTTTGTTATTTATAGGCGCTTATGTCTTTTTTCAATCAGTTTATATGCATGATAGATATTCTAAGAAAGTGGAAATAAAGGCTGTATTTATTATTCAAATCGAGAAATTCTTAAATAGACAATATTATCTTATTATTCGTCGACCAAGTAAATATATATTTTTCCTTATATGGTAAACAGGATTGTCTTCATCTAAAAACTATATTTTACCCGTGCGTGATTTACAATATTGAGACAACGCAAATTGATTAAAATTTAAACGAAGATATTCGCTACTCGTTTGATAAGCTACAAGTGATTTGCCAGTATCACCTGTGCGTACATTTCTCCGTATATCTTATTGCATAATATCTTCGCAGCAATATCGTAGGTAATATAGCGACTATTTATTAGATTGAGTCGTGAGAGCGTGGTGCGCGGTAGCCGCAGTTGAATAAAATAAATAAATGGAAAATGAATACTCCCACAGGCTGCAATCAAGTAACGGTGTGTAGCTGCCGGCATCGGGAGGTGAATCATTCAATTTTCATTTTGATTTTATTCAAGTTTGGTGTAAGGTCTAACAAAGGTGTACAGTCGACGACAGAGATAAGTATACAGGGGGCCACAATAAGGTTGAGATTTTCTCAAAAACTACTGGACCGAATTTATTAATTATTTTACAGTTACATAGTTTTCACTTTTATCTATCAAACAGTGAAATAATTTTTGCAAAAGGTCAAGTAGTTTTTGAGAAAATTTCATCCTTAAAATCTCTCCTGTACACCTTTCTCTGTGTTCCACCGTACAAGAGAGCTATTACGGTTGAGATTTCCTCAAAAAATACTTGACTGATTTTTGGAAAATTCTTTACAATACATCATCATCATCATCATTTACATAGTGTCTACTCTAAACTATTTTACATACGGTCTTTCTTTTTTCGTGTGGTTTAGTAACTAAACCTATTTGTCAGAGTTATTCAGGCCACCCGTAGGCATTTGACGTGGCCTAACGACTGCTACCGAGCGACAGCAACCGGGACCAACTGTAGGCACGGAGGGGCTCAGATAAAAGTGTCACTAGCGGTCATCCATCCAGGTCCTGACCTCGCCCAGCGTTGCTTAACTTGTTCGATCGTTTTCGAGAAAGTCCAGTACTTTTTGAGAACCAAAATCTCAACCTTATTGAGGCCCTCTGTATACTTATCTCTGTCTTCGACTCTACCTACCTACATTCGAAAGGACATTAAATTAACATCAGATCAGGCTGTATACCCTAGTTGGCCTTTGGGAAGAATTTTATAATTAAATAAATAATAAGTAGATTTTGAATTTTGCATCTGTCTTATGTCTACATCATCAAAATGTACTGAGGTATTCGTCTGGCTAGTTAAGTTTAATCAACAAATCAACAACTACTCGAATATATCCTCGACTATTACTAAAGATTGATTAAAATTGCATTTGCAAGCTGCCCGTGCGCATATGTTATGCATAACGTCCACGCTTTATTGCTCTATTACACAATCATTATTTACGGCCAGATTAATTCGCTGGTACGTTGGATCACAGAGAAAGGCGTACATGAGAGTTTTTATGTTGAGATTTTCTCAAAAACTACTTGACCTATTGCAATAATTCTTTCACTGTTAGATAAAAGTTAAAACTACCTATGTAACTGTAAAAGAATTATTAAATTCGGTCCAGTAGTTTTTAAGAAAATCTCAACCTTATACTTATCTCTGTCTTCGGCTGTACGGTCTAAAACAGATAAAGGCGTACAGGAGAGTTATGATTTCCTTAAAAAGTACTTGACTGATTTGTGTAAAATGTTTACAATTACACAGAGTGTACTTTAAACTATCTACTAGTAAAATAATTTTTAGAATCGGTCGAGTGGTTCTTGAGAGAATTTTAAAATTGAAGCTTAATCAGTTCATTATAGTCAAACCTTTATATCTCCCAATCCAGGTATGCTTTTATTCGTACAGTCGAGAGCACATGAAGGCACAGTTTTGATTTGGTCGGTACCATAAGAGTCAAAATCGTACTTCCAGTGTTAGTGATGTCACATGTCCCTAAGGGAACTAAAGCCAAAGAATTAAACATAGAGTTAGAAAAGCTATAATTAGTTTTTAACCATTGGGTTCCCACAAAGTTCGTCGTTAATTCTTTGCGGGCTGTATAAATACTTTATGATGGCAACAAATATTGCTAGTTTTATGTCAGGGATATATCTAAGATCCTTATCTGTTTCTACAGCTTTAACGGCTTGGTTTTATGCCACATTTTTATCTGTAATATACGTCGCAACACTAATTGATAGCCATTATAATTTTTTACAATATTTATGACGTAGTTCAGAACTAAATGACGCACTATGGAGCATAATATTTCATAGAACAGTGATATATTTAAAATCTTCGTAACTTATTCGTGAACTGAATAGTTCACAGACTTTTTTTTATATTGAATAATGTTGTATTTCCTCGTCCTTTTCTAACTTTCTACTAACTATATTTTGAAATAAATTACGTGATTCCATATCATTATATCCCCCAATCAATAAATAAAATAAGGATATACTTTGGCAAATACATTTATCCGTTCTCACGTCGTCGGTAACAGTTTTAATGAACCTGTAATACTGTTGTTGTATTTGCATAGAGATTAGTTTGAAAATCACTTCCCATCTGATCCTTGCCTCTATTGTCATTTAAATTTTGATGACACCGTCGCTCGCATAACTATTTATGAGCTAATATTTTCCGTGAGATACTTTATGAAAATTATGTTAAGGCGAGGCCATTGGGTCATTTGAGCCTAGTGAGGGGGTGAGGTGCGGGGCGAGGGAGGGGCGAGAGAGGGATGACGCGCATTGATCGGGGTCATTACTCGCGCAGGTACACAGAGTAAGCGTAACCAGTGTCCTCACTGTGACGTCACAGCTCGCTACCCATAATAATACCTATACAGAATGTCCCACAGATAGGCGATATACCGAAGTCCACTTGTCGGTGCCAACATTATCGACCCATTTAATGCCAAATAGGGATATCCCAGCAGAGCTCGGTGGCGCAGTGGTTGGGTCAATGGACTTGCAATATGGAGGTCCCAGGTTCGATTCCCAGCCAGGGCAGCCATGTATCAATGAGTTATCCTCGTTTTTTTCGACGGAAAAACTTACGTACATTTACCGAGTGCTCTCAAAACGGTGAAGAAAAACATCGTGATGAAACCTGCATGTCGTAGAAGAAGAAGAAAAAATTTAAGGCATGTGAAATCCGCCAACCCGCACTTGGCCCGCGTGGTGGATTATGGCCCGAGCTCCCTCGATGTAAGGGAAGGTCTTTGCCCGAGCAGTGGGGCAATATAAATAGACTGATGATGACGGATATCCCAAGTCTGACAGCTTCGGAGTTACTTATTTCAATTTTCGCGATTGTCGGAAAATATTTCTTTCAATCTTGAACTTTTGTCTATCAGGTATCAGGTTATATATTTTAATTATTTTTTAAGTTATTTATATTGACGTATGATAGTATGACGTAGTAGAATAAAATACTATGTTAATACTAATCTGACGGAAAAAAAGACCTGTTATAATAGGAATGTCAATTAGGTAATATTGTTGTAATAAGATCAATAAAAGTGAAAAATTGGAATAATCAAATTATTTGCTAGGGGAATATATTTTGAAAGTACTTTCGCGCGATTTAATAAAAAATTGAGCATAAATTCTTATAAAATACAAAATTGATTAAAATGGTAATAACCATAGAGATTACATTACAACAAATCTGTCTTTGACAAATTTAAGTGACAAACTGTCAAGTGTATCAATAAAACTAAATAAATGACGAATTTTTTAACGTGATGTTAGGTAAGTATTATTATTGGTGTCAGGTGTGACGTCAGTGATGGTGAAATCTGGCCCGTGTTATCACTGCGTAGGGTAAAACATGACACACATTATGTGCTGTTGACTGTACTTTTAAAAGTAGGCACAGTGTATATTGAATCAGTCTATAACTACGTAGCTATTGAAATTTGGCCCGTATTATCACTGTGCTTAGAGTAAAACAGGTATATATCGCACACCACATTACACACCACAGCTACACTTGCATAGCTACTGAAATCTGGCCCGTATTTATTATCACTGTGCGAGTGTGCGTAGAGTAAAATGTGGCAAACTTTATGTGATGTTCACTGTACATAGTTTTACAAGTAGCAACTACGTATAAACTATTTTAAGTTCGATTGCTGTTTGTTTGTTTGCTCTGTGGGACAAATCACCGTCAATAGTCATTTGTTTTGGCCTGTTCCACTTTGCTCAATTTGGAAGTTACTGATCAGCCCCCCTATTACCGTTCTCAAAACGATGAAATTATACCATGTCATGGCGCGCCAACCAGAGACGCCGCTATACCAATGCAATAGCACTGTCCCTTTCACGACCGCTATGACATGGTTTGATTTGATCGTTTTGAGAACCGTAATGTTATAGCCCCACTGTAATGTTAGCCGACTTGTCTTCATCTGCAATTATCAGACCACTGCTCGCTCCCAATATACGACACTCGACACTGGTGTTCGGGTCGCGTGTAATATGATGACTTCAAAAACATGGTTCGCGAAAAATCTATTGTGTTAAGGAATATCTGTTTTAGGTTATGAGTCCTTTTTTTATTCAAAACGATGCACAATCATTCCGTGATTAGTAAACTAATAATCTTAAAGTATAGGTGTGACCAAATTCGACTCGTATTATTTTAAATTTTATTACGTTATGACGATCGTGGGAGCATTCCAGGTAAAGACCAAAGTGGAACATTTGGCAAAAATCGATACAGGTCCGACCTCGACAGCGCCCAGCGGCGCACTGAAGCTCGTAGCGCCGTGCATTTGTATTTATACAAATTGTGTTTTTTCTTAAATTTTGCCTGGTATAAAAAAAACGTTACAAACAACAGATTTTCATCTCATCAAGCTCTTCTATTTATAATAACCTACATTTTGATATATATTTTGTATGAATAACTGTTTTAGTTTAGACACACTACTCGAGTGAAAAGACAGGAAAGGGGTATGTTTGTGATTTTTTTCTATCGAGCGAAGTTTGTCCAATCGTGTATCGGAAGCCAACAGTCCCTAAATAGATACCCCAAGATTGATATATATTTTTTTCAGGCCTTTAATTTCAGTAGTTAGTGCCGTAGCCTTCATCGAAAAACTTAAAAACGTCCCAACACCTCGCCTTAAACCAGGCGCATAAAACTTGTTCTGACAATAAATTAACAGTTGCCAAATCGATATTTTTAAATTTTATTTAACAGAATCGAAATAAATGATTGAAATCAAGTCTCTGTTGGAATAGAGCTCTGAACTATGTTAGGAGTAAATGCAATATGGGTATATTGTTTTGTATCTACTTTAGAAAATAAGTCTTTTTTTACCAATGCGTGGCTATATACTTTGAATTGAATACAATATTAAATAAATAAGACATGTCATAGTGAGATCGGAAAGGCCATAGGCTAAACTTTTTATTTATAAGTTAACTCTAGTTATCAAATATTTTTTGTGTCTACTGTCTGTTTTTTTCCAAATAAATAAATCACACTCATTAGCCAAACTAGGAATGTCAAAAGACAAACAGAAACGATGCTGGATTACAATAAGGACGTCATATATCTCTACGATAAGTCGTCGTCGTCGTCAGCCTGTATCCGTCCACTGCTGGACGTAGGCCTTCTCGCAATCCTTCCATTGTCTTCTATTTGTGGCCGTACGCATCCATTTCTTCCCACATGTGCGAGAGATGTCGTCAGACCATCTCATCGGTGGTCTTCTCACGCTGCGATGTCCCGTGCGATAAGTAAGAGATAGAAATGTGATGTAACTCTTCAATTTCTGTTCCAGATCTCAACAGCAGTTTCGTGATGTCCAACCCGTAAGTACATTTATTCCCAATCGTACAATTGACAATCCCGTGTCCATACTAGGCCCGCGGTGTCTCCGACATTCCCCACTCCTCGCTGCACCCGATCGTGCTGCACGCCCGCATAATGCGCCTGCGCACATCCAAGACCTATTTTTTGCTGTATACCCGAGTGAATTTTAAATCGAACATGTCTTTATAAGCCAGTTCTAGAGATTTCATTTACATTTCATGCGCCTTCATGTTGTTGCTACTACTATGATGTTTTGTTTTATATTTGTGGCATTTTATGATGGTTTGTAAGGGCCCTACCCATACGTCTTATTATAGTAAATTAACTATTTCGACAATGGTAGATGGAAGATTTACAAAACAGTTTTCATTGACATTTTATTCATCCAAATTTAAAAAAATTGGGAATTTATTGTCCACCCTTTTAATACTTATTATCATATTGTAAGTACTTTCTTTCCATACGTAGTTATTTATTCACGTTCGGGAACGTATTTATATTAAGTGCTTGTACCAGTTTTTTTCGGAGTGTAATTTATGATAGTTTCTGTGTAGGTATGTCTCTGGACGCAAATCACATATAAGTCTAGTTTTCCCATGAGTGTGATGTCTTATTTATGTATAAATACACCTACATGTCATAAATCGTGTCCTAACATATCGATTTGTAAATATAAATTGCAAATGCACTTCGATATATCGACATTCTCATCTCAAACAAATAGTAAGTTCCCCGATTCCGAGTCTCATGTAACGGTAGCCGCGAGTAGAATAATCGATTGGCGCGGCTTTGTTTTAGAAATTGAGAGGTCTAGTCGTGATGCCTGTGCGCTTCTTTCCGCCTGGTACTACTTGTTTTGTGCAGTTTTGTGTGTTTCAATGGTGAAATTCCATTTTGCGGTTTCGCTACACTGTTTGCTTATGTTTTTGTTTGGATCTGAAGCTGTAGAGTAAGACTCGGGGCTTCTTTCACTCACGTTCGTAGCCTCTGATTTCCTAGTACAAATATTTGTTCCTTGCAATTTGTTGTTCTATATATTTCATACTAAGTTGCATTTATGCCTTTCTTAATAGAAATCGTCGGTGTTTCCATAGGTACACTAATTCTAGGTCTCTGGTTTAGATCTCAATGTTACGATTTTTACTTTCTGCGCTTGCACTCTACCCGTATTATCTCCACCATAATTATAATTTTCATAACCATTTTGAGCTTATTTTAATTGAAGACAAGTCTTGGTTTCGAAATGTAATTTATTTCTAGTTTCAATATCCTGTGAGACGCACACGTATATTGTTTATTTCTTGTCTTTAAGCTATACGTTAGCCGTGGCTCCGCCCGCAGACACTCCCCCGATATCTAGTCGGTTATCTGCTCGTGCGATATTATGAACAATATTAATCTTTTACTAAGAATTATCATCGCTGGAAGAGGTATTATTATGCGTGAAGCTTTAGAAATCGTTATAGAAAGTAATAAAGGAAGATATGTGGTCACTTTGCCAATGTGTGACACATCTAGGCGAGTTTAATTAGTTCGTGTTCGGATGCTGGCAGTCCAATTATTGCCAGAGAAATCTCCGCTAATTGAATCCCAATACTATTTGTAATAGGCCGGTGAGAAAATTTGTACCGTAGATTTGTTATTAAGATTACGAATGAGGAATGTTTTTCGAGATGAGGAGTATTAATTGCGATACGGTAACGTTTAAGTGGTTTGGTTAATACTAGTGTTAATGTATCCTAAGCCAAAGCTCGTAAGTTAGGTTTTGTAGCTCAAAGTCGTCGTTTATTTTTTGTTATTTTGGTGGTTTATAATTACTTTTGTCATTTACCTGTATTGTGCCTCTCGATCTCGTTGGCAGATTTCGAGTTTATCTTGGGATCTCTATATATTTCCCATAAGTATATGGTATCAGGGTGTTGGTTAAATCCCAAGGGTTACAGCGACCTCAAGTGTCTATTTAGGTATCTTTTCACATGGTATTAAGTTCAATAGTATTAAGGAATACTTCGGGATATTATCCTTTAGCAAACTGTGGTGTCCTTATATCCGGCATAACCTACCTTCTGATTATAATTGAGTGGGTAACATTCTAACTATCACATTTATGAATATTAGTGGTATGTTTGAGGGGAATAGAATATGTAGTTGAATTAAACAGTGCTCTTCATTCGCTATTTTCTTCATTACCACCGTGAGAAACTATATAAACTCACATTTTTGTCTTTTTCTTCAAGGGTTTTCAAATTTCTTTACAACGATGACCATTATTTTAATTTCGAATAATAACAGCTCCTGTAATGTTTTGTTTTCTTGCATTCCTTACCCAGACATGTTACCACCCATCTTGAGATATCTTAGCTTGTATAAAGATCCCGTTTTCATACGTCGTGTCGCCATGTTTGAAATAGGAGAGGAGCTAGATGAATGTCCTCCATTTGTACCGGTCAGTGGATTTGCGCCTCCGGCGTCGTTGGAAGGTTTAGACGCTAATAATATTACCTACTTGTATATTAAGCACAACTAGATTTTCCCGCCTGTACCAAGTATCATTATAGCCATTATAGCCATTCTATAAATGTTTTCCAGATTATGCCATAATATTGCCATGAAATTAGGCCTAGTATCAGTAGTCCGATGATCGGACTATTGAGACTTTGTCGAACTGAGACGACACAGTCTCAACATCGATCATCGGACTAAATAATCGGACTACTGATATTAGGCCGACACTTTTCCCCATTCTCGGCTCCTTATCGCCGTGTCGGTAATATTGAAAAATAAGATATCAAATGTGTGCCTCTTAGGATTCACTGTCCAGAGACAGCCTAAAGCACATCAAGTGAGAGTGACTTTGGACCGTTCTTATTATCTGCGTCGTAAAAGTTGAAATCGTACTGCAAGTGTTACCATTGATCTGCTGTTGTCCGTTCGTACAAAATTACGAGTTATTCCGGTCGGACCCCTTAATCTGATCCCTTGCTGATTATTTTTTAATTCCGGTCTGATCCACTTTATACTTTGTCATTCCGGTCTGATACCTTTACGTACTCTTTTGTCAAGTAAGTACAGTCAAGATAAAACAGTTGTTTATGTAAAAAAGATATTTGTTTTGAGTGATTACAATCATCACAGGCAATCAGGCATTTGGTCTTTTTATTTAGACAAACCTTAGTAATATGAAAATCTAGTTACTCCTCTAGCTCAGTGGAGCCGAAGTGGATCCATTGGTCTCCAACACCCTTTTGTACCCCTGGTTTTGAATTCCTGTCGTATCTAACATTTATGATATTAAAAGCAAAATTATAGATTTTATCTCAAATTAATCGAACGCGATTACGGAAGTTTATTAGAAACTTATAATGGAAATCGATCGACTTAGCCAAATGGTTAGACTTAAAGGAATTAACCGTTAACACCTTATAAATGATTATAAACTTCCAAGCTCCGAAAACTTGGAAAGGACTAACGCCGAACAATATTAATGATGTCTAAGGCGCTCTAGTTAATCTGCTTAGAGCTGCCCAAAGTCCCTTGAAAATTTACGTGAGTTATCTGTGAATATGTAATAAATAAATGTTTCGAAAGATCGAGAGATATAGAAATGCTTATGAAGAGAAAGAATATGCCTGTGTACTATAAACCTACTATATCGTTTTTATTAGACCGAATTTAAATAAGTAGGTGAGGATTTGAGGAAGTGTTACTTACGAAATATGTGCTGCTGCAAGCCTCTTTGTTATTTACTGTGCCTTATTGATTACCCAAATATACAGGGTGTAACGGAAAGGGTATATGAAGCCGAAGGGAGGGTGTTCAGTATCGGTAACTAAACAACGTTTGTTCCACGACTTTTCGAATAAAAAATAAAATAAAATTAGTGTCTCATACAAATCGATCAGCTGACCGGTACGAAATGTATAAAGAGCCAAAAAGTAAATTCGCGAAAATCGAAAAGTTGTAGAACAAAAGTTTTTCAGGTACCATTACTGAACACCCTCCCTTCAACTTCATATACCATTTCCGTTACACCCTGTATATATAATAATATAAATAAATAATCATCTCCCCAGTGCTAGTTGGCACATTTTTTTTGTTGCAAATTATACAATATATTTTACTTGAAATAAAATATATTAATCTGAATCTTAAATAAATTGCAAATAATTGAAAGAAACAATGTTTCTCCAAGTAGTAACAATAACGATTAAACACCCGCACTAAACACTTAATCCAGTTTTGAAGGTATGAATGAACAGACAGGCAAACAAGTTGATTCTATAAATATAGAGAAGAGACAGGTCTTCAATCCGCAATTATTTTTAAAACACATCACGTTTATGTAGCTCCAGTTACTAATTGAAATGTTAATGTTAAATTGCTTCACCTTAATTAATTTTAAGTTTAATTGGCAACACTGAATACGAACTAGGTTGAGATAAATCGTGATTCACCCAGATCTTACGACATACTCTTCTGTACCACTATCCTTCAGTATTAGGAACTAGACGTCTCCCTAATTCACAGGAGGCAGTTTATGTTTGCAACATTGTAAGACTTGATTGTACATAATGAAGAAAGAAAGCACGTAAGTTTTGAAAATCTAAAGATCACTAATTGGAGTACTCTCAAACATGAACATGATATGTAGTAAATACATATTTTCATCTAATTTTCTATGACTACTATTTGGGCAATGGAAACTTTAGATCACATCAGTATATATCGCAGTAATGCGCTTAATTTTAATATCTACATCTCTATTCAATAAAAATGTCAAAGACCTAAAACTTTTTTAAAGTTAGTAAGTACTGATGATATCTTAAAATTATCGTATACATAGATCGCCACCAGGTGGCTATTGGGAATTACTGTTGCATACATACTTCTCCTCTTTTTCACATCAACTTTAATCAATTCCATTGTCAATACTAAACCAATTTTCTCCCTTCTCATTATCAAAGATATTATTTCATGTTCTTTGAGAAGTTGAGAACTCTACAGCAATATCATTCCTATTGTCTATGCTATTGTACACATATTTCTTTCCCTCCTGTTTCCTATGACTTGCATCTGGTCTTTCCACCGTCCGGGCGGTCTACAACAGGCTAATCGGTTTAGTAATGTCCATTAATTAACATCCCGACTTGTCGGATTACCAGCGCCAGCCGGCGTCCACTCGCGAACAACAATATTTTGTCAACCGACCCGCATGCCCACCGTGACTTATCCGCCTTATCTAGCTATTGGTCAACACCGAGCATTAATCGTAATTATAATGATCGAGTGGACAGTCGGTCTGTTTAATACTGTAGTCGATGGTGCTTGTGGAAATTGTGAAGTAGATGCAGCTGATGTTCTTAAAGAAGCTGTCAGTTTAAAGAATGAAACTACAATTAAAATAAATGATTCGATTGTTGAGAATATTGTACATATACGCAAATGTGAAAGGAGAAATATTACAGTAATCTTGGTTTCGGATGATGCAAATAATGAAAGTATTTTCGATTTGCATGCAAATTCAACCTAAATGCCGCTCATAATATATTCCCAAAGAAATTCCTAGTGAATCCTCGTCAGCGGATGTGGTAGATAAATGATCGCCATTTGTTTCAACTGATTGGACCATCCAAGGGATGTATCATGCCTGATTGTTTTCCACGAACCCTTCAAGGTTCGCGGAATGAATGAAAACTGCCGATGTTGGCCCGAGATAGCCAATCTTAGGTTGATGTATGGAACCTCTTCCTCAGGGAAGCTGTAACAATGTGAATTTGTTTAAAAAGATTCAAATTTCTTGATGTTTCCTTAACTTTTGATAGGATATGTATCGATTTCTAGATTACTGTTATCTATTTCCTAATATATATATTAAGAAGGTAGGTGACACTAATCTTAAAATCGGTACAATGTCCCAAAGTTAAGAAAAAATGTGTTATTCTGGTGGCATATAGCAGCAGTTTTAACGATCTCACGTTACTCTAACAATGTGGGCAATATTTTAAAGCGTTTTTGCAATATTTCTCCCTTAGCCGGTTCATTTGTTTCCCGGGTGGCGTGTCTAGGATTTATTTACAGGCAACATTATCTCGTCCCTTCAAAGTGACTAACGTATCCTACATACGATATATTCATATTAATGGCCACCAGGCGCCTTATTCATATTTTACACCGGTGAATAGATTGTGTGTAATAATTGGACATGCGTCAAGCGTGTCACGGTAATGTGGCCATATGTTAGCCGGGGGCCCCGGGCGCGTGTCATTATGCCAATCTCGACAATTGAGGCCCACTGGACGGCGCGGGAATGATCTATGAGGTGATGTTATGAGCTTCTCATATTAGCCTTCGCGCCGGCTTAGTATCTTCAGTGACAGTTGAAGAGACAGTTGGAAGGTCCAATTGGGATATTCCCATAATAATTTAAAATGGTATAATGAAGTCTAAAACTAGGCATCCTTGTATGATCCAACAGGGGCTCACTGATGAATGATAATTGAATAAAGTCATCAGATGTAGCAATTTCTGGATTCAATCTCTACCTTTGAACAAAAGGTAGACACAGACGATTATGGAGGTCATCAAGTCTTCAGACGACCTCCGAATATCTGTAAATAACAACTTCGCAAATAATCGAGGATACATTGACTCTTATAAATTGTTAAAATCTCATCAAACAAGGATATCCAGTTTTACATCCATTCAATTCACACATTCAAAAATAAATCGTCTAAGAATAACAAATAACAGCCTCCATTGATACCTTCTAAATATTATTATTTCGATGCACGATACAGGTTTCGTGTCGTTCACACCCACCGCGCCGCGTTTGATTAAGAGCGAGCTAATGAAATTAATAACCGTGGAGCAGAAACTCTAGCGCCTCCTTCATCTTGACAAATGACCGAGTGTAATTTCACACGGGCTGGTAATAACCACGTCGATTCTACGTAAAACATCCTTTAAAGACATCACTCTATGGAGTCTATGGGGAGTTGAAATTGAAACTTTAGTGAATTTACCACTTTGTGGTCAGTATTGTTTGAATTGTCTCATAATGGGTGTAAGTAACTCTTCGTTGTGGATGCAGTTGAAAATAAATGTTGTGCGTTTTGAAATCATACTGATTTTGGGACGATTTATGCTGACTGCAGTCAAGTATTCAAGTGTTTTGCCACATGTTGAGTTAGAGGATTTGCTTCTGTTTTCGGTATAATTTTTTTCTCTTCTTCAGTTTTCTCAAATCAGCTTCACTATAGGTACACACGAAAACATACATAAGTATAGAGGGGGCCTCAATAAGGTTGAGATTTTCTTAAGAACCACTGGACCGATTGTAATAATTTTTTTTACAGTTTTAACTTTGATCTATCTAACAGTGAAAGAATTATTGTACTAGGTCATGTAGTTTTTGAGAAAATTCCATCCTTAAAAACTACTGTACACCTTTCTCTGTCTTCGACCGTACAATGGGCTGCAGCGGCCAAATTTCAAAAGAGCGTCTACTGTTAATTATTTAGATAGGTACCCCAATCAACTTGGCCCCCTCTATATTATTTCAATGAATCCAGAGGCACTTCGGAGTTCAAATGAAATTTTCCATATTAAGTTTAAGCACAGCATCATGCCAATAACTGATAGTTGCCTCCAGACCTGTCATCCACAGAACATCATCGTCAATCACATCTACTTATACAACTGCTCTCGTTATTCCAACTTTGCATGAATTTCCCCGAGGTAAGCGGTGATATAGTGGTATCATAGAGTGCAACGGATGGTATTTATCATAGTGCACTTGCCTCGACGCGGACGGGACGCACGGAAACGAGATCGTCGCTGGCGCGGGCGCAGCGCCGATAAATCTGCCGCACTTAACTCGCAACCGGTAAATAACTATGGGATTTCCGCGTGCGAGAACGCGATGCGCCTGAGCATAAATCTATGCCCGCATTGTGATATTGTGTTGCCATTATGGGACTCCGGCAAGGCTGGACGTCGCATAAATAGTCAGTTTGTGTGCCTCTGTGTCATCTTCAATGGGTATCTGTGACGCTTAAAGCTTTGTCTTACTTGGATCTGAATTTTGTTCCTTACCTCTCCTGTCATACATTGTATCTAACTGGGTCTGCGATATCAACTTAACGTAAATCGTATTTACTACTATGTTTCGCAATCCTATCGCAAAGCTATTGATTTCTGACAACATTAGCCTTGATAGTTTTCTTTGACATACTTACGGAATATCCACTTGTCATACCGTCCTGCTGTTTTGCCAGGTTTATTAATATCTCTGGTATTTTAATCCTCTACAAGTCCATTATTATAATTTATGCATGTTTAAGCTGTTTTTTTATTAAAAATTTTACTTGTAATGAGACAAGAAAGTAATTACTCTGTTCTGCCTCATTTGTCTCTCTCTTCACTGGGTTATCTCATTATAAAACAGTCCAGAGGCAGACTGCGAGATGATTACAAACAAAATACGAGAAGAGAAACTCCCTATTTCCTTGTATAAACAAAAGCATGAAAATTCCCAAGGGTCGAGTAGCATGCAAGCCAATTCTGTCATCGAGGTTGCCTTTTGCACGTCCTAATAGGGTAGGTGTACTGCGATCGCGATCGCACCGAACAACGAGCGATGCTACACGTGTTCCTAGCGAAATTACCATTATTATCGATCATCTCGCGCCAGCGTCCCGTAACGACCCTCAATAGGCGCGAGCGCAGTCGAATCTTATCGGAGCGAAGCGAACACCCCGGCCGCGTCCCGTTACGGTCATCTTCCAATTTAAGCCTTGTTTATTTTACTAGTTCGGGCCAGATTCTCCATCAGGTCATTGACATTGAAGACGGTTTTGCGAGTTGCGTCACTCAACCTATCTCAACACACTCGACGAGCAACGTCTCGCTGACGGCTCAACAAATCTTGCTTTAATCACACGCCAGCCGCAGACGAGCCATCATCCTTAACTACAGTGATAGCCTCCTCTTATTGCACACGTTTAGTACTTCACAGAAAATTGAATTGTAATTGCGCTCTAAGAGAAATGCTAAACGGCCCATTCTTTCTTGATTGTACGTTGCGTCGGCCGGCGTCTAATCCCGCGCCGATGCTTACAGCAATTATTGCATATTAACCGAATTGAATCTGCTTGTACGTTTGCAATTTATATTTTCATTAAATTATTGTGTGTGGGATATGGAGAATATGTGTATGTGATTAATGGGTGTGTCTGTGCGTTCGCGTAGCTCGTTCTGTGCGAATTATTGAGTCCGCTTTGTTACCTTGTCAGTTCGCTGCTAATTTTATTTAGTGACCATGAAATTGGACGCTGTAAGCATCTTATTCGTTGTCTACGTAGATTCTTCAAGGATAATTTGTATTGAAATGTTTAATAGCCAATAACATTTGTTGCGAGGAATATTATTATCGCCTACATCGGGTTATGAAAGCAATAAAGTGGTGAAAGAGTCTATTTGCTTCTCAAACGACGTTTTGCTTTTATCCTTATCGTCTGAACTATCTTTGCTGCTGGCATTGGTAACAAATATTATAATAACCAGTACCGGTATGGTAACTAATGAACACGGTGTCGTCTTACGTATATGGGAAATCCAACGTCATACAAGTTGATAGAAATGGAGAAAATTGGATTCAAATCAAACTTTTGAATTTGAATTTCTATGTTCAAGCAATGGACCACTTTGCATTTACAGTATACCTCTCCAACTGGAATTTTCAATTTGCTATCTATACTTTCTACATGAGCTACTTAAATAGTTTCTATGTCACTAAATCTTGCGGCTTCACTTTCAGTCACCACACCTAGACATCCATATTAATGCTCAACAAAACGTTTAAGGTCATGCAAGAGCTTTCCCAGTGAGACATCGTTAGGGACACATAAATCTATCGGATAAGATGTGTGAATATATGGGTTATTTACTGTACTTTCTGCTTACTGGTGGCCACTTAGATTTACGATTGGTTATGGATATGAGCATCTTTAATTCATTTCAAGTCCATTCCTTTCATTGATTCTAGATGAGGCTTTTCTGTTTGCTCAAGGTTTACTCGTACGATAGGCGTACATTTGGCTGACTCAATGGTTGTCTTTTTAAATTTTTGCAACACTATTTTATGTTGTGTTACATTACATTATTTATATATACAGAGTGTAACTCATACCTAAGTAAGTATATAGTTAGCCAAACGGAGGGTTTTAGTATCGATATTTGAACAGCTTTTGTTCTAAAAACTTTTCGAATATAAAATAAATCCGAGAAAATCAAAAACCGTAGAACCTTTTTTTCAGTTATTTTCGATATTGAACAACCTTCCTACGACTTACTATAACTTTACTGTTATATCCTGTGCTATATCGCTTGCGGGATAAGCAGAGAAGGCGGATCGTCAGGTGTCCTGATCCTTACACATCCTTCTCGATTTATCCCAATGTAAACAGCAGATCAAGTGTAACACCTTGGACCGTTCTTATTATCTGCGGCATATGAGTTGAATTCGTACTGCAAGTGTTACCATTGATCTGCTGTTGTCCCTACAATGCCGTCCCTTTTGGCGACGCTTTTCGCTCTGGATATTAAGATAGCTAAGCACATTTCTTCGTTCCTAATTTTTGATTTTTATTTTTATTGTTAAGTTCAGATGCTCCACTTGATCAATCCCTGCCAACCTGCGTGCAATACCGACCAATAAACTTCTTCAGATCAGTTTACGCTATTTATGTTATTGATAATTCGACACGACCAAAACGGCTCTAACATAAATCGGTGCACTTATCAGTGCTCCGTGGGATCCCGTTGTTTGTTGCTATTGCCCATTCCCCGAGTGTTGTGCGCGCGAGTTCCGATTTCCAATACGAATTATTTTACACACGGCAGTCGTGTATGCGTTGACCTTTACACGGCTCCCTGTAACTCGTTCATGAGTTTGCAACTCGTCTGCATGTGCTAAAATGACGCTTTTGAGTTTATTGTCTATAGCCGGCAGCCTATCTTTATTGGAAGTGTATCCGTAGCGGCGGCGGCGCTTGCCAGTGTATTTCATCAAACAGGAATATAATGATATCTAACTTTTAGTTACAAACATATTATGCTCCGATTCCGAAGATATTATTTTATTTTTAGGCGTCTGTGAACATTTACTATCGTATGGCCTGCCAGTTTCCTTACAAGGGATAAAATCATATTGGAAGCCCATCTTTGCATCTATTGTTACAACTGGCTCTATTTTGTATAACTTTTGTTTCATATTTTCTGATATTTGCGTCATTTGTGTTTAATTTTTTCAGAATTTCTTAGTCACTGTTTCTTCAAAATCTTTTCCAAAATTAAATATCATTCCTTTTCTGCTTCTTTAGTTGCGTTTGCTTAATGATGAAGTTTTAGGCCTACGACTACCCTACGCGAAAGTAAATAAATGTGCCTGCTTTATTTACTAGCGTCGCCGTTTCTCTATGTTTTATTGCATCTGTGTTCGCCTATGGGTGGGATATGTTTATTGCGACTACCTTTAGTTAAGATTTTACTCCAGTCTTATTATGATTCGTTATTTTATTACGGCAATAACTGCTTGTATCATTTGTGTGTGTTAGTTATACTTACTTGCGTAAAAGCAGGTCTTTGCTATGTTATGTAGTTTGGAGAAGTTTTATTTAAAATTTGCTTGTGAATTAAGTATAATTTTAGTCTGTGCGTGTTAAATATCTACGATTAAATTATTTTTTATTTATTTATTTAAAATAAAAATAAAATCGTAGATATTTAACACGCACATACTAAAATTATACTTAATTCACAAGCAAATGTTAAATAAACCTTCTCTAAACCGACGAGCATGCATGAAGAGATTGATGAATGTGGAGGAGGCAAGGGTTGTGTGCCAGGATCGCAGCAGATGGAAGTCCATCGTCTCTGCCTACCCCTACGAGAATCAGGCGTGAGTAGATTAAATATCTTTTTATTTATTACGATTAAAATTAAATTAGGTATGTACGAGTAATTTTTTTTACAAACGTTTAAGTAATTATTGAGAAAATGACAACCATAATAAAGTCCCCTTTTATACATATCTCTGAATTAAACTGTACAAGTTCACACTTTGTTTAATATTTTATCAATTTATTTTATATTACAACTACAATTTGATATATTTTTTTAATTGTGGTTTTAGCCATAGTTAGATATGACCTAAAAGATATTCCATGATTTAAGCCACCGCCAGTCCCTTTATAAGTCATGGTTTTTCAAGAAATGTGAAAGTGACAGAACACGGGTAAAGGGAAGTGTGGTTAAACTAGGTTTACGACTAACAGCTAGTTAAATGAAACCAGAAACGCAGTTCATGCAGTCTAACGAGGAATCAAAGCATCCAAGTAAAGCTCATTACGCACATAGACTTCCAACAAAATGCCAATAAACCCTAATATAATTCGGCGCAGCTCGTCTGGAATCCAATAATGAGTGTTGAAATAGAATTACGATCTAATTATACAAATACGGCTCGGATTCGCGCTGTAAATGTCATTTTACTTCACTATTCCAGCAACATAACGTTTCTGGCTGCACTAGATTTTAGATAAAGGAATTTTTAACGTCTTTTTAACCTGATGGTAGGTTAGGTGAGTACTAACTTTTCCCCTGATATTTATTTTTCTGCCGGGATCTTGTTCTGAAAGAGTCCGGCTAGGTACATGGTTGGTTCGCCTTTGCCCGAGTTCCTAGACGGACGTTCAATGTGCTCTGCAAAATAAATCGATATCAATAATCGATATTAATTAAAAATGATAATCGAATGAATAATTGAGAATTAAGCCACATTTGGTGATTGTTTAAAGGCCAAATGTTATAGTTCTTACAATAATTATTAACTAGTTAGTGCACAAGATTCTTACAAATTAAGTAAGATTATAAGAGGTTTGTTGTTAGCTATAAATCAAGTTTAACATCACTCCCATTAAAACGTGTCGTTGTCACACTTAGTTAAAAAACGTTAATACCGAAGGTTTAAAAACGGTGAAGTAACTTTAAATCTCTAAAAAGTTATGTGTAGAGGTGGCCCAAGAATGTTGAGAGCCGCTGCGCTGGTTTAAAACGCGGGTCATTTTCTCACGGGGCGAGTTGGTTTAGTGCTGGCTGCGATTAGTTTACTTTGCGGCTGCAAACGTGGGCTAATTTTACGAGGCCTCCTTGTGTAAGCACTAATGAGGGATCGGAATTATTTGCTTACCTCTCTCGTCTGCGGCTTCGGTCGTCTAGCGTTTCCTATTCAATATCTCGGGAAAAAGACAAATACCGCCAACAAATACGCAACAACAGTGACAGCGTCCAAAATGTGACCGGGCACTACTGACCCTCAGGTTTATATATAATGTTCGGTTCCCAAAATGTCAATTTCCCATAACGTCCGGTTCCTAATGCCAGGGATCCTTGATTCGGGCCTTTTTGTCGCTATCGCGTATGTAAATTGTTTTATTTTTAAACTACGCGTTATTAATTATGTCCATAGTGTCTATTTTGGCAAGTAATTTTGGTTGATAAAGTTTAATGTGCAATTAAAATTTTCAAGTTTACATTATTGCTGTTTTACTTGATAAAAGAGCTAGATAAGGATTTTCTTATATAAGTTAGCGTGGTTATATGACTTTGATTCTATTATTGGCTTATTATTCAAGGTTATGGCAGAGTAAGGTAATTATATTCCTTATTTAAAGTTTTAAACGGGTCACATTTATTTTAAAATAGCCACATGAGTACAATTTGGGTAATAGGACCACTATCGGTAATCATTGCCGCGCTTGTTTGAATTATCTCGTACGGGCAACAGCAGATCAATGGTAACACTTGCAGTACGATTTTATACCTTACGACGCAGATAATAAGAACGGTCCAAAGTCCAAACTGTTAGCTGTACAAAAGTCCGCGTAGATTTAAAAAAAAAAAAAGCTTCATAGTGAATATTATCCACGTAGGTATTCCTACTTATTTATATTTATTTAACTTAAACATAGTTCTGGAATCTTATAATCTTGAGCTGTTTACTTTCGTTCGTCCAATTAATATCATTATTGCCTTTTTACGATCCTATAATCATTACGACTCTACACTACGCTTTGAATTTAATTAATTGTTGTACGACAACGAGTTTTGCTAAAGTAAAAGTAGTATTTAGTTGGGATTCACGGAGCGTCGGCGATTCCATCGATACAGGTTCCGTTGTTAACTTTCTCAAGCTAGATTAGTGCTGATAAAAACCTATTGGTGTCAGCGCAAGATTGTGCCGGCTGTGCCTGAAAGCGCTTGTACTGTGTAGTGCACCTATCGTAGACACGGGCCATGGGCTAAGCAAACACTGAATGTATGGGGTAAGCGATGAGAGATAGCAACAACTATAGGCGCAATGAAGTTAGCGTTTGATACTTGTATGTCGGAGAGCATAAGGTGTTACCGCTGTATCACTACCACGAATTGTTGTTGTAAGTTCTTTCGCTAGCAAGTACGTAACGTTATATACAAAGATAGTGGTTGGTGGGATGTTTGTTGCACCCTACAAGTAGCGAAACTAAAATCCCTCGAGTCACGAACGTTAGATATACATTATTACATAGAGCGAAATTACCATAGCATTTCATGGCAATGGTATTGGAACGATAAACTGCAGGACTTTCTAGTCGCGCCCACTTTGAGTCCTGCTGAAAGTTTTTTTTTGCCACTTTTTCTCCTCAGCGCGGCAGCTGTTACTTTGCAAATTAAAAAAATGTTGACGTTCAAAAATGTACACAACGTGCTTACTTGCAATAAAGAGATTTGACTTTAACTTTTGAGTCGCTGATCTGATGGAGTAAAATGATGAGCAGAGCTTGAAAGATGGTCATGCCAGGTCCAAAAACGATAATAAGACAATTCGATCGTAGGTCCAAAAACAATGTGTGGCAGACTATGTAGTAACGTATGTGATTTTAAGAAAGTGGGCGTTGTAAGAAATGTTCATTGTGATGTGAGTATGACATAGAAAGATTTTTATTTAAGTCTTCTCTACTATATTGTTGCTTATCTTAGCTTCCATTATGATCGAACCATTATCTGCTACAATTTTACAAACGAGGCAACCCACTAATTATAGTCAACCCAGTCGAAAGGTTACCTCGAATCGCCCGTGCCTTGCACCACACCCATCTTACCTTTCACCGTCGAGAGATATTGTCCGCGCAGCCGCGATCCCCACAGCTCATTACCATATACTGTGCCGTGACAGCATTGCAATTAACTATCTGTTTATTGTTGCTGAATTATAAACGGCGCAGTTGCGTGATATCACTTCTGGGTACGGCCCTGTGGGTTGCTAGTCTATGTAGTCTGGGATTCAGTATGGGCTGTCACTATTTTATGGTCTAGGTCTATTCAATGTGTTACGAGTAAGCCGGAGGGTATGTACGTCGACTTTGAGGTTATGAGTTGGAAAGTGCGATTGTTTAATGAAATTGTGGTTTGCTTTGTAGGTTCAGTTGTCATGACTATTTTTATTTATAAAATTCAACGTCTTTGATATTGAACTATATTTCCACTGCTGGGCCGATTTTGTTGCTGTTTTCATCGCTACGCTAGACTCTTAAGGCAGTAAAACTACACGAGTAGAGCTAGATGCTAGTCTATATGATAAAAATGGTATATGTCTTTGATATAGATATGAATTTTAAGCAACTCTATATTCATTGGAAAATCCATGCATGTGCATTCTACCGTCTGAAATATTTCATTTGATACTTGATTTAGCATTTAACAATATTATATCAAGTCTTAGATTCTAAGGTCTGCGCTATGCGTTTGCGTTGCTTCACCGCCGCCGCACCTGATCATTACCATTTATCTGCGCGCGCGACGCTCACCCACAAATAATTATTATTAACACCGATAATCGCAGCGAAAACATAATAGTTACTAATTGAGATAATCAAAGTGAAATCTTCACGTAATTCATGTTCGATTTATATTAAATTATTTATAGCTGATTACTTCCGTTTAGACGTTCATGTATTTACAACATTGCCAAGCTGTAGAATTGGTAATTGAGATTTATGTTGATTACGTGCAATCAAATTTTCATTTGGCGTAATGTTTTATTGCATAACGTTGAACTCGCAATTAAGCCCTTTTAATTATTGCCGCATATTTGTATTTTCTAACTAATATAATGAAGCTTAACGAGTTAAAAGAGCTTAAAGAGTTTCGCAACTTGTACCTATTATGGACAAGTTCCTCTTTTCTTAGGGCGTCTATGCCACCTAGGTTTAATGTTCGAACTTTATTCGCAATAACTTAGGCATAAATGTCACTTTACTTTACATTGTTTATAGCAGTAACGTCCCAAGCCGTGGTATATTGCACAACGACGGATTTGCCTAGTGCCATTGTTTGGTATTTAAATCATCCGATCAGCTGATTACATGTATCCAACCTTTCACGACGCGCACATTGAATTCAAATTGTCATTTGTGAAGATGATTGAGGTGGAGTTGATGATAATTTGCGTTGTTTGTATTATGCTCATGTTTGCGGAGCGACCAGGTTTTGTTGCCATGATAATCAGTATCTGTACAAATGATTCTTCTGACATTTTATGCACATTATTTTACATCTAATTTCGCCCTTCTGGACATGAAGCAAGGAACGGCCGATTAAGTTAGCCATATTTACATCACAGCTAGCATCACATCTCTTGCATGCCAATTTTTCGCGTCTCTACCCTCACTTGGTTGGAAAAACCTTATTTGAATTTTCAATAGAAGTCGAACAAAATAGATGTCTTTCTTTTTGACGTGAGAAAGTGACAACAAGGGCGAAGATATACTCATTCAAAATTTACTTTACGTAGCCTCTCTCTATAGAGGGCGGCGATTCTTTCCTTCATGCTTCTGAGGTACACTAGACTTGATTTTATGAATATCTCATGGGCTATTAAAATAAAACCAAATATTTGTGCTATTTTACATGGAATTAAACTATTCATCTTCATGTTTCTTTTATTAACCCCTAATCAGATATATCTTCTATCTGTTTGTTATCTACAACTGACTTAGATTCCAAGATTCACAATTCGATGCGTATAAAGTGTTTGGTTTTATTATTCAGGCAATCTGCTTTGTCGTAGTCAAGTAAGCCATAAATCGCACTTGAGTGTTCACTTGGTGGCAATATATCGTCCGTTCGGTGAGTGTGACATGATGAACGATATTTATTGTTTTATCGCCGCGAGCGATAGCGCGATATATCGCGCCCGATGAGTGCGAATTTGAGTTATGGGTTAATTATGAGAAGCGAGAAGGTGTAAGCAATTTCGCACTTTGGATATAGTTATATGGGACTTTCATTTGTGGGCATAAATATATCAAAAGCATAGCACAACTACTTTGCGAAATTATGGATAAGTCTTTTGCACTAAAGACAAGAAGACAATAGAGTCGAGGTAAATAAATATAAATTATTTGTAGCCCCTCTGTTTATATAGTAAAAGGTCTTTCACATCTTTTGGGTTGAATTTGATAAAATAATATAGGTACATTTCATTACATTAAAACCGAAAGTGATCACCCACGAACCATAACTCCTGCTTCACTTGCGTAATGCGTAATCTTCGCCTGAATTTTAGAGCATTAAAATACGATCGGCCCATAATTCCTCAGTGAAACCGGCTAACTGTGAGCGAAATCACTTCAGACCTTATTGCTGTACGTTTAGGAGTTATTAAATCGAAGTGAGAGTCCATCGTGATAGCAATAAATCTCCGCCCCAGACTGACGGAAGGTATGGCGGTTATTAAGACGTCAACAAGAATTATAGTTCAACGCAATGCCGGTATGTTGGCTCCTCTGGTTGGCTCAGTGATTATCGGAGCGGCGAGTGGCAAAAACAAGGAATTAACCACGATTTGAGGAATGCTTTGCAGTTGGCAGAAGTTGCGGGACTCGGTTGTGGGATGCCATGATTGGATAATTAAAATCAATCGAGCAAAGTTTATGTGAGAGCATCTGTAGCGCAATTTATTTGATTTTCCGGTATGAACTAAGAAGTTACTGTACTGTAGGTATGGAACTAGGTCATAAAGGCCAAATGATTTTCGTTTTTATCGAAAACTTCAGGGATACTATTGTACATATTCAAACCAGATACAAGCATTTGTAAGAGTACAATACACGATTGTATTCAATTCATTCATACATTCCCGTTCAACCTCGGATCCACCAGGTTACTGGTGATGTCATCCACACGTCGTTGATATTTGAAATACTCGCACTAGGCACACTCGTCCTTTATTACACGAACGTCAAGATAGTAGAATAGCCCAATTGCCCACTCGCTGCTTTCTGATATATATAATGTCTCCAAGACCAGTATACATAAATATGCGAAAGGAGAAAGACGCTAACCCGACTCTTAGGGATAGATTCCCCGAGGTGACAACGTGCAGTATGTGCGGACATATCTGTGGGTCGAGAATCGGATTGCTAAGCTCCAAAATGCACAGACCGTGATTTGAAAGGATCAATCGGCGGAAATCGTCCTCGAACCGAGAGGAACTGTCAAAAAGAGGATGCAGGTATAGGCACTTGGTAGATGCGCATGACCACCATCGGTCTTCACTTACCATCATCATTAGATATTGAAGTCAAACGCAGTTAGTCTTAAACATAAAGACATGTTCACTAATTATGAAGGAAATCTTCTGTCTATGAAGTATTCCTGATGATGATGTACAAAGTGAATGGCCGACGTTGTTGGCATGCTGCAATGCCTTTACGTCTCAGGTTAAGACGTAAATTACATCAGAGTTGAGTAGATTGTTTTAGTATGGCTATCTACGTAATACTGATAAGTATGTACGTCAATGTTCTTTCTTCGATTACATACTCTTATTTATCTCAATATTTTAGCGAAGTTGCGATATTAACCTTATAATATTTTAGACGCAATGAACCTACTAGACATTCGAAGATGTATAGAAATAATCATAACATACCGCTTCGCTTTTTTAAGAACGAATGATGATAATATTCTGGTTTAAGATCATTTATTCCTCATAAGAATTATACATTCACTTATATGAGGAAACATAACTTAAAAGTAGGCGTACAACTTAATATTAAAATAGAATTGTAACATTAATTAATATAATGTAGGTAGTTTGAAGTAAACCAATACAAGTTTGTTAAGATATAATAAAACGGAACTATGAGTACTAGAAGTATAAAGTGGTATTTAAAGAGGAGATATTGAATGCAATATTATCATCATTCGTCCTTAAAAACCCGGTAAGTTACCCGAAGACAGATGTTACTAAGCAACTGAAGGAGGCAGCTAAATTAAAACATATCAGAAATTAGGTAGGAAGGTATATCACCACATTGTAGATGTAATATGAATTATACGATACAGTCTGAAGAAATGTAAACAAAGTTCCAATAAACAAGAACCAGGGACATTTTAGCTCCAATCTGTATAACCATCTTCCTATCTATACATATTTGTGTCAATAAGCTACGTTGCAGTATCCTCATATGTTCCTATATCATATTAGGTAGGTATGTTCCGTCCTCAACACATTCCACTTCGAGATAAGAATTGTGAGATAAGCTCTCAGTGTCATAATTAGTCTGTCATTACTCTCCGATACTTTTATATTATCTTCTATCCCATCTACGTCTGATGTCTGACGCGGAAAAAAACGAAGCTTCAAGTGTCTTTTGTTATTGATGAGTTAGACTCTAGTGTGCTGCAACTTCGACCAACGCAGAAGTCCTAAAAACATCACATGTGTGAGATATGACAACACCGAATTGATTAATTTTATTTTATGGCACAACTACTGACATTTTTTACAGACACCTAGCAATGTTTTCACAGTAGGTACTAATATTCTCTACTACTCTAACTTATGGTAAAAGCTTGTACTAGGATCTGCACTGAATTTTCTAATATTAAATTATACCTAGGTACAGTCGAAGACAGAGATATTTTATATTAATAATTATTCTACAGTTACATAATTTTAAGTTAAAGTAAAACAGTGAAAAAATTTTTGCAATAGGTCAAGTAGTTTTTGAGAAAATCTCAACCTTAAAAACTCTACTGTACACCTTTCTCTATGATCTACCGTACCTATATCAAGTTGATTCCTTTGTAATGCATCTAAGATCGTCATATTATCTTTGCTGGAGACTCGATCGGATTTCGATACCGCGGCTACGACTTTCGCTGCAACAATTAAACGAACGACTTCGCCATGCGTGACAGTGAGGCGTGTTCGTTTCAAAGTGTTAACATGCGCATATATCACAGTTCGACTGATACACCTGCGAAGCCACGCCCCCTGTGCTTCCCTCCCCGCACCTCGGCTCCTATTCTTTCGCTCAGACACCTCACCATCGAGGACCATTCCACGTTGAGACGTCATCGGAGGCGGTCGTTATCGCCCCTTATCGTTTGAAGTTCGGTGTTTTGGAACTGAGTGCTGTGTGATTTTATTAAACATTACTTTTTATTCTGTTACGGGTGCCGGTGATATTTGAAGAGTTATTGTAAGTTGGTTTTTTGTATCTTTATCTTTGCTAATTTTTTTTAGTGTATTTATAGTTTTTTTGAGACTGGTAGTTTTTTTGATAACGGCATTGTTTAACTTGATATCATTAATTACACATATTTGTATTAATGATTATATCTGTTCTGTGTATGTGACCATTCTTATCTTACATGTTTGTATCCTAATGCGATTCTTCACGGTTTTTTTAGTTTCTTCATAGCGTAATTTTGAATACGCTCATAGTTTTACTATCTTTGGAGTTTGGACCAACCATCTAATTTAAAATAGGGTTACTTAGTTATAATGTTTCTTCGCAATTGAAGTTCTGTTAACGCGTCAGGAAACAAACTTTAAAAAAATATTTGTATGACCAATTCAGATAAGAACTAATAATAAGTATACAAATAATATTATCCCTATTATATTTTCTATATGTAACTATCCTGAAAAAGCGTCGGATTTTAAAGAAGCTGCTATAATATATATTTCCAAACTAGATATTTACAACATAGATCTAAAATATTTCGCGATGACAAACTGTATTGTGAACGAATGAAAGTTGTTTTGCTTTGAGCTGTGAACTCAACTTGTTGCTCAACCGTGGGTGGAGCCTACAAATTGGAGTATTTGTTCTGTACGCACGCGCGTACCGACGCCCACCTTGAGACAGATAAGTTGTTAGGAAATGGAACAAATATATCACCTTTTTAAACTTATACGGTTTGCTATCTCTTCGTGACCATTGGTGACTGTAATGTCATTGAATTAATATTTTGTCTCTGTATTGGTTTGTCTCGAGTATTGGTAAAGTCGACAGCGGCTCATTTTAATAAAAATATTGCATTGTTTCTAGCATATATTACCGTCGTATGGTGTCCATATGTGATAGTTTACTTTGTTATGTAACCAAATTGTCTTTGTCTTTTAACCTTTGTTAAAAGTTAAGTGGTAATTCAATTATGATTTTTAAAGCAATAATTTTTGGACAAAAAATCCTTGAATTTACGTTACAAGAATATTAACTATTGGCAACATTTTTTCAAACATAATAAAGAGAAATTGTATTCAGTCGGGTTTACTGCAACGATTTTTATTAGCGCTCAAGTCCTGCCAAAGTCAGATTATTGCGCAAAATGGTACATTTTCGTTAGCGCGTTGACAGGAGTTGAGCGCCTAAAATAGTCTTGCAGCTAACCTCCCAGAAATCAACAGTATCGTGCTCTTTGAAATCAAACTAAGTAAGTGCCAAAGTAACCTAAAACAAAACATTTCAAATACATCGAAATCATCGCGTAAAATACTCATCCTTTAAACGTTCCTTGCGGTAGTACCCGACTACCGCAAGGAACGTTTTAAGGATTCATATTAATAAATTAAGATTTTCAATACTCAATATATTGATTGCATTCCATAAGTTATAATACAGATGTTACTTAACATTAAAATGTTACAATGTTCTTTATGGACCTTGTTTTTGTTAATGCAATGGCAATATGTACGATGTCCCAAATGATAGGTATCTCCCGTGGAAACTATGACAGTGCCTATATGCACTACGTACGTCCGCGGAATACAACATTGTATATTACAAACAATGACCACGTCTAATAGGTACTTTGAAATTCAAATAACAGTAAACTTAGTTACATAAAATTTGCATACTTTTATATTATGTTTACGCAAGAATTAACATTTACGTAGAACATTTTTTTCAGACTTTAAAAACATAGCGTAAGAAACATACAATAAAACTTATGGAAACTCATGGATGCTTATGGACGACGTATGTAACTGGCGTCAGTCTTTCTTGACACAGTTGTGCTGTGTTATTTTATTTGGTATAATATATCATCTATTGCATACTACGAAACGGTTATAGAATGACATAATTACCCGCATAATCATTGTGTCGCATATTTCATTCAAAATAATACATGCTAATATGAAAGTAAAATATCAAAGTAGCCATAGTTGCCAAAATGTCTTAACTACCAGTTAAACAAACATAGACATTTTACAAATAAATTAATCCGCAAAACAGATAATTGGTCTTGTATCGAAATTGAAAACTGTTCCTTCTATGTGCTGCAATTTAGAACAACTCAAATAGCCTGTTAATCCATATATATCTTACGCATATCACGTATCAACTTTTCATTGTAAATGTGGCAAAACTGCTGACAATGCGCGCTTGGAAATTCAAAATTTGAAATATTTTTACCTAGTTGTTTCTACTAGTGAGGTATCTTTGAAAGTAGTGGTATCATTGATATGGAGCCATCAGAATGCTCTTGTTCTAGCTCTTTGTTCGTTTGCTTTAAATGCACTTTTAGAGCTAAGGAATTGTATATCACTAGCTCTTATTAAAGTATCGCACATACGTGGGCGACTCCCCAGGGACCCGCGAGCCCACTGTTTATGAGTTTTATGACCGCTAATGGGCAATAATGCGCACCTCTGCTCCGTCGCGGAGGTTAAGTTATTGGTGCGATGCTGCGGACTGTCTCGGTACTTGATCACCTTGGTGCTTAACTTTATGTTGCCGTTTTATTGTTTTTGTGTAGTGTCTATTTTATAGATTATTTTACAATGCATTACATTGTGTAGTCTTGGTTTTGTCTGTTTTTAACATGAAGCAAGGAATCCCCTATGAAGTTTGCCATATTTACGTCTCATCAGCCACTCATTTGTTTTTCTTTGTTTGAATTTTCACTACATGTCGATCATATAGAAACAGATGACTCTTTCTGACGTATGAGAGTGAAAGTGAGAAAGGCGGAGACCTGTACCCATTCAAAATATACTTTATGCTCTCTCTATATATAGTTGAAATATTTTCCTTCATGGTTCTAGAGCTATTCTTTGTTATCTCTTGTCTATTACTTCTTCTTTGTCAGTTTTGTAACTCAATTTTATTTCTATGCGTTGTTTTTATTCGCTTCATCATTGCCAACTTCCTACTCAGGGATTTTTATTTCATCCGTTCTAATTTTCCCTTTCTCACCGATACTAGACTCTCTAATCCAATCAACGTGTGCAGTGCATGTCTTTCAGTCTTGAAACTTCCCGCTAATAGTCTCGACGTGACTATATGTTTGGATCTCGACCACTAATCTCGGATCACCTTAAACACCGCTTAATGTGTTGCTGATTTCATACTATTGTGCACCTTTATTGCGGCTGTTGTGCCGCTCGAAGCGTTTTGTAATGCGATGTTTGATAGAGTTATTTCGTATCTCGACGATTCGACCCAATTGGTGTGGTTCTTGTAGCCCTCCCTTCTGTACAAGAGGTAATGTTCTAGGTTCTGTTATTGTACCCATATAATTTTTCCGAGGTCTGTAATTACTTACGGAATTACGTAGTAAACACATATAAAGCTATTTTTGATGACTAGTACACATTACTTATTTTAAATGTAATGATTATTTAAATATATTTGTTGAATTGGAACCTTTCACAGTATTTATCGAATATGGCGTTTGGCCTCCTAATGTGCCTGCGCTATATTCTCACCAGAGTTACCAAATGTGCCATAATTGGCATCACCGTCACTCACCACTAGGTGAGATTGAGATCAACCGCAACCGTGATCTAGACTTGTCAATAATACTCTCAGCGGAGCTTTTTACTTTACTTCCCTAAATTCCTTTAATTACTTCTAATAACATTTTAAACTTATTAAATCTGGCACAGCTATACTCGTATCCAATTTTATTAAACTCATTTGCATTAAATATTTTAATTACAACGATCATAATCATAAATTCATAAACGGATCTAACAGAAACAACGATTTCTCTAATGATCTAATGGAATGAGCCTCTCGAACCACGGGAAGTCTTCAATTATAATTGTCTGCACCCATTCGCGCTGGCTCGTGTGTATGGGTTGTGTATGCCTGTGTATGACTAACATCCGGGAGGGAGACATCTGCCCAGTATTCGTTTATCGTCCAGTTGATGTCATCCTTAATTAACGTATCGTTTGTTGAGCTTATCGCGAATTTTTGCGTCCATTCTGTTTACATTGTCTTCGCTTTCTGGGACACTAGTGTACAGCTGCCTAAGATATCATTTTTAACGCTAAATTCAACAAGCTAATTATACATAACTTTTAAAGGATACATTACCTGCAATTTTGTTCTTTAAATGCTCCAAATCAACCTGCAAAATTGTCTATCGGACTAAGGGTCGCTTTGTATTGATTATGTTATGGATACGGTTAAATTCGCTGAGAAATATATAATTCATATCATAAATCTTTATTGAATCTTAGCAATTCAATATCCACGTTTCTTACATCATTTTAATTTAAATTAACTCTTCTATGATTTCTTAAGACGTCTCCCTCCGTACGATTTATATCACTAGCGTCATTCATTACTTCCTATTCCACATTCGCTTCATCTTTGAAGTCGGTGCTATTTACGAAATGACCAGTTTAATTTCATTGGATCTTATCTACAGTTATCTGTAGTGTACATAGATCCGAATTTGATTTATCACCGAACAGTTTATGTATGACGTATCGTGGCGGCTCTTTATAAGTCAGTTCATAGTCTGACAGGAGATGGATGCCTGGACGCTTGCTGTTCCTTATTGCTGTCGTTTGTTCTAAAATTTATTGGACACGAAGTAACGGTTGCGCGGGCGCAGGGCTTAGGTGGTCGCCTGTACGCGCGTGATGTATAGCGCAGGGAAATGCCATCCGCGTAAACCTGCTGACTTTCTTAAATACAAGTATCATAATTTATTACTCAAATATACGAGCGTATACTTAGTTGTGGTATAATTGAATTTGTGTACTTTGTTATATGGTTCTTTTAAAAGTTTTAACACGGAGTAACATCACTTTCTACTGTCACCGAAGTATTCACAAGCTGTTGACGAAATAATTTGATAAATGCTTCAAATGGTACATTCTATAGGTATCTTATGTCAAGCGGAGTCCACCATTAGGTCTAAATTGAGACGACAATGTTTCTTTGTTTTCTGATCCTTTGATATATAATATTTTATTTGCATATAGGTAGTGATCGTGTGGTTTAGATGAGCTCGAGTTTGCAGTGCGTTTATCATATACCTACACTTTGTTTGGCAATGAATGATGACTATAACAATAAAATTCATACTGTAGCTGTTAGATCTGTCTGTCGGACATCGACAGAAAAATGAATCCACTTAAAAGCTATAATGACTAATGAAAAGATCCGTGTGAGTTTGAATAGCTGTGTCGATAGTATCATTCATTATATCTTTAATGTATTCGTGTATTTTATGTGTGATGTTTCTGTATTGTTCGCAAAAAACCTTCGTCAAACAGTTTATAGAGGCATTCGTACAAGTGTTCGGTGTTCAGATGCAATAGAGCAGTGAATGTGAACTAACTAGCGGTGGCGTTATTTATGACGGTCGATGGTCGATACCATCGGTACGGACTTGTCAATCACTTGACAATCAGTTACAAACTATCGGCATCTTTTGGAGATAAAAGCAACTCTATTGCAAAGGTGTAAGCGACGGTTGTGATCGACGGCATATGTGGCAACAAATAATAGATATCAAATCTTCGTACTCGTACATATTCCGTTTTGAGTCTTCTTCCTTGGAAATAAAGGATTTATCGTGTTTACACGGCGAATGTACAATGTGGCAAGTTTAGGGGTGGTAGTAGATTATAAATCTGGAGTTGTAGTTTTTGTAATTCATCGTAGAGGCTAACGAATATACGGTATTCGGAATACCTATTCGTTGCAGACAATGCATCGCACCTGATTTTGTCAGATTTGTATTGTCAATTTTTTGTTTAGACCCCGCTTTTTTCGTCCTTGAAGATGTTGTCATGATTATAACATTTTACCCTAATATCACACCAGTCTCAGCTAGGCAGAGGCGATGGACAACACTTCTTCTTTTACTGTGGTCGATCCTTCGTGATATATTCTTTACTAAATACAGGTTGTATTTTATTTAGTGTAACACAATATTCCTTATCTGGGACTTTCAATGTACAATCTAACTAGTCTTGTTCATAGACAGCCCTATAGAAGCGGCGTGTTGGCTGATCGGCCACGGCCATCCATCATTCATGAGCGCAAGCGCGTAACGAGCCTTTATTCGAGCCATGGGATGCGCCTGCGACGGTTTTTACACCCCGCGACGTCAAGTGTACTTTCTCGTATTCTTATTGATGGATCACGAATTTGTATTAGCTTATCGTTGTTTAAAATGTCTTGTTATATTTTGTTTGCGCTATTATTTGTTTGTTCTTTCATATTCATGATCAAAAATTCCTATTTTAAAACGTTACTTTGTTGCGTCGATGTTTTTCTTCTTCTTATATGTTTGTATTTTGATTCGACATCTACACATAAGTGATCTTTCAGTATTGCTAACTACTTTATTAAATATTATGTATAATAATGTGTTATAACTGGTTTTTCCTTTTTTTAATTTTCGATACCTATATCATTATCATAACTGAAGGTAATCCTGATAGTAACAGTAGGCTCATGTAATTGAATAACTAATGCACTAAAGTGACGTTGACAAGCGCTGGTGAGCTAACGATGAGATGTTATCAGCCGAGACGTTTCAATACAACGTGCATCAATCGTAGGTGGTCGCAGTATCCGGCTATCAATCGACTGATCCGCTGGTAGTAGCGTTATCGTACTATCGCGCGTACCACCCATAGGATTTACGGTTGTATTGATTTGGTTTATGTTTTGTGCATTTGCAACTACGCCTACTTTCTTAAAATAGTTGAATTTCTGGTTTTGGATGTCTTCGCCATATCCTTTACAAACTATTACTCTTCTGTTTTATTTTTCAATCTTATTATTGCTTAGCCACGAAGTTTTCAGTTTATGATAACGATCGAGCGTGTATTTTGCTATGAAATGAATGTTTTCTTCATATGGAATCTAATTGGAGCTTTCACGCATGAAAAAGACTTTGTGCCAAAAGCCTGTGGTTCTCTTCTTGCGTCCAAAGTCGCGTACATCCTCTAAGAGACGAATTCACTCCATTCGCGGAATGCGGCGACCGCCCAATGCTTACCGTTCGGTTCGTGAGTGTCGGCTCTTAAGATATTATCGCACTTTCTTTCGTAAGACCTAGCGAATCTATTGCTTTCAGAATGTGTTCCGCGTTTCACTTGGTCTTTTCATAAGATGGGATTAGAAGGTATTCACTCTTCCTCATTACTGAAACGTCATCTGTTGGTTGATCTGTCGCCGATAATTATTATGATTGTATGTCGGTTTCTTTGTAGTCTTCCTGAAGCCTAAACTGCTTGATGGATTTTAATGTATGAGTTAGATTAGCTTTGATCATAGGATACCTTTCTTGCCAAAAAAACAGCCAGCCCCCTTACCATGAACTCTTATAGCAGGATTACTTCAATATTACTTTGTTACTTCGTACAATGACGATCTTAAAGTAAGCTTATTAAGGGGGCAGGTCGTTTGCCTTTGTAATAATTAGTTGTGAATTTTCTATCACTAAGCGTATTGTGATAAGTTTCAATGTTGTTACTTTTTGCTAGGATTTACCAATAAAACCCAATGTTGTTTTAATATTATGTAGGTTACTAGTACATTATCTCTGTTCACATGACTAAATTTATCTCCAACCACAATTTTATATTTTAATGTTAATTTATATGTGGTTATAATAACTGAGTTGCGTATCATAAATTTTTCCTGTTTTGTTTGTTATATTCGGAATGTGTTATCTATTTGATTTCGTTTTGTTACTCATTCACCTCATAATATCACAGTACTTACTGCAATCTTTTCGACATTAATAGAGAAGTAAGTACCTATAGTGCGATAATTGATTATAGGTATATTCTCCTTTGCCAGTGATGTCACTGTAAACATCATTGCAAGTATTTCTTCATCATTATCAGCTTTTATACGTTCATAGGAAACTTGCAATTTTTTTAAGTTTCATTAGTTTGGTTTCGGCGAATAAAATATTTGGACATTTCATTTCGTACCTTCGAAAAGGTACTTATAGTGCGATAATTGATTATAGGTATATTCTCCTTTGCCAGTGATGTCACTGTAAACATCATTGCAAGTATTTCTTCGAAATTCAGTTTTTATACGTTCTTAGGAATCTCACAAATCTTTTAAGTTTCATTAGATTGGTTTCGGCGTAGAATCTCGTGGCCATTTCATTTCACACCTTCGACTCTTATAGTTGTGTTCTATGTTTGGGGCAAAGGCTGGTAATTCACTTGGGGCGAGCTTAGGGCCAAGATCTACTGCGCTAGACTAATTTAATCATATTTGATAAAATTTAATGCATTTCCTAGGCCCGAATTAATAAATCACTCTCAGCTCAACAGTCAATCTTGAGAACGACCTCATGATTGCGTTCCTATTGATAAACGTAACTTAGGTCCGCGTTTAGGAATCGGGTATCACGTGAACAAGTACGTTCTCAAGTGAACTGTCAAACTCACACTTGAGAACGTATTTGCTGATTGCAGGCGAACTGCGACGTGAGATCTTTCTCACGTCGCGGTTCATAACGTGATACGCCCTCAATATAGGTTTATTAATAAATGACATACTTGAGATGGTGATCACGTCTTGAGAGTGTATCAGCTGAATTCGCTCTTGAGCATACGGGCCTTAGACACGAGAGCGCCACACCAAAAGTCATTTTCCTCATTCGCCGCTATCGAATTAAGTTCCACATGACATCACGAGTCGATGATTTCACAATTGAATGTGTTCGTTAATAAACATTTTTATTTATCAGTTGTGGTTGCGACGACGCGACGCTGTGACGACGGCGGAATGCTTTTCATGTCGGCACTCGAAAGTGGGCTATTGTCCGTTGTTTCCGATTTTAGTTCATCATCGCGTGTAGACAGTGCTGTAATCGCTGCGGCTTTGGGTTACAGATACGAATAGATATGGTACTGTTGACAACTGCCTGAGAAGCAGGAATTATAAGACAAACCCTATAGTAGAATCTATAGGTATATCATCTCATCTTCTTGTATGGCCTTTTTGCGAAGGTGGGCGATCATTAGGACAATCTATTGTATCTGCAATGCTCACGTTGTGAGCAAGTTTTTGATCTATAATATCCTTCTTTTATCATGGTTTTTTTATTATTAAATCAATTGAAAAACATCTCGCTCGTTGTTATTAATTATATTAATTAGTAAGAAGACATATTCGACTGTGTCCGCCGGATCTATGAATATTTAAAACATATTTTAAACACATATTTTATGGTGGCACTTCACTTGGCTATTCGTATTTATCATAATTGCCGTGTGTGGTTGGTATGCTTGACATGTATGTACGGATTGCTTATTTGTATGTACGGACAGCAGCAGATCAATGGTAACACTTGCAGTACGATTTTAAATCTTACGACGCAGATAATAAGAACAGTTCAAAGTCCAAAGTATTACACTTGATCTGCTGTTAGTTGTACGTCAAGTATTTGACAAATACGACAAAGATCCAATAGCGAATACGAATATCCAAGTGAAGTTGGAGCATTAGATGAATTCTGAACGTGCTGATTGTATTATATTCAGCACCTAGTCATCAAATTGCACAAAGCCACAGTGAGCTCGCGAGCCCGTATGCTTCAAAGAAACTACAATCGTACAAGAGCTATATCGTTTTGAATCTCTGACCTAAGGCTCTAACATGGTGTACGTTTTTTCACCTAGCGTCACAAAAACAAAAATCACCGTGTTTGCGGCTAGAGAAAGCTTGTGATTGGTGTTAGACTCGTATGGATTTAGCTTGGCGTTGCTCCAAAGTAACGTACGTTATGAGTATGATTACCGTTTTGCAAATTGATCATATATCAAGTTAATGATATCGGTGTCTTTGATGTCAGTGATATCATTTATGTTGTAGCTTTCTTTAGATTCTTCAATTGATAGCGTACTTACGGGTAAAGTATTCTGATATTGATTTCTTTTGTGGGTGTCTTACAAACTAGCATTTACGCGATTGACCTTTTTTGAAGTCTTGTAACGTAATTTTTGGGCGCCTGTTTTTACAATTAGATCTTTGTGCTACTGTTATTGTGTACCACAAGAGTTGAAGTCGTACCATTGAATGGCTGTCGACTGTAAAATCACATCATGTCAAGACATACCGATTGTTTGCGTTTCATTCATTTAATTTACTTCATCATGATGATTATCATACGATATGCATTATTATTCTAATTTCTATCCATATAATATTTGTGTCGATTCCAGAGGGCACATTCTAAATGTAAACGTCGCTGAGCGAGGCGTCCCCGCTCAGTTTTACGCGATGTAGCATTTGAGTGACAATGACAGTTGCGTTTATGTCTAGGATTATAATTATTTGGCGGCCACGACATAATTTGCTATAGAACTTATTGACCTTGTTGAGGACTCTACTTTTCACATTCAGTGATTTATCCGATATCCCTATAAATACAGTACTGAATAAATGGTTTGATGAATAAATATGACGTTGAAATGAAGCCCACAGTATGGAGTGATGCAACGTTTACGAGCGGTGTAATCTCAGTGTTTTATGTCTGCGCGGACGCCACTGACGAATGATTAATGACCCGACAGCCGACGGTAGTGAGCCGAAGGAAGCCCATCCATTTGGTTTTGGCTATTATATTACTAGTATTGGTCTTTATTTCGCCGTGTTTTCATCTTTCTAACCTTTATTTGAACTGCCTTTGTAATTAGTTTTGCAGTTCATACACGAATGACCATGGTCCTTTCAACCGTTTGTACGTTATTCAACAAGATTACTATCATTCTCAGCTTTTGTTGTCCCTCTTCATATAAGCATACCTTCTCTTTCTTCTGCCACCATTGTCAGTTTATTTACTAGGCACGGTTTGCTATTCAGAGAGGAATCTTCTATCGGCTTCGGTTTCGAACATTAGCCGGTCTCTAGAGTCAACTACTCCGACGGACACACCGACAATATTGTCTCATTTATTGCTAATGATCTATTCAATAACCGCCAGTATTCGGGTATCTGTCTTTCCTTTTACTTATGTAAGTTTACTTTCTAAATGTAAATACTACTTGTTAATTAACATTGAATAATTAGATACAAAGTGAACGTGTAGATGGTACATTATGTCTTTCAAATGTTTTTCTCAATCGGCTCAGGCCTCAGAGTTATTACACGTCCATTTATGTTTATTTCCTTGAATTCTGTTACCTTCAATACTTTATTGCATTTAGTTTCGGCTTTATGTTGAGCATCTAATTCTGTCTAGCATAACCTAGCAAGCTAATGTTAGCTTGTCGCTATCTAGATGTTAGCTGTCTTTTGTTTTAGTTTAATGAACAGGGACAGAACATAGTGATTTGGAACCAGACTACACGACACCTATGCGTGACTAGCCAGAGCTATACGAATGATGCGCCCAGGAGCGAAAAAATCAAGGTCACTCGGCCACAATTTTGTGTAATGAGACGTATTTTAAAATTGGCTAACGTTGTCTCCGTCTGGTACTTTCTAAATTTTATTCTTCGTCGATTTACCTAGTCTTTTATCTTAGTTCATATCGGTGTTCTGACGTCGACCCATCGCTATGCGATGATCCATATGCGAGCAAAAAAATCAATGTTTCAAAACACGCTGGCACAATTTTAGTAAAATGAGGCGCATTCTAAAATCGACGATGCTTTCCATAAACACACGTTGCGATGATACGCAACATGTAATTTCACAAAAACGTTGTTATAATGCCCCACGAAATTGCTGTGATTTGTTTCTTGGCCATCGATATAGTATCGTGCGATCGGTCGCAATTACTCAATAATGCAGCCCGTGTTGATTCTACGAATATTATTGTTCTTACAACAATCTGAAATAGTGTTCCTAACATAGACTTTCACATCAACTAAAGATTTTAAGACAAGATAAATAATTGATATTTTTAAAGTACATGCATCAGAATTTGAAGCAAATATTTTATCTTCAGTTTTGATAGTCTGCAATAAAAATATAATGGTAAAAGAAAGAAGAGATTGATTTAGTCGGTATAGCTCTTAATCACCATTGTCTAGACTAGACAAATAACCTTCATTATAACAAATATTTTGGCAATGAATTCATTGTTACATTTTGTTTCCATTGCGTGTTTTATTTGACGCCTATGAAAGATAAAATTTACCAAATCATCAATGTTGAACTAAATGATACGTCCGTGTCCGATCGACCAAGAGAGTTGGGGTTACAAAATAAATGTGATCGCGTTAGTCGTTTCCTTGGCTACAGACGTATTTATTTTCCACGTTTCTCAGAACTGAGATAACGCACTTGGACTGTTTGAGATGGTGACGAGTTTTTACAATAATCCCGCAGTCACCCAAATTCCTAAATTATAATTTATGAGTAACAGAAAGTAGATAAGCCTTGTATGGCTTCGGTTAGGGATTAAAACAGCTTTGTTGAATAAATTGACGCGTTGATAGTTTTGTGTTTATCTTTATGGGTTCCTCTGTGATTTATTAAATTTTTTGTATATTTCCTTATCTGTTTCTTCTCTCGTCTGTTTACAAAATAATCATCTTCGGCCTCTAAATATCTGTCGGCCTGTATCATTCATTTCAGTTTAATTCATCCTCTAGTTACCTATTTACTTCATCGTTTCTATTTACTTCATTTGCTACAGGATGTTACCTTTCTATCCGTGGTAACCCAGCACCTACACCATTAGGACCATCAATAACGCTGGCCACATAAAGCGATGCACTATTTCTCTAACCTCTATCAGGAATTAATTTCATCGTCCGGAGCGGCTGCGAGCGCTCGGTAATTATCGTTGCTTCGATACTGTGCGGTAATGAAGATATCGCCCCATCTTCTTTATTGCAATAATGAAATATACGAACTGCTCCAATGGACGTGACTTATTGCTGAGTCAATTTATGGGCAAGTGCTTTAAGGAAATGACAGAGTTCGTTTAATGCATTGTTCATTTGAACAACTGAGATTTGAAACTCATCTTCGTCTTCGACTTTGTAGTGAATAGTTGTAATTATACTCAAGTCTGACTTTTTAAGTTGCTTACTTGTCACTATTTCTTTGTTTACTTGTCATTTGTTTTATCTGTACCTAACGTCATCAGAAACGCATGCTTCCAATTCGCGGGTTTGAATTTTTACTTACTCCCGAAGTGGATCTTGGCTTACGATACCATATGAAAAAAATAGTGCAACTGGTCTATGTTCTGCGCTATCTTCCGTCAATTGGGCGATTGTAGCTCTACACTTCGTCGTTCCAGTGATTCTTCCGCCGACGTCCAACCTTATACCTTTTGATCTATGCATTGCTATACCTTTATAGATCCCTCTACTGCAACCGCCGAAGCTCACGCTCATTATAGTATCTGTGGCGTAGTGTAGGCCGTTCACCGCTCAACCGTCGGACGTGCATAAATAATCGAACGTAATCAGTTTTTATCAATCGCGACACACTAGTTAGAGTCTCTTGATCTCTACTACGGAACTTTTGTAGTTCTATGATTAATTTTGTCATGTTTCTTAAACTTTACTCGACTTCTGGAAGGAGCGTTGGCACCTTTTCATTGCAAAGTGGTGTAAATGTAAATCCAAAAAATGTTGTACAAAAATTTGCACAACGTTTGTACTTGCAATAAAGAGATTTTATTTGGAGGGTGATAATGTTTCGGGGTGCAATGTATAAATGCCGGTTCCTTTTTAGTAGCATTTGTCTCTCCTGTATAGCCTAAACGGCTTCATGGATTTTGATATAAATATGAGGTATCATTAGATTCGTCTTGATCTCAGGATTGAGGACACATTTTATGCCAAACAAATGTGTTTCTTTATTAATTTTGTTTATAAGTATTAGCAACTATTTGATCAAACAATGTGGTTGGATCCCTCAACGCTTGCGCAGCAATTTATTGATAGAATGAGCTAAAGCTCACCTTAGCCTAGTGATATATTAATTTGATATCCATCCGATAAAGCTCGCTTTAGTTTATTTAACGGAAATCATTATTCTTGTTTCAGATATTCTGTTTGTGACGTGAATAGACGGCGCCGATGTGTAAAACGTACATGATATAAATGTAAGTATCTTATTGTAATTATTATACTCGTTAATACTTTTATAATTTTAATGATTATGGTTTTAGTGCTTGGTTTCTGACAAAACCTGTTCATTACATTTTTTAGGTTACCATTAAAACTAACCGTTTTCGAGATTAGATAAATTTTTTGTTCTTATGGTTTTTTCTTGTGACTTTACTTATATTTTTAGAGCAAGTTCAGATTGTTTTGCCTCTGGGAATTGTATTATTGTAAAAAAATGTTTAGTCAGTTTATTGTAGCGATTTTAGAGTGTGGCACACTAATTTGATTCGTCGCTCTCTCGAGGTGTGTGTGATGTACTTAGTATGAGAGACAGGTTAGTCGCTAGCACTCGGGATATATTTTGATGCAAGTCGGGTTTATACAGGGTGTAACGGAAAGGGTATATGAAGCTGAAGGGAGGGTGGGTGTACAGTATCGGTAACTGAACAACTTTTGTTCTTCGACTTTTCGATTTTCGCGAATTTATTTTTTAACTTTTCATACATTTCGTACCGGTCAGCTGATTGATTTGCACGAGACGGTTATTTATTTTTATTTTTTATTCGAAAAGTCGTAGAACAAAAATTTTTTAGTTACCGATACTGAACACCCTTCGGCTTCATATACCCTTTCCGTTACATTACACCGTGTATATAATGAAACATACATCCTTGACTACCAGCAAAAACGTTGTGTAATCGTTTCATACAACATTTAGTAATCTTATAGCAGCAATAAGATTTTATCATATTTATTGAGCTGACACAGTTTGGACGGGGCTTATTAATTGAAGTCCGCTACATTGTTGTAATCTAAATACCAAAAGCATAAATTATCTTTATAAATAGTGGTACGGTTACGTAATATACATACTTAATATGGAACTAATAACCTCTTGTACTTTGAACAGAAAATATCGCAATAAATAATGAGACGTTTAATACTAATATATCTTAACCGCATTCTGATCTCGATCTCATCTGATACGGGCCTCTATCTGGATCGCTTTGTCACGTTTTGTTGTGCAGACTTCGCCTGTGTTAGAACAAGACAGATGTTTGTTTTCCTGGATTTGAGATGTAATTATTGCGAGCTAATGAACGTCTAGGCTTCTAGGAAGGGCAATTTGCCAAGGATATAAAAGCATTGCGAAATTACGCTTTTAATTTTATTCTGGTGTCTTCTTAATAGTTGATGGGATTTGTGATTTAATGACCTTCTAGTCTAGTCTTCTGTGCAATGGGTTCCGGGTTTGATTTGTGTTCGCGTATTATGTACCGTCTAATGCAGAGTAAGGTGTACAGAAGAGTTTTTATGGATGAGATTTTCTCAAAAAGTACTTGACTTACGGCAACAATTCTTTCACTGTTAGAGAGATAAAAGTTAAAGCAATGTAACAGTAAAATATATAGAGCTAGGTGGCTCAGTGGTTGGGTCAATGGACTTGCAATATGGAGGTCCCAGGTTCGATTCCCAGCTAGGGCAGCCATGTACCAATGAGTTATCCTCGGTTTTTTCGATGGAAAAACTTACGTACATTTACCAAGTGCTCTCAAAAACGGTGAAGGAAAACATCGTGATGAAACCTGCATGTCGTAGAAAAAAAAACTAAGGCATGTGGAATCCGCCAACCCGCACTGGGCCCGCGTGGTGGATTATGGCCCGAGCTCCCTCGATGTAAGGGAAGGTCTGTGCCCGAGCAGTGGGGCAATATAAATAGACTGATGATGATGAACAGTAAAATAATTATTAAAATCGATCTAGTAGTTTTTGAGAAAATGTTAATGAGGCCCCCTGTATCTCTGTCTTCGACTGTACATATAGGACTTTATGGACCACGACGGACCAACTGTACCACCGACCGGTGCCCTTGCCTGGTCACAACACTACTCCGGTGGTGTCGTTTTCCAAAGAAATCCGGCCAAGTGCGTGTCGGACTCGTGCACCGAGACTTCCGTGCAACGCATCTTAACCCCGTAACTTTGCTCTAACGAAAAGATAAACTACATTTAGAGACCAACTTATCTTTGCCAATATTAAAATGTTATGTCAAAATCAAATTTCTTTATTGCAAGTAACCACGTTGAGTACATTTTTGCACGTCAATATATTTTTTGAATTTACATTTGCAAGGAAAAGGTGCCAACGCTGAGGAGAAAAAGTGGCAAAAAACTCTCAGCAGCACATCTTATCCTATCTATGTTTACATCGACACACTCCTAATTAGTTGATCATCTGTAAATAATTTTTATAATATCTATGATCAGGCACTAGCTTTTTGCATTAAATTAAATATGTGTGTAATTATTGCAATTAAAATGTCATCGTGCTTACTTAATTGACTTGGCGAGATAATAGTCTTGTAGGCAAAAAAAGTCGAAAGTATCTAATGATTTTATTAACTCGGGATTTTTTATTGAATCATATGAGCTTTGAATTAATTGAGTCGTGCATGTTGGTCAAACCATGCAAATAGTTTGCGAACAGAGTGGGACGCCCCCCGACCAGATGGAGGAATGACCTTTGCAAGGTGGCTGGCAGAGACTGGATGCAAAAGGCTGAGAATCGAGTTGAGTGGCGTGCTTTGGGAGATGCGTTCGTCCAGCAGTGGACTGATACGGGCTGATGATGATGATATTTTAGATGGAGCCGCCATATAATGTGTACTGTCCTTTGTGACAGTCAGTAGCAAAGTGTTTGCCTGATCCACGGCCTAAGGTCACAGACCACTTACCCAATAAACATGAAATCGGTACAAATTTGCAAGCGAAAAATTCTGTCAACGATGAGCGCATAGAGACGAAGCGGGGGACAGGGGTGCCGTATTAAAGAGATGCGTCCATGTCGATAATATATCTAGGTTACACGTGTCGCGAAGCAATTTTGCGCTCATGTGCGGGCAGACCCGGTCCTCCTGTTACAGGTCTATGGGGTAAGTAGTCTGTGGCCACAAACTATAGTAGAGCTATTAACCGTTCCCAAGAGCGATGTCACGCCTGCACATAAAGGCAAGCCTTTCTGAAGGTGTGTTATCATATCAGTGCCATCGCGGCGGGCGATTTAGCACGGGCGCGCGTGAACGGCGTGAAGCCTCGCCCGCGATAACGGTGCGTGCGCGCAACGCAATTAGACACGCGTTTTGACGCAGGACGTGCGAGACGTCAGAGCAAGTTGCTTTGACTTTCGTTAACGCTAGTAGAATAGAAAGAAAAATGTACGGAATTGACATTTGCTTTTGTCAATGCACACATAGCTATGATGAATCTACGATATTCTACGATAACATGGCACGCCCCTCCAAATTATTGTTTCAATGTGCGTAATTATATCTTAAGCGTTCCACACACAGCAGCGACCTGCACGTGGCTTGCGGCCTGCTGCCAGTTCAAACGCATGCCGGGCGGGGCATGCGTTTGAACTGGCATCGTGTGTCAGGTTTTACGAAGGAGTTTGTATGTAGGTCTAAGTATTCTATATAAGTAGGTACCGTCTATTTGTTTACATGCTGCCAGGCTTCCGCACACACATTTACCTACGTGAGGCGTCATTTTGACACTTTCGGATTTGTGGAGGGGCGGGTCACTATCGAAAACAGAACAGAATGCAAGGGTCTTATTAAGGTTGAGATTTTCTCAAGAATTACTTGCTTGATTGTAGAAATTCTTTCAATAATTACTTATTGAGGCCTTTTGTATACTTTTCTCTCTTGTACTATACCTCCCTGGTCTCAACTCTACATGCCCGCAATCACGACAGCCATCTAGCCAGTGTCCGGCGTGTAACGGGCAGTTCCCACGCGTGCGCCCGCGCAGCCAGGACATGTAGATCGGCGACGATCACCGCGCCGCTCGTATGCAATGTACCGGTAGTAGCCTTATCGACGCTTGTATAACGCTTTAGTGTTCCGTTACCATGAGTTACTATAGTAAGTACGTAAAAAGTATGTAAGCTAGTGAGTACTTAAAACTATTGACCACGAGGTTCGTGATTTGAGCGATTTTAGGTCCACTTTTGCCCCCTAGGGCGGAACAAAACCGCTTGAATCTTTTTTTGTTGGAAACTGATTCCGGTATCAGTGGAGACAAACTGCCGTGATCCGTTTCCAATTCAATCTGATCCCGGGATCCGTGGAGACATTCCCCACCCATCAGTGTGTGTATGGATACTCTTTGCTATTGCCTTTGTCTTTGCTATTTCTTTCGTAGCGTACTTAAGGCAGAGTGATTTATCCCCAGGTGAATTAAGTCTACAACTCTTGAGAACCGTGTCATTGTCCTGTTTGAGAGATTGGGTGGGACACATTTTCGTATTGTATTCAATTTGTCAACTTTCAACGTATATCTGAAACTAACACAGCTAAAACTATAATTCCAAGATAGGTCCATGTATAATCATCTGCTTATTTCACTGGTATCTATACAGTACCTAAGGTGTAATAAATGAGTATTATCAATAACTCAAGATCGACAAAATGTTATTTAACGACCTTCTCTTGTATCAGAACAGTATAATAATTCTGCAGAACAGGTAAACTGGCAAACACACGACGGCCTATGTTGAACGAAGTCTGAATAAGTAATATTTTATTCGGAATTCCTACGTCTAGACAGAATGCATGTCCAACGCGAGATGCTATTTAAATTCATGCGATTCACATTAAGCTTTCAACGTTTCTAACATGCTCGGTACCTGTGTACAGCAAATTGAATAAGAATGGGGTTTTAATATAACTTTGTACCGTTGATATGACCGGTTCATGTTATAGTTTTCATTTATTCCAACACGATGTGTCGTGCCCGTGTCGTATCCGTTACGTTGAATTATAGTGAAAATTAGATTTCGCTCGCTTCTTCGTCAGGTATGATATATTAGGTTGCTTTAGATTTGCGTCTATTTCTTAGGTTTTGCTAGCTAAGTGAAAATTATCGTTGAAATTGATTGAATCTTATATTGTTTTGGCCTATCCTTGTTATCATGATTTTACTTTGTGTATAACTTCTTTGAGTTGATGTTTTATGTATTTTCCCTCGTATACTTATGGTCTTCCTTATCTTGTGTAGGTACTGTTTGTTTATATTATTAAGAAAGTTATGTAATTTTACAATAAACTTTAAAACGTAGTGCATAATTTTTTATTTATTAAAATTTTAGTACATTTAATTTATGTGTTCAACGCGTGTTTATCTCTTTTGTGGTAAGACAGTTTGTACCTATGGCATCTATGGTTCGTGGCGTACCGACGACTTCTTAATTTATATCGTTATAAATTCTAATTTCGGCTCCTAAAAACGATTAACGGAATCCGATTACGATTTCATGTCGAATCGACATTAATCGGTGGAATTCGGAAGCCGGCTCCAATCAGAACAAGATGTTGGTTTTTGGTTTTTATCGCTGCGCTTGCGCCGAGGCGTGAGAGAATTTATGTAAATGAACTCAAATTACCATTTCGGATGTTTGTTATGCTCCGATTTGAATTTAGATTTATCAAATGGGTAAACGGTAAAGTTCGTATAGCTGTTTAGTTTTATGGTGGTACTCGGAAATGGATGAATGACTTTTAATCGGATTTTTTTTGCGAAAAAATGGCGTTAGTTTATTCAGTTCTATAGGTAGTAGTAGAAGCTTGAATATTAAATTAAAATAGATTCAAACTTTTTGTGACTTTTAATAAAAGGAATAGATAAGTAATTAATTTAAAATTAAAGTTAGGGTCCTAACATTAAAAATCAAACGCAAGTCGATTAAATACTAGATTACTTAGGAGGAAAAATAATTTAGTGCATCCTCCCGACTACCAAATGAACCTATAATTTGTCATAGTTATCATTAGAAAATTGCTCTACCTACTTACTTATCTATAAATAAGTAAGTACATGTGTTGTTTATTTTTTCACAAACCTATGTACGGACAACAGCAGATCAATGGTAACTTGCAGTACGATTTTAAATCTTACGACGCAGATAATAAGAACGGTCCAAAGTCCAAAGTGTTACACTTGATCTGCTGTTAGCTGTACTATTTAGATAAGCAAGTAGAGGAATTTTTCTGATGCTATCTATGCTATATTATTCATCGTAAGTTTTCACAGAACGATACAATCAACGAACATTTCGATATTTTTATCAACAACTGCACCCCAATGACGATACCGCGAATATGATAAAATTGGTACAACTCGCGCAGGTATTATATTTTAGTGGCAATTTATTAATCATTCTGGCGGCAATCCAAGAAATATGATGCAGGGCCTGAATATTTTGCCAATTCTTTTATAGGTCGTCGCGGATCGTCAACCTTTACCAACTATTAACGTCTACGATTTTAGTTTGGAACTTTTAAGAATCTAGGTAGAATCCACTTTGTGCTTAATACTTTTTGAGGGGTTAGGTTTTATTAGGGAATTTTAATGGACTTTGAAAAGTGGATGTAGATATGAATGTGCCTTTATATTTCAAACTGATCTAGTAAGACAAAATACTCCAATGGATCTACAGAGAAGCAAATTCCAAGTAGATCCACAGATATAAACATTTAGAAAAATTTCATTACATCCATCGTGGATTTGGCAAATGGATTCTTTAATTCTTTAATGTTCTTACATAATGTTGATTACAATACAAGATATGAAATAAGATGTGTTGCGGAGGGAGCTCGTATATATAAATTAAAAAGAAATAGGAAATACTGGTATAAACTTGGTTTTCTTTATAACAGTAATATTTTATGAAATTTTAAAAATAGTTGGAGAAATAACAAAGCAATTCAATCGAATTCCAGTCAAAAAGTAATGTCACAGCTTTTCTTTATAAAAACATTCCTATTAATTTTAAATTCAGGCGGCCAACTACAAGATGCGGCCAAAAGAGACCGCATCGTAACACTACCCGGGGGGCCCGGCATAAAAAAAAGGTTGAAAAACTTTTTTTTATCCAAAATTTCAGATAAAGTACATAGTGTACAGCTGTAAGTACATAGGGTGTACTTTTATCTAGGTGAGAGGTCTCTACCAGCAGACCAGTGTGAGAGGGAAACGAGATCTGGAATTCATAGATTAGGTACAGTATTGTTACTATTAGGTAATATTTAAGTATCTTCTATTCAGCTGTGAGTGCTCGTACCCGCATCACTCACTCGTCATAATTTGACGCTCATGTCGTAAAACGCCATTCGCGTCAGTTGTATATAGGCCACTTGCACCGCATTTACTCTAACGGCCTTAACTTCCAATGCAACTGGGCGTAATCGCAAATCGCTTCTAATTAGGAAGACTTGCATGTAAAGTGGTAATTCATTAGGAGTATATGCGGATAAACCTAGCTCCCAGCCGAAACTAATTTGCATCTATCTGCAGGCCTATAACTCACCACTATAGGGCTTGCCGGTGTCACCGTGACAACGTTGCAGACTCTGGCTTTCACTTAGCCGTATTTTACATTTACACGTGTGAGTATCGGCTATCTATCACTGGTTATCGGAACCCTTTAAAATGCCGTGCGAATCTATTTGCTTACCAGTTTAATATTTGCAAGTCTTAAAGGTCGAACCAACTGTTGCGAGCATAAATACCACAAATACATAGGTAATCGTAGTTTAAATTGTTATCGTACTTTCTTTGACCTTATAGGAACATTGCAATTGTCAGGAACGTCTAAATCTTATGTTACCGTAATATTAATAGTTGGAATGCAATAGAATACGAAATACGAGAATAAATGATATTTTTTGAACGTCATTTTTAATTTTATTTACTTACGTCTTCTTTTTCTTGGGGGTTGCCTTTCCTACTAGTGAAGGTTGGCAATCAGCTCTTCATATTTGTGTCTATCTTTCGCAAAGCGGAACAGGTCTGCGGCGCTCGCGATTCCAGTCCATTCCCGGATGTTACGCAGCCACGACTTTTTCCTGCGACCGATTCTTCTCTTTCCTTACGTACACGACTTTAAAGGTGCCCAACTGCCCATAGATTTCAGTTCTAGTCATCTTTAGTTTGTTATAAGAGTAGTACGCTAATGCGTCCATACATAAACAAAGATGTCCATACATAAAAAAAACTGTTGACAAATCCTATCCAATTTTTAGAACCCTTTGTGCCCGCTATTTTGCCCATCATAAATAATTGGACGCAGGAAAAATTGGATAGGACGGGTATCGCGAGCGCTGAACAGCTGATCCGGCTCGCTCAACACATCGACAAGTACGCAGAGTTGACAGCCAACCACCGGTAGAGGCACTAATAATAATAAAAAGAATGCATATTGTACCGGTCATACCGGAATTACAATAGAAAATACTTCATTTAATTTTCTTTTTAGTTCACAACATTAAAGCTTTCATATTTCCACCTTGTCTACTGAAAAGCTACTGAATTTTCTTCGGTTTTGCATTCTTACATGTACCTAGGTAGGATTTCCCGCCGTTCAGTTTTATAATGGAATGTTCCATATAGGTAAAATTTATTATTTTAGATTATTAGGTAGGAGTTATTTAAATGTTATTCATTTAATTCTGAGATTTTATTAGGGAATAAATCACCCTGTAGTATAAAGCCTACCACAAGTAATTTCAATCGGAAGTCAATACAACGAGTTTCGACTTTAGTGTAGTAGGAATAAAGCCTAGTTGCCGATAAGTTAATTAAGCCTAATTAGGAGCGGGTTTTACATAGAGATCACGCCACGACGACACAGGTGTTCATGCGACAGGCAGGCGCCAGTGGTCGATCGTATGATTTTCATTCAACTTTCATAGTATTTTTATGGACTTTGATTTACTATACCCAAGGCCTATAGTAGCGTAGCATTTAATGTTAGTTACGTCTAATTAGGAACTATTTGAGAAAGTCACGCCACTTCGCACAGGTGGCTGGTGCGACAGACCGGCGCCGAAAAGAAGGGGACGAGAGGTGAAGAGAGGAGGGGAAGCAGCGCCTGCTTAAATAGACTTGACCGAGCGTGGCAGGGGTTTTTTTCTTTGGATCGCGGAACCGCTGCCGGACGTACGTGCGATCTTAGCTGAGTTTGGCGCGCAATTTGTTGTGCAGTAGTAGTCTCTCTTAATTTTAAACTTCTTTCTATTGAAGTTTAATTTGTGTATTCTATTTATTTATTATATTCCCCCGTAGGGCCCGTTAGGTCAAACTCTTCCTATTTCCACTACCTTATACCCTTTTTCCTGACCACAATTCCTCCTAAACCAACCAGCCCGATACAGGACAAGACACCTTTATCCTGTGTTAGTATTATAACAATCTTGCTTGAGTCTGAGTGAGAGTGTCGGGTAAACCTAATTCCTATACATTCCCATGTTCCAACTGCTTGGAATCCCAGCGATTTCAAGTGAAGAAAGGTATTTACCATATGTATACTTATTTATTATATTATTTATTCTTTATTATTCATTCATATATTCCCCTACGGCTGAGCGGACGTGAGTAAGGTTTAAATATTTTGTTACTAATCATATTTTATTACAGCTATTCTCCGTGTTGGGTAAGTGCTACTATTGTCTTGCTTTGTGTGTACATTTTAATGTTTCATTATTTTTATTACTATTTGTGGGTAATTGAGATTCGTACTTAGGGTTCATGCTTATGCGAAATGTATTGGCAACCCTATGAACGGATAGTTGATTTAATTATTTCACTTCTTTAATTGTACACTTCTTTCTCCTGGTATTTCTCTTGTGTGTGTGTATATTTATTATGTGCCTATTCTATAATATTCCTTGACTGACATTTTACTGTTGATGAGTTTATTCCAATATTTTCTTGTATTGTGTTCATTGTTGTATACTCGTGTTTTCAAACCGCTTAGGCAATTAAGGCGTAATATTAAGGGTGGCGGTACGCAAAGCGAACCTACCCCGAACATAGATTGAATTGAGGCCTAGCACTATATTGGCCTAAAGTTAATAATCATCGGGTTCGAACCCTGATTCATGCTAACGTAACTCTGGGTTGATTGAGACATATTCTCTGATATTATCACGGGTAAGCTATTCTAAACGATGTGACTTGCTGGTGGTTTTATTGGAGCACGCAGTTACACTATACCCGCAGCTATCAAATTTTCCCCACACTGCACACCGAATTGGCTGTGTAGAACATCGCTTGGCCGGTGTTGGTTAAAATCTATGCAGTTGGTGTTGTAAAATTACCTAAGTAAATATTATTTCTCTACATATTGGCGCTCCCTCTCATACACGCTTTCGAAGCATCATCGGTGGAAGTTAGTTTGGACATAGAGTTATTTAACCAGCGGGTCCACAGCCTGCCCGTTTGTAACTCCATGGTATCGTTGCTAACCGATGCTAATAATGTGAACAGGAGATAGTCTAGGGAATGCGGTATTCTGGGACTATCTCTATACTCTACACGCAGCTCGCAAATTTTCCCTACACTATACACCGATAGGGATACACACACAGCAGTGAGGAAAGTGCCAATATGAGCCTTATTAGACCAACTATACTGGGACTCACGACCCCTGGTATTAATGGTCTATGGTGGCATCGCGGAGTTTAATGGGTTACAATACCAGACGTAGTATGGGTTGAGACTGACATTCGGTGATAGCCGGCGAGGTAATACACAGCTTATTCAACCTTCAACCTTCATTCACCAAACTCATTTAGGCCAGGGTTATTTTGGTAATGAGGAAGTGGATTCAACCCACTAGTACGGCAAGCTGCTGGGCTTTAGTTTAAATCTATTCCCTTCAATAATCCTCCTAACAATCATTCTCCCATCTTTCTGAACTTCCTACCCACTCCTTTCTGAAGGCATATAAATGCGTATTAAATGTAGCTTATGATTTATTTATGCACAATCACTTCGGTCTGTCTTATTCTTACCGTTACTAAAATTCATTCTATTCTTATATTCCCTACAGGAAATATAAAAGGTATTGAACCTACCTTTTATTTTGTGGAAGGGTATTGAACCTACCCTTTCAGTTGTGGAAAGGTATTGAACCTACCTTTCCAGTTGCAATGAAAAGGTATTGAACCTACCTTTTCAGTTGTACAAGGTATTGAACCTACCTTTGTACGCACAATGTGCAAATACTTCTATCAGTAACTGGGCACTCCAGAAACCACTAGAATGAATCTAGTAATATTAAGAAATTCAATGAGAGGGACTGAAAGATTATTAGTTTTGCGAAATAGCAACTTTTAACATCAGATTCCTCTCCATCATCCTTTCCTGAGGAGACTCGCATTCTGGTTGGAGTCTATCCCCTCGTGGCGTGGTGTGGAGCCAGGGGGGTGAAAACATTTTTTTTTAGAGGTTAATCTCTTACAGGAAATGTTCTCACGTCTAACAGTAATTTCTTACAGAGATTCAGATGCCCAGAGTAATATTCTTTACTTCCATCCAGAGTTCCAAACCAATAAATTGTATTGTCTTCCAGTACCTACCTAAATCTATTTCTTTATGTAGTTCCCTTTATTTTGTGTAAATATTATCTTGAAGTCGATATTAACCTATTTTTCTGTTGCAGGAAAACTCCGTTACGGTATTAATATTAGTTGTAAGAACCTCTCTCGATTCTAATTATTTATTTTCATTTTCAATATAAAATGTATAAGTTCTTTTGATTTAAAGATTTCATAGGGTTAACTCATAGTCACGGTAGTTCTGTAGGTATATTGTTGCGTTTTAGTATTGTATTCAGGCCTTGGGTATGGTCAATAAGTATGTCAGAAGGTAGGTAGCTAATTAACTTCAATTTCCAATTCGTTTATCTGTAAATAATCTAATTTAATTCTCATTTTAATTAATAACCTTTTATACTTCTATATAGGGACATTATTTCGAACTTAAGTAACTTCTTAATAGTTGTCAGTACGCTCATTTAGATTTAAGATAACTTAGCGTAAGTTTTATTAATCGTGCTAGTAATAAGTCTAGTAGTTTTGTATGTTAGGTTATCGTAATAAATATTTTCTTTTCGTTATAAACCTGTTATGCTTTAATTTATATTCATCTACCTGATCTCCGCTGAACCCTTGAAGATTCTGTGTGTTACTACATTAGGAAATAACAACGTAGGGTTAGACGATCACATTTTGGCCTTATTAATTTCTAGTAATTAATTATTCTATTATCCTTAATTTTGCTTTAATTATGATTTAATATTAGTTCCAATTTACCTTATTTCAATTAGCTTAATATTTTACATAGTAGTATAAAGTCAATTAAGTAGGTACACATAGCTTTTATTGTAAGGAAGTTAGTAAGAGCTTTGGTAAGTATCTTTTAAGCTTAATAATTTTGTAGGTTTATCTAGCTTTCACGTAGGGGTTCCAGAGCTGGTGCTTTTCGTAAGTATTTAGGTAGGTCTCTTTTAGCTTTTTGTAGGTTTTCACCCCTTCAGGGTTGCGTAGGCTTTTCGTAGAGTCTTTTTGGGGTGTGTAGAGGTGTGTAGCTTTTATAGGGCGGGTTGGGATCGTCACAATATGGTTGCCTGATTCCCAGGATCTGTATATATCTATGTATAACGTATATTATATTGTGTATTTATGTATATTATTATGTATTTATGTATATCTTAAAGTGGACTTCGGTCCACAATATGTTTCCGTGTAAACAAATGAGGGGTTCATGAGATCAGTTGTGGATGGATTGAATTGATGCGTTACAGGTTTTACTAGGTTAAATTACAGGTTTACTAGGTTAAATTACAGGTTTACTAGGTTAAATTACAGGTTTACTAGGTTAAATTACCGGTTTACTAGATTAAATTCGCGCGTTAATAATAGTCTTAATAAACTAGGTACGTAAAATTACAATTTGTTAGGATTTTAGGAAACTTAAGGAATCGGGGGTGCGTTAGGGTTATGAGGCTAAAGGGCTAAGGTTAGTCGTAAGTCCTAAATAGTACTAGGTAATGTTAGGTGAATAATATAGGGTCTAGGCAGCGAAGTTGGTTACGTAGGGAGCACAAGTAGCGATGAATGTGGAGAAGATGTTATGTCATCATCGCAGTAGACTGAATTCCGTCAGCGCTTTCAGCACTATGGCAGACATGAGTTTATGTATTGGTATTTATTCGCTTGCATTGCGTAGGTTTATTCAGGTAATTCTGTCATTTTGTCATGGTAATCACAGGAACTGGGGGGTGTTAGGACTGTACTAAATGGGGGGTGTCGGGACTGTAGGATATGGAGTGTTCTCTATTTAATATTCTAGGAAAAATATTTTTCCGAATATGTTTCGGTCCCCTAGTTACTTCTGATACTTAGGTTAAGTCGGATAATGTGTAGGTTATCCGACTACAGATAGGAGAAGGGGTAATGTATTTCGAATGTATGTATGTCAGTTCTCTCCTGATTTCTTGTAGCTAAAGTTTTGGCTTATTAGGATAGTGTATAAGTTGAGTAGGGTAATGTTTCGTATGTATGTCAGTCCCCTCGTAACTTCTTGTAGCAAAAGGTTTGACTTGCTAGGAATGTGTAGGTTGTAGTTAACCGGTTGCAGATAGGAAGGGTAATGTTTTCGAATGTGTGTGTCGGTTCCCCCGTAACTTCTTGTAGACTAAATGTTTTGCTTTGGTCGGATAAATGTGTGTGGTCATTAACCGACTGCAGATAGAAGGTATAATGTTTTCGAACGTAGGTATGTATTTGACTCGCAACTTCTTGTAGACTAAAGGTCTTGACTTGCTCGGATAATGTGTAGGCCATTATCCGACTGCAGAAAGGAGTAGGGTAATGTTTTCGAATTTCTGTATGTCTGTCCTCTTGTAACTTGTATAACTATGTTAATTTGTCAATTATTAACAGACTACCGACCGATAGTAGAAGGGTTCTCAGAATATGTCTCTTTGCGATTCTTGTAGGTTAAATTGCTAGTGTATTTTGATGTGTGATGTATTATTACATTAGGTTTGATCAAGAGATTTCTGTAGGATACATGGGTACCGAGCTACCTAGCCGTGGGGGTGAGACCCCCTCCCTTAATAACTGTCACTTAGTAGGTAGTTTAGATGCGGTTAAAAGTGATACTCACTAGTTACTGATATAGGTTAGGTACTTATGTATGTCGGTCCGTTTGTCACTTCTAGTAAGGTCTTGGAAAAATAGAAATCAGGATGGCAGCAGATGGATATCAATCGTCGCTGCCTACCACCATGTGAGGCTGGCATGAATATTGTATGTGTGTAAATAGTGTATGTTGGATTCTAAGTTGCTTGAGAGTTTATCAAAATGAGCGGCTACACAGGCCGGGCGTGAGGCCGGCCGAGTATTTAAAAGGGAGTTAGCCGTAAACTTAGGTTAACTTCATTGATCTTTAAATCACGCGTAGTACTTTTTACATTTTGATAAAAACCGATAGGTAGGTAGGATAGGAACCGTGGTTAGATTTGAATCGTGCAATTATTTTAATTCGCATTTATAGCTAATATATTACGTATTTACTTTAGGAATACTAGGTAGGTTCGTCTGTCTCGTGTCTGTTTCATGTTTTCTCTGTGTATGCGGAAACTGAAGTCAAAATGTGTTGTTGCTTGTTAGCCATAAATCTGGATTAATCTCATTTCTGTTACTTTGTTCTGACACTTTCACATTTCCATAAAAGCAGTTTTATGTTTAGGAATAGCATTGTTTTAGGAATAGCTTACTAGGTAGGTAGGTGCGTTCATCATATCCGTCTGCGGAGAGGGCGGCAGGTTGTGTTGTTAGTCATAAACTTGTTCATCACTTTCTTACATCGAGAAACTGTTAAGTTAGGTACGGAGGGATCATGTTATAAACCGCGAGTTAACGTTAAGCCGCGGTTATGTCTAGCATTGTTTTAGGAATAGCACTAGGTAGGTAGACTATAAATTCCATTAGGATATTATTTTAACCCGTGAGTTAACGTTAAGCCGCGGTTATGTCTAGCGTTGTTTAGGAATAGCACTAGGCAGGTAGACTATAAAATCCATTAGGATCGTATTTTAACCCGTGGGTTAATGATAATTTTGTCTAGCATTGTTTTCGGAATACCACTAGGTAGGTGGACTATAAAATCCATTAGGATCTTATTTTAACCCGTGGGTTGACGTTAAGCCGCGGTTATGTTTAGCATTGTTTTAGGAATAGCACTAGGTAGGTAGACTATGAAATCCATTAGGATCTTATTTTAACCCGTGGGTTAACGTTAAGCCGCGTTTATGTCTAGCGTTGTTTTAGGAATAGCACTAGGCAGGTAGACTATAAAATCCATTAGGATCTTATTTTAACCCGTGGGTTAACGTTAAGTCGCGTTTATGTCTAGCGTTGTTTTAGGAATTTAGCACTACGCAGGCAGACTATAAAATCCATTAGGATCGTATTTTAAACCGTGGGTTAATGTTAATTTTGTCTAGCATTGTTTTAGGAATAACACTAGGTAGGTAGACTATAAAATCCATTAGGATCTTATTTTAACCCGTGGGTTAACGTTAAGCCGCGTTTATGCATAGCGTTGTTTTAGGAATAGCACTAGGCAGGCAGACTATAAAATCCATTAGGATCGTATTTTAACCCGTGGGTTAATGTTAAATTTTGTCCAGCATTGTTTTAGGGATAGCACAAGGCAGGTAGACTATAAAATCCATTATGTTTTGAACCATGGGTTGACTTTAAGTCACGTTTATGTCTAGCATCGTTTTAGGGGTACTAGGTAGATACGTCCATCGTCGCTGTCTAGGTACCGCTACGGGAAACAAGTTTAAGTTTATGTATGTGGGTAGGTAGATGTTTGAGCGCGTGCGCCACGGTTAAGCTATCGTTTTATCCATTACCTTCCATTTTCAGAGGTACGTTTAAATTGTTTTGACTCTGCTTGTTGGTAGGTTTGGTTAATAATTGGAGATTCCTAGTCGAGGTGCGATTTGCGAGCACGCGTCGACATCGATCGTTCAAGTTAAGCAACGTTGGACAAGTCTGTATTTGAATGGGTGACCGTTAGGATTTAATTCGTTAGAAAAAAAATGATTGGTTGTTTTGTCACTAGGTATTTGGCTAAGAAATGACAAGGATCGTTCCAGTTAAGCTAGGGTTTGAATAAGTAGTTATTTATTTTGGGTTATGTTATTAGCACTTGTTGACACTAATCGTTCCGGTTAAGCAATTGTCGGCGAGGCGCTAGGTTTTTGTTTGTTATTAATTTGTCTGATTGTTTCCTTTTATTTTGTTGTTGTTTCAGTTGAAATATATATACGCATAATGCTTTGGTTTTAAGCTTCAAGTTAAAGTTCGTCTGTACTCTGTGCTACGTTAAGATAAGTTATTTTTGATTGCAGTGCTAGTAGGGTAGGTACGGACTGACCTGGATGTCGAACCCGGGCCTCCGTGACCTTAGTTGTTATCATATTTTTTTAAGGTACTTATCCTATTGCTAAATTATTCGAATTTATGTAGTGTTGGGCGGCCCATCCAGATAGACGGAAGATCTGCGAAGGGCCACTGTCACTTTGAAGTCTTGTTGTGTAGCGTGTCTAGGGGAGGTCTATGTCCAGCAGTGGAGTACTTGTGATGATGTCGATGAAATTTGAAGTCTTGTTGTGTAGCGTGTCTAGGGGAGGTCTATGTCCAGCAGTGGAGTACTTGTGATGATGTCGATGAAATTAACCTAGCTAAACGTTATGCGCTCGCGCAGTAGGTAGGATTTTCGACAGACCTCATATTTTTCTTTGTTATAGATAGACGTGTAATTGCACTTGTATTAGGTAGGTAGTTGTGCGTGTATCACCACAGGTGGAGCTAGCGTCGCCGTTATCGTTAGTTGTGTGGATATAAACACAGGTGGAGCTAGCGTTGTCGTGTCATTTTTTATTAACAGCGCCATCTATCGGCCTTGGTAAATAGTTTTAGGTTTGTTACCAAGTAGCAGACTTTGCAGACGTTGTGGGTTGTTCGATTGTCGATGTTTAATTGAATTGTAGCAGTTGTGTAGTTGAGTAAGGTATTACTTCGATTGTCGTTAGTGTAGTTCAAATTATTTAAACTTGTATTTGGTTGTATGGTTCTTATGACCTTTACCTATCTCCTGAAGTCGAAAACAATGTTGTCGTTTTTGATCGGTGTTACCAGATTGGCTAATTAGTTACAAATTAAGGTGGATTTTTATAGATAGTATATTTATTAGATTCCTCGAAATTGTTCAGGTTTAATTATACTAATTGTATTGCGTTCAGACATGCAGTGGACAGTCTGTTGCTTGTTGTAGGCATGTTGGTTTTACAGCAACACGTTGTTTCTTAGGTTTCCGATTGAGTATGGTTAAGGTCTTTTAGAGTTCAAATTCGGTGAGTCGTTTAGTGGTTCAACATAATCGTTCTATTTCTTAGCTTCGATAATCAAGCTTAGGATAGTATTTATAATCGTGTAGATTTTTTTAATCGACGTCGCGTCTGTTGTCATTACGTTTAGGAAATGATAGACGAGAGGTAGGTATATTGTGTGCATAGGGCCGGATGCGAACTAAGCAGTGAATTGTAATTAGCAGTAGAAAGATAATATCTTTCATCGTATTATGTGTAGGTATTGTGATAGGCTGGGAGGTAGCTTATTGTTATGTTAAGTGTTGAATTCTACTTAGAATTATATTAGAAGTATTTTCCTTGAATGGTTGGATAATCAAGCCTCAGATATTATAGATAATATCTTCGGTTAATTCTCCAGGGGGTGGTGTACCGGTCATACCGGAATTACAATAGAAAATACTTCATTTAATTTTCTTTTTAGTTCACAACATTAAAGCTTTCATATTTCCACCTTGTCTACTGAAAAGCTACTGAATTTTCTTCGGTTTTGCATTCTTACATGTACCTAGGTAGGATTTCCCGCCGTTCAGTTTTATAATGGAATGTTCCATATAGGTAAAATTTATTATTTTAGATTATTAGGTAGGAGTTATTTAAATGTTATTCATTTAATTCTGAGATTTTATTAGGGAATAAATCACCCTGTAGTATAAAGCCTACCACAAGTAATTTCAATCGGAAGTCAATACAACGAGTTTCGACTTTAGTGTAGTAGGAATAAAGCCTAGTTGCCGATAAGTTAATTAAGCCTAATTAGGAGCGGGTTTTACATAGAGATCACGCCACGACGACACAGGTGTTCATGCGACAGGCAGGCGCCAGTGGTCGATCGTATGATTTTCATTCAACTTTCATAGTATTTTTATGGACTTTGATTTACTATACCCAAGGCCTATAGTAGCGTAGCATTTAATGTTAGTTACGTCTAATTAGGAACTATTTGAGAAAGTCACGCCACTTCGCACAGGTGGCTGGTGCGACAGACCGGCGCCGAAAAGAAGGGGACGAGAGGTGAAGAGAGGAGGGGAAGCAGCGCCTGCTTAAATAGACTTGACCGAGCGTGGCAGGGGTTTTTTTCTTTGGATCGCGGAACCGCTGCCGGACGTACGTGCGATCTTAGCTGAGTTTGGCGCGCAATTTGTTGTGCAGTAGTAGTCTCTCTTAATTTTAAACTTCTTTCTATTGAAGTTTAATTTGTGTATTCTATTTATTTATTATATTCCCCCGTAGGGCCCGTTAGGTCAAACTCTTCCTATTTCCACTACCTTATACCCTTTTTCCTGACCACAATTCCTCCTAAACCAACCAGCCCGATACAGGACAAGACACCTTTATCCTGTGTTAGTATTATAACAATCTTGCTTGAGTCTGAGTGAGAGTGTCGGGTAAACCTAATTCCTATACATTCCCATGTTCCAACTGCTTGGAATCCCAGCGATTTCAAGTGAAGAAAGGTATTTACCATATGTATACTTATTTATTATATTATTTATTCTTTATTATTCATTCATATATTCCCCTACGGCTGAGCGGACGTGAGTAAGGTTTAAATATTTTGTTACTAATCATATTTTATTACAGCTATTCTCCGTGTTGGGTAAGTGCTACTATTGTCTTGCTTTGTGTGTACATTTTAATGTTTCATTATTTTTATTACTATTTGTGGGTAATTGAGATTCGTACTTAGGGTTCATGCTTATGCGAAATGTATTGGCAACCCTATGAACGGATAGTTGATTTAATTATTTCACTTCTTTAATTGTACACTTCTTTCTCCTGGTATTTCTCTTGTGTGTGTGTATATTTATTATGTGCCTATTCTATAATATTCCTTGACTGACATTTTACTGTTGATGAGTTTATTCCAATATTTTCTTGTATTGTGTTCATTGTTGTATACTCGTGTTTTCAAACCGCTTAGGCAATTAAGGCGTAATATTAAGGGTGGCGGTACGCAAAGCGAACCTACCCCGAACATAGATTGAATTGAGGCCTAGCACTATATTGGCCTAAAGTTAATAATCATCGGGTTCGAACCCTGATTCATGCTAACGTAACTCTGGGTTGATTGAGACATATTCTCTGATATTATCACGGGTAAGCTATTCTAAACGATGTGACTTGCTGGTGGTTTTATTGGAGCACGCAGTTACACTATACCCGCAGCTATCAAATTTTCCCCACACTGCACACCGAATTGGCTGTGTAGAACATCGCTTGGCCGGTGTTGGTTAAAATCTATGCAGTTGGTGTTGTAAAATTACCTAAGTAAATATTATTTCTCTACATATTGGCGCTCCCTCTCATACACGCTTTCGAAGCATCATCGGTGGAAGTTAGTTTGGACATAGAGTTATTTAACCAGCGGGTCCACAGCCTGCCCGTTTGTAACTCCATGGTATCGTTGCTAACCGATGCTAATAATGTGAACAGGAGATAGTCTAGGGAATGCGGTATTCTGGGACTATCTCTATACTCTACACGCAGCTCGCAAATTTTCCCTACACTATACACCGATAGGGATACACACACAGCAGTGAGGAAAGTGCCAATATGAGCCTTATTAGACCAACTATACTGGGACTCACGACCCCTGGTATTAATGGTCTATGGTGGCATCGCGGAGTTTAATGGGTTACAATACCAGACGTAGTATGGGTTGAGACTGACATTCGGTGATAGCCGGCGAGGTAATACACAGCTTATTCAACCTTCAACCTTCATTCACCAAACTCATTTAGGCCAGGGTTATTTTGGTAATGAGGAAGTGGATTCAACCCACTAGTACGGCAAGCTGCTGGGCTTTAGTTTAAATCTATTCCCTTCAATAATCCTCCTAACAATCATTCTCCCATCTTTCTGAACTTCCTACCCACTCCTTTCTGAAGGCATATAAATGCGTATTAAATGTAGCTTATGATTTATTTATGCACAATCACTTCGGTCTGTCTTATTCTTACCGTTACTAAAATTCATTCTATTCTTATATTCCCTACAGGAAATATAAAAGGTATTGAACCTACCTTTTATTTTGTGGAAGGGTATTGAACCTACCCTTTCAGTTGTGGAAAGGTATTGAACCTACCTTTCCAGTTGCAATGAAAAGGTATTGAACCTACCTTTTCAGTTGTACAAGGTATTGAACCTACCTTTGTACGCACAATGTGCAAATACTTCTATCAGTAACTGGGCACTCCAGAAACCACTAGAATGAATCTAGTAATATTAAGAAATTCAATGAGAGGGACTGAAAGATTATTAGTTTTGCGAAATAGCAACTTTTAACATCAGATTCCTCTCCATCATCCTTTCCTGAGGAGACTCGCATTCTGGTTGGAGTCTATCCCCTCGTGGCGTGGTGTGGAGCCAGGGGGGTGAAAACATTTTTTTTTAGAGGTTAATCTCTTACAGGAAATGTTCTCACGTCTAACAGTAATTTCTTACAGAGATTCAGATGCCCAGAGTAATATTCTTTACTTCCATCCAGAGTTCCAAACCAATAAATTGTATTGTCTTCCAGTACCTACCTAAATCTATTTCTTTATGTAGTTCCCTTTATTTTGTGTAAATATTATCTTGAAGTCGATATTAACCTATTTTTCTGTTGCAGGAAAACTCCGTTACGGTATTAATATTAGTTGTAAGAACCTCTCTCGATTCTAATTATTTATTTTCATTTTCAATATAAAATGTATAAGTTCTTTTGATTTAAAGATTTCATAGGGTTAACTCATAGTCACGGTAGTTCTGTAGGTATATTGTTGCGTTTTAGTATTGTATTCAGGCCTTGGGTATGGTCAATAAGTATGTCAGAAGGTAGGTAGCTAATTAACTTCAATTTCCAATTCGTTTATCTGTAAATAATCTAATTTAATTCTCATTTTAATTAATAACCTTTTATACTTCTATATAGGGACATTATTTCGAACTTAAGTAACTTCTTAATAGTTGTCAGTACGCTCATTTAGATTTAAGATAACTTAGCGTAAGTTTTATTAATCGTGCTAGTAATAAGTCTAGTAGTTTTGTATGTTAGGTTATCGTAATAAATATTTTCTTTTCGTTATAAACCTGTTATGCTTTAATTTATATTCATCTACCTGATCTCCGCTGAACCCTTGAAGATTCTGTGTGTTACTACATTAGGAAATAACAACGTAGGGTTAGACGATCACATTTTGGCCTTATTAATTTCTAGTAATTAATTATTCTATTATCCTTAATTTTGCTTTAATTATGATTTAATATTAGTTCCAATTTACCTTATTTCAATTAGCTTAATATTTTACATAGTAGTATAAAGTCAATTAAGTAGGTACACATAGCTTTTATTGTAAGGAAGTTAGTAAGAGCTTTGGTAAGTATCTTTTAAGCTTAATAATTTTGTAGGTTTATCTAGCTTTCACGTAGGGGTTCCAGAGCTGGTGCTTTTCGTAAGTATTTAGGTAGGTCTCTTTTAGCTTTTTGTAGGTTTTCACCCCTTCAGGGTTGCGTAGGCTTTTCGTAGAGTCTTTTTGGGGTGTGTAGAGGTGTGTAGCTTTTATAGGGCGGGTTGGGATCGTCACAATATGTATTTAAACAATGTCACGAACGAGAACAATAACAGCAAGTACTGTAATAATCCAACAATGTCGCCGATGGAGCGTGAAATGAGCGTAAATCAGCCGCCTAATGAGTCAGGCGCGTAACGCCAAGTATGCGCCTAGGCGCGTGCCAAAACGCAAATATTTGTGTTAAATGTCGAACGCTTGGTACACAGTAATGCACTTCATTTAAACTTGACGGTTTTGTCCTTGATTCCGGCTTTTGTTGAATATGTAAATTGATCGGCTGCTCGTCCAATAAGACATAACACCAATGGCCGAAGCTATAGTTCTGTGCTAATGGGTTCAGATTCAGAGACACACACGGAAACAATCACAAATTACACCCAGACTCGGAAAAAGTAATTATACTTTAGGTAGACAAGACAGACGATCAATGGTAACACTTGCAGTACGATTTCAACTCTTGCGACGCAGACAATAAGAACGGTCCAATGTCCAAAGTTTTATTTGATGTGCTTTGGACTGTGTACGCACCTTCGCTACGGGGAATCGAACCAAATCCTTGCATAGAAGGCACTATCAACTAATTATGAGGCACATAAAGTTATATTTATGGGAAATTAGCAAGCACGATGATAATATCAAAGGTTGAAATGTCTTCAAGAAACCGGAGATATTCGAATAACATACGACTGTGAAACTACCTCTCCTGAGACCCCACAATTCCAATGCTCAGCTTAGTAAGCTAGATTGGAAGCTGTTAGGACAGCTATCTCCGCAAACCCGATCGCGTGTGCGAACCTGATAGCCTAACATGTCACACCTATCTCGACGATAGCCAAGACTTCCCGCCATTTGACTCATTGACTTCTGTCACGCGAATCGCCATTCACAAGAGATTTTCTCGATAGGCTTTCAAAGGAAATTGTGATAGATAATTATTGGAAAAATATTTTCTGATTCTCAATGTAAGTTTGCGAAAAGCGCATTTTGGTATTCCTGAGGTAATGATAGGAACAATTTCTTAAAGTGCCAGAAGGAAGATAAGCCGTGTAATTCCATGGATGAACACAAGTTATCTTCATTAGCGCGTTGTAAGATCTAGGAATCTTTGAGAAAGCTGAGAGCAACAAAAATAAAACACGTATAAGCAGATACGCTGTTGCTGATTCAATTCAGTAAACAAGATGACACTCATTATCGCTTTCTTCGAGTTTCCACAATTAGCGCAATCTCCTCTAATGCGCTTGCGCCGACGACCTTAGATAAACTTCTGCAGATCCCATCGCCATATTTGTAACCTGACTTATCCACTAGACTGGGAGTAGCGGACATTTGTATTTAAACGACGAACTGCTGATTAGTGGCATTATGTTTTCTTTAAGGAAAGTGTGAGCCATACCCGAATGTGACACATAATGTGACGTACTACGGCTATGCCAAGAATAGAACTTGACAATTTGTAAGGAACGATACCGACTACTCAGTAGATTTAAACGGTCGAGCGAGACCAAGTAGTTGAAGTCCATAGAATTTGAACATTGAGAAAACCATGGAGGATTCCTTTTGAAGAGGCCGCGATAAACTAAGGATCGGGTCGCCTACCGTCGCTTTAGGTATTAATGCCAAGACTGCACCTGCTTTTGAGGGCCACGATCCTCAGCATTGAGATTACCTAGGTACTACGGCGGACGAGGAAATATTCGTAAGTGAAGGAGCACGCAAGTTTGTCATTTCATTACCGTTGGTTTCTGAACACTTTTATGTGCATTATGGTACTTAGGAGTACATCGTCGCGAAGAAACTAACTTTATGTATGCCATTTTGTGTAGGGTTACTGAAAGGCTTTCCATTTATTATCTTGATTGAAATGAAGAGTGGCTTGGTGACACACGTAGTAATGTGAGAGAAATTGCGGTAATTATGTTTGTTTTTGCAACTTTCTTTGCAGCTGTTAAGAGTTGAAGCACTGACCTTGGTAAGCATATCAAAACAATTGCAATCTAAACTGTATTGGCATTGACAGAAAGATTGTTTCGATGTGCTGTCGACTGTAGATACCTACAGACTGCGAATCATGTGCAATGCGCAATTTTATAAGCAGGCTTGGAATGCGAATGTAGGTATCGAAGAACATGTCTAATTAAAATCTGCGCGTGTACATTACGTACTGGACTTATCTCTAGTCCTCTTGACTTGTTTATGTTTACATCTATTCTAGGAACCGACCTCCGATAGAAGGCTAAGATTTTGTAGGGTACCTACTCCCTAAGTGTATTTGCTTCTTTTATATTCAGACAACTTGTCCAAACCGTGCATCTCTAAAATGTAATAAGTGTCTTCGATAATAATTTCAATAAGAATAAGAACATTTCGATTAAATTTGTCTTTTTAATGTACTAAAATCGTGCAGTGTCAATGTTTTGTGACACCGGCATAAAGTATCTAGCGAGATCCTGTTTCTGTTTCGTTCAGACGCAGCCATGTTAATGCATAATACCGCACGAAACTACGAACCCTTTCCTTGGACGCAACTAAATCTTTTATCGCTACTAAATCGACAGTCGTAAATCCAGCTCTCGGCCCATTGTTGTCGTACACTGTGCTTATATGGCGATCGGCCGAAATAAATCACGAACGAAACCATATCGGCAATCGCAGTATCGCGAGATCGACCGCGGGGGACGCAGATACAGAGATATTACGCTATTGAATTAGCATTACCGCTGTTTTGTGTATTGTTCGTGATTTGGACCTGAATAGTCTTTCAAATACTTGCTTACTTAGTCCCAACTTTTGCATCATTTTGAATGATGATAACCATTATGACGACATCCTTTTGTCTTGTCATTGTCATACAGCGCAAGAAGGCAATGTGATTTTTCATTCAGTCAAATCAAATGTCTTGAGATAGCAACAAAAATTTGCCAATTGCTTAGGATTATTTCTACTATTATTTGTGGTCGAAAGGTAGCGAAGTTTGTGAACGGTGTGTCACATTTATGTTATATATATTTGACATTGTAATAAAGTGTCACTGTGTAAATATTTTCACTGAAATCTTTCCGCAGTGATATGGGATATTTCAACAGAATGTGATGGTTTTTCTAACGTCGGCAGCGATTTAGCAACACCTAGGTACGTTATATTTTCATCATTGCCACCTAAAGGCATTAGGTGGCAATGATGAAAATATAACAACCGTTCACCATTAGATTCCGTCGTCTGCTTTGACCCTTTCAAACTGTTACATCTCTATTATCTTAAACTTTATCGGTTTTATTCTGACTGACACTGGGAAAGTGGACCTTCAGAACGCGTCGCATTTTTCTAATTTTTGACATTGTCCTGGAACCAGCGGAATGTTGGATGAATCGTGCAAGATCTCGCGTGCTGATCTGCACATCTTAGTCTCGCGTGGCGCCCGCGGAACGTGCCGTGGCATTTGTTGAGCTTCTGTTTAAGGTCGTACTTGTGTACATACATGAAATTACCTAAATACCTTACATTTGCATTGTTTGACCTTAAACTGAGTAAAGAAAGGAGTGGTCTGAGAAAGTGGTGTGCTTTGGAAAAGATGTTGTAAGCAGGATTGAATAGAGTATGTTACGTTGATTTAGATATGTACCTAAGGCTAATGAATGAAGAGTACAAAAATGTATACATAGGAGAGACAATGAAGAAATCGATGAATGTGGAGAAAACGAAAATAGTATGCCAGCAGAATCGCAGCAGCAGGTGAAACGCCATTTTATCGGCCATGCTAAACCGACAATCGTTTAATGTATGTACTCTATCCCTACGATAGAATGTCGCTAGAATCGTCAAACTAATCTACCGATTTCGTACCTGCTCGTAGCCATAATTCCAAACCTAAGTTATGAACTTAGGAACATCACATACAACTCATCAATGGACAGAACTATTAAACCTTTTTCTGTTGCTGTCCTGACAACTTATAAAACTGTTACTTTATTGTTACCAGTAGATATAGATACAATAACTTCAAACACATACATGTAGGTAGTGTGCTACGAAGTGCTTGTGATATTTATACAGCATTCATTATAATCGCGTTAGTAATATTATTGTTTTTGTTGCAGGTGGCCCGGCGACCTGAATGGTCTTGACATCGAGAGCTCCACCTATTAAACGTAAGTTCACGTTAAATTGCTCCAACACTTATATTGTTCCCTTCGTCTATGTCTCTTTGGTTTCATTTTATTGCCTGATGACATTATTATATGTCTAAAGTTGCATTCAATTAAGCGGCTTAACGTTCCTCTTCTCATCGAAGGCTGGACAATATCATGGCAATTTTAACCCTCTGGACGGCTGCCCGGAACAAGGAGCCGGTTGCTGCAGCCGAACCAATCACACAAGTTCTTTAGCCAAGAGTGTCTCCTCCCGCCAACACTTCTCTTTCCACAGATCTTGTACTGGGATTATTAAATTCAACGTATTAATTACGTTTTATACCTAGACATTTTGAATTTTAGGCAATAAGACTACATTTTGCTCTTCAGACTAAGTGTTGTCAATTTGCGCTTTAGACACCCTTCATACCAAGACGTTCTGTGGGGCTATTACGGTTATCAAAACGATCAAATCATACCATGTCATAGCGGCCGTGAAAGGGACAGTGCTATGGCATTGGTGTAGCGGCTTCTCTGTTAGCCGCCATGGTATAATTTCATCGTTTTGAGAACGGTAATGGGGGGCTGATCCTGACTCGTCGGGAGTTATAAAAGTGGAGATTATGAAAAATGCTCCTCAAGCCGATGCAGACCCGAATTTCCTGTAATTGGTCACTATTTTAATTCAGCCAATACCTATTAATAATACCTCTGTTTATTTATTTCTCAATTTATCTGTTGGACTTTAATTAACCGAAATATTGGCCTGTTGATAAGGTATCTCGTCTCGCACTCGAAATGAATCAAACGTTGACCCGAATATTAGAGAATGCGTAAACATATTTCGTTCATTGGAATCAATAAAATTGAGAAAATCGTTTTAATTAGTTAGATAATTAAATGGGAAGAGCTGGCGTCCCATTTATAAGATATTATTTTACACATTGAAACCGGTAATCAAACCAATCAACCATCGGACCCTTCAAGTCACATAAATTCCAGGAATCCGCAAAAATTCAATATAAATAACTAAAACACTAGCCATTGGGCTGTTGTGTCTCAGTACTTTGTACCTTGTGTAGTTAAAGCAATTACTCGTCAATTTCCATCAGTAGTGTTATTGGTTCAATGATAAATCCATCGATGGCTGACAAATTCAATTAGTTACCTCGCTCGTGCCGCGATTGTCACTTGACCGGGCGACCGCAGTATCAAACGTTAACCTCTGTAATGGTATCGGGGATCTGATGCCGCGGGTGATTCGGGTGTGATCGTGATGGCGATGGTGATCTTTTCTTATTGGAGAAAGTTTCGCTTACATTTTTGCTACTACAGTTTGACCTAAGCTGTCTTCTTCTTATGGTCCTGTCTTCTTATGAAGGTTGGAGATTATTTTGGCAATTTGCACTCTCTCTCTCTCTCTCGACAACGCCGCACGGTACACATACTTAGTACACTTGCCTTACCATTGGCGTAAGTTCCTGAGCCATGATATTCTTCTTCTACATGGCCTTCTTCTGCCCTGGATATTTTCCTTGAAGTATCAGTTGTAGAAGATCGTAAGCTGTCACAAATCACAAGATCATTCGTTGATTCTTGGGAATTATACCTAATTCCTTTATATCCCTTTTCATTTTCTATATTCCGACTTACAAATGGTATTTTTCGTTTAGCACGCGTAAGTGATTTTCCATCCATAATGTCACGTCAAGTGATAATGTGCTGCAGACAGCCATAATGACATCGACGTATAAATAATGCATACTTAATTGTGCATCAATCAATCCTTTACTAACAACAAAACATACTCAAAGTGAAGGATTTGAAGTCATTGGCAAGGCAACTATGTCCCTATAAAACAATCAGCCAATCTATCAAAACCAGCATAGCAAAGTAATAGTAACGAATTATAAGTATTTTGTGCGTAGTGGTGTCAAACAAATGTTTTTTTTTTCTATTTCTATCAATGTTTAAATTCCATTTTAATATAATTCTCTTATGATTTGCAATCTTACTTTTATCTACGTCGATATAGAAAATATTGAATTATAATTGGTGCACACGAGCCGAGTCGGACGAGCCGTCACGAGAGAGATCCTATCTTCAAAGCGTGCTGCATCCATCAGCCCTCGGAGCTCTATCTGCGCCCGCATCGCGCACCCAACGATAACCATTGTCTTACTATTCCATCCACAATTTGACCATTTACCATCGGAACCACCTTCCTCCGCGGGGCTATTAAAACCCCCTCCACCAGGGAGGGTGGGAGGTTCAACCTAGATTGGTATCAAATGGCCGATTATATCAGCGAAATTTGTGCTCGCCTCCGATACGCCGTTTGTCTTTCGCCGCAAATGAGCCGGATAATACTCGCATAAAAGGAGTTGAGAGTTTTGCCTTGTCATTAATGTGTCGTGGGAACGAAGCCTTATCGGCGGAGAGGGCTATCGGAAAAGTGTGTCATAAGAAAGGCGGAGCTCCAGAGGCTCCTTTGTTAGATCGTGATGGCCACGAGGCAATTTATGGTCAAAGTAAATGTAGATACGTCTGACAGTAGTCGGTGTGATTTCCATCAGAAAGTGCTATCTATGCCGATCAGTTTGCGGTTTTAACTGTCACTTACACAGGCTGGTATCCGCTACAGTTGAGATGACAGATACATCTTGATTTGAATTTTAAAGAATTGTGTACTTAATAGAAAAATGCTTGACTAGTTAGAAATTCGGGCAATGTGAGCCAACAGACAGTCAAAGATGAGATGATACACTCACTTTACTTATCGAATGATGCAGTATCTTAAAACACTTACTGAAGATTATGATGACGATCAGATGAGTTTGAGAGGTACAGAACCACAAAATAAATCATCTTTCACAGAAACCAGAAACTTTATTTGAACAAATTCATATGAGATTCCTAGAGGTAATTCCTTGCTGAAGTATGTCGGTTCATTAAGGTCATGCTTAGTCATACAGAAATATTTCATGTGCAAGCCCATACGGACCGTTAACAAGGTGCATGCATTTAAGTGCCGAGCTGCTCCGACCACTTAATAACATTAGCATCATTGTCCTCCGGTCATTAATAAGTCCCGGACAGTTCTATTGGCCGGAGTCCATAATGGGCAGGCCTGCGTTCTGGCCTAGTGTCACGAATTTGTATCCCAATGGCCATCGGGGGAATTATGGCCACGTTCTGTTCATGGTATAAGCTTCCTGGATATAGGAATATGAAGCTTCGCCCCCGCTTTGATTGTGTTGTATAAACGACCATCCTTACAATGTATTGAGATCTTTGAATGTTGGTAAGGCTAGATTTGGGAGAGTTTATTGAAGTTGATTTAGGGAATTTATAAATGTTGAAGCAACCTTGAAGCTACTGTATTATTTACTATTACTGTACTGTGTTATTTAGTATTATCTGATCTAATATGACACATTTTTCGTTTCATTTATCCTTCATACACAAATATACAAGCGAAATTAACTTATTAAAATTCTCAACCAGACAGCAAAGCCGAATATTCAATGTTTGCAATGTTAACGCTGACGTTATCAATAGTTAAACTTGTTATCTATAATTTTAGTGCATTATATCTACAAATTCCTTTGGCCCTTATATACCAAGTCTATCGTTCTATCCAATCCATTGCTAAATCGGTGCATCAATTTCGTCGGCAGCTGTAAATCCATTTAGCCGCTAAAGGCCCGCGCACGCGCCGCCCGTCAATTAGGCCCAATTAGCCGAGCGTGTTGCTCGGGTTGCTTTGATCTACCGTCGCCGGATCAACCGCTGACTTCTGTATTACTCCGATTTGTCGATAAGCTTTTTTTATTTTATTTTATTAATGGACTCGACAGTTCGTCATTTGCCAATGTCATGTTACAGAAAATTCAATGTATAATAGTCTTCCATCTTCCTCCAGGGGAGTCGCCGTAGCGTCATCACCCTGGGTAGCCGCGTCTTCTTGTCTTCATCCACAGGAGACGCCGTAGCGTCAATCACTGTGGACGAAGCAGCTCGACAGTCACGTTCACTCCCGAGCTCGTAGTGGGAATCTTGACCATGGCGCCAAACTTCAGATCCTGCTTCTATTCTCCAATAACTTCACCATACCGTCATTCGCGAACACTTTCTGATTAATTTAACGTGATATTAAACACAAAACACCCACTGTAGACATTAAACTGAAAATTATTAAATAATTTCGCAACCGTCGTCTCCCGCCATTTTCAAAAAGCCTCGATAAGCTTTATTCAGCGCTTGATTGATTAAAAGCCAATGGGCGTTTTTGGAGCCTTTTGAAATTTTCGCAGCCAGAAACCAAATATGGTTATTTAGGTACATATTGGCAAAGTAAATAAAACACATTATGGCAGCTCATCTGTAACCTCAGTCCGGGCCGAGATATTCGACTTTAACTTTTTACTTCCGTTGAACTCAAATATCTCGGCCCCGGTAGAGGGTAGAGACGTCGAATCAACATTTTTACATTCACTATGAGGTCGTCTACAAGAAAATGTTGTTCCGGGATTTTTACCTTCAGTCAGAGCAGAGATATTTAACTTTAAGTAAATGACAAATGTGAGAGAGGGGGAGGATATGCTCATTTTAGATGGTGCACCGGCCATCTACTATAACTTTTGTTATAATTCCCGACTGGGCCACTAGAACTCCGGTTCTTTTTAGATGGCCGGTGCATCATCTAAAATGAGCACATCCTCCCCCCTCTCACGTTTGTCATTTACTTAAAGTTAAATATCTCTGCCCTGACTGAAGGTAAAATCCCGGAAGGTAAGAATCCTCTCACATCCGGTGTATCCTCTACACCACACCCCCTCTCAAGTTTTATGACTTTACTTAAACTTAAATATCTATACCCTGACTGAAAGTAAGAATCCCGGACTTCACGATGAACGTAAAAATGTTGCGTCTATGTTTCCCCACTCATCCGGGGCCGAGATATTTGAGTTTACGTAAAGGAAAAATTAAAATCGAATATCTCGCAAACTCCCATGGTTTTAAAGACCCTACTGTCGTCGAAAGGCCACGGACTCGGCTGTTATAAATAAATACTTTCTCTCTCATGTTACTTTAGTTTGTCATTTTATTTAAACTCTAATATCGCGGAGACTGAAAATATTTTAAATAAAGGTTCCTTTTTTCCCTATTGAGGTAAAACCCCCACCCCCAAAACTGTAAAACATTTTCCGGTTTCCCTAAAACATCCAATAAAGGATCCAGACGATCTCAGTCGTTTATCAGCATCGCCTAGCTAGGATACATAATTATTATGATACTATCACGAACCCCTAACATTTAAAAAAAAAGTATACAGAAGCGTTAAACACGTTGGATATAAACACACGCTGACTGATATAACTATATCCAGAGTCCGACATACACAAAAATAAACTCTTAACTCCCAAGCACACCCCTAAACATAATAAAATATACCTAGACACTGAAACACGTTTGAATACGCCACCTTAATAGAAAAACAACCAGATAAACATAATTACAGTCACGCACAAAAATTACACCCTGATATATACATACTCTACGATACAAAAACCCTGTTTAACGCAGAAAGAAGCAAACACTCAAAACACAACTAGAAACAAAAACGCACCCATCTACACACAAACATACCTTTACGAACAACACAAAACACAGGCAACTGCATTTGTAACACACAAAATACAGTCATCTTTATGCATAAGCACACAGCCAAACAAAAATACTCTTTAGCGTACAAAATACAATATGCAAATACACAGAAATACGCCCCACAAAACACCTAGAATCAACAACGCACTCCTCAAATACAAACATACCTTTACGCAAAAAAAATACATAGACAAACGAAAACTGTGATTTTTTCGTGTCCTAGCATAAAAAAATGCTCCCAAATACTCACTCTCTATGGTACGTACATTCGGTTTCAAAATACACTACTATACTCAGACGCGCAAAACTAATTAGTACGATATCTAGGGGAATTTTTATGTGTAAGAGAGTTTTTATGTACCAGTATTTTTGTGTTATTTAGGGTGTGTTTTGCTCATCCGAGTGTAATTTGTGATTTACGGTATCTTTTTAAATATTACATCGCGACTGGGATTCGAACCAGAGACCTTGCCATTCTTTTTCAACTAATGTTGAGCTAATGCTCTGTTGAAAACCGTGACTCGAACCAGATCGACGATATTAGGAATAGTATCTTTTTGTATTTGGATCTCGTTTGGTGAGAGTTTGGGAGTGTTTTCATATGTAGGAGTGTTTATGTGTGCAAAAATATCCTCTAACACATACAAACACACAGAAGTGTAACATACGCCGCAACAATCGATGTACGGTCGATAGCACATCAAGCGTATCACACTGGCACCATACGCAGGAGTTATAAGATATATTTTGCAATGGTTTCTATTAACAAGCCACTGGGCTTGTTACGGCGTATGTGTATTTTTTTCAAAAGGTCTTAACTTTTGTGTACAGTCGACGGCACATCAACCTACAAAAAAACAAACTTTGCAAACTACCTCGTATAACCCCTGCGTAGCGTGCCAATGTGATACGCTTTATGTGCTGTCGACCGTACATCGATCACCTAGCCAGAGGATGCTGAGGAACCATTTAGTGTAGTTCAGTTCGTCAAGTTTACACGGGGAGAATCCAACTACACCGGACACAAGTCCAAGGAGGATAATTATTATGGGAAATGAAATAAATATGTTTTTTACGGGGGAGGAGGGAAAAATAAATTAACATCAAACGGGAAGTGTATTATAGATGGCAGATGCGACGCCTTCTGAAATAAAATACATTTCAATTTATTTTTAGGTGAGGGGGAGGATATTGTTCAATGTACATGTTGAACCGGATTTCCGCTTTGGTTGACCGCAAAAAAAAAGTCTAGGGGAGTGTATTGAACAAGGCGGATGCGACATCTTAAGGAATAATAGGAAACACAAATGGCAGTTGCGACATTCTCCTCTCTTTTGGTAAAAGTTAAACTCTATTATCTCGGCCCGGACTGCGGTTAGAACCCCGGGAACAACTTTTTTTCTCTTTTTGTATGGTCTCCTACACAGTAGATATGAAACTGATTCTGGCCGCGCGAAAAAAAAAAGGCACCACCCTCCATACGAATGTGCCCATTGCCTTTTCGATTTGTGGCCATCAATTCTAAGCCTATTCGTGACAGTAAGACTATTCTTCAAAGTTTACTTTCGTGTCCATCTTCCATTCAACGCTTGATAGATTTGATTTGATTTCAATTTACTACTTACCATTGAGCCGATTATTATTTTAAAAGACCTGATGACTATGATCAGTCAAGCTTTTTTCGATAACCATTATTTGAATTAATTCATTCTCATTTCATTTATTTGTTTATTGGTATGATCAAATATTAAGTTTAGGTGTTTATAGCGACTGTTTATAGTTCAGGAACTAATCGAGATATATGATTCCAGCATCACTTCTGTCAAATATAATTTATTCCATTTATAACCTAATTTTTGTAGAAAATATGCAGCGAAATTCAAGAATCAAACCTTCCACCTTCCACTTTTTTCAATTCTTTAATACAGCTACTAGTCGTTGCGTTAACCATTGCACCATGGAATGCTGATGTCTTTTGATCAAGCTTTGTATATTCTCTATTTTTAGTATTAGGTATGTCATTTTCTTATCCACCTATTAGGTATATCGTAATTTTTTTGCTCAGAATCGAATGTTAACTTTAAATATCCAACCACTCGCCAAATTACAAATCCTTACAAGAAATTGTTTTAGTATCGTTAGTCTAATCGTAAATACCCAGAACTTATTTTTTCCTGTTCCACCAACTTAATGCTTTCTAGTTCTAGGAAGTCCGATTATAGCCGCTAATTATACGACAACAAAACGAGTTTAATTCTCAAGCGTGCACTTGTTTGTTATTATTGTACATTGCTTTATTATTCACAGATAATGGGGAGCTGATGGTTGTATGTCTTAATTACTTATTGCACGATAGAGACACTATCGGGACCACAATTGCCAACATAATAAGCATTATCATAACAATAACAAGCTAGTAACTCGCGCCACTCGCTTGCCTCATGTTCGAGACACGATAACCCGTCGCAGTCAGTTTTTGAAACATCGTCTACCGTGCACGGGTGTGCTTTAAGTTCCTTTTTAATAACCTCTAAAATCAGTTCTGTGGGTTTAAAGAAAATGGTTTGTTCTTAAGTGTTTGATTCAGTATTTTTAGTTAATGTACCAGTGAGTTCCAGTTATTTCTAGTTTGGTAGTGACTTAAAGTCCGTATGATAGTACATCGAAAGGAAAGATCAGGATTCATTGAATCAAAGAAGTGTAAGCTTACTGACTTTTTTATGTCTCTTATTATAAAAATACATTAGTACTGATTTAAAGAAATATCTATTCGTCATTGCTGACTGTACTAAATAATGCATGGACCTATTGGGAAACATTTTTATTATTATTATAAATTGTCGTGGTCCTCTTGGGAATCAATGTATGAACTTAAATTTTTGGGAACAATAGGCTCGTGGACCTGCTGGGAACGACCCTGATGGATTTGCTACTTACAATTTACTACTTACCATTGAGCCGAAAAACTATTACTGCGATGATTTAATGTTTTTGTTTAAGCATTAACTAAGTTTAGTAATTTATAGCTTCAATATTGTCAATGTCACATCAGTCTGGCGTTGACCGTTGCTCATTGATAGCTAGCTTTCAGGAATTCTATTTATAACAATAATTGAAATGAATACTTTGACTTTATGCAAGCAAAATAGGACAAGCAGAATTTAATCAAATAATGATACCTATTTTAAGAATGCTGGTTTCCAAACTAGGCCTTACCTATGTATGTCTTGGGAGCCATTCAACAATTCTTGCGACTACCCGAAAATGGTTGGACGATTGGTACCGAGGCCAAAATCTTCGACGCTTAATTAAGCCATCATTTTTAAAAGTCAATAGCAAGTTCAATAAAGCACTTATCGATACCGGCCCACTATTCAGATATTTCGAAACGTTAATCGTGATTGATGGTATAGGTAATTTATCGTTGAGCTACATAATTAGGCTATTGTTGCCACTGACCCTACAATGGTAGGTTTTTATTTAAATTTCTTGTGTACACAGGGTGGAATAATATATATGTACCTACTCTATAGTATGTATGCCTGTTCCTCTGGGGCCTTCTGTAGTTTAATCAGTTTCATGGAATTTCATGATGAGTTATCCTTGGATTCGTCTTGATTACGCATTTGATCATGGGACCAACATAGGATACATTTTATGTCAATAAAACATTTTTATTTGTAAAAGTAATTCTCTTGCTCTCTGAGTTTGTACTGCCATCACATATATTGCATATCCTCGTATTTCCATCATCATTAGTCCACAGCTGGCCCATAGGCCCATCTCCTGAGGCTCACCCCAATCGGAATCCGGTATTTCCTTACACTCTGTATCTCCGAAATACGGATGAATGGTATTTTTTTTCACGTGCGACTGAATGGGTCGCTTGCGTCTCAGTTACCAGAGTTACGATAACTGCGTCGAGTCATTAATCATGTCTCGTTTGTCCAAGGACGCACGAGTTTTGAGTTATTGTAAACTTATTTTAGTTCTCTCTAAATTATAGACTTTGTCTCCTCATGGCTTTGTGGTTTAGCTATGACATTACTTGCGACACCCTTTACTAGCCTGTATATACCACTTTTAATGTGATGGTAAGGGTAATCGTCGCTTAGACACAATTACACCACCAGAGGACACTGACGGTCTTGACGATATAGTTTATCTTGAAGGAAGATAATCAGTTCTGAATCAATCTACAGATGTGTTATACAAAATGAACATTTTCTCTATCTCTTTCTCCTGGCTGAGGTACAGGCCTCAATAGAACTAAACCATGATTTGATAATTTACGTTACGCCCCAACGCAGATGACCATTTTAAATCGGTCACCGATAATCGTGCGATTTTTCTCGGCGACAGTCGGTGGTCGACTTTATTCTGACGTTTGACGACTGAAGGGCAGATAATGTGCCCCATCATTAATGATGTGTTGGTTCTATCATTTTCTCTGGCAACTGCCGACAATTCTTAAATCCAAAGAACTGGCGACTCTACTCTTGCTGATCATGTCTAGTCTGCCGATTTTTGTAGTTCAAATTATCTGATGAACGTTTGCCTTGAAAGAATACAATGTCTTAGTTATATTTTCGGCGACTTTCGTGGGACTGATTGTCAGTCGTCTGCGATAGGCCTTAGGTAACTGGGACAAGAGCTGTTATTATTATACGGCATTACTTCGTATTCTTATCTATAAAAGAGACACTCTTACAGAATATCATTTATTTTATGTACATTTCAATACGTAGTAAATCATCGGTCAATGAATTCTGTTCTGACCATTTTTAGATGCAAGCGTGACATCAGCTTGCTTGAACATTAGATATAATTTATTGCTGGTCACTTATCAACTGTTTTTAAGACGTTTTACTTTAAAGTTGTGGTCGAAAATGTAGTCTTGGCTTACAATGTAATATGTCATAATAATTTATATCAAAATGATTTAAATTGGTATATTATAAATATGTGAAAGTTGTGAATTAAACAATTAATCACAAGCGGACTTTTAACACCGGCGGCCATCCAATATGGGCTACCATCTTTTTGTCGTTTTCCATTGTAACTCCTATTGATGATGATGACGTGTTCCTATGACTCTCAGGTAGAGCTAAGGGTCGCACATGTGTTTTTCCATTTGTCCCTGTCTGCTCCAATGTTATTGATACATTGACTTCATTATTGATAGGATCAACCGTTGCATATTTAGGGACACAGACCTCTTACCCCAATGACATGAAATCGGTACACATGTGCAAGGAAAACATTCTGTCAACGATGAGCGCATAGAGACGAAGCGGGGTACAGGGGTGCCGTATTAAAGAGATGCGTCCATGTAGATAATATCTCTAGGTTAGACGTGTCGCGAAGCAATTTTACGCTCATATGCGGGCAGACACGGGCGCCCTCCTGTTACAGTTATATGGGGTAAGTGGTAAAGTGGTCTGTGTTTAGGGATCATCTACTGTTGCATCTGGCTTAGGATTTTACATTGCTGCATTGATTGGTATACCTTTTGAAACATTCTAATTCTCAGAATTTGTTTTATGCATTATGCCATGTTCGGCGAACAATACACATATTGAAAAATTTATAGCCATGGGCAGGACCTGAACCTGTGAGCACGGCTAGAAATTTTTCATCATGTTTAAATTCTAATTCTCACTTTCCTCCCTACTTCCATTTCTCTTTTGTTGTTGTATTACAGTTTATAGGCAACACATTTCAGTCAATTCAATCTACAGTATAGTTCATTCAGCCTCAATTCTAAGGAGGATTTATGCGTTAGAAAACCTCGAGAGCACAATTGACCTTTAAGAATACGATATCTTCCAAAACACAATATCAATAAACACCTGGTCACAAATTATTTGCCTCAAGCGTGTATTGAACCCAAATAACCTTGGTCGGTAGGCGCGAAATGCCGAGACGGTTATTTCAATTACATTTCTATTTCCAAAACTACTTGTGTGGTCGGACGGTATGGGCCTGTAAGTAGGATCTTTGCGCAAGTAATTAAGCTCCTAATAATTGGCCTAAGATTGGACGCAATAGAAACTTCAAATTAACCGTGACTTAACGATTCTGTCATGGAAGCACCGGTGATGTATTGGCTCTAACAAGCATGCGACTATGCTCGTCTCCATTACGTTTATTATACGGTGGGCTCGGATACGTATTACTATTGTAAATATATGCAATTTTCTTATTTCCAAGTAGAGTAGTACATATAATCACCTGGCATGACTGTAGACAAAGCTTGAAGAAGGTACTCTACTTTTAATAATTGAAATTGAAATAAATTGATACTTATTAATTCTTTATTTGCGTGACATAGTAATTCTGTTCCAACAGATTTCTAAACACTGTACGATTAGTTCCATGTATTGTATACGACTATGTATAGTCGTATCGGTAACTGAACAACTTTGTTGTTATAAAATTTCACGGAATTTTCGCGAAAGTTGTGACTTTTTGCCCGACTTCGCAAGGAGGGTTATGTATGTCTGTATGTATGTATGTACAACAGCAGATCAATGGTAACACTTGCACTACGAGTTTAAATCTTACGACGCAGATAATAAGAACGGTATAAAGTCCAAAGTGTTACACTGCTGTACTAGCAATAACGAAAGCCAAAGCAACTTGACTAAGGGTGTGATCAGTAGTTTCCTTCGGGTTTACCTACACTACATATCCTATATTACTAAATATCCTATAGCTAAGTAACTATAACTGGCAGATACTGTACCTATTTGAATTTTGAACCTATAACAAAAATACCATAATTTACACAGTTGTTAGGAAGTTATAACGTTTATCTTACACTATTTGAATTTTAATTGATTGTTTAATCAGTGTATTTGTGGAGATACTTTGACGTAGGTCTTTGCGATGTCACTAGGCTATTTACCTAATAGTATTGAAGTAAGTATTTATACATAAACGGTGCTAGCCAATGATCAGTCTTGTCTAAATCATCGTAAGGACGCTACAATAACATTAATAATTTCCTCTTAAAGTTATGATAAGATAACGATTCTCATGCGTGTTTGTTAATTTATACTAAAGAAGACATATCTAAAAGTTCTTACTGCTACCCTAAAGTATGGATGATAGCAGCTACTTTTAGGCACGTCTTTAGTTGAAAAGTAAAAGTCTGTCCCAGAATCGCGACCAGTGACAGTGTATTTTTCTTACACTGAAGTTTAGACAAAAGTAACACTACTTTCAGTTAGGTAATTAGTATTTAAAAAGCGTGTGAAATTGGCCACAGTGTTTTGTTTTAGTTACAGTTCTTAAACTTAACTCGTGTCTTAGATTTGAAACTATGTACGTGGCGAACTATACTAACTTTGCAATATTAGTTCATGTTTTTTTGTTTCATCGTTTTTTGTCTTCAAATTCCTCAGTAAGTTTTTGTGCAACGTTTAACTACTTATTTATATCTCTAAGTAGGTACCAAATACTGGACTAACTTGATAATGCCGGATGTAAGAGAAGATGGTTATTTCCATGTTATTTCCTAGTAAGATTAATATGTCTCTAAATGAATTTTCCGGAGGCGTTATGTCAGTTAACTTAACAATAAGGTAGTTGACTGTTTTTTCCTGGTTTTGACTATGAGTGTGATCTTGTTCTTTTGTGGTTTAGTGTCCGTAGTTTATTTTGTCAGAATGGTTCAGGTCGCCCGTAGGACGACTGCTGCCGAACGACACCAACCCACCGGGACCTCTGCGTAACATGTTTTCCGAGGCACGGAGTGGCTCTGATGAAAATATACTCTATAGCGGCCATAGAAGATGTGCCTGTTGATTAACTTGTACGATTGGTTTCATTATTATTTAACGCAAAATTTTCAAAAAATAATGAAGAAATCGAAACCCCACAGAAGCGTCTCATCTGCAAAGAAATAACTATTGAAAGTTAATTCTTTTTCGATTTCTTCATCATTGATTATTGTGACGTTGTATTTACCGTATGCACGCCTGTCGTATTTCAAATATATACATTTTAATACCTACTGTAGGTAAAGTAACCTTCAAGTAGCAGGATTTACATGGCCGTCGTCGCACGCGCATTGTAATGAAAATAGGGAGCGGTGTCAGTCGCGTGACCCGAAGCCTCGCGGAATACATTAGCGGGTAGACAATTGGGCAAGCGAGCTGCCGTGCTCGTGTATTGATGCTTTGAGCCGAAACTTGACGGGTTTACGAAATGTTTTGAAGCGAATGACAATAACTGCGGGATGAATGGTCGGGTCATGGTGATAAGTAACAATACACTGAGAAATAAATGTGTTATGATTGTCTGGGTAAATAATGTACAAGGTTATGGAGAGCGATGCAAAAATTTGAGGAAGGTGTTCATACTGAGTTTCGGATTACACACTCATATATTCGGCGCAATACTCCGTCTAATATGCGGACGAATATGCCATCCCTTATTCAGGCAAGAGTTTCGAGCCACATGTTTTGATTCTAAAGTTGTATTTCGCGACACTGTTCATACGATCTTTCATACCAGCAATATGCGGAATGATTTGCCCGCATTATATCTTGATTCCCGAACTATATAGGGTTACCTGTGCCGATGTCCCGGAAATCAATGTCCTCCGTATTTCTGCAATAATTAATAAGAGGAACAGTCTCAGCTAATAGTAATAGATAATGTAGTATAACAATTAGTACACACGAATACAGAGAGAACTATACAGGGGGCTTCAATAAGGTTGAGATTTCCTCGAGAACTACTTGACCGATTGTCAAATTCTTTTATTGACAACACACTATATGTAATTGTAAAGAATTTTCAAAAATCAGTCAACTTTCTGAGAAAATCTCTACCTTAAAAACTCTGTTGTACACCTTTCTCTATCTTCGACCGAGCCAAGCTTCGACAGTATTGCGATTTAGTGTTAGGTGGTTCGTCGTAAACGTGAAGCCCTACTAATGGTGTTCTCATATTGTTGCAGCGCTAGCATGGTGGTGGTGCTGAACGGCGTGCTTGCCGACGAGTGCCCGACGTCCGTGCGGGCGCTGCTGGCCGCGCACCCCGGCTACAGGGACGCGGCTGCACAGCTGCTGGCCGCCGCGCCGCGCGTGCTAGGGCCCGCGCAGCTGCTCTATGTGGGGCAGCGGGAGCTGGCCGCAGTCGCGCCGCACGACAGTGAGTACTTGGGTGTAAACATTACATTCAGTCCTAGTGGGTAGCGAAGTGGGTAGCGTGCGAGTGCTGCTGGCTACAGGGACGCGGCTGCACAGCTGCTGGCCGCCGCGCCGCGCGTGCTAGGCCCCGTGCAGCTGCTCTACGTCGGCCAGAGAGAGGTGGTCGTAGTCGCGCCGTACGACACAGTGAGTATTGGTAATGGGCCTCTCCAATATGTAGCAGTCCACTGATAGATGTAGGCCTCTCCCAAAGCGCGCTGCTCAACTCGATTATCCCTCAGTGGTGTAGCGTAGCGGTTAAGATGTATTGTGCAATTTAGCTGAACTAGAAATTTAACCATTTCTTATGATAAAATTCAAATTGCCGATTCATTCTTCTTCTAATATATGTTTCTTTCATTTCAGAAAACGTCAACATAATCGGTTCCGATGACGCCACATCATGTATTATAGTCGTTGTGAGGCATTCAGGTAATTGGAATTCAGTAAGGCTATAAGGCTTATAGTATAAGCATGAAATTAGTTTTGAAACTAAAAACTTTGGAGTCGCTCCTAGACGGCATTTTCATACAAAATATAATTGTATAGCTCGCATCGAGCTTGATCTCGTTTCGATGACGATTCAGTTATTATAAGTAAATACATTTTTAAAACACCACTTTGCAAGGAAAAGGTGCCGACGAGGAGGAGAGGAAGAGTGGGCAAAAATTTTCAGCAGCGCATCATCATCATATCATCATCATCAGTCTATATTGCCCCACTGCTCGGGCACAGACCTTCCCTTACATCGAGGGAGCTGGGGCCATGATCCACCACGCGGGCCCAGTGCGGATTGGCGGATTTCACATGCCTTAGATGTTTTTTTTTCTACGGCGTGCAGGTTTCATCACGATGTTTTCCTTCACCGTTTTAAGAGCACTCGGTAAATGTACGTACGCAGCGCATTATATTAAAAAAATTAAAAATGGTGTTTAATGCTATACCAACTTTTTACTTAGTCTAAATGTAGCAATATTTCATAACAATATACTTAATTCGTATGTTCCAGGCTCCGGTGCCGTGGCACTAGCACACTTAGACGGGTCTGGTACGGCGGAGGCCGCGGCCGCTATGGTGGCGCGAGTGCAACAGCTCGCTGTGGGCTACCCCGAGGGCAGGCTCGAGCTGCAGCTGGTAGGCGGCTTCACGGACCCGCACCGCTACTCAGACGAGCTGTTCGCTAACATCATGCGTGAGTCACTAGCAATAGTTATTTATTTATTAATGTACTCGACAGTTCGTCATTTGCCAATGTCATGTTACAGAAAATTCAATATATCATAGTCTTCTATCTTCCTCCAGAGGAGTCGCAGTAGCGTCTACACCCTGGGTAGCCGCGTCTTCTTGTCTTTATCCATAGGAGTCGCCGTAGCGTCATCGCTCTGGACGAAGCAGCTCGACAGTCACGTTCACTCCCGAGCTTGTAGCGAAACTCTTGATAAATGCTTGAAACTTCAGATCTTGCTCAAATTATCCAATAAATTCACCATACTGTCATTCGCGAACATTTTCTGATTAATTTAACGTGATATTAAACACAAAATGACCACTGTAAACGTTAAGATAAAAATTATCAAATAATTTTGCAACCGTCGTTCAAGAGAACCACTAGCAATAGTTATACCTAGGCTAACGATAAGCAAAGGGTGCAGCCACAGACCACTTACCCAATAGACATGAAATCGGTACAATTTGCAAGCGAAAAATTCTGTCAACGATGAGCGCATAGGGGCGAAGCGTTGCCAGGGGTGCCGTATTAAAGATGTGCGTCGATAATATGTCTAGGTTACACGTGTCGCGAAGCAATTTTGCGCTCATGTGCAGGTCTATGGGTAAGTGGTCTGTGGGTGCAGCGAAGCTTCATCAAGTCTAGCAACTGTCTGTCGATTATCTCTAGCGCAGACGTGACTTATTATTATTAACATTATAATAATAGGATTTTTGAATCGAGTATTTCTAATAATAAAATGATTTAGGGGAGGATGGAATTTTTTTTCCCATCCGCCCCCACAAAATCATTCGGCCTTGGGACGACGCTTGGGGGCAGATGAGAATAGTCGGAAAATTAAATGGTTTTCGTAAAATAGTATACCAACAATATACACGAGGTTTGGGGTCATTCTAATTTCTTAGGCGCACTTTTGAAATAATGGCATTGATAAACAGCTGATAATAATGAACATGTGTGCGTAACATGCTATTATGTCGACGTTACCTATACCACCTATACATAGGTCGACGACAGAGAAAGGTGTACAGTAGGGGTTCTCTTGAAAATGGCGGGAAACGACGGTTGCGAAATTATTTGATAATTTTCCTTTTAATGTCTACAGGGACTATTTTGTGTTTAATATCACGGTAAATTAATCAGAAAATGTTCGCGAATGACAGTATGGTGAAGTTATTGGATTATTTGTGCAAGATCTGAAGTTACAAGCTTTTATCAAGAGTTCCCGCTACAAGCTCGGGAGTGAACGTGGCTGTCGAGCTGCTTCGTCCAGAGTGATGACGCTACGGCGTCTCCTCTGGATGAAGACGCGGCTACCCAGGGTGAAGACGCTACTGCGACTCCCCTGGAGGAAGATGGAATACTATTGACTATATTGAATTTTCTGTAACATGACATTGGCAAATGACGAACTGTCGAGTCCATTAATAAAATAAATAAATAAATAAGGTGTACAGTAGAGTTGGTTGAGATAACCTCAAAAAGTTCTAGACTGGTTTTTGAAAATTCTTTCAATTTAGTAGTGTGAGCTGAAAACTATATACAGGTAAAAAAAAATTACAATCGATCACGTCTTTCTTAAGAAAATCTCAACCTTATTGAAGCCCCCTGTATGTTTATCTCTGTCGTCGTATGTACTTGATATAAGATCTACATACCTATCATTGTAAAGATCAAATCGGAAATAAACAATCGCTGTAGCTCAGCCGGCGGTCGGGCTTGTCAGCGTGCCAACCGCGCGGCCGGCTGACGGTGCGTGGGCGGGGCGCGATACAGCTATTGTTGTTGAGCACAGACACACAGATTGGCCGAGATTCATTGACAATTTTCAGCGCGTGCTTAGCGTGAGCCTCTCTTACAACTGTCAAAGGTCTATGAAATTTAACGTTAGGAAGAGCGAGCACATGCTAAGCATACCCATCAGACGAAATAGCGTACTAATTTTGCTATTCCCATGTGTTGCTAGAAAATAAAATAGATTGATATGATTTATTGATTCTCAGCTGGTATGGTCTTTTTCTTCAAGATCCACCTGATCCTTTCAAGAAATATAAAAATATTCTTAACACTCTTTAAATAATAAAACAAGTAGAAAGTGGGAATCGAACCCTACACCACTTGAGTAGTTATCTATTTCTCCATCATTTACTTTAAACAGCCTCTAAAATCAAAAATAACAGAAATCTACAAATGTTACTCGAGCATTTGCTTCCAATTATCAGTGAAGATTAAACAAAATAAAAGTAATAACTAAATTCAAGGATGCGAAAAAAGTATGTAAAACACTAAAATGGCAATGGACAGGACATATGCTAAGAGAGAAGAATGAGAAATGGACAAAAATAATATCAGAGTGGTACCCTAGGAATGGCAAAAGAAGTAAAGGGCGACAAATGAAACGCTGGGAAGACGATATAAGAAGAGTTGTTGGTCCAGAATGGACAAGGATAGCGAGAGACAGAGAGAGATGGAAATCTTTAGAGGAGGCCTTTGTCGAAGGACAAGCTGTTGCAGGGAATAACCGATCGTCGTTAAACGACTAAACATTAACACAAATTTATATTTCGTAAATGGCAATAAAGGCTTATTTTATTTTATTTATTTATTATCAGTGACCATGTATCTTAGCATCTTGTTCATTCCATTCCAGTATCGTTCCACCGTCTCTCCGTGGAGATCGACCTGACCCTCGCGTGTTGTTGCGAGCTCAACACGGCTATGGGCGGGGGTTCCCCGGCGCCTCTCGTCACGGGGGTTGGAGTAGATGTACGAGCAGGGGACCTGTTCCCAGCAACATTTCCGGACAAGGGACCAGAGCTGCCTCTAAGAGGCGCTAGGACCATCACTGGGGGACCACATTGCTCGCAGGTTGGTTCCTGTAATAGATCGACCCATACTCGTACCCATCGAGTGGTATGCTCTTGCCTCAAGTGTTGACGCTCTCATGCTGCTGCGACCTCTCTCAAAGCACACAAATCAACCCGATTCTCGGCCCTTTGCAATCTCTGCCAGCTACCTTGTTGGTCAGTGGAGTCACACGCAGTGCGCGAACCGCACGGCGCCCGAGTGGCTCGAGGCCCGGACGGGGAGGAGGAAGGTGGTGGATGAATGGATGATGAATCGTGGGTTATTACAACCCACAATGGGGAGTGCTCGGGGCGCCAGCTGGGTCGCGGATGTATCGCAGATCCCGTGGCTATGCAACAATGGCACGAGGTGGAACGCTCCAGGAAGTTCAAGCGGTATTCCGCCCCTTCAGGGCACACGGAAACGTGTTTAACCTGGGACAAAAAAGGGGAGTCACACGCTACGTTAGTAGCGGCGGCCATTCGAGAACTCCTTACCTAAATAATTAATCCACTTGAAATGATTCCCACTTGCAGGTGTTAGACATATACGACAACGGCGTGGGCATGCTGCGCATCGGTCCGTTCAACTATGACCCGTTGCGCGGCGTGGACCTGTGGCTCGAGCAGTCGGACGACTTCATCCTGCAGCACCTCAGCACCACGCCGGCGGTCGAGGCGCCGCACTTTGTGCACAATGTATGGCCCTTACCTTATTTATTATATAAATGGACTCTACAGTTCGTCATTTGGCAATGTCATGTTACAGAATATTCAATATATCATAGTCTTCTTTCTTCCTCCAGATAATTGCGAAAAACATTGACACGACTGCTAAAACAACACCTACATGCTAAATGCTATTACAGAATAGATGAATTTCTAAATGATAAAATATAATAAACAATCGCTACCTACTACTTCTTAGTAACTACAATTTACTTTATATTTGAAGAAGAAATGTCGTATCTCTCTTGTATTGCTGTGCCTAAACAAGGTCCATAAAGAACATTGTAACATTTTAATGTTAAGTATGTGAACATCTGTATTATACCTTATGGAATGAAATAAATATATTGAGTATTAAATGATAAGAATATTTTCTTTTATTACAGATCCGTGTAACGCTGAAGTTCATCCAGCAGCATCCGTTCCCGGCTGTGACCGTGTTCCCGGACAACCGGCCGCACTACTACCGCCGTGACGAGCAGAGCGGCTGCTGGGTGCCCATGCGCTTCTAGCGGGACCACACCTCACTCGCACGCGCGTTTTGTAACCACAACCATTAGGCAGTCCCGCAACCGGCGAGTAAGCGAGTAGCTATCGGCTATTTTTTAGCTAAAGAAACTTACAGTCGAAGACAGAGATAAGTAGGCCTCAATAAGGTTGAGATTTTCTCAAAAACTACTAGGCCGAATTTAATAATTCTTTAGTTTTAACTTTTATGTATCAAACAGTGGAAGAATTTTTGCAATAGGTAAAGTCGTTTTTGAGAAAATATCAACCTTGAGATTCTGATTCTATGCGCTTCTTGTGTGACCCGATCCTACTACATTGAAATCATGACGACAGGCTATTTGATATTTAATTAAATTACTAATAGTAAAACGTTGTAAGCTAATAGTAAAACGTTGTAAGAAGTTTTGTAAAAAAACATACCTACTTAATAGAAGTATGGTTCTTCATATGTAGTGTGGTTCTTTATTTTTACCCGACTGCGAAAGAAGGAGGGTTTTGTTTTTCGAGTGTATGTATGTGTATGTATGTAAACCGTAGCCCACGTCAAGTGTCTTATTTTGTAAACAAAAACTACCCTACCCTACTAACATTTTAAGCTGTTCTGGGATTATTGCATAGTTATTTTCACATTATTAGATCGGATCACTTTATTTTCGCAATGACGAACAGGTTCGATCAATCAGCTCCTTCAGTGTTACATCACAACAGGTAATTAGACGATCATATTTGTTTACAAAATAAGACACTTGATTTGGGCTGCGGTATATGTACGTATGTATGTATGTCTAATTCTTTGGCACGCACTACAGCCTAAACGGCTTGATGGATTTTAACATATGAGGTGTCGTTAGATTCGTCTTGATTGTAGGAGTGACATAGGCTATATAAATTTAATCAGAGCGGCCAAAATTTTTGGCAGTCGAGTTTTTGGTTTTTTAAATTAAATCCATGATTTAGTTAGCTTTGTTCAATCAACATGAATTCTAAAATATATATCTGAATGTATTTGTTTTTATTAATATTGAATTGAAAGGCAGTTAGGTATGTGGTACATACATTCCAAAAGATTCCAGTACATAAAGCAGTTTTATAAAATACATAAGTAGTGCATAATATTAATGTATCAAAGACGGAATGAAATAGAACATTTTTTAGTATATTGACGAATTATTAATATGCTCTCTTTATTACAGAAACTCTTAGAGCATTCAGAATGGACACGTAGTTCTGCCGTCTGACGTGTTTTTATGCCAGTTATCGCATGCTTTTGATCCTTGATAAACCTACATTTAAAATTAGATTTTAAGTGCTTATGACGAAGTGCTGTATTAAAAGTTTTTCATGAAAGCAATTTGTATGAAAGAAAGGAATGTTTTGATTCCTTTAATAAACCATGTACAGTCGACAGCAGATCAATGGTAACACTTTTTACTTTTGACAGTTCTTATTATTTGCGTCGTAAGACTTGAAATCGTACTACAAGTGTTACTATTGATCTGCTGTCGACTGTACATACGAACGAAATAATAATCAGCGTACGAATTCCAAATTCGTATCTATCTATAAAAAAATACGCAGACTATTATTGCCGTCTCTTTTCTGAATCCTCTAAAGTGAATTGGTTGCTGACGAATAATGATATTATGTATTTTGATTTAATGACGTAGAAAAACAATTATTTTGTGTATATAACATATGAATTTCAAATTATGTTAATGTTATTGTTTAGAATAGAAAATGTATTGTATATGTTGACTTTAGATCATTGTTATATGTAATGGTTCGTTTACACTGTACTATACGTAGATTAGTGCCGTTGAATTGTCGACGGAAAAATATTTATATAAAATGTTTTACAGGCTATTTATGTAGTCGATGAAGTACATGGTTCCAGTAACCTAAGGGTGTTACCACACCAATCGATCGATGGCATCGATCGACATCGATCGATTGGTATGGTAGCATTGGCTGATCGACGGGTACCGGTCGATGAATAGCGCCTCGCGAGCGGAAGTCCAGCGTCGGGTGACAATAGGTCGGCGGTCTAGTAGAAACTATCGATCGACGTCGACTGTTCCATTCTATATTAACACCCTAACAGTGCATGCACAAGTAGAGAGCCGGTAGAGAGGCGCAGGTAGAGATTCAATCGGACGCCCGTACAGTTGTACACTGTTAGCCATAAACGTGATTTAAAAGTTATTCGTTTAAGCCACGGTCCCTTTCTAACTTAAAGTTCTTTGATAAAACACGGTTTAAGGGAATGGAGGTTAAACTATCTTTATGGCTAATATCACCAGTCTTTTGGTTCAGAGGCGGCAGGAAGAGCAGCGGACCATTTGTCATCCAGTAAATAAAAATAGCGCTAGAGCCGAGAACCTATATAGTCCCAATTGTGTGTCGGTTGATATGCTGTCGGTTATACTAATGTTAGGTTGTAGCAACGTGTGTATAGCCTAAACCCCATAGTGACTTAGAAATTAATATTAAACTTAAATTCAGTTAATTTTATACAATTGTTTCATAGAAGTACCTAGGTGTCGCGGAGAAGCAGGTATTTAATGTAAATATGGCAATGATCAATTAGAAATAGATATTGACGTTATTAGTTTTTTGTTTTGTGAAATATGAATATATTGAAAGTTCAAAAGGTTTGTTTGTGTCTTATTTCTAAACTACGCATGATGAAAATAAAAGAAAACTATGTTTAAAAAATGCAGATGTTTAGGTTGCATTTGACCTGCATATTACCAGCAGAAAATTATGTTGAAAACGTTCATTCTGGAGAAAATGGTCTAGCGAGATCCAATCTAGACCATTCATCCTAGTCTTAATTGGGTAAATATGAAATCGTGTTATTGAACTCGTAGGCCTGGCCATACTGCGAGCTAGTTTCGGTGGCGGGCGGGCGCGCTTGACAAAATCACCGAACTACAGACTAGCGAGTTACATGTTGAGTGCTAGCGAGGGTAATAGTGTTCTGTGGACTAGAGGCTAGTGTGGCCCAGCACGTAGCGTTCCCATAAGCTTCTTTGTATTTAAATATGTTCATACGCATTTTTCCTTTACCTTGATATTTATTGAGAGTATTATAAAACGTCAGACTTGGCTGTATGTTTTCAGTTGCCTTTACCCTTCTAACTAAAATGACAGTTGCTTTATGCGCAGTGTTACCAACTGATAGATTTACTGTTAGATCTAGCGATTTGGCATTAGGTGTAAAAATCCTAAGACAAATCGTTTGTCAGTTATAAAATGTTAATTGCGAAAGACAAATAAATCCAATATACAATTTAAACTGTCACAATGGGTGGTTTATTTTTATGACATCGCGGAATTCTGATGGATTTTTGTTCTAAAAGTCGTACATGATACTTACGGAATTACAATATTGTGCTTGGCAACACTGTCTTTGCCAAGTTTTCTAACATTCCGAATTCTGTGTAATTTCGAGAAAATAATACTTATTTTGGAGAATACAATTATTATAAAGTCCTCTATCCGTAAACATGGGAAACCCTTCTGATCAGCCACCGCCGTACTCCGCCGCAATGCCGCCAGGTAAGGAATAACATTCACATTGCGATTGAATTACGGTGTTGATTTTACAATGAATCATGCGATAAGCTGTATTTTCACACTGCGCAATGCCGATGAAACTTAAATGTAATATATCTAGCTATTGAACATACTTTTCTAGCCAAATATCTAGATAATTATATAAACCATGAAATGATATGAAGGGATCTTAGAATGGATTGTGTAAATTGATTTCAAAATATTATTTATACTGATGGGCTTTTGCAATAATATTTACCTCTCAACCCGGGTCCAACAAAATACCAGTGTAGCCAGCGACCTTAGAGCGTAGCGTACATTCTGTCGACTAACAGCTGGGTTGAGACTCTTTTTCGCAACGACAGCTGAGACGTCAGCTGTGTTTGTTCAGTGTATCTGTATCTTGTAATATGCTTGCGAAATAATTATATTGTGTACCTACTTACCTTTCACCTACCAAGGCTGTAATTATTCGTACTAATGAGTAAATGTAGGTACTACCTAATTACTATTTAACCTGCAAAAATCATGATTTAAATATTGCAATGATTTGGATCCTATTGGAATCATAAACGATTGAATGAGATTTCATATGCCTAAAAGTACTAACATTTAATTGGTAAACGGTTCCAGGTCCACAGCCGCAACCGAGTTCACAACCAGGTTACGGGGCGTACCCCCCTCCACCACCTGGTTACACACTGTCTCCGGGGCCCTACGTAACCACTGCACCGGCGCCTGGGTATACGTCCAACTACGGAGCCACTAACATCATCATCCCTCCGCCAATAATTGCCGTTGGAGCCTGTCCGGCCTGCCGTGTTGGTTTCCTCGAAGACGACTTCACATGCCTTGGTATAGCGTGTGCTATCCTGTTCTTCCCTCTAGGAATTCTTTGCTGTCTCGCTCTGAAAAATAGGAGGTGCTCGAATTGCGGCGCCTTATTCGGATAGACTTGACTGAAGACTTGAATTGCTGTATGTTTGGTTAAATAGACGTTTTGAATGGACGCATGGCGAACATTCGTAACTGGCTATTCAAGTGGATCCATTGACTTTCATTAGAGCTAGTAGAATAAAAAGAAAAGTGTGTTGATTGACATTTTCGTTTGCAAATATAAAATACATTATTCTCTCTATTTTACTAGCGTTAACCAAAGTCTGCCGCTTGACTTTAGGGTCAGAATGGTAATTAGATGGTGAATGATCCCACCACTCACCTTATCTTATCACACCCCAATGATTATCAAATCTGTGATTTATAGACCTTGTTATCTTGGTTGCATGAATAAAATTAAACTGATGAAGCAGAATATAGTTACCTAGTTTATACATATCGGTAATGATGGTCAATTTCTTGGAAGTTTGTAATAATGTTAAGTATGTATTTAGTGATGAATGAAACAACGAAAATTTGAGTGTGTATTTTGAGATCTAAAAGTTTGATGTGACCAAGATAATTAGGTATATTTTATTATAATTTATCCTATCACTAATGTCCAATAAAGATATAATGAAGGTGGGGTAGGATCTCTTACCATTATTTTCTATAATTACCTACTAATGGTAGAAAAAAAAATCAAAAAACCAAAACAATATTTTATTTAAAAAATAATTAGACTTAATGAAATATGTTTAAAGCTACAGAGGATCATTTGAATAAATTAATAGACTCCAATAGACACCTGTGCCGTAAACATATTTTATTTCGTTGATTTTGTTTGATGAATAAATTGATTTAACGTAAGTGTCGACACATTGGTTCGCATCGGATCTCGTACACGCGACTTACCTTGGTACAGTCGAAGACAGAGATAAGTATACAGGGGGTCTCAATACGATTGATATTTTCTCAAGAACTACTGGAACGATTTTAATAATTCTTCTACAGTTACATAGTTCTAACTTTTATCTATCTAACAGCGAAAGAATTTTTACAATTGGGCAAGTAGTTTTTCAAAAAATCTCATCTTTAAAAACTCTCCTATACACATGTCTTTGTCTTCGACCGTACAGCGCGATGTATAATTTCCTGTAAACTGTCAGTCGTAAAACTCCAAATTGTACCGGACAGAGATTGAATAGATACTTCGTTATCGACTTTACTACCTACAATATTATCGATGCATTCCATAAGTCGATACTTACCTTCAAGTGCCTATAACAATTTGGCATATTTGCCCAATTGTTGTAATTTTATTTTCTAATAATTTCCTACTGTATTTAAGCAATAAAGGATGGGTACCATTGCATGGTGGACATTCCAAGCCAGCAGGCCTATTTGTGTAAGCAATGTTATTTTAAGGTGGAAATTCAATAACTTAAATAAAAGTAGAATATAATCATTAATAATCTAGAAACGAGCCAATAATAAGTTTACACAGATAGTTTGAAGACCATCGCTGGGTTGATATGAAAACAATTATAATGTAACTAATGAAACCTAACAATAGTCTTTGAAATAGTAATTTCATTTCTTTGTTACACAATAGTCCTGATAATTGTGTGTCAATTTGGCAAAGCGAATAGATTATTTGATACATAAACAATTATTACTAGTAGTACCGAATTAGATGGAAGTTTAATTGATTAAGCTGATTTGTAAAATCGGCTATAAGCTGAAAAACAGAATGATTTGATCTCGCGTTGGCAATTTCTCAGTGGAACAGAAGGTATAGTCGACAGCACATCAACCTACACAAAACTATTGAATCGATGTCTACAGGGTGTAACGTAGATGGTATATGAAACCGAAGGGAGCGTGTTCAGTATCGGTAACTGATCAACTTTTGTTCTACGACTTTTCGATTTTCGCGAATTTTTTTTTGACTTTTCATACATTTCGTCCCTGTCAACTGATCGATTTGTATGAGACATGAATTTATTTTTATTTTTTATTCGAAAAGTCGTAGAACTAAAGTTGTCCAGTTACCGATACTGAACACCCTCCCTTCGCCTTCATATACCCTTTACGTTACACCCTGTATAGCGTAGAGAGCCTGTGTATTCTAGTTGATGTGATATTGATTATAAATCCTTGTGATTTCCTGCTTAGACCTCATATACTTAAGCTCTCAGCAAGTGTCTTATTTTATAAACAAATATTATCGTTTTATTTAACACTGAAGAAACTTATAGAATTCTGTCCATCTTTGTGAAATAAAGTGATCGATTGAATAATGTGAAAATAATTATACAATAATCACGCTTAAAATGATAGAAGTTTTTGTTTACAAAATAAGACACTTGCTGTGGGCTTAGATATAGGTAGTATAAACTTTTTTTTTAAATATTACTCTACGTCTACTATGTACTATGAAGAAAACTAAATTCGTAATTATATTTTCTTTTTTACAATATTGATTCTATTTTATATTATATAGATTATGATTATTCAATTGGCACCTTAGGGCTGAACTCTACTTGTCTTATTTTATATGAAGTATCATTAGCACTGTCATGCTGAATTAGCAAACACTGTCGATACTGAAGCTTACTACTCCATATAAAACTTGACAGCACGCATCTGCTGAACTAAACGTTTTTTGTTTGTTTTATGGAGTAACTTAGCGCGGTCCAGCAGTCATGCTGAAAATAATCCGTATAAAATATGTTTATTTTTAGTAAGGGAGCTATTGCCATTTTCAAAACGCTGAAGTCATTCCATTTCATGGCGTGCTGAACAAATACTCCGCTATACCAATGTAATAGCATTGTCCCGTCACGCATGACATGGTATGATTTCTTCGTTTTGGAAATTGCATTCGCACTGATGCGTGCTGACAAGTGAGCTCCAACCCTTACTGGTAGCATTTTACTTCATTCGCATCACAGTTAAAAAGTAGTTATCTAAATGAAGAACTTGTTTATTATATAATTGTGTTAATTATAAAGAATGGAGAATGTCATATTGTTCATTCTTTAGTTAGGTAGCGTTAATTTTAAGAATATTTACTGTCACTTATTTGTTTGTGTCCATTTATCATATTTTTCGTAACTTTATTAATCCACCAAGTTTAATCTTTGCCATAAAATAGCCATGAAATGAATGTATTATGACTTTATTTTATCAGTAAGCACTAGATATTTCAAAACAAACAAAGTATATCTAGGGTTTTCGCTGAATAAGATATTGTTATCTGGGCATCGTTATCTTGGCGGTGACGTAAACCTTTTACTTTAGTTTAACATTCATATTCTCAGTCGGTTTCTTGAAACTTTCTCGACTCGATTCAACTCACTAAGCGAACGAATGTACAGTCTAACATGGATAAATGTTTCCAGGATAGAGTTATTAAGGTAGATTAAAAAAAACGACTTGTTCGATTTTTTAAGTACTTTGCAATACACATCGTGTAATCGACACTATCTCTATTGAAAGATTTTTTTACAATGTTTTTACGTCCGTAGTTCTTCAACTGTTTGTAAAAAATCTTTCACTAGAGATAGTTTTGATTACACGCTATGTGTTCTTGAGAAAATATTAACTAAGCATAATCTATACTATGATAGTCATAGACAGTTTTGAGAATGAGTGAAGTTTTATTGGTTATGTTTATTGGTTTTATTCAAGAAGGAAGTAACGACCGGGGCCAGATTTTTTCCCTTCGTGGTTTTATTGGAGACATAGTCTCAGATCACACACCTAGGCCGATAGTCATAGACAGTTTTGAGTGCGATTTATTAATAATAATTTTGACAGTTGTAAGTGCGAGCTCACCCTGAGCTCGTACTCAAAACTGACTAAGACTATCGGCCCTAGACTGAAGCAATGAACGACACAGCCAAAACGCCTTCTGTATATTAATTTCCACAGATATAATAATATCTGTGGAAATTAGATTTAATTCAATAGGTATATAAAAATGTTATTATTATGTAAAGTATACGTTTTAAGAGTGATTTAAGTATGAGAAAATTATTGAATTTATAAAGATTTTTCAAAATAAAGTTTGGCATAAATTACATAACATTTGACTTTAATTTTATACAGGTTGAATACAAAATTAAATTAGAGACTGAGTGATGTGAGGTTCTATAAATCGTATTCAATCATGTATACCCTCGGGTAAGGAAATGAAATGAAAGACGTCCGCCATATCGCTTCTATATTACAAATTAGTTAATAACTTAGCAATCAGTGAAGCCCACACTATTTCGTGTATATTAATTCCAGTCAGCGATTTTCGTACAAAAATTGCAATTTTGTATGATAATCGCTGAGTGGAATTAAAAATTTATTGATTTACTTGCCTTGGTATTCGGTGCATAATAAATGTAATATTTTTCTTGTAGCCAAGATACCGTGAACGGTGGGTAAAACATTGATTGGTTTTTGTGTTGGAAACGGATCCCGGTATCGGTGGAGACAAACTGCCGTGATCCGTTTCCAACTAAAACGGATCCCGGGATCGGTGGAGACAACCCCATAATGCAGCAAGTCGTTGATTTTAATCTAAGGTCCTTGTAATTCTACTGATAGAACATTGTGAGGCATTTTGCTAGTATTTCTGCCTGAATAAATGCGATCAGATTTCTCACTTGTCCTGCGCGGTTGTTATTCGATTACCGGTTGTCACACAACAGTGATATAGATTGTACAAGCTGTGTTGCGTAGCCTGTGGTCTGCTGATAACGGCGGTGAATATACTGGATAATGGACGGACAAATGGCGCTGAAAATTGCACGACATCGAGGCTCAAAATAGCGAATCCACAGGGGACTAAGCGTAGGTAATTTTCTTTCTGAGAGCTCGGTGGCGCAGTGGTTGGGTCATTAGTCTTACGATACGGAGATCCCAGGATCGATCTCCGGGCAGGTTAGCCACGTACCAATGAGTTTACCTCGGTAAAACGTACGTACATTTAGGTACCGAATGCTCTCAAAACGGTAAAGGAAAACATCGTAATGAAACCTGCGTGCCGTAACTAAAAAAATCTGAAACATGTGTATTCCACCAATCTGCAATGGCGGGCCCATTGCAGACGGTGGTGGAACATGACCCGAGCTTCCTCGATGGAAGGGAAGTTTGTGCCCGAGCAGGTGGGGTTGGGGAGATAAAATGCATAAAGGAAAAAGATGGGGCCGCTTATACTTCATGCACCTAGGTTTAAGTATTTACATTATTTTTATATTTTATAATATTATAAGTGTGGTAAATCGAAGGGAGGGTGTTCAGTATTGACAACTGCAGAACTTTTGTTCTACGACTTTTCGATTAGGTACCTATCACGATTTTATTATTTTGATTTTTCATACATTTTGTACCGATCGATGATCGATTTGTCTGGAGACATTAATATACCTATGTATTTATTTGTACGAAAACCGTTACACTTAGAACATAATATATAGGATATTTTGTTCTAGGTAAGTATTTATTACCTAAGTACATACGAATACCCAAATTAATTATATTAAACCAACCGAAAAGTTCAGGGCGTTTATTAATTTTTGCAGAAATGCTGATTCATTTACATTTAACCTACCTACACGGTAGCGTTAATGATATGTCCGTTATCTAACTAAATTGTAATTAAAACTTCTCTTCCCGCCGTCCTAAGTATACAAAGACGAGATGAAAATTATTTTACATGTGTCGTTTTTACTTTGCTATGTAGCCTACTTGCTATTGCTCTTTCTATGTTATATAGGAACGTCGCAGTTAGAAAGTGTGAAGACCTGAAGGGGTAAAATTAGGATGGCATTCGTGGCTTGATTGTCTGCCACCCAGATATAAGTAGGTACGGTGGAACACAGAGAAAGGTGTTACAGGACTCTCCTGTATTAAGAATTTTTGCAATAGGTCACGTAGTTTTTGAGAAAATGTCAACCTTAAAAACTCTTTTTAAGGTTGACATTTTCTCAAACACTACTTGACCTATTGCAAAAATTCTTTCACTGTTTGATACATAAAAGTTAAAACTATGTAACTGTAAAAGAATTATTAAATTCGGTCCAGTAGTTTATCTATAATCTCAATCTTATTGAGGCCCCCTGTATACTCATCTGTACCTAATAGAAAAGTGAATATGACAGAACAGTCAACCTAATGCTTCTTCATTAGATTTACTTTACACGTCTTTTACAGAAAAACTTTACCAGATTGCCAAATGCAGGTAGGTAGGCAAACCTACCTAATGATGGTGTGAGCTAGAGCTACCAACCATTTTTAAATGAGGAAATTAAATAATCGTTTATGTAATCAGACACTTATCACATAGCTGTATTCTATTACTAACTTCAGCATGGTAACCGGGATAATAACAAAATATAATCAAGTTTAATGCTGATCACTGGAATAGAAACAGCCACTGGACATTCGTTTTATTAAAATGATTTCCCCAAAGCACAGACGCGGCACATACGCTAACCGGATAAAATTAATAAACGGACGAGTGGGCCCAAAGCTAGATGCGACCGTCCGAAAATTGGGAACACTCCTGTATTCATAGTGAATGAATAACACAAACGGCGGCGAAGGCGACGCGACGTGCCTCATTAAAAATACCAACTCTATTTGTCGTCCGTAATGAATGTAGAAAGTTGTGAATGTTTCATAGGAGAGTGGTGAGCTGCTGCCCAATACATAACATCAATCATATATCTTGTTTATCCTTCCTACACGTTATACTCATTTTAGATTTAGCTCAGATTAAGGGGCTGCCAGCTGTCAAACTCAAGCGCGAGACAGAAGATGCCCCGCAACGGCGGAGTGAAGACCACGGCACAGTGACTCAATATTTGTATTTTTATTATTTTGGATGAGTTTTGGCAGGGAAATTTAACTTGATGTGCATCATTACTGTGCTTTGGCGTTTGTAACATTTTAAGGTATTTTTAATTTTTTGCAACAACTTCTTTCACTGGAATTTGACCTAAGGTCATTTCTATGGTCAGTGTGACTTGTGACGTACTTAGTTCAATTTTTTTTTAGTTTTAATTTAGTAATAAACCTTACCAATTCACTATTTATCATGAGTACAACCCCCAGTTTCAATTTGTCGAATGAATTCAAGGACACCCTGAATAGTGTCACCACACTTTTAATCGTCGCTAAGCGAGGCCTGCAGGTCTGTCTGCATTTCGTCGCTCTTAATGAAAACGATATTTTCCTGTAAGTATATATTTTTCCGTTGACAGGGCATTCGGCAATATATTTCGCACTGGCGATAGCGTTTCGTAAACGCATCACGTTCATCTAGCGTTCCATTTACACATATTGGAGAATGAAATGAAAATACGCACCGCGTCATCGAGGTCGCTATGTTGACCTTATGTCTAAACGCTCGTCTAGTCTAGACAAAGGATTTGTTGATTAGACGAATTTAAGAGGACGTCAGGTCTCAAATATGAACTATTAATAGCTTAAAATATTATAATATCCTAGATTCAGTCTACTCGTGACCATGATGGCTGTCGAAATATCGAGACATCAATAATAAATGTTTAACACGGTAATTCCCGTTTTATCTAATTAATATTCTAGAGTTTGATCTTTTTAAAAGTATCAGTCAAAACAGAGAAGGTATACAGGCTTCAATAATAAAAGTTGAGACTTCCTCAAGAACTACTACTTGACATATTATAAAAAAAACGGCCAAGCGCGAGTCGCGCAAGCGCGAAGCGCGCACCGAGGTTTCCATGCAACGCAACTTAATCCCGAAACTATTAGTTGATCATCTCATCATGCAAATATAAATTTGTAATACAATTTTTTTGGATGGATGTTTTTTTCACGGCTGCTTGAGGTTGCAGACCTGAGTATTTGATAATAATTTCAACTTGGTCCGTCCACGCGTTTCTGAGATATAGGTCTTGACACACATACAGATAGACAGACGGACAACAAAGTGATCCTATAAGGGTTCCTTTTTTCCTTTTGAGGCACGGAAACCTAAAAATTATTTTACTAGCAGATATTTTAGAGTAAGTACTTAGTTACACAATAATGTAAAGAATTTTTAAAACTCAACTTTTGTAAAAATCTCAACCTAACAACCACGATTTATAAATAAAAAAATTAAGCAAAGCGTTCGGCCAGACCGTAGAGGGCCAGAGACATGCGAGCAACGATGGCGGTCAGTACCTCTCTCTAAAACATCAGCGAGGTTGTATATTGGTAGCCCTTACAACTTCGCTGGAAAACGTAGAAGCGCTACGCGGCCCACGCTACGCCCGCGCGCCCGTCTCCTATCTTTCATGGTTTCATGGTTTCGTACTTTATAGTTTATCGTCCATACTTATCTTTGTCCCACTATTGAGTCAGCTATACAGTTTACAGCCACTTGAGCCGCGGTATTTTTAACTTTACTGCCCGAAGCCACAGTATCATGTCTTTACAGTATTTCTTGAAACCGTCGTAGCATGACTAAAACTACGAAATAACAATATCAGTGAGCTATAAACTTAGTTTGCTCCATGTTTTGTCACTTTTCCACTTCTTTATGGTCTAAATCCGTGGAAATCCGTATAAATCATATTTATTTTGCAAAATCCAGATTAATTGCGTTGATTAAACCACCGCGTTACCTTAAAACCGCGTTTAATAATACAAGCCTTACTTATATGGATCAAATTCACGGAGAAATCACTTGGAATAGGTACGGTGTAGGTACACTCAACATCACATTATCAACAACTTCAAATCTTATGGCGCAGACAATAAGAACAGTATATTTTGCATGTGATGTGCTTTCGATTGTAGTTATTTCAAGAAATCTAGCACTTTCGATATCGGGAAACTTAAATCGGGGGCAGGGAGATTTGAGCTTTCAGCGGAGGCGTGCCTAAATGGTGTTAGGTTACTGTTTTATTGATTGTGTACTATGTAATAGGCCTTTAAGGTAAGTTTTAGTGGGGAACTCAGCTTTATTGGCAATAAAGTTTGACAAATTCCACCTTATCGGGGTCTGACCGCCTTAGATTGCGTTTCACCTTGTGTGGATATACCTATTGGTGAATAGGTCATCTTTGTTTTGAGGTGATTCATGTACCTTGCAAAGCTCACAAATTCTAAGCCTTATAAGTATAAGCACCTTAGTTTATACTTGAGATGTGATACCTTTCGGAGTCTTTTAGACTCAAAATCCCAGTAGGCAATTCTAAGAATGGTACCTAAATATTTAGGTAGATCCATCTCATCTACTTAGGGTAGGAGGTATTTTTTATTTAACTTATCTAATATTTTTTATCGAAAATAACTTAGAATACAGGGTAAATCACGAGTAGGGGAAACATTAAATTATTTTCGTTAATAACATTACCTATTATGTAAAAGCCTAGTCGGTGTAGCGAGCATTGAATGTTCAAAACTCGCCGTCCGCCGGCTTTCTTTACCTTCATGCCAATGTCCATAAACTTAACATATAACTACTGAGTAGTGCCCCTGCATAAAGGGTTTCGTTTATGAATAGGTAGCGAAGTGTCGCTATCTTGCAGCGCGGGGGCGAGCGCAGATTTCAGTAACAGATAGCGACGAAAATGCGGAAATGTAGACGGAACTTAGAATCGAGGCGGATGCGACGATAGAGTTGGCTCCTGTTAGTTCTGTTCCGTTCGGAAAATTAGTCGTGGGCTTTAACAAGGTTAGAAGTGCTTCAAGTATGAGCGGATACACTGCATGCTCACATGCCATGAGATGCAACTTTGGCCAGTAAAAAAACAAGATTAGATTACACTACCGAATTCATTCAATATCTTTGCTAGATACCTGTGTTATCTTGAAAACCCTAGACAGAGTGATGACGCTACGGCGTCTCCTCTGGATGAAGACAATAAGACACGGCTACCCAGGGTGAAGACGCTACTGCGACTCCCCTGGAGGAAGATAGAGGCCTATTGAATATATTGAATTTTCTGTAACATGACATTGGCAAATGACGAACTGTCAAGTCCATTAATAAAATAAATAAATAAATAGAACAGCAGACATATATTTGACACATACACTGCGCACAATATACACAAAAGGAAGTGCATGGTGGGTGTGGTGTAAAATACTGAGAAACACAATTTTTTACATGGCTGTCAGCCAACGTTATGTAAATGCAGTGACCTAACCATGGTCTTACTTAACACAATATGAGAGTTCCATTAACTCACTTTCTATGATAAAAATGTGTCGCACTACTGGTAGTGGTTACGGGAGCAGAAGGCAAATACTGGGGGGAGACGATTGAATACGTCATTGTAACTTACCGAGTTCCGTACGTTATATGAAATACCCTTCACCGATGGAATATTTCGCCGAATTCACTCTTCGCCGACTTGCTTAGCCACTATATGTAGTGGAAAAAGTACCTACATATATTTATCGCGAAGTCATTCCTGTCAAATAAATGTAATATCCATAATATTTATTCACTTATCCCTTCTCAAGACCGAGCCACTGCTAATTATTCAGCTTGTTTCTATGATTCGTGTCGCCATGCTCGCCTGACAAGAGAGCAGATGTAAACGCTATTGTGCGCGCTGCGCTGGTAGCAATGTAAGCAGTCAGGCTTCTGTGCAAACTGCAAACAAAGTACGTAGCACCTCCATTGTGCTGTAACAATCAAATGTTTACTTTGTCTTCTATTTTTATGTAAGTAAGTAGATAGGTATTCGCCTTCCAGTGAACTCTGCAAATAGATGGGATCCACATTCATTATATTCGTAGACTCTTACAAAATCTACAAATGTAGCGATATTATATCGCGGAGATTAAGGTATTAATTAATTAGATTAATGTAGCGATATTATATTGCGGTAGGTTTAAGGTTTTATAAGGTTCATGGTGCAGTTTTGATCTAGTTTACGATTCAAGAGTTCGTGTCAAAGGTCGATCGTCATAAAAATATCGAAAGTAAAAAGTAATTAATTAGGTGAATTTAAATGATGCTTTTTCAGACGACCACTAAATACTTAACTTGAATATTATCATGCAATAAAATGGATGATTTATGTAGCATGAAAAAAAAATCTTCGATCATAATTTATAGAATCATAGATAGGTATATTATGTAGTGGCATGCCGTACGTACGAACCAAAAATCACCTTTTATTGAACATATTGCGGTAGCTCTGTTGAAAAAGAGTATCCTCGGTTTCGAAACTATGACCACGAACGATGATAAATATCCATATTCTAAGTTACTTAAGTAAATGAATAAATTGTTAAAAGCCATAAATAGTCTGTGTATATTTATTCTACAAGGGTAAACGATCGTAATACCAAGTATTATGTAAATCATATTCATATGACATTTATCCCGTCTCATACAAAATTTTCATGTCATGGTTCGTTAGCCCCCTCAAACAGAAGTTAATGGTCCGTCCCGGCAACAGCTTAACTCGTGCGACCGACATTATGTTTATTTTATTGCTTATGTAACTTATATTGCTCGTAACGTTTCATGTTTCAAGTTCGCAATCAGCAGGCCTACTGTGTATCTCATAATCAGCCTATTTTAAGTCTGGCTTACCTCGGCTAGCGTACATCGCTTACTATAATAACTAGGTAACGTCGCCAGCCTTTTGGGCACTATCCCGCAGGGCAGCGATTTGGCCCCAATTATTTATTTATAGTGTCTATATATTTGTATATTTTTTATTAATAATTTATTATGTTTTAGTACTAAGTACATATAATTATCCCGGGGACAGTCGAAAACATAGAAAGTAGGTTATCGGTATAAGGTTGAGATTTTCTCGAGACTTAGGTAGGTACTTGATAGTAAAAATTATGTCACTAATGGTTAATAACAAAGATTACATATTTTTACCTATAGCTTAAGGCACCGACTAGTATTGTAAAAGAATTTGTATTGTTCATTACAGGTTTCCTCCCAATGTTTTCCTTCACCGTTTTGAGAGCATTCGGTAAATGTGATATAAAATTAAAGTAGCTAGACGTAATGTACTTAATTTTTACTAATGTTTAATCATCAATAATGATAATCATTAATATTAATAAAAACATGTGTTGCGATAATTATCCATTAATTTAAGTGATAAGTCTAAAATCCCTAGCGACTAAAATGTTACAGAAATAATGTAGTTTACGCTAAGTACTTATATAAAAACTTTTACATTCTCTTTTCTGCCTCTTGTAGAGTTTCCTAGGGTTCTTTATAGATATTTTATATGTAGGTACTGTTACACGGTTAAAAGCACAAATAAACTTGTCTCAGAACGTCAAAGTTGTTCTTGTGTACGGGAGCTCTCACAAAGCTATTTTCATTAAACTTTGTAATCGTATTTCGTTACCTTTGTGCATACTCGGAAGTTAGTTTCTGCGGTTATATGTTTTCGTCTGAAGGGGATCGAGAGGTCACCCCATATAAGTCCATTTAAACCTAGTTGTTACACGGAAAGAATTATCTGTGGTACGTAGTTAAATATTCGCAATTGCAGTTAAAACCGTTACAAACTGTAGGAACAGCCAAGTGTTTTACTGTTTTTGTTATTTGTCTTCATATCTAGTTTGATTGGTTATTGTTTACAACTATTTGCTAAAAATTAACAACTAAGTTTTAGCTGCTACAAGTAACCCTGTTTTTTTCAGTGTAGACCCATCGATATTGATATCAAAAGTGACTGTAAATAAAGGAAAAAAGGTAGTTTACGCCAAAACCCGTCCCCTATTGAAACAAAGTAAATAATATTAGGACCGTAAACGATTAATAAAATCTTTAGCTAGGTATTTGGCGAAAAGGATAGGATCAAAAGATCAATTAAGGTCATAAGAATGGACCCTTCCAACTTTAAGAGAACTATCTGCTCGGTGAAGATGAGAGGCCTAGGCCTCGTGGTCGGAGACCAGCCCATTGGACAGATGCGGTCGCTAAAATCCTCGGCGTGCCCTTTGAAGAGCCTGTGAGAAGGGCGCAGGATCTCCTGGCGCCAGTTCATACATGCCAAGACGGCACCTGCTGTTGAGGGTCACAATCCTTAGCATTGAGGCCACGAATATGGAGTAGGGGGCAGTACATACATACTAGGGTGATTGTAGGCAGATGGATCAGTGTCACAGACTGCCAGGTTTCCCAGAACCTAGATAGTTAAGCGCCGCGTGGGGAGACTTGCCCAATTAGCAACGACCATGAACAAGTAAGTAACACCTAATGGAGGAAGCCATCTTTACACCGCAGACACCGCTCTTGCATGACATGGCGTGTCTGTCACTCATTTGTTTTTCATTGGTTGAAATTTCAATAGAAGTCGAACATATAGGCGCGCATAAACGTGATTTAAAGTTACGCCACCGTTTAGCCACACTGCGTCTTTCTATCTTAACCCTTTTTAACGAAGTGTGAAAGGGATAGTAACACGATTTAAGGGAAGTGAGGTTTAACTAGATATATGAATAATAACAATAAATTATATAAAAAAGATACATCTTTCTGACGTATGCGAGTGAAAGTGACTACAAAGGCCATAGCATACAAAATATTATACTTTAAGCGTCTCTTTCTGGCGTATAAGAGTGAAAGTGACAAGGGGCGGAGACTTGCTTTTGTATGGGGACAAAATATATTTTAGGCTCTCTCCATAGATCGCGGCGTTTTCTCCTTCATGGCAACGACGGTAAACAAATACTAACGAGCAATCCTAACTGGCAACGTGCGACGCAGAGCACTTTAGTAGACAAGGTTAGTTTTGAAACTTTAGTGCCGTTCGGGATAGGAATTTATTGAAATAATTTAGTTAGAAAGAAAAACAATAGCGGATCATCGGAGACAGACTGATAAACGAAACTGCTAGCAATCATCGTATACAAGATAATTAATTTCGACAATAATAATATAATGTTTATTGTACTTATCACTGTGTGTTTAAACGAACTACCAATGAACAAATACGAATTATTATTGTGTACATTAAAGAATTCTATAACTAATTATTGTTTTCAAACAACTTTGTACTTTTTGTTAGTAGGTAGGTATTATGACTGGCCGCTTTCTGAATACTTTTTGTTAGAATCATGACCGCTTTACATTTACAAAAGAAAATAAAACAAAATACTCTTCTCTTTTTTCAAACCAAAAACTAGTTTGTGGCCAGTTACGAAACTGCAAACTTTTATCAATTTACAAATGTACAATATTCGCGCTCCGAGCACAGTTTTTATTTATTTATACCTATATGTGGCCAAACTTTTCTCATTGCTACTCATGTTTTATTATAAAATATGAAGTCCAACATTAAAAGCCCGTTTTGAGTAATGGATGCGGTGGACACATCATCTATTCATGGCCTGGCTTTATTGCGGATATGACGAGAGCTCACCACTCACAAATGAGGGCGGAATGCGAGATTATGTGAGTACAGGGACATAACAACTTGTTCGAAATGGAATAGAAATGAAAATTATGCACGGCAATCATGACAATGCAAACGGCCGGGTAAAGTGGAAAGATTAGGCCGGACCTTTAGGGTAATGTTGTATTTAATGAGGGAATACGTTATGTTGTCTAATAATAATAGCCTTTATGAGCTTTCGCTGTTTAGTAGTCCTAAATAAATAAAAGGGAAATATGTAAATACAGAGAATACAAAATTAACTCTATTATTTAATATTAAAGGCATTGGTATAATACCAACACAGCCTAAAAGAGAAAACACTTTCCAATGGCGTCTAGATGTGCCATATTTAATTAAGCTTGCGTATCTGAGCCTTCGGCGTAAGTAAGTAAAAGAAAGTAATTGTTTTGAATACCTTAAAGACTTAAGTACTTTGTATCTTTAGGTGTAGGTGGATGGGTTAATATTAGGTATTATTCAGCGAAGTAATTATTTTACAAATGTTCATTTATGTTCGCAAATTATATTTGTGCGACTCATTTAAATCGGAATCCGAACAAAGAGCGGTTTTAACTGTTTCCGAGTCAACGACAATTTAATTTACAAATGAATCAGTCCCTTTTAACCACAAACTCGCGCCTGATACGGGCAACAGATTATATTAAATAATTGAAATTATGCGACAATTAATTAAAAATTGGATTTAAACCTATAAATATGGCCTTTCGAACCAGTCTTGGAGGCAAATAAATGTATGTAGAGGCGTAGCAACTTCGTAGACCCTCGTAGTCGGGCTACTATGTACACATAGTTCGCCCGTAGCACAAATCCGTAGCAAGGGCGATCGAAGTAACGACCTGTCAAACATGTGTCAAACCTAGGCGTTTGACAGTTTCTCCAGCTACAAGCTTACAATACAGTCATATGCAAAAGTGTATTTCTGCCTGGTATTCACCAAAGCGAATGTCTTTGCGGGTCAACGTCAACAACGGCTCAATTATTCCTACTTTCGTACATTTGCTGACATCACAGTGCGGGGGTAAAAATGTAGAATCGAGAAAAAAAGATACTGTGCCTAAAATATCGCGGTATGTGGCAGAGGGGTTTAAAGGCCAGTCGGCCGGTCGCGTCCAAGAGTGTCTAAAGATACTTGTATTAGGTAGTTTTTATACGAATCACCTCTCATCTCCGCTTTCCTGAATGTCAGGCCTAAAATATCACCTTACTATGGTAAATAGGTACGATTACCTAAAATGCATTGGACTTATGCAGTTGATATTCTGTCGACTGTACAAAGGTTGACCTTTAGCAAACTATTAAGCGAGCTAGAACAGAATGCCAGCGTCAGTCATCAACAAGTTTCTTCAACATGTCAACTGCGCCTGTTTCAGAATCGCACCGCAAATTCCATTACGTGTTAAAAGCTTCTAAATTGAATTCCCTCGCTAAGGCATTGCTTTCGGCTGATCGAACGAACGAGCGAGTTTCGGTTCGTGCCCGAACTCGCAGACGGGTTTAAGAGCTTCGCAATATGTTTATTTTATACAAGTACGCTTATGACAATTCTGGAAATAAAAGCTTGTTAGGGTTGATAAGTATATAAAACAGTAGGTACCTACTATTTTAAGGGTACAAAAGTGTTGTTGTTTGCCTTAGGGCAAAAAGGGTTGTTGGTTCATCACAGTAATTCTAAACAGCCAGTACACAGACAACATCGTGGGAAAATAGAAGAAAATAACAATTCGAAATTTGAAATTCAAACTCTTTGCCTTGTTTTCCATTTATTTTATTTCTTCGCAGTTAGAGTGTAAAGCAGAGTAGGTACAGCTAACAGCAGATAACGTGTAACACTTTGGACTTTAGACCGTTCTTATTATCTGCGTCTGTCATCTGCATACCTGTGTTATAAACTCGAACGTAAATCCCATTTTACACTCGTCACCATTTTATACTCAGGCGATTAAATAACCTGAGTAAAATGAATCGTTTTATGCTCTTGTTACAAAATCTACTATGTATCTATGTCAAAACCAAAATAGCTAGAACATGTATGAACAAACAAACGAAATAAACAACTCAAAGGTTCAATTATTATTTCGAAAGACCAATTTTATTGTAAGTAGGTAAGTATACACGTTAAGCTAAATTTCAAAGTTACTCCTTTGATATTCAAAAACGGAAACAATTTATCGTAACTGTTTCTCGTACGAGTGAGGAGTTTCTAGACCAGACATCAAAGTGGAGTCAAATATAATGGCTAAATTGAATAGTTACGGTCAATTTAACATAGAGTTTAGGTGATATTGATCAAGGCGTCAAATTATATATAAGTACTACCAAATACGTGTATTGTCCATTTTCAGATACAGGGAAATCTATGCCGAGAAAATATGTCAACTCAAAATAAATTGAAAACAAATCTATATTTAAGTAAGTAATCGAAATTGTTCATGAATCGCGTTTTCTTCGAAACACCCTGTTTGTACCATTGGATTTACGAGTAAGATAGTTCCGAAAATCCTTGAAATATTTCGTCTGGTTTCTATTGCATTGGAAAATGTCAAGTATTCGTACCGTTCAAGAATTATTTTGCTGTATCTTGCAATCGTTCACTTTAGCTCTATTGTAGCGATTCCAGAGTGTGGTAGGCTAATTTTAATCGTTGCTAAGCGAGTGATTCCGCTCCATCAAAGTCAAACTTTAATGGAACTTTGCAAGTAAGCACGTTGTGTACATTTTTGCACGTTAACATATTTTTTTTAATTTACATTTACGCCACTTTGCAAGGAAAAGGTGCCAACGCTGAGGAGAAAAAGTGGCAAAAAAACTCTCAGCAGCACATCTTTTAAAATAATGATAACACAATTGCTTAATAACAGGTATTACACAACTAGGTATTATTACGCGATGTAGATTAATGATTGGAAGTTACGTTTAGGTATAAAAAATAATGTTTAATGGCCACGGCAGAATAAGACCTAAATTCAGTCATACATGAAACCTGTACAACCAATATAACCATGCATTGTCTACAGCAGAGGTTCTCAAACTTGTTTCGTCTACCCACATTGAAAAACAATTATTTTTCAGCGCCCCCCTTTTTTACTTTACCACAGTTTAAAGACCTCAATGACATTTATTACTTTTTAATTTGTGTTATATTAGTCTGGTCTAGAGTTTAAACTTACATTCTAAAATAATTCTGGAGCCCCCCTCTAGGCCTCCAGCGCCCACAAATGCCGTTATTCCCCACTTTGAGAAAGACTGGTCTACAAGACACTCAACACCATAATATGGGTTAACCCTATTATCTAATCGATAGATTGTATCTACATACCCGTAATATGTACGACTGGTGAGTGATAATAAAAATGGAATATGGTTCAATTATAACGGGAATTTAGATAATCGTTGTTGATTATAGCTAGTGTTCGCGTGTGGCCCGCCCATCAGTTTAGCCAGTGGGAACGAACACGTGTGTTATGGAACTATTGATGTGATGCAGTGGCCTAAATAAATAAAAGAACAGCTAATAAAACCATAGTCAATGTCACCATCATAGAATTCCTATGATTGATTTGAACTCGGACTAAATTAAGGATTTTTTTATTTAGTTATATTAAACTCTACTGTTTGCTCAATTTCATGTTACATAGTATTTCATATCTTAATCCATCGCGTCTTCTTTCTTCCTCCAGCGTCGTCGTCACCCTGGAAGAAGGATCTCATCTTCTTCATTTCTTCCTCCAGAAGAGTCGCAGAACCGACTCAAACTCTGGACGCAGCAGCTCAGCAGTCACTTTCACTCTCACTCCCGAGCTCTATAGTGGGACTCTTGGATTGGATCTAGCTCGAAACTGCTGCAGTCTAACATTATAATTATTGAAACACCCCAACATACTGACGAACTACATTCGCGAACATTTTCTAAATAATTTAACGTGATATTAAACACAAAACAACCAATTTAGACAATAAAATCAAATAAGTAAATCAAATTAACAAAGAAATTGCAACAGTCAAGTTCCCGCCATTTTCAAAAGTCCCAAAATAAAGGCAAAGGGTATACCTAGCCCATACAGCCATGCATCCTATAGTATTTTTCTTAGTCGCACTCAGTATACACCACATTTCAGAGGTCTGGAAGAGGTTGCTTTTGGTGACAAGGCCGTAAAAATGTTTATCCACCTATTTTCTTTCAACTTTTCTCGGGTTTGTTTAGAGACCAAACCTATATTGTCAGAGTTATTCAGGCCGCTGGCTTGGTAGGCGTCTGACATGGCCTAACGACGGATACCGAATGACAACAACCGGGACCAGCTACTAAGATGAAAATGTCACTAGCGGTCACCCATCCAGGTACTGACCTCTCCCAACGTTGTTATCTATTTAATACCTGATACAACTGTGATGAGATGGAGTAAGACCCACTCCTCGTCGCGTTCCCAAATTGCCATAGTTACACATTGAATTGCTGTCATTTGTTTCACACCGCCGCGCCATTTTTTGTCGTGAATGTATTTCATTAGTTTTGTCTTGCAGATAACACTCTTGGTATACCAGGATGCGAGGCGTTGCTGATCCGCTGCCGACCTTGAAAAGCTCAATTCACGTTTCTCCATCAAGCATTCATCATAGATCTGTGGAAAGGCGTTGATATTTAAAAACAGTTACTCTTAAACTATACAGACGTTTGTTATGACATAACACAAAGAAAAGTTGTATATGAGAGATAAGATAAATACACTTTATTGCACCATAATACAGTATTAATTACATTAGTGAGAAGCATGTACAATTTTGGCGGTCTTATTGCTAAAAGCGATTTCTTCCAGACAACCAAATGCAGAGCATATTATAAAAATATATCAGAAAGAGGTAGAATTGCAAGTAAATATAATAAATATTAATATCTACGTTAGATAGGTAACACAATTTACGATACTTAAACATGTAAATTATATCTATTACTTACTTGAGAGTTAGTTAGGTTAACGTTTATTCGAAAAACACTCAACCTATTAACTTGAGAACTGTGATTTTTATGTAGATGTAAGGTTAAATTGTTGAAATTGCTGTGTTGACGAAAAATAAATACTTAACGTTTTTATTCTACTTCTTGTTTGATTTTTCTGCTGTCTATACTGAAAATAACAATGTGACGAACTTACAATAATAAAATTAGAACTGTGGCGAATTTACACATACTATTTTCCGTGACGAATTTAATTTGTGACGAATATACAACAACCCTTTAAAATTCTCCGCGCTATGAGCTTACTACTCTTACTAGTAATAGATTTTTTGCAATTGGTCAAGTACTTCTCTAGAAAATATCAACCTAATGAAACTCCCTGAATGCTTCTAGTTATCTGCCCTGTATAGTCCAACTTTATTCATTTCAAAGTGAAGCGTGAGCAGGGTCGAAATTCTTACACCAAAGAAAGGGTAACGGCCTCACGTAGGGTACAGTGCGAGCCGAAAGGTCATAAATATTGCCCTCAGTTTTTGTACTCGGCTACAAACACAATAAAGCCTCTCAAAATTCAAGTCTTGCCGTCAATTGGGCTTAGCCAGGCGCAGGTAAGCCTTCCATTTACCGATACCACCTCCAATCTATATGTGGATGGAAAAAAATACTGTGGAGTTTCAAATACACAGGTGAAACTCAAACCCATCCGTTCGTGTATCTAATTCCTTGGTGTGGCTTTAAATACATCTATCGAAGTCTATATGCAGAATGCCATCGTTATCCATAACATCGTTATATATATGACTTCAGTCACAACTAAGTCACAGCAGAAATTCGGTTGTGTCTGGTTTTTGACCTGAAACTTTGGCAAGGTGTGATCACCAAATCTAAACTTAAACGCACTTTACTTGTATGCTTCATCGCGTAAGAGTAAGCGCCTCGCTTTGCGACGAATTTTGCATGCGCACTCTGAGAATCGCCAAAATTCTGGGCTCTGATTGATTGAACACTAAAATGGTGGCTATTAAACAATTTTTTATGCGCTAAAACACTCCTACCATATGAATTATGCAAAGCGCTAAGTAATAAAATATAACATTTACTGTCCCGTCATTAGACACTGAACGGTTAAACCTTGTTTAAACCAATCTGCCCCCTTCCCATGAACTCGTATAGCATAACTCGCATAACTAGTATAGTATAGCTCGTAAGCTTATTAAGGACGTCATGGTACGAAATAACAAAGTAATAGTGATGTAAGCCTGGTTGCTATAAGAGTAATTTTAATAAGGGGGCTGTAAAGTAGCCTTTTCTAGTAATATACCTACGCAACTGACATATACAAGTGCCTATACAAGACGCCTATCTTAGCTAGTTACAAATAAGTTTGCATAGAATGCAGAAAATATATTGCAGAGAGAACAGTGATCGAATTGAAAATAGCAGAGTTGATATCAATGAATAAATTTTCCATGCGAATGCCGACTCCCGTCGAGAGGGCTTATTCTCTTCGAATGGAAGTCTCGTGTATTGGATAACCAATTACAGTATTGATATTTAGGTATAAGTCTTGTTCAGCAAATGTGCTACATCATGCAAGGATATAAAACAACACAATTTCGAAATAACTCGGATATGGATGGGCACCATTGGACACAATCCCAATTCGCCCAATTGGCAATTCGTAACAATTTGAATTAGACACAAGCTAATCTAACTTTTTTAGATTTATTACGATACTATAGGTATTGCAACAAGATCGCTATGTCCAAGAACACATCACTTTCTGAACACTGCGTTTCTTATATCACAGTACCTTTAGGGATTGATTCACCTATAAGCTGCATTGCATATAAGGTGGTTTTCAAAAATGCAGTTGGGTCTTTTGTTTATTGAAATAATATTTTAACAGGATCTTCTAAAAATACACAGACTTGATTTTTTTTTATATCCTACAATCAAGACGCATCTAACGACACCTCGTGTGGTTAAATCCATCAAGCTGTTTAGGCTGCAGGGCGTGCCAATGAATTAGACATACATACATCCCCCACGCTATCAGGTAGGGCGGTGGTAGGAGTAAAAAAAAGGGTGTCTAATTACTTACTACGAATTCAAATCCATATATGTAGGTAAGTACCTAAACTTTACATCGCCATGAATGTTTCTTATGTGTATCCATTAACCAGGAGCGACGTGTTTGCTGGCTAGGCGCCAGCTCGTAGGTAACCGCTGCTGATCCGAAGCGGATTTATTGCGGAAACTTTGCGGCGGGACGAGACGTATCTCCTCGCCGATTACACCACCAGATTGGGCGAACCTGTGTTCCGTGGAGCTTAGCCAGACTTTAGCTACACTTTAGACATATCAACGATCTAGACTTAGGCATCGATAAAGGAAAATGTGCATTACAAAGTAAAATGTAGTAGTGTAAGGTAGTGTACCAATTACGAATTTGATCAGATGTTATGAACAAAGAAAAAACCCAAAAGCATGTTTTACGTTATGTTTTTAACTTAGGTATTTTCGTGACCATGATGACTGCAATATCACAGCAATATCACCTCAATATTAGACCCGATGTATAAACTTACATGGCGGTTTAACTTTCAAACAAATTACCAATTTAAAAAAAAATCCTGCAGGTAATGAGAATGAGTCTTCAACTATAGCTAGACTTTGGCGCGAACAATGGGAATCGTTCGCAACGAAAGAATTTCGTGTAATTCTAAAAACCAACAAAACTTAATAAAATCGCTATATAAAGCCTGAGCCAGCCACTGACAGAGCCTATGGGCTTCTAATTACCAGTCGAAGACAGAGATAAGTATACAGGGGGCCTCAATAAGGTTGAAATTTTCTCAAAAACTACTCGACCGAATTTAATAATTCTTTTACAGTTACATAGTTTTAAATTTTATGTATCAAACAGTGAAAGAATTTTTGCAATAGGTCAAGTAGTTTTTGAGAAAATCTCAACCTTAAAAACTCTCCTGTACACCTTTCTCTGTGTTCCACCGTACCATGAAGACGACCAGAGCCGGGACTACAGAGTAATAAAGGGTAGCATTCTTTTCTGATTTCTCCTCAAAATCCCCAACAGTAAGTAATAAAACAAAAGAAACTACTAATCATCCTCTTATAAGAGAGTATAAAAAGATTTATAGCGTCAATAGAATTATGTGCCCTACAGGCTGTCTGAAGAAAGTCACAGTCAGAAAGAAATCTAGGAGAAGTGTAATCAAAGCCGGCTGGGCGAGCTCTCGAACTGAGAGAGTGCAGTGCAACCCGTCGTTTGGGGCCACGAAACATGCGGATTTATGAGTAGGTCCTTCTATAATTAATTAAAGCTTGTTTAAAAATAATACAAACCAAGATAGTTAAATAAAATCCAGGCTTACCAATCTAGAAAAACATTATATCAAAGCAGATATCTGCTGTAAATTTTACAATGCACACTATTTAAATCATAGCACAAGGTACGTCTAAAAGATCACACCGTTCTCTGATCAATTCATTCTTTATCCTATCACTTCATTTTTTATTCTATCACACAGTTGGATCAAAACACATTCTACGCAATCGCATTTTTACGTAGTGGACTCTCATTCTTGTTTTGCAATACCCAACATATTAAATAAGAGGAAACAAAGGCTGGCTGGATCCAAAGCAGCCCATTCGTCTAATAATAAACACACTACACCGTGAAGACAATTTAGTTATATTATGGTAATCAATCATGTATTAGTAATTAATGTAAGAAGTGAAAGAGTAGTAAACTTTGCAAGCCTCTGTTTTAAACTTCAGACAGTGCAAAGAAATCGATGTCATTGTGTTGATAACTGCAGTGTTTCCATGCCAGCCTCACTACCAGAGATGTGCTATGCAGGTATGATGTGAGGATGCGAAAGCTAAGCTATGAGACTTTGTGACCATTCATCTATAGCTCCCATCCATAGTATGTATCCATTGCACGCATCTACAGCACGCATCTCGTTTCATATAAAAGCATAGCTTAGTTGAACTCGTTTCCACCAGTGCTATGCTATATGGACCAATGAATATTAGATATCAAACGCATCCACAGCAACGTAGCCTAGCACATCTCTGGTGGAATAGCATCCTATGCATGCGACTCGACCCGCTGATGCTGAGACCCTCAAGGCGCGCTGTCGAGCCTTCTTTGATCAGCCCCGCTGAATACGAGTCGGTCTCAAAGCTCGCCTCGTGTCGCGACGAGACATTGCAATCTGTCCAGTCAATGAGACTAACATAGTTGATAACACTTTATGTCATTCAATTAGCGTTGCATGTGCCACCACTTATAAGTAGTTACAACACCCCTATGTTATGGGTATTGTAGTAACAACGATTGAATTAATAATTGAAGTACACGATATAGGTATAACGACAGGCGAAAAATACGAAATTTTCTTTTTGAATGAAAATATTTACATATATATAAAATGACATAGATTCTGCGCAGTTCGCCCGCGTGTGTGTGTGTCATGAAAATGAAATGTGACGAATTGAAATTTGTCCAAATGGCGCCCAATCCGAAATAGATATTAGTTTATTTCGGCTGAGCAATGTAGCCGGTCATAGTTGAATATCATCAATGCAAGTAGGAGGGGGGTTCTTTCGAAAATGGCGGGAAACGACAGTTGCGAAATTATTTGATAATTTTCATTTTAATGACTACAGTGGCTATTTTGTGTTTAATATCCCAAACTGCTTAGATTAGATTAAGCGGAGTGTGCACCCACCCTATTCACATTGTGAACTGGGGTGGATGGACATCTCATTTTATTTAAGTAATATCTAATTTGCTCTTTTTTGTATGTTAGCTACTTTACTGATTGTTTTTCTAAAAATGTGGGTACTGTGCGGTCGGTGTCGTATCGGTGGTGTCACGTTGACTATCTGATGCCTCCATAATTACATATATTAAGAACTCTATTCAAGTTCAACGTGTTACCACTGATGTGTTGTCGGCGGTAACATTGCCTGCATTCACTCTTATTTTCCACGATATACAAATCTCAATGTGTACACATATTTTATTTGTGTAGACCATACATTTAAGACTCTGATATTTCAATTATACAATGATTCTAATCTGTTTTGTGTACCAAATAAAATAAATATCACGTTAAATTAATCAGAAAATGTTCGCGAATGACAGTATGATGAAGTTATTAGATAATTTGAGCAAGATTTGAAGTTTCAAGCTTTTATCAAGAGTCCCGCTACAAGCTCGGGAGCGAACGTGACTGTCGAACTGCTTCGTCTAGAGTGATGACGCTACGGCGTCTCCTCTGGAGGAAGATAGAAGACTATGATATATTGAATTTTCTGTAACATTACATGGCAAATGACGTACTGTCGAGTCCATTAATAAAATGAATAAATAAATAAGTAGGAGTAGCTTATTATGTTGTCCTTTGCCTTTTCAATATACATTGATGAATGTTTTTAATTGGTTACCATTTATCAGTTTTCCAGGCATTTCCTTTTACAAAAACTGAATAAGCACACGTTCGGGCCAGAGATTGCCGGCCGGTCATGTCAGGCGCACTCCTGCAAAAACGGACCAGCTTCAGAGCAAAAACACTAATTGGATGTGTCCTACAAGTCAGGGTTGTCAGCGAAAGGACACTCTGGTATAGGCGGCCGCTTATCGCCATCTACTCGTACGTAAAAAAGTGTGGCCAGTCCATAATTTCGCCAATTTAAGAGAGAGGGGTTATGACTCTCGCTCCAGGTCCTACCTGGTGCAAAGGTTGGCCATAGCTATACAGCGCGGCAATGCCGCGAGCGTTATGGGCACCTTTGCACCGGGTACGACAAGAGGCGGGTTATTTAATTAATTTAGGTAAGTATTTATTTTAATCACATTTAATTTGTTATTATAGGTATTAGTTTTTATTGTTATTAGTTTGTATTTTTAGCTTATTACTGAATAAATTGATATTTAAGAGATATTTCAATACTTTATATTAAACTGATATAGAATTTGCGTCGTTTCGAGCTTTGGCGGCTCGCGTAACGTTGTTTAGCAGGAGACTAAACGCATTAAAACCCCTGTGTAATATGTTTAACATCCTGCACATCAAAATTTAAGTCTAGTTACCTTGGCAAGGTGACAACCCTGGTTTTTACGTTGCTGTAACTGAAATTGTCGATAGACCTACCTTTTTATTTTCATGTCTTTATTTCAGCAGAAAACGAGTTATTTACTTCAGAAGGAAACTAGGTTACTTACGTTTTATTTATATCATTGAAATTGTTCACTGCATTTTATGCTGAAACTTCAGTGGTCCTACTAAATATACCTGCTAGATATTACATCACATGAGACATTCGATTTTTTAAAGCAAATAGATAACTGACCGTCTGACTGCGACATATGTACACATAACTGTAGTTAAGTGAGTGAAAATATTCACTATATATATTGTTATACAATTTGGCGTAGCTTAGAACTAATTAAAATGTGTAAAATTATTGTTAAGTAATGTTAATAAAAAAAACTAAAGCACTATTTAGATTGAAAAAAATCGCTTTTACTAAAAGATTGGGAAATTTTCCGAGATTTTTCGCTCCATCCTATCTAAGTACAAAGTCAAACATCAATTTGTATAATCAATATTTATAGAGGACGCAGACGAACGAGCCTTAACGATTTTTTAACTTTCCCGGTTCATAAAGCCCCGACATAATAAATTCTGTGGATGTTGATTTAAATACACAAAGGAGAATAATTATGTCAATTTTCCATCGAATCGAAATCGAATTTCGTCTATGATTTAATATTTTCAACCAGCAGCAAGAAGCAGGCTTGTATAGTAATAAATTCGGTTTAAAGTTAAAAAGCAGTTGGATTTAGTTAGAGTAAATCAGTGACTCTCCTTAACTCTTAACCTCTTTCTCCTCTGTAATATAACCACCGCAAGATGGTGTAATGGACGCTAAAGTACTTAGGTCCATTTGCGTGTCGTTCGGGTTAAATATGTTTACCGGATTAAGTCGTTAACTCTCGATTTATCTTTTATTGCAAACGAGCCTTAATATATATTTATGATATGTTTCTCAGTATTAGTGGTAAGTATATGTATTTCATTTATGTATTCTTATTATATTTATAATTAATTATATTAGTTTACCATATGAGCGCCTCTGTGCCTTAAATGATGACATCCATCGGCCCTTTGGAAGTTCCAACCGTTTGCCGCCATCTTGGAGCGAAATGCCGTTTTTACGAACGCAATTTAAATTTCCTAACTTCCAACAACTTTTCCCATATTGAAAATCCGGCGGTGTGTCCCTGTACTAACATTGTGACACACAGCTATATTGTTCACGGGACTGCGTACAAAAGAATATTGTACTCATTGTTATTCGTAGAGTTACAACGTATATTTTTTTCAGTACTTGTTGGTTTAAATTAAAGTTATGTACAAGTTGCGATTCGAAAAAAACAGCTTAATTAAGAATTCAGAAAATAGTAAGAAATCGAAGGGAATTATTCATTGTTTTTGTTATTCTTCTATAGGAGTTGTGAGAGTAGTAGAAAATGATACTGATTATGATTATGCAATATGAAACCTGTAATAAGTCCCCAACAAAATGATAGGTACAGCTTAAATGGTCACATAGTTTTGTAGGTGGGGCAAAGCTCCATTGAAATGTGGCAATGTCTTTTGATATCACGGTGTTGGTACACGCCCAAGGGTCACTGCGACTTCAAAGGTCTATTGTGGCCGCGCACCGAGTTCTTATATCTCGCTCCCAAGGCCAACGTCCTTCAGGAATCGTATGAAGCACTTGGGCGAGAGAGTTTTAATATCCTCGGATCCACCTAAGGCTCGGCTTCTCGGAATATGTGGACTGTTGATTTGTGCAGGGCGTGTGTCTTGGGTACTCTACCACACACTTCAGATTTTTTAAATGAAATGACCATGCTAGATTCTGCCCCACCATCAACCGCAAGTTGTACAAGATAACGAATAAATGTAAAAATATCTGCGTTTTTTGTTAAAATTATTGGTTTAAAATAAAGTTTTGTACAAGTTGCGATTCGAAAAAAACAGCTTAATTAAGAATTCAGAAAATAGTAAGAAATCGAAGCGATTTATTCATTGTTTTTGTTATTCTTCTATAGGAGTTGCGAGAGTAGTAGAAAGTGATACTGATTATGATTATGCAATATGATACCTGTAATAAGTCCCCAACAAAATGATAGGTACAGTTTAAATGGTCACGTAGTTTTGTAGGTGGGGCAAAGCTCCATTGAAATGTAGCAATGTCTTTTATATTCTTTTATTTCTATTGTAAGTGTTTAAAAGAACCTAATAGCTCGTTAATCGATCTGCCTGTATGTATCGTATAACTGTAGGACGTGGAACCTCCGCGGAAGTTCCGCCGACGGAGTTGGAGCGCTCCCCTTAACCTAAACACGATCAAACAGCATGGGAAGGGAACTCGTAGGTACCAGCGTTTAGTGTACCCTTACGTCCTGATATTACCTACTTGTTGTTTACATTTTTCGCTAAGTCAACTCGATCTTGTTGCACTTTTTATCCACTTTTAATCCTGTGTCGAAACCACCTACACGTCGTAGGCGTGGTAGGGGCAGGCCGCCTTCATACTCGAGCGCGAGACAGAAGATGTCCCGCAGCGGCGGAGTGAAGAGCACGGCACAGTGACTCTATATTTGTGTTTTTATAAATTTTGGATGAAATTTGGAAATTAAAATACGCAAATAAAAATCAGATTTTTTTAAAACAAGCTCTTGTATTTTTAATACTCTACATATTGATATATATTTGTATGAATAACTATTTCGGTTTAGACACAATTTTCATTTTAAAAGATATTGAAGGGGTACGTTTGTGATTTTTTCTATCGAGCGAAGTTTTTCCAATCGTGCATAGGTATTAATCAATCCCTAAATAGACACCCCAAGATTGCTATAAGTATATTTTTTCAGACGTTTAATTTTAGTAGTTAGTGCCGTAGCCTTCATAAAAAAACTGTAAATCCGCGCATACGAAGCCTTAAGGACTCATGGGTGTGTAAAGTCCTTGTATTTCTAATATATGTAAGTGTACAAAAATACACAAAATCACACTCAGAGACACAAACCACACATTACGCAAAGACACTAAAGGCCTAAAACACAGACTCTTAGAACATACGCACCTAGGCAAACTCAAAACACACGACACACTAAACACGCACACAGAGATACCCGCTAAACATACACGATTTACGCATAGCAACTCAAAGTGAATTCAGTAGAGAAATCTCTTAGAACTCTGTAATATGGAACAAGTTTATTTATTTAGAATTTATTGCAACAGGGTTCTACCTCCATAATGCCGCGTTTCTTCCTAGCTCAAGGAAATATGAGAATAATAATTTGCCTAAGTTCTGCGAAGCAGTAAGCTCTCTGTGAACAAAATTAGGATTGAATAGATTCCCGAGCAAAGTTCCTTTGCATAACGAACACTTCGCGTCTGAGTCTGGCCCACGGTTTGTGTATAAACTACTCTGAATACATTTGCAAGACTCTGGGGCGAACACAAAAGCGCCGTTCAAACTATGAGACCAAGTGTGCAACGGAAGCTGAGGTGGGAAGGAAGCTGCCGTAGCCGACTGGTCGCCTCTCATACCGAACCGAGCAACGGTTCCAGAAGGCGTCTAATGTTTTGGATAACAGTGCAGTAAAAATCCATTGTGCTGTTGATATTTTCCAAGTAAAACTTTCGTACCTACCTTCCTACTCACTATATCTTTCATACTTAACTATAACATTTTCTATTATTTGTTTATTTGATTAAGACATAATATATAACAGTAATTATTTATCCCTTCCAATTTAATATATTTACTTATTACATAAGCACCTGTTGGGAAGACGCAAGTCCCCACGACACAGGGAATCCTAGTGTGGGGACTAGAGTGTTAGTTAAAACATAAGTAATCATTAATTGTATCTAGATTTAAGTAAAAACTGTAAAAAAAATTGGTTCCAAATAAAAATTATTATTATTATTACTTACTAACGTGTATACTAGTACTACGTTTAGTCCTTACATTTATAGTTTGTGATTTTCAGAGTAGGTACCAAAGTAAAGGAAAATTTCGCCAGTGCAATCATGTGCCAATGTTAGGTGCAAGATTTCAAGGTCAGTTTATCATCGCCTGAACCTGAAGCCTGTGTTTCAAATATAGGTACCTATTTACTATGGCGGCATCAAAGTGCCAAAAGCAAGTTTAATGAGCTTAAGCAATTAATCAATTTAAATCAAGCATTGATTAGTTGATGACGAAGATTTGTATTCTGTGAGACCTTAGGGCTAGCGTGCAACGCTATGGCGCGGCGTGTCACGGCGCCGCCGTCCACCAGGCACAGTAGGTACATTGCGCTGACGTGCGCCGGCGGACGCCGCGCCGTGACGTTGTGCATCCGCCCTTAGGGCTAGCGTACAACAGAACGACGCCGTGTACCGCGCCAGTGGACGGCGCCGTCCGTCGGCACGACCGTTGTCCGCCTGTGACCGGCGCCGGCCGACATCGTGCACCGGTAGACGGTGCCGGCAGACGCCGTGACACGCCAAGCCATGTGACGGCATGGCGCCGCGCCGTGCAGGTGTAAGTGCAGCCGAGTCAGTATGGAAGCTCCGTTTAATTTTGCGGCTCAGTGGGGAACGCGATAGATACCCGCGCGACAGTTGAAGTATGTCCGAAGTCGCTAACTATGCAGCTCATATGGGCCGATGAGACGAGCTTAAGAAGCTTGTGTTGGCAGGTATGCATAGCGATGAGTTCAAAGGTTGGAACATTTCGTGAATTAGAAAAAAAAGTCTGTAATAGCGACTCCCGCGCGTTTTCACTATGGTTTTCACCCGCATATAAAACCTCCTTGGTAGACGTACGTTAACGTAACGAACTTTATAATCTAACTCTGGGGTGGATATAGCTAATAAGATGCTGGCCGAATAGAAAAAAAAGCCGGAAATATCTGAATGCAATGGCGGATTATCGAAAAAAATAAGTACTCGTATTTATTAATTAGATAACACGGTAATTCCCGTTTTATCTAATTAATATGTATACAAACCGTGAAGTTTAAAAAGTGATACTCGTATTTGTAATATTGTTACCTCCAGCTTTGTCTAACGTGATTATTTAAAGTGGTTCTCTTGAAAATGGCGGAAACGACGGTTGCGAAATTATTATATACTTAATTTTCATTTTAATGTCTACATTGGTTATTTTGCGTTTAATATCACTTTAAATTAATCAGAAAATGTTCGCGAATGACAGTATGGTGAATTTATTGGATTATTTGTGCAAGATCTGAAGTTTCGTGCTAGAGTCAAGAGTCCCACCAAAGTCCCACTACGAGCTCGGGAGTGAACGTGACTGTCGAGCTGTCGTCCAGAGTGATGACGCTACGGCGACTCCTCTGGATGAAGACAAGAAGACGCGGATACCCAGGGTGACGACGCTACGGCGACTCCCCTGGATGAAGAGAAGACGATATGATATTTTGATATTCTGTAACATGACATTGGCAAATGTCCATTAATAAAATTATTAATAAATATGTAAAGTATTTATAAAACACCTACTTAAACCTTCCTTGATGGGCGAATCAGTAGTCTGTGTAAACGATTTTGACTTTCCATACAAAATTCAACTCTCATGTTTCAATTTTGTATGGAAAACCAAGAACCAACGGCGTATCTCATGATTTAGACATCTATGATGTGTGGACATTTCACTCTAGGTACTTAGTTCTGTGTGCAAACCATGTTCACACACATTACCAGCACTTTGGTACTCATTCCACTTGACTTTATAGTAGAACTCGTGTTCGATGCTTCTAAGCATATAAGGACCGACCGACGCTGAGTATCAAGCGAATCTACTTGACTCCTTGCGAAGGCAATATGTGCCAAGTCAACAGACACAAAGGCGGACAGAAATGGGGAAGTGTGTTACTTATTTATACGACGATATGCTGTTCCTTCCTCTTATCTTTTCGTTAGAGCAAAGTTACTGTGTTAAGTTGGCTTAGTCGCAAACTCGCCCACAAAATAACTGGTCTGCGGGCGAGTTTCCCTTTTGTAAATTTTCACGTAGTAAACTGGCCCACATGCTTTAATGATACTGGGCGAGTTGCTTACGGGCGAAAATTACAATAGTAATGTCGCCCAAATGTTGGATTCTATAACTTTTGATAGACACACCGTTGCCAAAATGACAAGAACCGTCAAGAATGACAGGAACTGTCAAAAATTACAAGAACGTTGCACGGAACCCTCGGCGCGCGAGTCCGACTCGTACTTGACCGATTTTTTTTATAAATAGAAATTCAAACAAATTATAGCAGAATGAGGAGAGATTCGGGTTGTATTGCAGTTTGTGATATTATTTTTAGCAAATATGTCTCCGTCAACGCTAAATAAAAATCATTCTCGACTAAATACTGCTCTATGGTATGCCACAAATAGCGACTACGATTGAAGCCAAACAAAGCGAGCTGTTTGCTACACGACTCCATTCAGGAACGTGACCATTCGTCTCCACTGCAACCCTATTCATTGCATTTTTCACAAACATGCGGTAGTTGCAATGCAATGTCGAATCTGTAGGGTTGTCGACGATCTCTTTCTTTGTTTTTTACTCAACTGATGGAAGATATTAATGTCTTTAGATGTGTGTATGGTATGTAGTGTAGGTTACTTTGTAGCCTTCTGTTATGATATATTCATTGGCTAACGAGTGATGAACAGATGTTTCGATCGTTAGTACCATTATCCATTATCTACCATAGTTAAATTGTTGTAAATTCTTTACCCAGCGGTACGAAAAACCGTAGCAAAGGCTCATCTTTGAATGATGGGATTTCAGGACTGCCCAGTTGTCCAGCATCAAAAATGCAGCACTGACACGCATGAGGTTTGTCTAAGTGGCATTGCTTGTCTAAGCAAGGCTTAGACAAGCCTCATAGCTATGATGTTGTAACAACAACTGCAACTGGTAATAGTACAGGACAGGAATAAATACGCATTACTGTCTGCCAACCATCAGTGTAGTGATGTGGAACCACAAGAGGAATACATTCGAATGGCATTTACAATTAGTGGAATTATTCGCAATGTTGGTAGCCCTAGTTGCCCGAGATCGGGTAACACTCGTGAATGCCAGTATTTTGGGCGAGCCACCATTAATTCAGTTTGGAGCGAGTCGAGGGTGCTCCGCGCGACCCCGTTATGTGGCTGAAGCTGAAACGTTCGGTTGAAACTTTAGATCGCGGGCGCTTCGATAATTGCGCGCTGGGATCCGAATTAAAAAAACGATGTTCAAAGTAAATGTGTGTTTAAATGGAGTTCTTGATATATTGGTGTAGTGTAGTGAAGTATTTAATATTAGTATCGATGAAGAACGAAAACTGTTAGGTTACGGAGGTACTGTCGAAAGCACGTCAAGTGTAAACTTTGAACTTTGTATCGATCTTATTGTCTGCGTTATAAAACTGCCAATCGTTCTGCAACCGTACCACTGATGTGCTGTCGAGTCTACTCGTAGAAAATACGAGTACCTAAACTAGGTACTTTGTTTACAGAATAAAGAAGCACGAAGAATATGTTTTAAATATTGCTCTTACAGGAATCAATTCGGCAGTCTTATTCTGAGCGCTTGTGATCAGTAAAATGTGGTAAAAAAAGCTTGCCACACCGGGCGTTCCTATAGAACACTATGGAACGCCTCGTGGATTTTAATGTTTTCATTAGATATGGATTAATAAATAAATGAAAATGGACAAAAGTAACTTGCGTTCGGTAAATAGGTTAAGCGAAACATTTGTTTACTGTACTTACTTATCTATATTATGACTGTAATTTTATACTTTAAGTCCAGAATAGATTCAACACGATACTTAATGTTTTTTTTCTTACCGGAAACACGTCAGAGTTACGGTACTTCCGGAATACTTAATTTTACACAAAATAACGGAATTCTTCGAATTTCTTGGAATTAGCTAAGTAACGTAAAATTCTGAAAAGAAATCCACGCGGGTATTCAAAGTAAAAAGAAGTGTAGTATAAATAAAGAGTTGAAATATTCAAATGGTATTTTTCTTTTAGGGTCTTTAGTTAGACCTTAATTTTTTTTAACAAAGACTCAGAGAGTAAGATTGAACCTAGACCTTAGATGTTTCAGCGACAACTGAGTACCTAGTCATATTTCAAAATTATATCTCGCTCGACGTTATTTTTCATCTCAAGACAGTATAAACTTAAAACTCTATTCCCTTGTCCGACTTAACGACAACGCGTAAAACAAATTCGATATTCAAAGTGTCAGAGGTCGTGGCCCGTGGCTCGTAAACACACAATGTGGCAGGGGCAGCCAACGTCTCGGATATTACAGCGAAGTGTGATGTGATGGCCCACAGAGCACTTTGGACATAGGGTGTAGCCATCAAAGGTTCAAAGTCAAATGGTTTATTGCAATCATGTAGTTATTTCTAGGTGACATGAAATGCCAGTACCTACTCAACAACTGTCAGGGCATTGCGACATATACCAACATAATATATTTAAATACCTACATCAAAACTTAGGCTTAGGTGGCAACTCACCCTCCAACAATCTCACCTATGGGTGAGATGCCACCTTTTAAAATTGTTAGTGCTAGATTCACCCAGTACCAGTTGACTACTTCTAAAATGTGAGGTGGTCAACTCGTCCCGCTCCAAAGGTTTCGTTTATGGAGATATTATCAAATTGATTTATTGTCCACATCTATACCCGTTTTAACTATCAAAAATGACAAGAACTGTCAAAAATCACAAGGTACTTCAATGGTTCTTGTCATTTTTTGTCATTTTTGACAGTTCTTGTCCTTGGTTGCCAACCTGCTCACCCTGAGTTGTCACCTGAGCCAAAACTTATACTAAACAAAAACTCAGATATTGCCGGCGAGTAAATTGAATGATGAAAAATTTCTAGGTCCACGGCTAGAAAATTTTCATCATTCAATTATTGTCTAACATTTTATTATTATTGGACAATAAATATGTTTTGCTGTGGATGGGCACAGCAAAACACAGGGTTCTTGGTGACACTTCAATGCTTATGTATTTTTTAAAGACATTCTTGTTAAGTACATGAACTGCAATAATTAATAATTATATTCTAAACAAAAACTATTTTGAATGTAGTACATGGCTTATAATGTTTAATTTGTTTTTGCAATATAATACTTCGTTCTTTTAAAGCCTTTCTTCCACTAATTTAGGCCGGATTGTTTGAAGATATCAGTCTAGAATTTTTTTCACACTATTGTGAGGTCAGGAAAAATAATTCCTATTCTTCACACCAGCGTGAAGGGTAGGCAGGCACAAAATATGCTGATGGAAACAGGCAGACGGTTCAGACAATTCACCACGGAATCCTGTATAATATGAATCCTACAGATTTATTTACTACGTCCTGTATAGTTGGTGATGGCGCTGTAACCTCGCATGCAGTGACAGTGTCCTTAATTTTACGCTTGGTACACCGACGCGACGCCATTACGCGCTAAAGCTAAGATAAACTACCTTCTTCAAGAATTTAGGTAGGTACTGGATGTACGGTGAACACAAAGAAAGGTGTACATGAGAGTTTTTGAGGTTGAGATTTTCTCAAAAACTACTTGACCTATTTCAAAAATTCTTTCATTGTTTGATAGATGAAAGTTAAAACTATGTAACTGTATAAAATTATTAAATTCGGTCCATTACTTTTTGACAAAATCTCAACCTTATTGAGGCCCCCTGTATACTTATCTCTGTGTTCGGCCGTACTTGCAATAATATATGTAGTATACATACGTTCTTCTTCTTATGGTGCCCTGCTCATCCCACGAAGGTTAGCGATTATTATGGCCAATATTCGCTCTTGACAACACCGCACAGAACAGTATGGTACTCTTGTTTGCTGCCGATTTGTAATACCTAAGTTCCAGCAATGTATTCTTCTATACCTAGAAATACTAATCAAGTTGCTTCTTCAAAGATGATTACAGGGGAGCTAGCCTAGCCCTTTTTGTCCTGTCAAAGCCTGCGCGAACGAAATTTTTGTACTAATTTTCGCCAAAAATCGACGCAGCGCACCCCCCTGTAACCTATAATTACTTAAGTTTTAGGATGGAGGAATGAGTATGTATAATGTAAAGGAGAATGCATTTTGATCCCAACCTAGAACCTAAACCTAGAACTCTTATAGCAGGATTACTTCAATAATACTTTGTTATTTCGTACAATGACGTCCTTAATGAGCTTACTTTAAGGTCGTCATGGTACTAAATGACAAAGTATTATTGAAGTAATCCTGCTATAAGACTTCATGGTAAGGCCCCTGGAGACGTCAGTGTTGATGACGATAATCACTATATTTTTCGTTTCGCATAGCGCATAGATATCCTTTTCTTGGACAGTATAACCAAGAGTGAACAATGATCGTTATCTAGCAGCGACCGAGCGCTGAGAGCGTACCTATGGAGAGCTTCCTGACCTGAGGGCTTAAGCATCATTGACCTAGTTCTGATTCACCGCAAAATATTACAAACACAAATAATTTTGTTGGAGCGTCTCACTTTGTATTCATGGTTTGCAAACGAATTCAGTAACGTTTTTATATCCCAATATTAGATGTGTAGTATTCCTTCTTCGAGTACGTACATACATGGATCTTATCCTATCCTGATAGGGCGACGGTGTGACGGCCCCTCGACTCATTGATTGTTGGGATCAAAATGCATTCTCCTTTGCATTATAGGTACAAGGAGTACTAAAATTTGCATCATTCTAGATTCTGTAATCATCTGGTTTTGGATAGGCTAACCCCAGAAGACTATTCGCTTTCTATCCAGTGAGTCACATTCACACAACAAGTATTTCATGTAAACATGTTTATCACCACAGACCTTCAGGTACATGCACGGATAAAATAGAGATCCAGAAAAAACAGAGAGTTGTACATGTATAATAAGGAAAAGTACATTTCATGGTTGAACAACAATTCTTTCCTTCGTGTTACGCCCGAATACATTAGTCTCCTTCCAGCAGATGGGTAAAATTGGGATTCAATTTTGAATTATAAAAGCCGAGAACTGATTTCGATCAATGCTTAAGGATAGGTACCTACTACACCGAAAGAAAATATTAGCTGTGGTTGTTAAGTATTCGGAACTGCAGCTACAACCATTACAAACTATAGGGAACAGCCAAGTGTTTTGCCGTTTTTGTTTTCCAAGTTAGTTTGATCGATTATTGTTTACAATTTTTTGCTCTGAGGCCGTTGTTATTTTAGCTAAAAATCACCAACTAAGCAAAAGCTGCTACAGGCAACCCTGTTTTTTCAGTGTAGGTACATAAAATCAATCAAAATCACTATCCAACTAGCCTTTATTCCCAATAGTAAACTGTTTGCGATCGAAGACCGGTTGGTCCAATTTATGTCCTGATAATGTCCTCACTAGTTCCTCAACTCGATTGTCCTCGGCTCGCAAGTGTCTTGGGACTACGATTAATCTAAGTTTGGGTTCAACAAAGTGCCTAGTTTGAGGTCGGCACACAGTTCTAGCACAATTTTGGTAAAGATAGGCAATTTAGGTAGGATTTTGATCAGCCGGCAACATTGATCTCCTTTAAAGAACTAGATACACAGTCTGCCTTCTAAAAATGTCCGAGCGCAAAGAAGGTTCAAACTGATGAATGGACCCTCATTTGCTTTGTTGGACAATTTGGACGTTAACAATTGAATCTTGCTTGGACGTTTTTTAAATTATTTTAGTAAGACCTTTGTGTATCTAGTTGTTTATAGGAGATCAATGTCCGGCAACGATGACTTGACTAAGGCCCCGAAGGCCCGTATTAATAAATCACTCTCAGCTCAAAAATCAATCTTGAGAACGACCTCAAGATGGCGTTCCTATTAATAAACGTAACTTAGGTGCGCGTTTAGGAATCGGGTATCACGTAACTCCGTATTAATAAACAATACTCAGTTCTCAAGAGACCTGTCAAACTCACACTTGAGAACGTATTTGCTGATTGCAGGCGAACCGCGACTTGAGAAAGACATCACGTGATACGCCTTCAAGAATGGTTTATTAATAAATGACATACTTGACATAGTGATCACGTCTTGAGAGTGTATCAGCTGAATTCGCTCTTGAGGGCGGGTGTGAGCCCAGACTATTAATACGGGCCTAAGTGCATTTAAACCAAACGAACAAAGAGCTAGAGTTCTAGCTCTTGTTCCAGACAAGAGCATTCTGATACCTAGAGCTGGTAATTGTCTACAAGACTGACAAGAAGACTCTGGCGTGAGTTTTTAGGGTTTTGTATTTCAAGAGGAAACTTCGTTGCCCGTCCGTCTGTTTGTCAAGACCTTTTAAGTACTCAGAAACGCGTGGATGTATCAAGTTCAAATTAATACTAAATACTCAGGTCTGCAATCTCTTGCAGCCGTAAGAAAATCAAACTTCTAAATCAATTCAATCAAAAGATATGGTCTGGAAGGAACGATTTTCTGGCATTCTCCTCTTCTATTCTGGACTAGATTTTCTTTTTACGATAGAGGAACATAGATTTTGACGTTATTTAGTAACCTACCTAACTAATCTGTATCAGAACATTGTATCAATGCTTATCTATTTTAAATTATTAAAAACCTAGGTAGTTTAAGTTACATAATCTTTCATTGGATCAATTCCTCAACAACAGTGCTTTTGACTGTGACAACCTCTGATCAGTTAATAAGAGTGACAACCCCTGGAATATCTTGTTCATTATCAATCACTTTGATAAGCAACTGCTTACCAAAGTATCGGCGGGCATCGAACCCTAATCCCCACTTATCGCCCGCCACATGTGTGAACCTTGTGTCGCGCGCGTCGTATTCGTGTCGTGTCGGGTCGATAACCCGCGTGCATGCGGCGTGACAGCTGCGGCGCGGCGTGACAGCTGCGGCGTGCTGCGTGTTTCGGCATCGGCATGCGTAGTAGCGGAGCGAGACCACGCACGGCCAACACAATGTTGCCAAATAGGACAACTAAGCGAAATCGCGCTGCGCGAGCGTCGGACGCCTTCGGTCTAATTGTGGATCTGCCCCCCTATTCTTGTGTTACTAATGAAAGCCAGCAATGGACTATAAAGTGCTAGGTGGCTCAGTGGTTAGGTCAATGGATTTGCAATGGAGGTCCCAGCTTCGATTCCCAGCCAGGGAAGCCATGTGCCAATGAGTTATCCTCGGTTTATTCGACGGAAAAACTTATGTAAGTACTTACATTTTACCGAGTGCTCTCAAAACGACGCAGATAATAAGAATGGTCCAAAGTCCAAAGTGTTACACTTGATCTGCTTTGATGAGACTTTGATCAGTTCAGTCTGTGTATCTAGTTAAATGATCTTGCATTTTGTTCTTGCCCACGGCGTTATTTCGAATTCAAATGTGCTCGAGAAATCGCTAAATGCAGCCCTAGAAGAGCTGCCCTGGCAGCACAGCGATACCGCATTGCACGAAGCCGCGGGGCGACACGAGGAGGGGCGCTGCATGTCGCTGTCGCCGCGCGACACGCCACCAACCCGCAGTATCCGCGCTGCAGCCGAAACGCAAAGTGTATCGTATAATCGTACAGCCCAACGCACATCAAGTGACTTTGACTACTCTTATTATCAACGACGTAAGAGTTGAAATCGTACTGCAAGTGCTTGCATTGATCTGCTGTCGTTCGTACCTACCTTCCCGCAATGTCCATCGAAATTACTTTAATAGAAGAGATTGAGAAGTACCCATGCCTCTATAACTTCTATCTCCACGAATACAACAAGAAAGAGATACTGGATGAAGCGTGGACGGTGATCGCCTCGAATTGTAATTTGTCAGGTAACCCACGATTTCTTAACAGTTACGGCGGAAAATGGAACTAGGGTGAATGTGATGAGTTATTTCAAGTTTGCAGTGTAAAGTGGCGCCGCCGTTAGATGCACGGATATCTTTGTACATTCGAATATGTTTGGTTAATATTGATATGATAAGTTGATAATACTTTTTAAAATATAGAAACTAACGACCTTCTAAGATTGTTAAACCCAATTGCGCTAACTACGGGCTAAAGTTAACCTGTGTTAAATCAAATGTAAGGCGTTGTGAATTAAACATGTGTCTCACAAAGTTTATATGGAAGGTACCTACATGACCGCCCACGAATTTAAAATTACAATCCACTAGAATCAGAATCATCATCTTTTTATTGCAAGCTAAATTACAGTTCGTATACAGGGTGGCCTTGAAGTTTTTTTTTACAATTAATTCAACTATCAATAAATTTTTAATGTTTTGCAACGATTTATTTCACTGAAATTTGACCTAGTGGTCATTTCTAAGGTCATTATGTGACTTGTGACGTACTCAGTTATTTTTTTTTTGCATTTTTGATTTACTATAAAACCTTACCAATTCAGTATCATGACTACAACCCCAGTTTAAATGACATTGCCAGATTTCAATGGAGCTTTGCCCCACCTATAAAAAACTGCGTGTACATTGAAGCTAGCTAAGCTAAGCTATCATTTTGTTGGGGTCTGTGATTGCCAATTTCATATTGCATAATCATAAACAGTAAGAGTTGCGAGAGTAGAAAATGATAACAAAAATACGGAATAATTCGCGATTTCTTAATGTTTAACGCTCAGCAATATCTGTTACATTGTCTAATGGCGGGCCCGCAATAAAAAAATATGTCACGTTACAATGAATGATTAGCGGAAAAACTAAGAGGAAAACGTACAAAAACTTATAAAATTGATTTTACGACGCGCAACTTGTACAAAACTTTATTTTAAATAAAAAACGGGGATATTTTTACATTTATTCGTTATCTTGTTCATGCGCTTGATGGTGGGGCAGAATCTGGCATTGTCATTTGTCGAATGAACTGTATTTTTGCACATCATTTTCTTTTAAATTTAAGTAGGTTACCTACTTACTTACTTTTATTTACACCACTTAGGAAGGAAAAGCTGTCCCACACTGAGGAGAAAAAGTGGCACAAAACTCATAATTTACTACCTATTCACCTGCTTTAGTCATTATGCTTAATGTGGCAACACAAATCCGATAATAATGCGGCCGACATTACCTACCTACCTATTGCACGCACATCCAGTGCAAAGTACAAGCAGAAACAGTATTACAAACACGTTGATGAAAATGAGTACACTGTGTTTGATGATATTGCATTTGCAGTAGACTAGAGCTGTTATTCATAAACCTAGTTAAACCTCACTTCCTTTAAATCGTGTTGCTATCCCTTTCACACTTCGTTAGAAAAGGTTAGGATAGAGAGGGTGGCTAAACGGTGGCGTAACTTTAAATGACGTTTATGAATATTAGCCTAGGTAGACTATAAATAGTAACAGTCGAAAGCAGATCAAGATCAACAGTTGGACTTTGTACTGTTGTAGGTAATGTTTTTAATTGGGATGGAAATTGGACCGATATTCTATTTTACATCACGACCGGGATTCAAACCAGGGACCTCGCCATTCTGTGGCACGCTCTATTCCAACGAGGCAAAATTCGACGACCTGGCTACGATATCACGGTGGCTCTGTTGGAATAGAGCGTGCCACGGAATGGCGAGGTCCCTGTAGAGTCACGTGGGGTAACCGTACGCGGCGAGTAAGTATCCGCAGTGAAGTTTGTGCTAATCTCGCTCGCGCTCGCGAGCCGGACCGTAGTGAACTATGCGAGCATTCATTCACCGAGAAAAACTGGCATGACATTCATTTCATTCGCGGTGCATACAAAAAAATATTGGAAAGAGAAGTTTTTTGGTCGAATTCTTATTTTTTTGGCATAAGTTAGTGTGCGTGGCACATGGTCATATTGCTGGCCAAACTGTGATTGTGTGATGTCTTTGAATAAAGAAACTAATTAATATTTCATTTGAATCGAGGCAGTTTGCTTCAGGTACGTCATATTCAAACTTTGTTTGTTTATTCCTTTTTTGTCTAAGGGGGTAAGTATACGTGGGTAACTGTCCGCAGTGTAAAAATGCGTACACTTGCCCCGTCCCATTGTTAGTAACTGCCAGTCCATACAAAAACAAGTTCGAAGACAAACAAAAACAGAAAGAAAAGAAAGCAAAGAATGTTCGTAAACCAACATGCAAACACAAAAGAAGAAACAGAAAGATAATATAAGAAAGAACAAGAAAAAGACTTCTGGCACACAGGGTCATTAGGTCACACAGGAAAAAATATTTATGCCCATTATGTACAGAAAAGTATCAAGATCCACCTTCGGAAGAGTGGATAGAATGCCATGTTTGCAAATCTTGGTGGCATGAGGATTGTACTATGAAAATGGTCAATTTACTTGCGACCTTTGTGTAGAAGACTACGTGTCCGCAGTGCGTACACTTAGCCTGCACCATGCGGACACTTGCCCCTTGGACGGGGAAAGTGTCCGCATTTCCCGACTCTTAAAAAAACCTAATTTAATGCAAAAATTATTAGTTTAGATTAAGTTGCGTAATTGGTTATTGTTCCTTATAGTATAACAGATCAGAATAAAGTCTGAATTGATTCAAATTATAAACCTGTTTTATTCTAGAGATTGTTTTTTCAAAACTGCGTACAGATACCCCACGTGACTCTATCGAATACCGGTCGTGATAAAAAAAATTCTCCATTATCATTTAGATTTTCGTTTCGCATAGCGCATATGCAAGAAGATATTCATAAAGTTTTGAGCAGGAGCTTAGCGTGAACTCGATCTTACGATAAAATCTTATGTCAAAATTGTTTGAAATTTGACAGTTGTAAAACTCAACTCAAACTCTGCTCACACTCAAACTGTACATACATGAGTATGGGCCTTAGTGTTAACCATTGATGTATATTATGTTTATTTACTAATAGGTAAGTAACCGATTATCGTTCAAGGATATTTTTTTCTTAATACCTATCTAGTATCTATCATATTATCATAACCTAACATGTATTTGCATTCAAGCAAGGCCAGTTCCAAAGTACAGTCGACAGCAGATCAATGGTAACACTTGCAGTACGATTTCAAGTCTTACGACGCAAAAAATAAGAACTGTCAAAAGTAAAAAGTGTTACCATTAATCTGATGTCGACTGTACCTACCCGTCACTACTCGTACTGAATATCAATAAAATAAATTCCTTCGCTTTGTAATTCAATTAAATGCTTACATTATAAACTTTCTTATTGTTTTGTTTCGACTTCAGAATTCATTGTTTTGTTCTTATTATCATTGTATTCATTATTCAAAGTAGTCTCTTTTAATTCTTTAAAATATAGGAAAGCAATTTGTCTTCACATTACGCATTAATTTTCTCCTCAAGCAGTCCAACTACTATCTTGTATATACCTACATATCAACTTAATCTATGAAGGGATCTACTACAATAACACCATTAAATCTATTTAATTTTACCTAGTGTTAAGTTAAATCAAACTCAAATAATTTGTTTCAAAAATGTATAATGTAGGGATTTTTTTGTCATTAAGTCGCTACTAACTTAATTGTTTTGTTACAGTACCAGAATGCAAAGACAAATGGAAGAACATAAGGTCGTCTTTCGTAAGAAGTTTGAAACACAACGGAGGCAAGGCCAAAAAACCGTACTATTTATCTCACTACTTACAATTCATAACGCCCTTCCTGAAGACTGGCGTAGAATTTAATACTGATGACTCCCAAAACGCTGAAATCGACTCTAATGACAATATTACTGACACCGAATCTATAACAGCTATTAAAGTAGAGCCAGATATCGATTTAGAAGCTATTCCAAATGATTTTGAGCAAGAAGTTTTAGATATAGCCAATCACAGAGTTATTTCATCTCATCCCCGAGCTGCATTTATGAAGAAACGGAGAAAGATAGCGAGTAATAATCACACGAGAAATATTAAAATCAGAAAGATACCCGTAGAGACTACAGTTACTAGAGTGCGTACAGAAAATAATGCTATGAAATACTTTCTAATGAGTCTATTACCAGAATTCGATACTATGAACGAGGATCAAATTAGGATGTTCAAAATTAAGGTAATGATGTTATTAGACGATATAAAGACACAGTGCTCAGGCACTAAGGAAGATCTGAAGTTTAATAATGATGAGATTCAAAAAAGGCTGATAAATTTATTATTGAAGAATCTTGAACAAAAGACTTAGTAGAGAATAATGAAGAAAATATTCAATGAATATGAATGTGTATAAGTACTTACCTAATGTGAAAATTGGAGGTCATAGGTTTTTTTTTAAATTTCGGTGACGTACATAGTTGTTTAGTTTATCAAATCATGTGAATTGTGAGGTGATAATTGTGTTGAAAATACTGAGACTCGGGTGAATAATAAAATTAATAAAAGTCAGGGTGACAAGAAAAACTTCTTCAATTCATTCCTTCTGCGACATACCTAGGTATCTGGAAAAACAAATATTAAGATGAAGTTTTTCTCATAAACTACTTGTCAAATGACATGGCCACATTTCAATGGAGCTTTGCCCCACCTTTGTTCACCTACGTGACCATTGAAGCTCATATATCATTTTGTTGGGGACTTATTACAGATTTACAGGTTTCATATTGCATAATCATAATCAGTAGGAGTTGTGAGAGTGGTAGAAAATGATAACAAAGACAATGAATAATTCGCTTCGATTTCATACTATTTTCTGAATTCTTTTAATTAAGCTGTTTTTTCGACTCGCATGTTGTACAAAACTTTATTTTAAACCAATAATTTTAATAAAAAACGGAGATATTTTTACATTTATTCGTTACCTATCTTGTTCATCACGCGGTTGATGGTGGGGCAGAATCTGGCATTGTAATTTTTCAAATTCTGTTGCAATAACATTGTCTAAATTAGTAGTTTCTGAGAAAATCTCAGCCATTATGAGGCTAGGCTAGGAGGTCATTTAATTCCACAATTGGACTGACTGTGTGTGTCTATATAGAAACTACCTATATGAGTCGAAATATTATCACATACACAGCAATTCACAGTATATACGTCATATCGTATTGGAACAATAATTCCTCTGTTTGTGATATTACGATACGACAAACGTGACAGCTGAACAAATGTGTGCCCAAACTCGCCACACGCATAAATCGACTTCCCGTGTCGCATGCAAATTACGGATTTGTGGTTTTATTTATTTTCCCAACCATTAAACTGCCTTCACAGTTCACATTCACATATCGGGCTCGTGGCAAATGTGTTCCAAAAAGTAATAAAGAACAAACAATGCGAGAGCTATGTTGTTATTGGATTTTTTACTCGTCAAACAATTTTATCAAAAAACGAGAATAGAAAGTCATTCAAATATTTTAGCTTGAATTTCAATTCGGAAACTTTTCACTGCCAATAAATACAATTGAAATCGATTGGGAAAACCATTGGAAAAACTATTTTCTTAGTGATTTCGTTACCGATTTCAGACTCAATTCATATTGGTTTTGTATGTCTGTTTTGCAAGTACAACATGTAGGTACTTACCTATATTTTTGAACGTATTTTTTATATAATTTATTTATGCCACTTTTTTCGCATTATCGAGTAGAAAGTGTCAAAAAATATGTCACCAATTGTTGCATTTAGATTATTTTAGATAGGTATATCTACTTACAATGAAATTAAGTATGTAGGTATACTTAGGTATCTCTTATTGATATTAATTAGGTCTTGAACTATCGAGGTTAGTATGATCTTATGATTTATATTGGTACTTTGTAAAAGAGGTCAGCGATAGATAACTTGAGTAAGGGTAAGAAAATAGATAATTTAGCCATCTTGAACCTATATGTAGGTAATAGAGATAAGGAAAAACCACTCTTAATCTTCTTTTATGGGACATTATTCCCTAAAAAACATTGCCGGGTCCCTGTTCCACCTATACCTTACCACCAGCTATACTAAGTAGTTAAATTAATCAAGCCCATTTGTTATGATAATATGACTAACTCATCACAGTGCTCACACAGAGAAAAACAAGGAAAAACTTTAGGGAGTTAACTGGTAATAGCATAGGTAAATAAGAAATTAATGAACATAACCGTCCATGATTAAAGTTTTTCTAACTTTATTTAATGACGCCTCTTACAGAAGAGAGAGAGAAAAAAATTTGATGTCAATTTAATTTGAATGATCAAATATATAAGTAAATCAATTATGAAAATGTTAAATTAAAATGACGTCATTTTGATATGAATATACTATACCTATTATAAGCACCTAAAGTATCCGATTTTTGCCCACAACCAAATTACAAACTTAACTAGGACAACAGCAGATGGTAACACTTGCAGGACGAATTCAACTCTTATGATGCAGATAATAAGAACGGTCCAAATTGTTACACTTGATCTGCTGTTAGCTATACCTTTGATTCTGAAAGTAAATCGTAGTAAGTTGTCGACAAAAACAAAGATAATATTATATTATAATAAAAGAGACAGCTAAAAACGATAGTTTATTAGGCATTATAGACAAGAGAGATACAGGTAAAGATTAGTTACAAAAAGATATGAGTATAGATATAGATAAGTATACAAGTATTCAAGTATATGATTATAAATAACATAACACGCATCGAAATAAACTTTTAATGTCTATAAATATTTATTTAATATAATCAGGCAGAGTAAATTCTTCAACAAATACTTTAGAGTACATTTACATTAATTTAATCAACAACTGCTCAACAACTTCCAAATTGAAACCAATGAATAGGCTACTTACTCGTAAATTTTGAGGTAAGTATATAAGAAAGTTTAAAAGAGTTCAAGAGACCGAGATTTTTTATATTCCAGAAGCATTTTTCTTTAATAAGTTACAAAGTGTGTTCCGACGTTTTGGTCCCCATTTTCAACAATGATATCTTCTTATAATTTTGTTCAAAAATAAGCATCTTTACAACACAAGCGAAGTGTTTGAACGAATCAAAAAGAAATTTTGTAATGAACAGAAAATTTTCAAGGAAGAATTGTTACCGAAATTATATTCGACCATACCCTCGTTCCAATTACTGACCCAAGGGATCTCTTACTAGAACGGCCTGTTTTATGATACATTAAACATTTTTCTTTTTATGCACACATTTCAAGCTCGCCAAATATTTCATATTACAAATTGTTTTATACGTCCATCAATAGCTCAAAGGCAATAATGCTTTCAGTATTAATTGAGTCTTTACAGTTTAATTACCTAACAACACCTCCATTGTAATTACTATAACAGTTAAATCGAGTTTCAATATTACTTAATTGTCTATTTGACTCCGGAGTTGAAAGTGTTTCGAGGAAAATTCACTGAAATATGCAAATTGTTTAATTAACTGTATAGACTAGGCTTACTCGTATTTTCTAATAATAATGGGGTATTTTCCAAACTCCTTAAACACTAGGTACTAGGTCATACTTTCTGAGTACCCATTACGTAATCGGTTCTGATATACACAATAGCACCTATCTCAAATTCATTTCCGATCTGAAATATACCTGAGCAGTATTCATTACCTTTCTCGACACAGTCCAAACTAGGTATTCGATCCTAGACAACATTAAATATCACTGAATAGCACATGTGCGTTTATCGGTCGGGGTGGTGGACCTTACCAATCTATTCAGGGTTATCTTGGGGCTTCCGCTGGCGCTGTCTCCATCACCTTTGGCACAAGTCTTGGTTCTCATTATCATTAGATCAGTCCTTATGCTCGGCCTTCGAACGTTTGGAGCGACGACTCCGCAAGCATCGGATAGTCTTCTTTTTATTGATAGAGTACATTTCTTACTTCTACTGCTTTGGCTGCTGGCGGGTGGTAAAGTGCAAGGACTGCCAAAAGCTGTGCTGACTCTTTTGTGGTGATTGGGAGCCATTTCTAATGGTAAGTTTGCGACTACAAAGAGCTCGTAGAACAAGTCATCGACCCGGTAATTCTTCTTGGCTGAAGTCTCGATGAAGACACAGGAGGAGTCTTGGGTTGTGCAGTAAGCTGCCGCTTCCTCTGGTAGTACTGTCCTGTGGAAAGACATAGTTCACTGAATAAATACGCGTCTTACATTACTGGGAGCAGTGTAGAAGTGGTAAAATACCCGACTCGACTCGCCTTTCATGCCTCTTCTTTCACTAATAAATGACAAACCCATTATAAATAATAAATGGAGAAAACTTTTCATCACGACCGGGATTCGAACCAGGGACCTCGCCATTCCGTGGCACGCTCTATGCCCGAGGTCCCTGGTTCGAATCCCGTTCGGTCCCTGGTTACACGTGTTGCGAAGCATTTTGCGCTCATGTGCGGGCAGACACGGGCTGTTACAGATCTAATACAGGTACTAATACTTGGTCTGTGCCCACTATATACGCATTTCCACATTCTAAATACAAGTCTAAGTACCTATAACTACAAAAAAAGCCTAATTCCATAAATCTACCGCAAATTGAAAACAAAAAACTTAATCTAAAGAAGATTAGGTACAGGTGTCCTACATTATCCATTTCAGCTTCAGACATTCTGAATCCAGTCTGTTATTTAGGGAGCCTCATTACAAATGTACGTTTAATCGAAACCATTATCGTAACATTGTTGAATTAGCAATTCGGATTTAACCTCCCGTGTCACCTTGAATCCATCCATGATTTCGCTTGTCTTGAATAATTAATCCGTTTATTTTGAAGTTTGGATTCTAGCCACCTTCGAGGCAGTGAGCCCCCTTCGAGCATTCGTCAAAAAGTAAGTAGTTGCAGTGTAGTCGGCATTGGACATCCTCATCAGTATACCAGGGTTACGTCCGATAGGTGGTTCGTCCCGACCAAAACTGATCGTATCAAAGGGAATATCAATATGTTGGAGTTTTTGAAGAATTATGTGCAAGATCTGCAGTTTCGAGCTAAATTCAAATGCCCCTCTGCATAATCACGATATAGTCCACGTTTCTGGAAGATGCCACTCAGCTTAGAAGCGTACACGTCGCTTCTAAGCTGAGTGGCATCTTCCAGAAACGTGGACTCCTTTGGATGAGGAAAGGAAGGCGTTGACCTCCTTCAGTCCAAGGCTGCGGATGCTTTATTCCCACTAGTTGAGTTAACTGAACTATACTGAGGATTTTTTTCCAATTTGTTCAGTTGACTGAACTAGGGGAATAAACTTTGCGGATGACGGGGGAGAAAACGAAGAGGCCGAAACCGAACGTAATACCTATAATATTGATACGCTTATAACTATGACATTGGCAAATGACGAAACTGTCGGGTCCATTAATAAAATAAGGCGACATACGTACTTAAGGTCCTTATCGCACTTGTTGCCTGCTATGGCCATGGGCACCCTGGGCGCCTGTCGTCGGCCGCGCCCGCCTCCGCTGCCAGCACTGGCCTTGGTCTCCAGGATCTGTTCGCGGAGCCGGATCACCTCCTCGAACGACTCGCGGCTGTCCATCGCGAACACCAGCACGAAGATGTCACCTGGAGAATGGACGTGGTGTAATCGTAGTGGGGTCAAGAAGGGATCGCTTTTAAAGTAAGTCCGCGTTGTGGAAATTGTATTTTTTGCCCAAATTACCGAAAAGCAAAATGTATTTTGTTCCACAATTTTATCTTCAATAAATTAATTAGTGTCTTTTGAGTTAATAAGTTTCCCTATATTTATTTAAATAACGAAACCTTAAAACAAATAAAACTAAACTAAACAAACAAATAATTATATCTAAACTAAAACTAAACCTATATAAAAAGCAAACTTACTATATATAAAAAATAAAAAACCTGTTCCAGGTCGCACTATAGGCAGCGGCCCAAAAGGCTGGCAGCGTTGCCCCGCTGTAGGGTATTACTTTTTATTCGAAAAGTTGTTCAGTCATCGATACTCGTACCATCGATACTGACAGAAATTTCTGAATTTGCCTTTTATTCATCAAGCTATGACGAATTTTATCCAAGCAAGTAAAATTATTATCCAGATATAAAAAAAAATATTTTACAAATGAAGGAGTTTTGGTAAATGACATTGACAGATTTCAATGGAGCTTTGCCCCACCTACAAAACTACGTGACCATTTAAGCTGTACCTATCATTTTGTTGGGGACTTATTACAGGTTTCATATTGCATAATCATAATCGGTATCATTTTCTACTACTCTCCCAACTCCTATTGAAGAATTACAAAAATAATGAATAAATCGCTTGGATTTCTTACTATTTTCAGAATTCTTAATTAAGCTGTTTTTTCGACTCGCAACTTGTACGAAACTTTATTTTAAACCAATAATTTTAATAAAAAACGGAGATATTTTTACATTTATTCGTTATCTTGTACATCATGCGGTTGATGGTGGGGCAGAATCTGGCATTGTCATTTTGTTATTCGTTGTCTAGTTTTTATCATTATTGTTGTGTGGCATGTATCTTGGTAATGACTGTGACGGTCGTGCATTCGTTTTTTCTCTACGTTTTTTCTAGATAATAGGCCACATACAATACACTTAATAATAATTTGGTATGTAATGACGTATTTAATGTTTATCATTAGTGTAACAAAGTATTTTACATTTTTGGTATTACAAAAAAAATATTTGGATGACACTTTTGTCTGCAATGGTACCTGTGCAGATGGCCGCCATTTTGGCTCAAGTTACGTTACTATGTATACCTATACCGCAGCCCAAATCAAGTGTCTTATTTTGTAAACAAATATGATCTAATTACCTGTTGTGACTTAACACTGCAACTTATTGATCTAACCTGTTCATCATTGTGAAAATAAATTGATCCGATCTAATAATGTCACTATAATTGCAATAATCACAGAACAGCTTAAAATGTTAGTGGGGTAGGGTAGTTTTTGTTTACAAAACAAGACACTTGATTTGGGCTTCGGTTTAGTTTACTTTATTATTACAACTTACGAGTAAGTGCTATAAAATATTTTAGGAACATTTCGACAATAAGCGCCACCCACTCGTGGCTTATTAAAAATTATAGCATTTATTTCAAGGAGTTCACATCCCTAATAAATTATACTAACTGAACTTTCCGACTGAATGGTGATCAATTATTCTCCTGGGCGCACTAATTCAGGAGTGGTGTCGAGCGGAAACCCGAGAATCCTGGACTATATGTCCCGGGGTATATTATACACTTTTGACCTGAACCAGTGGCAGTGGGCTGGTCACATCTGTCGTAGAACCGATAACCGATGGGGTAGACGAGTTCTCGAATGGAGACCACGAACGGGTAAACGTAGTGTGGGACGCCCCCCGACCAGATGGAGGGATGACATTCGCAAGATGGCTGGCAGGGACTGGATACAGAGGGCCAAGAGTAGGGTTGAGTGGCACGCTTTGGGAGAGGCCTACGTCCAGCAGTGGACTGATACGGGCTGATGATGATGATGACCTGAACCAAACAGACATTGATGATCGGCCTCTGTCAGAGTTGACGTAACGAGAGTTGCGGTAATGGGAAAGCGACGTAAAGAGAGTTGCGCTTACGGGAAAGCGAGGTTACGGGAATGAATCCAAAATCGATTCATTCCCGTAACCTCGCTTTCCCGTAAGCGCAACTCTCTTTACGTCGCTTTCCCATTACCGCAACTCTCTTTACGTCAACTCCCGTAACAGCGCGTTCCCGCTATGTCGCGCCGATTTTGATGACGTAGCGTCAACATAATAATTAATTATTTTACATGATTTAATTATTTTAAATGATTTCTGTAAATGCTTGCATCTCCCTTGTAACTACTTCTTCTTTCCCCCGTTATCGTTATACATTGTATTAACCAGCCCTCTTCTGGGTATGAACAGACAATTTACCAGTTCAAGATGAATGGCTCGGAACATTGCGCATGTAAATAAGGCGATGAACCACTTATCTCCCTTCGACAAATACAATGGACCAGCCATGTCTACTCATGTCGTTTCGAAAGGATAACTATTCTCATTCATACGTGACAAAGGCAGCGGCGCGCTGGGTGGCATCGCAGGCTTTGAATTAAATCATTTACAGCGCAGCTCTTCACGACACTCCTGGTCAGCCCACGTGCACCCACTTTTTCAGCTACGACGGGCCTTCTTACCAGGAAGACTATCAGCGTTTTCCTTCATCCTCGGGATGTAAGGTCCGCTGGATTCATCACACCTGGTACATGATGTCAATCATCTGATTTGATAGTTTTCTTATTTCATTCACTCTATTCTGAACGAAACTGCCCACTGTTAAGTACATTTACCGAATGCTCTCAAAACGGTGAAGGAAAACATCACGCGGAGACCTGAATGCCGAAGAAGAAAAAACTAAGGCATGGTGTCATCCACCAATCCGCAGTGGGTCAGCGTGGTGGAACATGGTCCGAGCTCCCTCGAGCTCCCTTAAGGAAATGTTTGTGTCCGAGCAGTGAGGACATACAAATACTTCTTACTACAGTCTTGTCACGCTGGTGTGAAGGATGGGGTAAATAATTCCTTACTTTCACACTAGTGTGTGTGAAGTTCAGGTATATTTTATACCTAACCGTCGCACTTAATAGGTACTTATTACGAATTAGTATGAAATATGATGAAGTATGAAAGTAAAACAAAGTATGAGCACTATTTGCTCAAGTTTTACACCAACAATATTTATTTATTAAAAGGTTTACAATTAGCATACCATCAGCTACACGATCATTTTCAATCCTCTGCTGTATGTAGGCCTCTCCCTAGATACGACACGCAACACGATTATCGGCCTTTCGCATCCAGTCCCTGCCAGCCACATTACGCAGGTAATCCCTCCATCTGGTTGGGGGGCATCCTACGCTACGTTTACCAGTTAATGGCCTCCCCTCGAGAACTCGTCTACCCTATCGGTTGTCAGTTCTATCTAATATCTACGTCAAAATAAATTATTTGACCCGCTGACAAGTGTAATTGTGTACTGCTGCCATGGCTGCTGTCTTACTGCTGCGCACTGTCGTCTCTGCCTTTCATTTTTCTGAAGCTGCCATTGCTCTTGTCAGATGACACCCTCTTGCAAATATCTGGTCACATAACAATATTATGATGGTGAGAACAAATAAAATATTTTAAGTTACTTCTGCACACCTTCGCATGATGAACATGCATGCAAATAGGACACACCTTCTTTCTTAGTTTATCTTTTCTCTCATCAAAACTCAATTGAAACATTCATTGCAGAGTTTATTTGTTTTGTTAAACAATAAACATGATTTATTATTCGTCTCGCGGCTACCAAAACTACAGCAGTGGGAAAAGTGTATCTATGCATCGGTTCATGCGCAGTGCAAGCCATTCTAGCCATGTTTATTCTTTGTACACTTTCAATTTCTTGTTTCAAAAACTCTAATAATAATGAAAGTCAGTTAGTTTTTAGCTTTATTCAGTACATCTTCACCTTTATCTTCTGTAGTTTTACTGGTATTCTCCACAGAAAGCAATCGCGAACGCTCAAAACGCTCTCAAGTCTGCATTACCGGATGATAATCCGGTAATGCAGACTCGACCATGGGGTACAGCAGCAGAGCATTGCCGCATAATTGTCGCGTGTTACCGCAAGTTTATCCGGAGCATGAATCTGGGTTGTGAGCTTGTCACACAAAATGGTCAGCTCAGTTTCCTCCTGTGATAAAACGAAATTTAATTATTCGAGTACCTACATAAACTTCTATAACCAGCTCGTTCGCATTTCTGCTAATAGTATTCCATTTGTACCGGTAATCATCTGCCTCGTCCGGTTACATGCTCAGTGTCTCGTCTACTTCTCTGTTGATTTCCCCTGCCTGGTACCAACATCTCATGTAAAATGGTGCAGGCAATCTTGAAAAGCTGTAGCAGCGCTTTGATTATTGTTCACGGTCGCTACAATGTGACATATTATAGTCTTTTGCGATGGAAAATAATGTAAAAACGGACTTAGGTTATAATGAAAAATCAAATCACTTAACTTTTTTAAAATATGGTTTAATAAGAGCCATTTCACACGAACGATAGTTCACTCAACTTTTCATTAAATTAACCAACTCAACTTTTTAGTTGGTAGCCTTGGACCACAGAACACTATTACCCTGACGGGAAGAATGCCAAATTACCCACTTCATATATGTATATATTTCGGCAGAGTACAAAATTATGTACAGATTAATTATTTAGCAACATTATTTCGTAAGCACAAAAAAAGATTTCATGTAACAAACTGTATTCACGTTTGAAAATCCGTTAGCTGTTTAAAGATGAATTTTTTCGTTTACCCCTAAATCCGCTACATTTGACATCCGCAAAAATTGGCAACAACTAACAATCGGAGTATCGGAAACCAACTGAAAGTCGGCCGTGTGATAGAACCCTTATTCAATCAAATCAAATAAATTCTACCATGACAATGACTTCACGATATTGACAACTTTGACAAGTGACTTACTTTTTTAAAGTTGCGTTCAGAAATCAACTTTTATAAAAACTCTTTGAATGTTATTCATAAGTTTAGGCTCACTCATCGTATTCATCACGGAATAAATTGATATTTTATTCCGTGATATTCATAATAATGGCTAATCCACCGTTTACATAAATATTGGTTTGGGTGTTCTAAACTCCTAAACTATGACTTAATTTATACTGAAGAACCTATTTTGTATGCCGAGTTCCTGCCAAAAACCTTAAACAATGTCTTAAAAACAGTATAATTTTAATTCTCGTCTATTGTTGTTATTCATAAACCTAGTCAAACCTCACTTCCCTTAAATCGTGTTGCTATCCCTATCACACTTCGTTAAAAAATGTTAAGATAGAAATGTACAGGGGGCGTAAACGATGGCGTAACTTTAAGTTACGTTTATAAATAGGTACGCGCCCATCTTTATTTTCCAAAAAGTTTGCCCGACATAAAACTCGTTCGGTTTCAATGCTCGACATCCCACAAAAAAAATATTTCATTGCAGCAAGAAAGAACGACGTAACCCAACATTTCAAAATATTGTAGGTACGGTGGAACATAGAGAAAGGTGTACAGGAGAGTTTTTAAGATTGAGATTTTCTCGAAAACTACTTGACCTATTGCAAAAATTCTTTCACTGTTTTATAGATAAAAGCGAAAACTATGTAACTGTAAAAGAATTATTAAATTCGGTTCAGTAGTTTTTGAGAAATTCTTAACCTTATTGACACCCCCTGTATACTTATCTCTGTCTTCGACTATACACAGCCAATAATCTAATTTTATTATTATGTACAGATTCAATGAAGCTAATTTCTAACTCGAAACGTCTCTTTACTGATCATAAAACAAACCTCTGGCGCTTAATTAAACTATGCATTGTCCGAAGCGAGTGAAAACCGCGAGGCCGTAAGCCTATATCCGTAGAAGGCGAAGCCAGCGTTACTTTTCCAAGCAAGGCAGAGCAAGACTATAAGGCTAATATCGATTTTCGCATATGGTAAAGTTGGGAGCGACTCTCACGCAAACAAATTTACTTATTCCCGTAGCAGTGATTTCGCTTCACGATGAATTCCCGTAGCGGTGAATCCCGATGCAGTGAGTGAAACTGCCAGCAACTGTCAAATCTGTCTAGAAACTGCCAGGAATTGTCAAAACTTCCAGAAACTGTCAAAGCTGTCAGAAAGTGTCATATCTGTCAGAAACTGTCACATACTGACAGAAACTGTCAAATCTGTCGGATCTGTCAGAAACTTTCAAATTTGTCAGAAAACTGTCATTTTTGACAGTTTCTCTAATTTTTGACAGATTTTGTAATTTTTGACAGTTCTTGTCAGTTTTGACAGTTCTTGTCAGTTTAGACAGTTCTTGTCAATTGATGATAACCTCTTCCTTTTCTTTTATCTTGGTTAAAAATAAATCAATAACTTTTTGTACCTGACTGTAGATATCAATGTAGTGAGAATTGACGTTGAGGGACTCACTGCATCGGGAGTCACCGCTACGGGAATTCCTCGTAAAGAGAAATCACTGCTACGGGAATAAGTCTTCTATATCAATTTAAAAATGGTGCAGTGAAAGTACAAAACTTTTTTATTCTATTGCCAAAAATGTATGTTTTTGAATTCGGTCAGTTTTTAATAAAGAATGCGATATGTTTTGGCGTTGAATTTTTTAAACTTTGTGATTACTTACTACAAACGAATTTTACTTATTATGCACTTATCTATTATTTTGCCTACATATTGCAACAAATTAATTTATTGCGTTTTAGCATTCGGGTGGTCTGTCAAAACTAATGTCCAGTATCATTGACCTGCCTAACTATCAAAAATTCAACAACGGCGAGCTCTTTGTCGCTGGTAACAAATAGACCTTGGCGATGTATGTTTAATGTACTGGGAGGCAGGTCTTCCTCTTTGGTCCTATGTTTCCACATCACATACCACCATGGCTTATAGCCTATGAGCTGTCCGGATATTTTAGCTATCTCCTAGTGAAAGTCCTATCAAAATTCAAGTAGTTATGGCGTGATGCCTGCCTGAACATAGTCACAGTCACACACAAACAGACAAAAATTCTAAAAATTGGTGTTTTGTCTAGATGTAGTATGTCTTTTACAGTTACATAGTTTTAACTTTTATCTATCTAACAGTGAAAGAATTTTTGGAATAGGTCAAGTACTTTTGGAGATAATCTCAACCTTAAAAACTCTCCTGTAGGCTTTCTCTGTGTTCCACCGTACCTACTGAAATTTCACGTTGTATATATCTCTCAGTAGTTTTGTGATTTTGTCCGGTGCCGAACTACTGAGACCCTCTTAGTCTCAATAGTTCGGTGCAGGTGCACCGAACTGATGAGACTGAGGGTCCTCAGCTACGTGGTTCGGTACCGGAAAAAATCAACGAACTACTGAGGCTACCGAATGCTTTCAAAACGGTGAAGAAAAACATCGTGATAAAACCTGCATGCCGTGGGAAAAAATCTAAGACATGTGTAATCCGCTAATCCGCACTGGGCCCGGGTAGTGGATCATGGCCCGAGCTCCCTCGATGTAAGGGAAGGTATGTGCCTGAACAGTGGGGACATAAAAGTAGACTAATGGATAATTAATTCAAATATTGTAATTAGAGTATCGTATTATAAATAAATAAATAATAAATAAATTATTACGATACTCTAATTACAATAATTCAATTCATAATTACGTTTCGCGAAATATTCACTTCTTTTGCTAACTGTATCACACGTAGCGAAAAGTTGATATAGCGAGACTCCACGTAGCGAGAGTTGACGTAACGAGAGTTGCGGTAATGGGAAAGCGACGTAAAGAGAGTTGCGCTTACGGGAAAGCGAGGTTACGGGAATGAATCACAAAATCAACTTTCCCTAAGGGCTGTTTGCGCCAAAGTTCGGGTTAAGGCTTAACACATTAAAAACCAGCAAAGGGCGCACCGAGGGTTCCGTGCAACGCTATGGGCGCCAACTGTAAGTATATGTTTGTAATCGAAATAATAGCAATAAAAATATTTTTTTTACTACTACAGTTTTCGAATTTTTTTTCTATAAGAGCAAGCTTCTTGACTTTTATGATTCTAGGTCGTTAGATTATTCGTAAACCTAGTTCACCTCACTTCGATTAAATCGTGTTGCTATCCCTTTCACACTTCGTTAAAAAAATGTTGAGATAGAAAGGGGACCAGGGGATAGGGGGGACTTCGCGTCTAATAGGTTTTGATTCCTGGAGGTAATTTCCAGACCATTTGTCATGTATCTTTCAATTCACAAAATTCCAAAGATTAATTGTTTTGTCAATTCCGTCACAGTCATAGTTGGATCTTCAACAAAGCACCTAATAATTTCTTTCTCGACAAGGAAGGACAACAGGACATCAAAAGGAATAGAGGAAAATGATTGAGCAATCAACGTTTCCTTCCGTTTGGGGGCGGAATGTCTTGGAATTAAAAAAGTCGGTTCAAATGTTTCTCTATTGTTTTATTTTATGGTTAATCTTAACGTATAAAAATATTTGTCCCTAATTTTCTTCTCAGACAAAGATTCCCATATAAAACATGCAATGCTCCTATTCAATATCATTTTTAATTTCCGAGCGGATATTGAATTTTATTACACTTGAACTCCCAGGATATGGGAAGTTAGGAACGGGGCGAAAAGAAGGAGATTCTGAGACTATTGGATTTTATTTTTCAGCCGACTGCTGATGCCGTAAGGAGGAGAATATTCTACTAGCTTTCCTCGTCCTCCTTAATCAGAGCCTTAGTGCTGAGGTGATCGTGACCCTCAACAGCAGGTGCCGTCTTGACATGTGTGAAATGTTGCCAGGATCCGAGACTCGGTTCTCACAGCCTCTTCAAAGGGCACGCGAATTTTAGCAACCGTATCTGACCAACGCAACGGGCTGGTTCTGACCATGTGATCTAGACCCCTCATCTTTACCCAGCAACATAGTTCTCTTCAAAGTGACAGGGTCCTTATGACATGGTCGAAGTATCGTAACACATTTCGAGTAACCATCATGATAATCTGTCTTTGATTGTAATGGACACCTGCGGATGTACTGGCGGCTTGCAGCTCAGTAAATAAACACAGGAAATCCTTAATAAATATATATTAGCACTATTAAAAAGTTAATTTATATCAATCCAAGGAAGGAACAAAAGAACAGATTTTTGCACATCAAAGTGACAAGTAGGTAAACAGAAAATATAAGCGTTCTAAGGAGAATCCACAACATTGATTTTTAACTCAGAAATTATCGGCGTGCAGTCCACAGTATAGCAGCGAGCAGCGTCAAAGTAAATTCCACTTAGCCTCTACGACGATGTGACGTCATATCGGATCGCAATTTAGTGTTGGGAGCCCTAAAGGCACGGCACAGTGATTGCGTCACAGATTGCCATATGACGCGACCAAGCCGGGATGATCCCTGCCGGCGTGTCGCCACTGATGTGATACGCAATTATCATGCAGAGGAACCAATTACGGGACTTAATTAAACTGTGTAACATGTATGCGTTGCATGAAGTCCACAGAGCTGTTATTGTTCGATACGCTGTTGGGTGTTGTGAGCTAGTATGGCTGGCTAATGTGGGCGTTCAGCGGTAACTCGTGTATTTTTATTTATTTATCTTATTAATGGACTCGACAGTTCGTCATTTGCCAATGTCATGTTACAGAAAATGCAATATATAATAGTCTTCTATCTTCCTCCAGAGGAGTCGCAGTAGCGTCTTCACCCTGGGTAGCAGCGTCTTCATCTAGAGAAGACGCCGTAGCGTCATCACTCTGGACGAAGCAGCTCAACAGTCACGTTCACTCCCGAGCTTGTAGCGGGAACTCTTGATAAAAGCTTGAAACTTCAGATCTTGCTCAAATTATCCAATAAATTCACCATACTGTCATTCGCGAACATTTTCTGATTAACTTAATGTGATATTAAACACAAAATAGCCACTGTAAGACATTATAACAAAAACTATCAAATAATTTTGCAACCGTCGTTTCCCGCCATTTTCAAGAGAACCCGAGAGAGAAAAACAAAAGAAGAATGACAACAAAGAGAATATGTGACCGTAGACTAGAAAAACTAAACATTTGAACCAAAAAGGATAAATGTAAAAGAGATTTTACGTTGCAAACGGTTATTGCATTTGCAAATTAGTACACTGAAAAAACTGAGAGTTCGGTGGTGCAGTGGTTGGGTCACTGCACTTGGATAAAGGTCCCAGGTTCGATCCCCGGTCAGGTCATGCAAATGAGTTATCCTCGTTTTTTTCGACGGAAAACCCTACATTTACCGAGTGCTCTCAAAACGGTGAAGGAAAACATCGGGATGAAACCTGCATGTCGTAGAAGAAGAAAAAAAATCTAAGGCATGTGAAATCCGCCAACCCGCACTGGGCCCGCGTGGTGGATTATGGCCCCAGCTCCCTCGATGTAAGGGAAGGTCTGTGCCCGAGCAGTGGGGCAATATAAATAGACTGATGATGATGATGATGATGAAAGTGCTCGTATGTTACACTTGTGTTGTAGAGTGTATGTGGTGGAAGCGTGCTGGGCGCATAACCTAATAATTACGTACTGAACACGCGAAAATAAAATATATTAAAAGTTGACACGGCCTCCAGACGAATTTTTGGAATAGGCATAAGAAAAAAATTTAATATTAAATAAGTAATTTAGAAAACAAAAAACCCGACTGCCAAAAATATAAGCCGCTTTGATTAAATTTTTATAGCCTACGTCTACAATCAAGACGAATCTAACGACACCTCATATGTTGAAATCCATCAAGCCGTTTAGGCTGGGGCGTGCCAAAGAATTAGACATACATACATACGAGTAGGTACATACTTACGTATAAACATACGCTCGAAAACCTTAACCTTCGTTCTTGCGCAGTCGGGTAAATAGGAATGCAACCTATTTCCAACCTATATGATATTATGAAATATTGTTGGAAATTCACATTTTCGTTACGACCACGGGCGCTCGTCAAACTTCAAACACCAATAAATATTTTATTCAAATGCCCATGAAACATGGAACCGCCGATGGAGTTAGCCATATTTCCATCGCAGGCTCTTGCGTGTAAATTTTTGGCGTCTCTGCCACTCACTTGATTTTCCATTCTTTGAATTTTCAATAGAAGTCGAACATACAAAAACAGATGTCTCTTTCTGACATATTAAGAGTGAAAGTGACAACAAGGGCGAAGACCTGCTGCCCCTTACAAAATATACTTTAGGCTCTCTCCATGGAGGGCGGTGAAAGTTTTTCCTTCGTGCATGACACAGTTTGCATTCTAAATAATCCAGTAGTGAACCAATAACTCATGGTAAAAACTACAATTTTCTATAGTTCTTATTGCCTACTCCATAGAAGTTGGAATCGTATACATTGATATGCTGTTGGGTGTACAATGTTTTGTTCGGAAATTGGACTAGCTAGAATTTCGCACGAGACCGCTTGTAATTAACTAAAATATGTATTCTAGTTAGATTGTTTGTACGATTACACTGGATTGCATGCAAAATGCCCAGCCATTTAGCTCTGTTGCCACTCGTTGCCGCTGCCGGAGGTTTAGCACGACAGTGTAATGCAGCACGGGAATGGACGACAAGGGAATGCACGACAGTGTATACCTACGTGACTTAATTTAACGTCACACTATGCCGAATGATTATAGGCCGATTTCAGCCTGATTAGCACTTGCTTTTTAAAAAGAAGAGCTCGGTTAGGATAGCATTACGGTTATAGAGAGTTAGGTTAACACTGAATATCCATTACGGAGATCTAGGTTCTACCCGTAAACAAAGAGTTCTATTTTTTTATTTACGTACACTTGCCGATTCATCTCAAAACGGTATAGGAAAACATTCGCTGCCCAGCGCGCAATAAATTGCATTAGAATAAGCTTAGACTAAAATGTCACATGTATGACTAAAATGCACGAATGATAAGCTAGGCAGAAATTTGATCCTATTATAATCTTTGATAACCCTCCTTATTGCGCAGTCGGGTAAAAAGATCCTAATAAAAAAACTCCATAGCACAAGGTGTAGGTGTGTGTTTCATGTACTGACAACAGCAGATCAACACTTGCAGTACGATTTTAAATCTTACGACGCAGATATTAAGAACGGTCCAAAGTGTTAGGGCTAGCGTACAACGCTACGGCGCGGCGTCGTGCCGTCGCATGGAGCGGGCGTGTTACGGCGGCCACCGGTGCACGTTGTCGGACGGCGCATGTTACCGGGCGGACGGCGTCGTCGTGCCGGCGGGCGGCGCCGTCCACAGACGCGGTACACGGAGTCCGCCGTGTACCGGCGGACGCCGCGCCGTGACGTTGTACGTCAGCCCTTACACTTGATCTGCTGTTAGTTAGCTGTACAAATGACATGAATAGCAAATAATTCGCTTCGCACTACTCCTTTGCGTTGCGTCTTACTCGTGAATGATACATCTAGATTCGGAATCTCAGTTCCGCGTTCCGGAAACTCGCGTTTTCAAGCCAGCCCTCAGAGAAAGCCAGCCAATCAGCGGACAGTATTGCCGCGATTTCAATATGTGACAATTTTAGCGGTTTTTTTAGATTCTGAATCCACCCTAATGCAGTTCGTTACGATTGAAAACGTTTGGGTGTGACTGTGAGAACACCGAAGCTCGGTCCCGGAACCTCGGCATCATGTGGCGTTGAACTTAATCCGATGTTAATTTTGTTTTGCATTTGCCTGGCTTTGGGAGATGAGCACTTGAGTAGGTTGATTGCATTTTGGATAGTAATAAAGTGGATAGTGTAAGTATTTGGGTATTTTAGTCGAGTACGTGATTGATATTTTAGAACTTACATATTTATAGAAGCGAAACACAAAAGTATATAGGTCTCATTAAGTTGTGAAAAACTAAAGTATTAGTAGAGATAAACGGATATGATAAAATATTAAGTATACTTATAGATAGCTTAAACGTCTGACTATACATATAATTGTATTTTTTTTAAATAGGTGAAGTGATTTTGGAGAAAATCTCAGCCTTAACCCTTTTGCATACTTATATTTGTGTTAGAACGTACTAGGATTGCAGCAGATGGAAATCCATCGTCCCTGAGTTTCTCAATACAATACAAGACATCAAACTGTTATACTTACTGATATATTATAGAATTACAACTATACCTACAAATTATTATAATATAACCGGATATTACTTATATTGTTGAAGCCATCATTAGACCGACAGTTTCGACCGATTTTAGTATAGCCGGCTTCAACAATATAAGTGAGTGATATCGTCTTATGTATGTAAGTATAATGATCCTGATATAATCGTGAAATACCCATATATTTCGATGACCAACTCGCAAAAGATAAATGGCGTGATTTGATCGGTTTTCCAATATAAATTGGGAATCTCGCGGCATGTAATTCAATCTTCATGGATCCTATTTCCCATAAAACTTTAGGGTGCTGTTCCATTCATTCGCTTAAACAGTAAATACAATGGCGGACAATTAATTAAAATTCTAATATAAGAGCCTTTTGTCCTAGCTCTTTCCAATGAAAGGTTTGCTGAAGTTGAAGTGTTCCCATTATTATATTCGTACGCGAGACTTTTTTATTGCGAATTTAAATAATTAATAAAGATTGGAATTCAAATATTTTTGAATTAAGTTTTTATTATTATTAATGGACTCGACTGTTCGTCATTTGCCAATGTCATGTTACAGAAAAATCAATATATTCAATAGTATTCTGTCTTCCTCCAGGGGAGTCGCAGTAGCGTCTTCACCCTGGGTAGCCGCGTCTTCATGTCTTCATCCAGAGGAGTCGCCGTAGCGTCATCACTCTGGACAAAGCAGCTCGACAGTCACGTTCACTCCCGAGCTTGTAGCGGGAACTCTTGATAAAAGCTTGAAACTTCAGATCTTGCATAAATAATCCAATAACTTGGATCATTCCTCTGTCATTCGCGAACATTTTCTGATTAATTTAACAAAATATTCCCTGTAGACATTAAAAGGAAAAATATCAAATAATTTCGCAACCGTCGTTTCCCGCCATTTTCAAGAGAACCTGAATTAAGTTTTCTTTGCACATTCGATAAAATCAATCAAGCATGAACTTGGCAGTCGAGATACCACCTATAGATCTTCATTCATTCATAATGTAGGTACAGTCTAAGGCAGATAAAAGGCATTAAGTCTTCCCCACACATCATGCGCGATCTGCACGCCACATTTTCTCCCGTCGTTAACGTCCAGTAGCTAGCGATCTGGAGGCCTATGCGGTATTATAGGCGGTATAGGCTATACCGCAGCCCAAACCAAGTGTATTATTTTGTAAACAAAATATGATCTTCTAATTACTTGTTGTGATGTAACACTGAAGGAACTGATGGATCGAAAATAAAGTGATCCGATCTAATAATGTGAAAATAACTATGCGATAATCACAGAACAGCTTAAAATGTTAGTAGGGTAGGGTAGTTTTTGTTTACAAAATAAGACACTTGATTTGGGCTTCGGTTTAGGCCGCAATCCGCTACCTACTAGATTAACGACGGGAGAAAATGGGAAATGTTTACTATTCATTCTCCGTTTTTTTTGGACATCTTTATGTACATCAAAGCACATCAAGTGTAACACTTTGGACCGTTCTTATTATCTGCGTCGTAAGACTTGAAATCGTACTGCAAGTGTTACCATTGATCTGCTATTGTCGGCACTAGTGTAGTCCAGTTTCCATACATGAAAGAATAATGGCATTACAGGCTTCTCTATCTTCATTTATGTAAAGTCATAGACATTCTAGGTATACCTCGTAACGGAGCGCCGGAGCGAAGAGATTGAGGTAATAAGTAAACCATAGAAGGCATGCCACAATTTAACCGCCTGATTGCAATAAAACATTTGACTTTGACTACGCCACTAAACACTTCGGACCGTTCTTATTATCTGCGTTGTAAGACTTGAAATCGTACTGCAAGGTTACCATTGATTTGTTGCCCGTACATCATCCTTAGTTAGGTCCACTGGTTTCTGTATAACATGTATGTTTGTTTGTTTTGTTTCAACTTTCATTATTGTATGATTGTATTCTTTCTATTTATATTGCAACCATCTTTATTCTAGTTATCTATATTTATCTACCAATTGTATATTTCTTCTGTGTATATGTATTGTGTGTTGTAGAAATGAATAAATGCTTTATCTATCTATGTAATTCAATGGCGTCTAGTTTGCTTGCATTAATTGGTTCCTTGTGCTAACGCCAAGTACAAGCTTGGCTGGCTGCGGTTACGGCGGGCGGGACGTGTCTACAGGGTGGCATTGAAATCATTCGACAAAATTAAATGGATGGTTGACTTGTGACATACATTAATTCTACGCAGTGTTTAAGTAAATTAAATAATTTGGGGAAAAATAAAAATAAAATATCACTTTTTAAACTTACACGGTTTGTGTGTTAATTAGATTAAACGGTATTACCGTTTATGTTGTGTGTAAGTATAAAAAGTGATATTTTATGTTTATTTTTCCCCAAATTATGCTGCAATATAATAGCGGTGAGGACTTTATTGGCTACTGTACTATTCTTAAGTTTCCATACTCATATGTATTATAGAAGCTGTATGTCTTCCTTAATAAATAAATAAAATAAAATATGAATTCCCGTTTTATCTAATTAATAAACATAAAATATTTACAATAAATTCAACTATCAAAAAAAATATTAATTTGATGTGCATCGTTACTGTGCATTGGAGTATTTACATTTTATTTTAAGGTATTTTAAAAATTTTGCAACGATTTATTTCACTGGAATTTGACCTTTGGTGGTCTTTTCTAAGGTCATTGTGTGACTTGTGACGTACTTAGTTACATTTTTATGCATTTTTGATTTACTTACTAAAAGTTCTTACCAATTTATTTATCATGAGTACAACTCCCAGTTTCAAATTCAGTTAAAATTGTACATTATGTTTGTATTATTCTGTAATCTTTTTCTGTAATTGTTGTGTTTTATGTACAATAAAGTGTATTTGAATTGAATTGAACTCCCAGTTTCAATTTGTCGAATGAATTCAAGGACATCATGTATACGTAGGGCGGGTGAGCGGGCGGGCGGGCGGGGGTGCAATAGGTAATAATCAGGCATCTGTGTCCGCTGTTTGTTCAATGATATTACACTCGGAATATATTACAGCGGAATATAACGCAAACTTCATTTTACATTGAACACGATTTTTTGAATAATATATTAAGGTAAACTTAATTTTATTTTATGTTGTTTTCATTTGTTGTGGGGTTGAATGTTCAAAAACGACTGTAATGGTTGTCGAAGACCTTTTTTACCCGACTTGACGTGAAACATTGGCAATGCTGTCCATTGGTTGGTGTGAAAATTGTGGCGAGAAAACGCGATTTTGGCTGGGATTGTGAATTGTTCGGAATTAGTGAAAACCGAGCTTTATCTACATCTATACTCAGATCCATTCTGTTTATTCAAAATTAATTAATCCCAGAGTCATGTAGTTCAATTTCCATGCCCATTAAGCTCAAATTACACTGTACACGTCCTTAAGTGTTCAACTATTCAGTGTTGCCATATTGACTCAAGCAAATTGCGTGACGCGCCAGGCTTAATTGCTAAAAGTACTTACCTATATGAAATATGTATATAGCTAAGTACACCTATTACAATGTAGGAAAAAATTTCAAAGCGGTCCATGGACGGACAGTATATTTTGTATGGAGGCAGATACTTCTTGCGGTCGTTCATCTAAAATTCGTTACCATTTCATGAAAATAAGAGAAATTGCTAATGATCTGGCTAGGAATTCGGGAAATGAATTGCTCTCAGAGGAATGTCTTCAAAGTGATAGTTATAAGGAAATAAAACAAGCTTTTTAAGTTGATAATACATGGCGTTGCACCGAAGTGCGATATCATCATAAAAACGCATCACCATGAAATAAAATGTCAGCTGAATAATTTATATTTATTGGTTTGTTTGTGTTTTAAACAATACAGTACAAATTAATACTAGGTATTAAATACGAAAAGTCCAGGTTACAAGCAATAACAATGCATTTAATGTTGACATCAGACCAGTCAGTGCCATCTACCGGGGCTATCAGTACTTTCTTTCTTTTTTAAATGTAACCTTGAAACCCCCTCAATGCGCAATGACGCCTGGCCTGTTAGAACCTTCAGCACTCAAATAAGAAAATTCGTCAAATCTTTGATTCAAATATGCAATAACTACAATTTTGGCTGCAGCCATTTATAATGCCTAGGCATTGATCTCCTATAAACAACTAGATACACAGTCTGCCTTCTAAAAATGTCCGAGCGCAAGGAAGGTCCAAACGGATGAATGGATCATTTGCTTTATTGGACATTATTTGGAAGTTTTTTTAAATTGTTTTAGTAAGACCTTTGTGTATCTAGTTGTTTATAGGATATCAATGCTTTTCGAATAAGATATAATTAATGTCCCATAATATCGACTAGCTGGTCGATAGTATGAGACATTAATTATATCTTAATCGTTCAAAAAACCAGTTGAAGAACAGAGACGTTTTTTAAATTGTTTTAGTAAGACCTTTGTGTATCTAGTTGTTTATAGGAGATCAATGTGTCTAGGTTATATTTTACGAACGGCCAGACTCAATATCCAATTCCCTGCGGGCGGAAATTCGACACGAGCACATAACATGTTTAAACCTCAATACATGTCGTATACATGTGATGCTCAGCGGAAGTGTGGCTAGATATAAGTAGAAGTTTCCTGTCAATGTTGCCGCATTTTATTTTCAGGACGTTTAGGTAAAGCTAAGTTTAGCTTTTGTATAAAAATATCCAGCGTGTACAATAAAGTGTTAATTTAAATATATATTCATAACATAATTCAGTATTAAAACTTAATTATTTATGAATGGAAGATAGGATCAGCCTGTAGAGTGTAGACCAGTGGTTCCCAACCTTTTTTTGACCACTATCATTTCGTTATAATTAACATGGACCACGAGGTTAAAAAATAAACAGATTAAACTTTAATACCAACGTTTGAAGTAGAAAAGTGTACAGGAGAATTTTTAAGGTTGAGATTATCTCAACAAACAAAAAAGCTTGAAACCCCAGATCTTGCTCAAATTATTCAATAAATTCACAATACTGTCATTCGCGAACATTTTCTGATTAACTTAACGTGATATTAAACACACAATAACCACTGTAGACATTATAACAAAAATTATCATATAATTTTGTAACCGTCGGTTCCCGCCATTTTTAAGAGAACCACGCGGACCATATTTTAGTATAGCTTATGGTCCGCGGACCACTGGTTGGGAACCACTGGTGTAGGCGAAGCTTGTTGGGTGTTTGAGCGGTAAGAGGAAATCGACTCCATATAAAATACACATGAATGAGATCACGATTTCACGATACACGGCCGGCACTAGGAGTTCAACCGTTTTGAACTTTTGAGAAATTGTATTTGAACTCAATCGGCAATACCCTTTACCTGTTCGTGTGAAAGCCTTACGAATGACTTCACTCCCGTTATTTATAAGTACTTTCCATACTTGCTTCCACGTAGGTAGGTAACCACTTAAATGTCGCTCGTTGTTTTTTTGTATATTATTAAGTAAGTATAGGTACATATACCCGTCAATGTATGTACCAATGCCCGTCAACTGCCCTTAAATTACCAATATCTCATATATATATATATCTATCATTTTCTCTGCAATATTATGAAAATAAAAACTATTTCGCTGCTAATTAACTGGCAAAAATACAGCAAAACATCAAATAATATCTTCAAAATCAAAAGAATATAACATAAATGTTTACTTATTGGTTCAGTAACCATGACCTTTGTATGTATTTCATCGTGCCCTACACTGTTTGTGTTATTGTGTTTGCGTGCGCGCGTTGAAGGCGCTGCCGATGCCGTGCCGTGCGACGAAGTGCGGGAAATGATAGTAGTGATGTGTCCCTTAGCGCTATATTCTCCCCACAGACCACTTACCCCATACACCTGTAACAGAAGGGCGCTCGTGTCCTAATAACCTAGGGATATTATCGACATGGACGCATCTCTTTAATATGGCAATCCTGTCCCCGCTTCGTCTCTATGCGCTCATCGTTGACAGAATTTTTCGCTTGCTCATATCTATTGGGTAAGTATGGTCTGTGATTCTCCCCCTTCAACCCACAAGAACGACTCGGATGGGACTTGGCCACTGCTGGTCGAGCACGTCTCCTAAAATGCTTGAAAGCATCAGCTTCTCCTACAAGGGAGAGAGGGAGCTGATGGGATCCCTCAGGATCCATATCAGCTCCCTCTCTCCCTTTTAGGAAAATTGATGTATGGGAGAGGCATTGTCCAGCAGTGAACTGGTACGGGCTGACAATGATGTCTGCTAAAATTATTATTTAATAAAAACATGAAGAAAGAATCTCTTCATACGACTTTCCCAAAAACCCGCATAGATAGGTACATTTTCTTCCCATGTCAGTGAAGCGTGCCATCCGAAAGGATTTGGGCCTGCTTTCCATCCGAATAAGTTGCGGTTGGTCTCAACATTTGCATAATCTTTCTTATTTTCTGTCCCGCCTATATGTGACTAAGGGATCATCTCGCAATCCCGGCTGGCCATATTTATTATCAAGCACACGCTATAAAGATGTCGTCAACCCCTATGACATAGGTATTACGAGTATCTTTGGGTTAGAGTTTACATAAACCAAGGCTGTTCTACACTTCCCTTAAATAGTTATGTCACTTTCACACTTCGTTAAAAACGTTAAGGTAGAAATAGAGTTTTAATACGTCATTTCTTTGACCTATCTAAAATAACAAAATCAAAAATAAAACCATGATGTGTTTCCCTGAAAACAAGACGTTCTGCTCACTCTGAGATGTAAGCATGAATGACAGTGACATTCGTATTTAGATTTACGATTAGAGTTAGCGGCTACAACAGTATCACACTTTATGTAGTGTGTGAACAATACAGCACGTCAATCATTCAAGACTTAAGAACTGTTATATATATTATCATGGCACTCTACGAGACGGCTAGATAGCCAGTGTAGGTGTCAGGAACTAGAAAAGATGGATGAATGGATGCCCTTTTGCTATGTATAAACTAACGGTTATAGCATTTAAATTATTTATCTAAGTATATAGAAGTATTGTTTTATATAGACTTTTAAAGTATGCTGCGTACATTACCTAAGTGTAGTATCTATGTATCTCATTGGTGTAAATAAATGAATTTGAAATTTGGAGACTTGCGCGAGTTTTCTTGCAGGTGTAAACGCGACCTTACATAGACGGGTTCTATCGAACTCTGGACTTTAGAAAGAAAGGCAAGGTAAAGCCGTCAATATTAAGTTGTAATTCTGAAATGATGACTACCTATATATTCTTATGAGCATTAAACTAATATAGATACGAAGACTACATTATGTAAAGTAGTAAAAAAGAACCTCCGTCCAAATAATTTAGTTAGCTGTCATATATCGGGTAATGAGTAGACTCCTCACATAAATGACGCTCGTAAACCTGACGGAGAGATGAGGGGAAATCTTTGAGTAAAGAAATGTTGGTGGTGGCCTCGCTTTGATATACACAGGTAAGCGCAATCACTTACTTGAACCAATTGTTTGCTCTTGGTAACTGCTAATGAATAATTGAGGAAACTAATACATACAATGAATTTTAACCGAAGGAGGTAAGTGAGAAAGGTAGTCCCCAATTACGGTAGTGCGTGCACGAATGTCGAGGAAAGAAAAGTCGTAGTACATTTGTCAGGATTGGAGCAGATGGAACTTGGAAGTCAATTACCTTTACAATCTACATACATTTACGAGATCAGAATTTTGTATTCATTCTTTATAAATATACAGAAGAATATCAATCGTCATAAAAATACTGGTCAAAAATACCATCCCTCTGTCTTTACGTGTTCTTTATTTAAAATTGTGCTACTTTATTCCTAGTTATGTGCCGGGTTCTCTTGAAAATGGCGGGAAACGACGGTTGCAAAATTGTTTGATATTATTTGTTATAATGTCTACAGTGGTTATTTTCTGTTTAATACTGAGGTTTAATATGACGTTAAGTTAATCAGAAAATGTTCTCGAATTTGACCAAGATCTGAAGTTTCAAGCTTTTATCAAGAGTTCCCGCTACAAGCTCGGGAGTGAACGTGACTGTCGAGCTGCTTCGTCCAGAGTGATGACGGTACGGCGTCTCCTCTGGATGAAGACATGAAAACGCGGCTACCCAGGGTGAAGACGCTACTGTGACTCCTCTGGAGGAAGATAGAAGACTATTATATATTGAATTTTCTGTAACATGATATTGGCAAATGACGAACTGTCGAGACCATTAATAAAATAAATAATAAATAGTTATCTGCCATTGTAGCACGCGCCAGCGAACGATCGGTGTCGCAGCCGCCGCGGAGCTGTCAAACTGACGTTATACAAGGCATTTGACATTAGTTTCACAGCTAGTTCGATCGCTAACGCTGCACGTGCTAGCACCCTGTGCTTTGTAGGTATTAACCGGATTATTGACATAGAAAAGTTTCATTAATTCAAACCGGACTGACAAAAGGTGCAAAACTCTAGCGGCCTTAACGTTTTGAATTATACCTCAATGTGGGGAATAATATCTAATTCATGTCGTCGTCACCACATCCGCCCGTTTGTAATTCGGACTCTGAGTTGTACAGATTTTATATTTAGCTATTTCAGGCGCTTGCGGTGTTTTAGAGGCTTTTACCCCCAACTTATACGGCCTGCGAACGAGTAAGGGCAAGAGAGGACTTCAGGGAGGGCTTTTTATATCTCATTTTGGGAAATCTCCTCGCTCCTCAGGTGATATTGCTACGTATGTGTACTACGCAAACTTTGACAGGCCAGCCTGTCCTATACATTCGTATAATGCTTTCAAATTATGTATTTGGATTGGTTGAGGAGAAAATTAGTATGTGATGTAAATAAAACATTGTTTTCTATGCAAAATATTAAAAAACTTAGCAAGAAGTTTAATGTGAACTTATTGTGATGAAATTAAGATACATATTCCGTTTTGAACTAGGGATACTGCCTAGTCTGGTGTGATTTAAAGTCTTTATTAAGACCGAATAAGTATAAACCTTTGAATCTATTTGAAAAAAAAAGTTCCCTACATCGTCGTTAAAATGTTGTGATATAATGTCTCTATAGAAATAGAATTCCCCGACGGTAAAAGCACTTACTTTGAGCGCAATAAACTTGTAATATACAATCTTTTTATGTTCCATAACTTCGGAACTCGTAAAACATATTTTCCAATTTCACTTTGGTTTCTTCAAGTTTCTCCGTCACTTAAGTCCAGGGAAAATAGCTTTATGTGGTCGTCGTACCATGAAATTAGGCGCGATTTGTGATAAGAATATAATATAAGTACGAGTAGAATAGAAACATCTCACAGAAGAAGTACTTTTCGACAAGTGTCGCCTTCTCAATAGGCTTTCGAATTCATAGCCTGACACAGGCCGCCTGTGTATACACATACAGGCTTTAGGTATTAACTAGAGATATACAAATTATTATGTCCTAATGACGGACGGATGGACAGACAGACGGACAGACAACGAAATGATCCTACCTATACGGATTCCTTTTTTTTACATTTTACAACCCTCACATCATATTTTACTGATGATTATTGTTGCCGGTTTATGTCGCTTGGCAGCAGTCAGAGGCCTGAATAACTGACAATATGGTTTGGTCGCTAAACCACACGAGAAATGAAAGAAACTGATAATGATCAGTCGATAAGGTCGATATTTTTAGACAACCGTTTTAGTCTGTCTGTGCGACTGTCAAGAACTCAAAACCGACTTCAAACTCATCTCGCACTCAAAACTGTTTATGAATAACCTTCCATGACGCTGTCATTGCCATTTTGTATAGAAACGATTGTCCATGTGTAGAAGATGTTGCCATACCTAAGTATAACTGTAATTATATCGCCCACTACCTATTACACTCAGAGGACACAATAACGCCGTCAATTCTGATGACAGACGCGTCGATGGAACTGTCGTGTCGGATCCGCAATTCAATTTCTCAATGCAACACGCCACAAAGGGGTTTGACGTATTGTTGCAAAACTAGGCACGACACCATGTGCTTGCTTTGTCATTATTTGTGTTTGAGAACTCAACACAATATAGTATTTTGAAAGTTATGCTCCTACTTCACTTGGCTATTCGTATTCGATATAGGATGTTTGTCGTATTTGTCAAATATGATATGTTTGTCAAAATGTGTGTCGAATTGACAAATAAGACGAGTATTTTTTGTCATACATACCAACCACACATGGCAAGTATTAGAAATACGAAAATACGAATAGACAAATGAAGTGGGAGCAACGGTTGCAAAATTTTAATTTTACTTTCTGTACTGGCGGTTACAAGGCGCATTTGATATATTAGACTTAGCTACACTCCATTATTTTATAGTGATTTTCTAAGATTTTGGGTTAAATTTAATAAAGTCCATTGCGTCAACAGCGGAAAGTGTACCTGTTGGGTTAAATATCTAAAATGTATAATGTTAGTATTATAACAATTTCACTGTATACTCTATGAGGCGTTTTTGAGACTTAACCCGGGTTCTCTTTATTAGTGCTAGAGGGTGGAAGAGTGGTTAGTAGCAAATCGTCCCAATCGCAAACACGTCACTCATTCGCAGCTCGTGACGTTTGTAGGACAGTCCATCCATATTGCACCGCTTTCCGAGACTTAGAAACGACCGAGTCCGATGTCATGATGACCCACCCTTTTTTTACTTGGGGAAATGCTTTTCGCATCTCACCGTGCCAAAAAGGAGGGGCGCGCGTTGAGTATATGGGACTCCCGTCAGAATACGGTCCCATACCCACTAAAACCCCAAGGTGTTCAACTCACCGCGTTTGGACGTGGTTGTGGGAAATAAACGCCAAATACCACTATCTCGTCGGCGGCCATCTAGGGCACGGGCCCTTCTTGGGGCACAGAGCCCTAAACCTCTGCTCAAGGCGTCCCGGAACATGATGACCCTAGGCCTGACCAACACGCTCCCCCGGGCGTGGTGGTACATGGTTTGGCATGTTTTACCTGGGGAAAAAGGCCTGTAGTCATAACTCCACTTACCAGTAAGAAACGATAGTCTTCTCATAGCAGGAAAGGGGTGGTTGCCTGAAGTGTCTAGAAGGTCCAGCTGGTAGACCTCCCCTCGGATCCGGTACAGCTTGCGGTGGAAGTCCTCGATGGTGGGCGTGTAGCTGTCTTCGAACTTGGTGCCCAGGAATCGGGAGACCAGGGATGTCTTCCCGGCACGGGCTGACCTGGGGACGATGAAATGATTATACACTTTTATTCATCAGTCTCTAAATAGACACCCTTTTTTTTTACTTGGGGAAATGCTCGCACACCCTAAGATTGCTATATATTTTTTTCAGACGTTTAATTTTATTAGTGCCTTCATAGAGAAACTGTAAATCCACGCATACGTAGCATTAATAAGTACCTCTGTTTTGCCGAATGCCATCATGAAACCGTACTACTTACTATATGCGTACTGTGGATAACGGATTATAAATATTTCCGTATGCTTTAAATTCTCGTTACGTTGAAGTGCTGCATGCAATGCAAAAGCTCGTCAATTAGCGCGATAACGACGATAACGCTACTCGTTGTGCCAAACGGATTACATTGCTTTACATTTTGCGATATGCTGTAGCTAAAAAAAATAAACCATATAAAAGAGCGAGTTGTAGCGATTCCTGATTTCGTACGCTAATATCAGTCGCCGCTAAGCGAGGCGTCCCGCGAACTTTTACGCGATGTTGCATATGAACATTGAACAACAGTGACAGTTGCGTTTAGGATTAGGATTCGACATAATTAACTACATATAAGTCCAATCCAACTAGCACTCCCAATCTTAAAAAATCGATATGATTTTAATTTATAATCAATTTTATTAAATATTTTCTCATATACAAACACTTATACCGCAGCCAAAATCAAGTGTCTTCTTTTGTAAACAAATATGATCGTCTAATTACCTGTCGTGATAACACTGAAGGAACTGATTGATCAAACCTGTTCATCATTGTAAAAATAAAGTGATCCGATTTAATAATGTGAAAATTACTATGCAATAATCACAGAACAGCTTAAAATGTTAGTGGCGTAGGGTAGTTTTTGTTTACAAAAAAAGACACTTGATTTGGGCGTCGGTTTATACTGTAACGTAAATACATGTTTTTTATTACAATACATTATTTTTATATATTGATCGAAAGCTCGTAGAATAAAAATGCTTACCCTTTCCGTTGCGCTTTGTAGGTATAAAACTTTGCATAAGTATCTAATTATGTACCATTTCAGCTCATCAATCATTAGATTGTAATGTAACGTGAAAGTAGAAATCCATCGGCAAGCAATCTATCAATTTTGCGCGCCACCGATCAAAGCCGCGGTGTGAACTATGTACATTTATGCCTGTAGTGTGGCCACTACCCTACCACTGGACCAGCGGCTTGTGATGACAACTGGATGATAAATTAAAAATGCTTTGCATTCAGGCTAATAGTTTGCGGCTGACTGTTTGCCTCCCATAGATGGAGGTCATTCAATGCGTACTGTACGGGTTTTTGATAGTCGGCTGCAAACTGGTCCACAGCCGATCAGTCTTTAATTGGAGATGATCAAATTTGTATTACTAGATATTGTTACAGCTCATGCATTTATTAGGTATAATTTTTTTATGGTAATACCAATTATAATTTAGAGATTTAAGAATTTTCCCCTTATACTAGGAGCCCCAGATATAGCGTTCCCCCTAATAAATAATATATGGTTTTGTTTGACTTTTACCTCCTTCTTTAACTCTACTATAGTTGCGACAGCTCACATTATTATTATTATTGACTTTGGATCCATTGCGCAAATAATTTTGCGTCTTATACCTATTTGCCTCCTACATATTTTACATGGAGCTGTCAATGCTGTATGTATACAGATTGCGGCGTTTCGCTTGCCAGTCAGCGGACTATTTGCTGCAAAAATTCGCGCGAAATTTGATACGGTGAGCTGACCTGACTATCTTGCGTTGTGAGTAACCTAGGCGACAGTCAGACGCAAACTATTGGGTTAGGGGACAAAATGTGTAATATTCGCCCGAAATAACTTTAAAGATCAGGCGAGTTGTACTTACCCCTTTCACCCGACGGCCCCAGAAGGAGGGTAATGTTTTTCGGGTGTATGTGTGTATATATGTATGGCCATTCCTTCCAGCCATCCTGTAGCCTAAACGGCTTGATGGATTTTGATATACGAGGTATCGTTAGATTCGTCTTGATTACGGGAGTGTCATAGGGTATAAAATGTAATCAAAGGGGATAGTTGGTTTTTTGAAATAATTTCTGCTTGTACCTATGGATCCTCATCCGTTCGACAATTTTGACAGTTGTAAGAGCGAGTTTAGAGTCTGAATTTCAGTCTAAGGAATTACGTACCTAAGTACGTGCTTAGAAATCACCATACACGTGTCATCATTAATATTGCATTGTCGAGTATCTACGGTAGGGCGCTATTCTAGCTCATAAAGGGCTGTATTGTCAGCCGTGATGTATTCGACAGCATGGTAATCACGGCGGCGACACAAAATGGAATTTGCAATTTAGGTCCATTGCGGATTGTCGCAGCCCTGATTTATTGAGCAACGCTGCGATCATTCAATTATGTAACTAAGGCCCCAGACCTCGTAACGATTTTGGAGTTAACTGAATTGAGGTTTAAATTCAAATTCAAACGATTTATTGCCGTCACAAAGACCATATAAGTGTTAGTAAGTACTTAAAACTATGTTAGTGTTTATAGGTGGTGTATTACGCGCTATGACATGCCACTTAGGTCCGACTCCGAGACCCCTTGACAAGTAACTGTACCCAGTGTTTCAGAATCGGACTGTCCATGGTATCCGCAATGCCCTTCAGGATGCTGTTAGCGTTGCCGCGAACCCGTCGCATCAGTGACGCGACTCTTTTGCGTATGATGACATGGAATCCGTCCACGCCGGCTTCCGCAAACATCCCTGACGCGCTGCAGCATCGTGACAGCCCCATCAGCACCATGAACACATTGTTATATTGTACACGCAGGGCATTGTATTGTGGGCTAGTATAGCCCACAATGGGGAGTGCTCGGGGCGCCAGTCGGGTCGCGGATGTATCGCAGTTCCCGGGTCTCGGCAAGAATAGCACGAGGTGGAACACCCCAGGAGGTTTAGTCGGTATGCTGCCCCTTCAGGGCGGTGAGCCCGACATAATCAACATGCTCCCATGTTGCATGTTTTACCTAGGTTACATAAATAAAAAAATGGGCATTGTATGACTTTTTTAAAGCCCGCTTGCATTAAAAGATAGCTCTGAATTAGCGACATAACTAACGATGATATTTATTATTGCACGGAACGAAAAGACTGGTTGTGGTTGCTAAGTATTCGCAACTGCAGCTACAACCTATAGGTAGTGGCAGCCAAATGTATTGCTGTTTTTGTGCTATTTGTTTTCCTAGCTAGTTTGTCTGGTTATTGTTTACAATTATATGCTGTGATTGTACAAGGCCGTAGCTGTTTTTAGAAACTAACAGCTTAGTTTAGCAAAAACCTGCAACCCTGTTTTTTCAATGTGAAATCTCCTATACAATTTATCTAGAAATTAGTTCACATTTAATTTGCGTGCTTGTTTGTCTACATAAGTACCAAAGTTACTAAACACATAACATGTGAGGTGAGCTCAATAAAGTAAACACAAGCAAGAATTCATGTCAAAGGTTGAATAATTAATTGGCAGCTTTTGAAGTCGATGAAAAGGTTACCAAATATATAAATTGCTTTCAACTCAACTTTAAAGCAGGTTTACGCGTAGGAGGTGTCGGTATTTGTGTGAAAGCTATACAGGACGATCTCGTATAAAGTTCGCAGAAAGATTTTCAACCACACAAAGAGGGAACAAAGGTGACAGTCGCTTTTCAAAGTGACAATTAAAAAAAACCAAGCTGTCTTAAGTTGATAATAGATGGCGTTGCACCGAAATCAAGTGTCATCGTAAAACAGCACCATGTAAAAAAATTGTTCATGTCCGCTAAATAATTTATTTTTTGGTTTGTGTAATATTACAATAACAATTTATTACTTTTAATAGGTATACTACAAAAAATACACATTCCATTCTTAAACATGGTTATATTTTGACACTTGACGATGAATCAGTGCTATCTACCGGGGCAATCTGTATTTTTTTAAATTGTCATCTTAAAAACCTCTCATTTTCTTTCTACTATCCTTAACGAAAGTCAAAGCCACTTGGCTACGGGGCAATAGGCTACTCACCCTAACATAACCAGTCTGAAGCAGTTCTTCGGCGGCGGCGCTGACTCCTCGCAGCTCGACAGCGACGCGCTCGGCCCTGGAGACCTCTCCAGCTCTTGCTCGCCTGCCCCCGCCCCCCGCCGACACAACCAAGAAGTCCCGCATTTGTCCCGGGAATCCTCCACAGGAGCGGCGAACTGGCAACGTCGCGGGGACCGCTGCCGGCCAGCACTCGATAGCGAGGATTTCAAAGGCGACGGTGGTGCCCTTACAGGGCTAGGGGAAGCTCTGACGGGAGAAGTTGTAACTTTCACAGGAGATGACTGCAGCGATATAGCGCCGCGTTCAGCTGTCCCGTTGAGCATTGTAATGTGTTTTTGAGCACTTCGTTTACATTGTTTCACTTTTTAGGCACTTTGCTTCTGATAGTTCTACATATTTTGATGTCCTACTCATTTTAAAGCTATGTCACTTGTAAAATAAGGTCAAAAATAAAATGGTAGATGCCTAATTGGTGGCGCAACTAGATCGTTTTAATAAAATCTTTGAATAGTAGTTTCGTCTGAGAATTCAATACAATATGCTGGAGCCTGGATATGTTCCCATGCAAAAATGAGCATTGTCTTTTTTCTGGGTAGTTCTTAGATTACGTAGTTTCCAACTTTTACCGTAACCGTGATATTTATTATGTCTATTAAAATAAAAGATTTCTTTAATATCATTAGTTACCTAAGTAGTTAACGAAAGTTAAAGGTTTAAGTGAATAAGTGGACAGTGGACTTGGAAAATTTAAAACTTTCATCTTTCCCGCCCACGCGTGGAGCACGACGCAACGTCATCAAAAATTCAAGATTCGTCAACACCTGCGTGTTCCCAACGCCTGGCCCTCAATAAATAATGAGGCGAGTGATTATTTTGGGGACAAAAGGACTCATGTTAGGTTAAGATGCCTTTACATGGGGGTTAGGTCGATTTAGGGGCAATCATGGGTCAAAGTGATTGGAAGGACATCCTGTATTTATTATAACAGAACAACAAAGCCCCGTTTATATCTACAGATATTCAACGTGTCAGACACGTAGGTGGTTGGGGACAAAAGGACTCATGTTAGGTTAAGATGCCATTACAGTACATAATCGAAGGGGATAAAGATCGCTACCTACTGGACCTTAACGACGGATGAAAAGGGGCCGAGGCATGCATTTCAACTGGCCGCAGGCCGCAAGCCGCGTGCAGGCCGCCTGTGTGTGTCAGGCTTTATCCCTTCCGGTTATATAGGTGTCTCTGTCAATATATTGTGACAATTCACTCACGGTCCACTAATTTCACGTTGAGACGCGCTCATGTGGAAACTGATGGCTTGCACACAGTGGCCAATAAATAAATAATTTTGATTGGATATTGAATAATTTATGATGCAGTGCACATAAATCACTATTAATGTAAATATGGTTTTTATACTGTTAATGTTTCGGCGTGCCTGCGTGTTATTTATAATCATTAATTAGGATTTTCTCAAATAAACTATTGGACTGAATTTAATTATTATTTTTATGGTTCCGTAGGCCTCAAGAGGAAAAAGAACCCTTATAGGATCACTTCGTTGTCCGTCTGTCTGTCTTTCAAAAACCTTTTTCTCAGAAACGTGTGGACGTATCAATTTGAAATTAATACCAAATACTTAGGTCTGTAATCTCATGCAGCCGTGAAAAAATCAAACTTCTACATCAACGCAATCAAAAGATATCGCTGTTTAGTTTATGTCTCATTTTCCCGCAAATTTGTATGTTAACGCAATGGAATCAAAACCTATAGGGTACTTCCCGTTGACCTATCGGTAAATTTGGCAAGCTAGGTCTTATAGCACACGAAAAGTAGTTACATCTATATATTTTTATTATTATTACAAACTTATGTTTACTGTTGGCAAAATAGTCGCGGATTATATCGATGTATGGGCATATTATTTTGGGAACGGCAAAGATAAGTTGGTCCTTAAATCGAGTTTATTTTTTCGTTAGAGCAAAATTACGGGGATAAGTTGCATTGCACGGAACCCTTCTGTGCGAGATTCCGACAGCCGACTCGCACGTGGCCAGTTTTTATTTCTACTTCTGTCCTAACAGAGAAATAATTCTTGCAATAGGTCAAATAGTTTTTAAGGTAATCTCAACGTTAAAAACTCTCCTGTACACTTTTATCTGTGCTAGACTGTACTATTTAAATTCAAGCCCTCAGAATGTCAACATCAAAAGACGTTACATCGTTACATCTCAGCAGTATTTACCGTCATTAAATAATTTACCGCGCTAATTACCGCTCGAACTCAAGTTAAACTTAACGAGAAGTTGGTTTAGGAACTTTGTGAGCTAACGGGAACAGATAAAGTTTCAAAAGGTAGGTAACGGGATGAAATACAAGTTGGTACATAATAATTACAAGACTAAATGTTAATTTTAGATAGGTACAGTTGAACACAGATAAAGGTGTACGGGAGAGTTGTTAGGGTTGAGATTTTCTCAAAAAGTATAAGTGACTGATTACTTTTATGAAAAAGAGAGATGATAATTCTTTACAAGTTATTCTTTAAAAGAATTTTTACGTCAAGTAGTCCTTGAGAAAATCTCAACCTTATTGATGCCCCAGTATCTCTATTTCCGTCTGTACATCAATCTACACAAACCCATTTCAATATATGCCTTCGGAGCGCATAGATTGCCCGTGTCATCTTTGATGTGATATCGACTCTACGGTCTAACGGAGAGAAGAGTGTACAGCAGAGATTTTGAGGTTGAGATTATCTCAAAAACTACTTGACCTGTTGCAAGAATTATTTCACTATTAAATAGATTAAAGGTAAAGCTATGTAAACTGTAAAATACTTATTAAAATCGGTCCTAGCCGCTTTGCCTTTTCAGGCCTGTCAAAGTCACGAAATTTGTGTACTATTTTTCGCCAAAAATCTGACATTGACGGGACCTCAGCGCTATAAAATCGCTGCGCCTCACCTCCCAGTAGGTTGAGAAAATCTCAACCTTATTGCGGCCCTCTGTAAGCTTTTCTATGTCTTCGTGTGTACATTGGAGTATAATAGAGTCGTTTCAGTATATCGTGTGTATAACGAGGCGCCAGGCGGCGGGTAGGTATCCTCCAGTGGCCTCCACAAAAATGAATTAGGCACGAATTCCGCCCGCCCATGAAGCAAAGAACATCATATAGAGTAAGCTATATTTACATTCGCTGACACCACTATTGCATGACAAAAACGCTTCTGGCACTCTTTTTTTCATTGTTTGAATATTAAAAGCCTTTCATGAGCTAACTAGCGCCGCCAATCTTAAAAAAATAATATCTTCCAATATAATCTTGTCTTCTAAACTAAATAATCTTAAAAAAGCTATTTACAAAATGTTTATTACCATAAATACTATTTTTTAAATGCTTATTATAACGTGATTCAATTTCGGTAAGTTGTAGTTCGCATAGGCTGGCGCGCTGGTTCGCGCTGGCTCATGGAAGGCCCTTAATATAGTCAGAATCATATATATTTATTGCAAGCACGTAGGCAAACGTGATTTAAAGTTATTCTGCCTTTTAGGCCTTCTGTCCCTTAACGAAGTGTGAAAGTGACAATAACACGGTTTAAGGGTAGTGAGGTTTAAAAGGTTTAACACTTAAGAGAAAAAAGGAGATATTTTATCTTTTACCTTTTCTACATTTTTTTCTAAAAATATATTTTTATAAAAATTAAAAAAAGATGTCTCTTTCTGACGTATAGGAGTGAAAGTGACAACAAATCCCCATGCATAATATACTTTAGACTCTCTCCAAAGAGCGCGGCGTAATTTTTTCTTTCATGCATCCTATTACGTTTTCAGTGGAAGCAATACCGCTTATCGGGTTGAACAGCCGAGAAGGGTATCCCAAGTATTCTTGGAATAATCGCACTACGCGTGAAATTTAACGGGCAGCGGTGGAGAGTGTCTAATCTAAACACTTATTAAAATTATGTAAGTGGGCTGGATTAGGTATATTACACTTACCTATAAGAAAGTTGACATTAAATTATTTTCATTGATTTTACAATATATAGGTATAAACATATTGGTGGTCAATCGTGGAAACACACAATTGAATTCAGTAGAAAAAATATCAGTCACGTCTTTCTAATTCCATTGAATCTTCACACTAATTTCCTTCCCTTTCCTTCATCGAAAATATAGGTCAAAAGTTCTTCAATCACAAATACTGATCAACTACTACACTCTTTGCAATTAAATACCTATGTATTTACTACTAATTAAATTAACTACTGACTGTCCCTACTATTTAACTATCCCTAGCCACTAATTAATCGGTCAAAATTACTTCATTTCATTATTATTATAATTAATAACATGTCTACTGTTCACCGGGCATGCAATATTATTTCATAAAAATTAAAATATTGTCATTTTCTTCATCATGTTCTAATGAAATGAAAAATGTTTTTTTCGTTAACTTAGACTTAACATTACAGCTTGTTGGGACACTCCTTTTGAGTAAATGGATACTCGTGATAGGAGGCCCAGTTCTTCCAAATCCTTTATACAGAAAAAGTTTAGCATTTATATAAAATTAACAATGAAGAATTTTCAATGATAATATTTAAGAGTGTGAGGGGAAGAATGTGTGTTTGGGTATGTGCATTTGTGAACGTGTGAGAGTGTGTGTGTGTGTGTGTGTGTGTGTGAATGATCTGAGGGCGAAATGCAGCGAATATACTTAAATCATTACTTAATCCACCTAACTTTAGTCTTTAGCCCCAGAAAACCTAACTCTACATCTCATCTAGCCTACTATAAAAATCTTTTCACAAAACTCACGACTAACTATAACAATAAACGTTACTTTAAAGTGTAATCGTGCGATCCCTCGCGTCCTGGCGCGTGACAGGCATGTTTGCGACACAGACAGACTCAGACATACCTAGAAAGAGGAAGGATTCTACAAACAGCGCTCTTTTTAGTACTTGCAGTAAAAATAAATGTCTTCTTGTTCGGATATAAGACTTTCTAATCTTTATTGCAAGAATGTAACTATGAGAGACATGAATTTTAGAATGAGACATTTCTTTTTAGAATTCCTCTTTAAAACTAGATGACAGCAAGAGTATGAAACAAAAAACCGACCAAGTGCGGTGACTCGCGCACCGAGGATTCCGTGCAACGCAACTTAACCCCGTAACTTTGCATTTTTATACAAATATGCAAGAAAATGCAACATGAATGGCCATATGTTTTGATTGCGTTGACGCATGGGTGATTGATTTTTTCATGGCTACATGAGGTTGCAGACCTGAGTATTTGGTATTAATTTCAACTTGATCCGTCCACGTGTTTCTGAGATATAGGTCTTGACAGACAGACGGACGGACGGACGGTTTTGTAAGTACATAATCTTATGATAACCGTTTGTTAAATAATTACATCGATACTTTTAATTAAGAAAAAAAAAACCATCGTAAAAATGTGCCGCTCGTCGTCCATACACCGGAACAAAGGCAAGCCTCGGCTCTATTATAATAGAGCCTTCCCGCTCGTGACTAATTACCGTTATTAGCTGACATTTCTCTTAATCCACTATGATACTCGAATAATGGAATCATTGGGATCCGCTGTCGGGCTTACTAATACGGGTTTTTAATTTATAATATAAGTAATATAATTTACGTATGTGAGTATTTTGCCCAGCCCCTGAGCCTTGCTATACAGCGGGGCAATGCGGCCAGTGCGCTGGGCACCCTACCGCGCGGGACGGGCCTAGACGACGACGTGCCTAGAATTAGGTAGATAATTATTATGTACTTATATTTGTTTTTTCTGTTTTATATGTCTAATAGCTTTTTAATAAAATTTGCCACATTACATTTTTTATACATACGAGTAACTTAAAACTGGAGTACCTACCCTTAGGCTTGGCCTATTAATAATACCTACATTATCATATAGATTATTTATACACGGTGTAACGGAAATGGAGAAGGAGGAATAAAAAGAAATTAATGTCTATACACAATGTCAAACAGCTGCCATTGTAGCACGCGCCAGCGTTAGCGGAGCTGTCAAACTGACAGCTCCGCTACCTACAAGACTAATTACAAGGCGTTTGACAGCTCCGCTGCGTTGCGTCGATCGCTAAGAGTGATGCCACACGGGCGTTGCAAGTGCGTAGTGCTGCGTCGACCGAGCGGTGACGCTCCGTCGTTCTACATTTAAATCTGAACTACCTGCCACACGATGTGTTATAATGACAAAGGGCGACGCAGCGCACGCGCAACGCACAAGTAGAGGAGGGAGACGAGGTAAGGAAGGGAGCTGCGTTGAAACGACGACGGAGCGGCAGCGCAGTCATCATCAGTCCACTGCTGGACGTAGGCCTCTCCCAAAGCACGCCACTTAACCCTATTTCGGCCCTCTGCATCCAGTCTCTGCATGCTTGCGAATGTAATCCCTCCATCTGGACGGGGGGGGGGGGGGGGGGGGGGGGGGGCACACTACGTTTTTCCGTTCGTGGCCTCCTTTCGAGAACTCGTCTACCTACCGTAGGCTAGAAACCCTCAGTTCTTTTACCCGTATTTTTGAGTTATAGTCAACCCTATTCACACCGTTCGCGTTCACGCAATATTAGGCATGATTCAACCGCGTTATGAGCCCAACTGATGTTGCTATTGAATATTTTATTAACTTTCTCATCCATAATAAAGTGTTACCGTGCGGTATATCGTACTTATGTCGGTCTGTTTTTCATAGCATTGAGAGGAACCGACATACAGAAATTGTCATTTTTGGGGGTGAGATACGTCGTCCGATGTCATTGACAAGGGGTGTTATCTTCGTACACGCGACGACAGAGAAAAGTATAAAGGGGGCCTCAATAAGGTTGTTAATTTTCTCAAAAACTAGATACTAGTCCGGATTTAATGATTATTTTACAATTACAGTTTGAACTTTTATTGAAGAGTGAAAGAATAATTGTAATACTTAGGTAGGTCCATTCAGGGTCCCGTACCTCAAGAGGAAAAAGGAACTCTTATAGGATCACTTTGTTGTCCTTCTGTCTGTCCGTCCGTTCGTCCATCCATCTGTCTGTTTCTCTGACGGATCAAGTATAAATTAATACCAAATACTCAGGTCTGCAACCTCATGCAGCTATGAAACTGCATCAACTGCAGTAGATAAAATAATTGTGAGTATGTCGATGTATGGGCATATTATTTCGGGATCGGCAAAGATATGTTGGTCCTTAAATCTATTCTTTAGAGCCATATTACGGGGACAAGTTGCGTCGCACGGAACCCTCGGTACGCGAGTCCGACAGCCGACTCGCTATTGTCGTTGTTTTTAAATAATAATAGTAAAAATCCTCGCGGCTCACCCTCCAGACGTCACAATCTTACATGACTTTATGACATACCCCTACATTGTTTACAGGGCGCTACGGCCAATCCACCTTTATACGCCCGTTCCGTGCCTTGCGACGGCGATCCGTCCGTAACACCGTGAAAAGTAATCAGGGATTTACCTGCCTGCCTTTACTAGAGTCCCAAATGTCGCCGGTTATAGTTTTAGACCAAAGTTCCAATGTTTAGATTCCGAATCCGATTCTGCGCAGTGCGTGTTTTTCCACGGGAGTCGGGAACTAATATCATAAGTAAGCTGTAAATATGTCAAAATTTAATAGGTCGACGAAGATAGTATATTCTAGTAGGTACCTACGGGGGAAGATAGGCCAATTCTAAATGAGGATGTTGATTAAAAACTATTGCATAAATCAACTAACTTACGTTTCAAATAAAAAAAACTTACGTACGTTTACCGAGTGCTCTCAAAACGGTGAAGAAAAATATTGTGATGAAACCTGCATGCCGTAGGAAAAAAAGCGAAATCCGCCAATCCGCACTGGGCGCGTGGTGGATCATGGCGCGAACTCCCTCGATGTAAGAGAAGGTCTGTGTTCGAGCAGTGGGGTCCATAAATAGACTGATGATGATGTTTCAAATATAGGTAATACTTGAAATTAGTTTTTCTATATTCCAATTAACGCCATAAAAGTCGTGATTCAACTCTTTTGTGATGACAATCGAATCATTCTCGATTTTCAAATGCCAGTATTTATTTTATATTTCATCTGATTTCAATTATACATGTATTTCCAAAATTGGTCTCCCATTTATATCGCATTTGCTAAATACACTACTAACAGACTGCGTAGAGGTGTGAGACAAGGAGATGTTATATCACCGAAACTCTTCACAAACGCGCTGGAAGATGTCTTCAAAACACTGGACTGGAATGGACGTGGCATCAATGTAAATGGCGAGTACATTTCACACCTTCGGTTTGCCGATGATATAGTGGTCATGGCTGAGTCGCTGCAGGATCTGCAGGCAATGCTGGATAGCCTTAATGCTGCTTCTCGCCGTGTCGGGCTCGGGATGAATTTGGATAAGACCAAGATCATGTTCAATGATCTGGTCGTCCCGGAACCAGTAGTAGTCGATGCCACGGTCCTCGAAGTTGTTCAGAAATATGTCTACTTAGGACAAACTCTACAGCTGGGTAGGAACAACTTCGAGAAAGAGAGTGACAGGAGAATTCAGCTGGGCTGGGCAGCGTTTGGGAAGCTACGTCATATCTTCTCGTCTTCATTACCACAATGCCTAAAAACTAAGGTCTTCAACCAGTGCGTCCTGCCAGTGATGACCTACGGAGCCGAAACGTGGACATTGACGGTGAGACTGGCCCACAGGTTCAAGGTCGCTCAGCGAGCTATGGAAAGAGCTATGCTTGGAATTTCTCTGTTAGATAGAATAAGAAACGAGTATATCCGCCAGAAGACAAAAGTGGTTGACATTGTTCATAGAATCAGTAAACTGAAGTGGCAGTGGGCTGGTCACATCTGTCGTAGAACCGATAACCGATGGGGTAGACGAGTTCTCGAATGGAGGCCACGAACGGGTAAACGTAGTGTGGGACGCCCCCCGACCAGATGGAGGGATGACCTCCGCAAAATGGCTGGCAGGGACTGGATGCAGAGGGCCGAGAGTAGGGTTGATTGGCGCGCTTTGGGAGAGGCCTACGTCCAGCAGTGGACTGATACGGGCTGATGATGATGATGATGATGACTACTAACAGAATTCTAAAAACACACGAAAAATAATTACCTACAGTCGAGTCTTGGTTTCGGTCAAAAATAATCTTCGGGAACACCTCTACTCAATGTCCCAACACACCGGGTCCGCCTCGGGGCTCGGAATAGAAATACCATCCTTTTACCCTCTATATTGAACCCAATACTTTTGCTTTGTGATTTAAACCTTTACCTAATACAAGTGAATTTATTTACCGTTTGCGGATTCGCTGTCCATTCAATTCGGAATTTTATTTTCTATTACGTTACAAAGTTGTGGCGATTCCAGAGTGTCGCACGCTAAATTTAATCATCGCTAAGCGTTGCATAGTTCACACTCTTATGCGATGTAGTACTTATGATGTATTGAAATTGTTGTTGTTTTTTATCCGCCATCATTTTTGAATGGCGGATATATTTTTTTATGTGTTTGATTTTCTATTTCCATGAATACTCTAAAGAACTTGACGTTGGCGAAATTAAGGGCCTGATATGAGCCAACTAGCGCCGCCAATTTTGAAAAAATAATATCTTCCAATTTAATAAATTTTATTAAAAAAAGCTATTTACAAAATGTTTATTAGGATGAATACTATTTTTCAATATACAATACATGGCATTGTTTTTTTATATATAATATGTCATATTGGTAAATAAACAGATAATGTAAAATAGAAAAAAAAACCTGCTATAATTGCGACAAGCTAAGTTGTAGTTCACAAATGTGCCAAAAACGGCCGCTTTTCGCAATTATGCGAACTACAACTTACCGAAATTGAATCACGTTATAAATAAGCATTTAAAAAATAGTATTTATCGTAATAAACATTTTGTAAATAGCTTTTTTAATAAAATTGATTAAATTGGAAGATATTATTTTTTCAAGATTGGCGGCGCTAGTTGGCTCATATCAGGCCCTTAAATAAGAGTAGAGGTCATTCAAATAAAAATAGAATAGAAATTGTATCGAAGCTGTATTAAATCTGTATTGTTGAAGTTTAGTCTCAGAAAAAAATATGGAAGATAGTTCCGGGATGACAATTTGTAATAATTAGATCTCTAGTATATAGTTAAAATAGACCATGTCATAGGTCTACCTACGTGTGGAAAGTTTGGGCATTAAACCACATGAGAAGAAATAAAGGGTGCAGACTATAGTAATTAATTGAAAATAATTTAAAAAATCGGTCAAATAGATTTTATAAAATTTCAACGAGACCCTTAAAAGAATACACGTATTGTATAATTTTCTTTGAACTAGACTGGACATTACGAAACATTTTAATCAGGGACATTATAAAAGCAAGAAATATATATTTAAAACTAAAAAATTTGAAAAAGGCATTATAAAAGCAAGAAATATATATTTAAAACTAAAAAATCAAGTCAAGTCTCACTTTCTCGATCTTTAATTATTAATTTGTTACTATCTTACTTCATGATCAGTATTTGTATTGTACCTAAGTAGTCTATTTTATATATGTATGTATATATTTATATTTATGATAAGTACTTATTAGTATGTAATGTATTAATTATATAATATATTATTATTACTCGTATTATTATTATTAGTAGTAGTATGTAATATTTGTAATAGGAAAGATTGTTACTTTTATTTTTATTTATGTAGGTAGGTACTTAATGTAAGTACCGTTAGTGATATATATTTATTATTGCTCAACAAGCTACCTATTCATACGCTGAATTCTCTACCCAAAGGTTGTCTGGAAGAGATCGCTTTGAGCGATAAGACCGCCAATTGTAATATTAACGATATTAGCCTATTTCTTTTTTGTAATTCTTTTCTTTTTGCAATAAAGAATATTTATCTTATCTTATCTTATCTTAAATCTTATTCTCAAAAAAATTTAAATTATTTATTTAGCTTTCCAATTTGAATTATGAAAATATGAATGTATTTTCTTACATAATGTTTGAAATGCCTCGATTTAAAATTAAATAAAAAAATAGGAATTAACCAAATACTTAAATTATTTGCCTTATACAAGTAAAACTTTCAAATGCTACAATTTAGTATTCAAGTAAAATAAACGCTTACGAAAACAACAACAAAAAACCGTAAAACGGGACACGAAGTTATTTAGTTCACCACTTTTCTTTCACTGCACTGTTGAAAAAAAATTGTGTCAACCGCTAAACGCAAGCATTCACTACACTCTCAAGAGAAAAAAATATTTTCGTAGCCGCGTGGCGGGCGTAGCGCTACGACGTAGACAGCGGGCGTAGCCGCGTAGAGCTTCGTAGACACTGACTCTCCGCTGACTGGGATTCCAGCTTGCTAATCAAATTACCCGATAGAGTGCAGTAGCTACATACAAGTACTTTAAGTCAAGGCAGTACGGCTTATATTGCAATGATTTTGTATCAGGTCGACCGTAGTAGAAGTAATAGGTATTTTATGATATTGAGTTTGAATTTTATGATGAATCTCTTATATTTATGACTCAATTGCTTTCCCCACAGTTTTGATGGCATTTTGTTGGATAACACTTTATGCCATAAAATATCTGAATGAAAATTGCTTAGATAATTGTTTTATAAATTCGCTTACCTTTCCTAATCGTTACTCATATAATACATAATTTTATTGACTGTTAAATTATTATTGTTATTAAACTTTTTATACGATTTTATTGTATAAAGGCGAACTTAATGCCTTGCGGCATTTTCTACCAGTGCGGCATTTTCTACCAGAAAGTTAGAAAATATAAAACTCAAAACACACTCATATGCATTTTATTGCATTTCTTGTATTAAGTATCTACTTGAATAAAATTAGCGATCCATTATCATCCTAAAATCCCAATATAGCGAATTAATTCAATAAATTAATACCTTTATTGAAGCAAAGCTTTTCTTCAAATTATTAGAAAAATACCTAATGCTACCGAGAACAGTACCTAGTTATAAACTGTATATACTGCATAAAACTATACCCTCATACTCATTTATTCGGCCTTAGGTACACTATGGAACACTTGGTTACGTCACGTTTCTTACATATTATATGTTTGTACACATTGATTACTTATATTTCAAATCACATGGCTGGGTGATGTGAGCGCAAAGAGCAGCACAGTAACACTGTTCTTAAACCTAGTTCATAATATTTAAATTTGCAATTGTCACAATTGCAAGTTTCACCTAGTTTATATACTATAATAGCAGCTGTAAAGAGGCTTTGTCATTCAGTGTATACGATTAGGGAAACCCTACTACTAACAAAAAGAAACATGTAAAAAAAATGCTTTAATCCTTTGATAAACAAAACGATATTCCCAAAATTATTGGTAAATTAAATAAGCTGGCAACACTGTAATGCCCCGATTTGCAGCGAGCAACAGATATCTGTTGCGCACCACCAAATTAATACAAAGAATACGGGGTCAAACAATACATTTATAGGGCGGTTTGGGAAAAGCAGGGTGTTATTTATCAGTAATTCATTAAGGCTTTGTATGCGCGGATTTACAGTTTTTTCATGAAGGCTACGGCACTAACTACTAAAATTAAACGTCTGAAAGAAACATATAGCAATCATGGGGTGTCTATTTAGGTACTGATGAATATCGATACACGATTGGACAAACTTCGCTCGATAGAAAAAAATCGCAAACATACCCCTTCCATGGCTGTTAAAAAGAAAATTATGTCTAAACCGAAATAGTTATTCATACAAAATATATATCAAAATGTAGGGTATTATCAATACGAGGGCTTGTTCTAAAAAATCTGATTTTTGTTGGCGTATTTTTATTTCCCTGCCAAATTCAACCAAAATTAATAACAAATGGAGTCATTGTGCCGTGCTCTTCACTCCGCCGCTGAGGGACATCTTCTGTCTCGCGCTCGAGTTTGACAGCTGCCAGACGCTTAAGGCCGCGTGAGTGCGAATTTTCAGTTTTTCAGTCCAGCCCAACTATTATGTAACTGACAGTGACAGCAAGCCCATTCCCATCATCCATTGCTCGGTTGCTGTGCAATAATTTTTATGTTGCTATTGAAAGCCAGCAATGGAGTATAGAAATGGGAATAGGCTTGCTGTCCCAGTCAGTTATACAATAGGGAGCGGACTATTGCACTAACTACTGAAATGAAACGTCTGAAAAAATTATATAGCATTCTTGGGGTATCTGTTTAGAACAGGCTTTTTACCGATCACGATAGGACAAACTTCGCTAGATAGAAAAACATCACAAACATACCTTTTCCATGTCTTTTATAATGAAAAGTATGTCTAAACAGAAATTATGTCTTCTTGTCTTCATCCAGAGGAGTCGCCATAGCGCCGTCACTCACTATGGACGAAGCAGCTCGACAGTCACGTTCACTCCCGAGCTCGTAGTGGGATTCTTGATAATTGTTTGAAACTTCAGATCTTGAATGAATAATCCAATAAATTCACCATTCTGTGATTCGCGAACATTTTCTGATTAATTTGTGGTTTAACACAAAATCACCATTGTAGCCATTAAAATGAAAATTATCAAATAATTTCGCAACCGTCGTTATTTCGCACCATTACGACCGTAAAGTAAGCTTATTAAGGACGCCATGGTACGAAATAATAAAGCATTATTGAAGTAATCCTGCTATAAGAGTTCATGGTAAAGTGGCTGTACACTTTTCTTTGTATTACAACTGAAAGTTGAAAAAGGATTCATATAATATCTACTTAATCCGTGGCTAAGTAAAAGCGATGCCTGGCGTAAAGCTCCGCTTTTCAGAGATAATGCTTTTTGCCGTTGCTGTGCTTTCAGCGCCTCTGTGGAATAAGAGGTTCTCATTAGGCTTATAATGGATTATTTTGTAGCCTACTCTGCTGACAGCGAAATATATATGTTGGTCTGAAAGAATTTTTGAGTGATCTGTAAATCTTAATCCCAATGGGAATTCCCTAATTATACTGTATACATTATAATTTACAAAATTATTAATAATTTATATAAGTTTTAAACCGTACAAAAGTATACAGTACTACTTCTGCCCGCGACTTCGTCTACACAGGATTATAAATTAAAGCCTATGTGTTATTCTGATGTATGAGATATATTATTGTAAAGTTTCACTAAAATCCATCCAGTAGTTTTTGCGTGAAAGAGCAACAAACATCCATACATACAAACTTTCGCGTTTATATATTAGTGGGAGTGGGATAAATTTTAAAGGTTTACAACAGAGAAATGTGAAGGCATTAAATAATAACTGGTAAACTAAAATTATTAATAAAATCTTAGAAATGCCGCTGGCCATTTTTTTGGAGAATAGGGAATTTTTCATGAAGTACGATTTTTTATGAACTACGGAATCCCGAAAAGGACGTACTTTCAGTTAATAATCACCAGACTTAATTAAAATATGATGACAAGGCCATGTTTCGTGAATTTAAATGAAAAACGTAAGCCAGCCGCGCGCCATTTTTATTAATGCAAGTTTATGAAGCTTTTAGACTCATAAATACAGGTGGTAATGTGGGCCACCTGCGCTATGTTAAGGTGGCACGAGAGCTGCTGTTGTCCCACACAATTCGATACAGCTAACCTAGTCGATATTGGAGATTAAAAGTCAATAAATTAAGAACAAATAAACAACACAGTATGTATTCTGTCTTTTCTATATATTTTTTTATTTTAATGGACTCGGCAGTTCGTCATTTGCCAATGTCATGTTACAGAAAATTCTATATATAATAGCCTTCTATCTTCCTGATCATCCTCCAGAGGAGTCGCAGTAGCGTCTTCACCCTGGGTAGCCGCGTCTTCATCCAGAGGAGACGCCGTAGCGTCATCACTCTGGACGAAGCAGCTCGACAGTCACATTCACTCCCGAGCTTGTGGCGGGAACTCTTGGTAAAAGCTTGAAACTTCAGATCTTGCTCAAATTATCCAATAAATTCACCATACTGTCATTCGCGAATATTTTCTGATTAACTTAAGGGATCTGGCCGACTGCAGGCGAATTGGGGTACCTACACCACAATAGGATGTATATGGAACCACCAATGACTGAAGGACAAGACCCACTTCGGGTCACTGAGCCAGCGGGTTAAGTAAACAACACAGTAAGTGTGATTATATATCGTAACCACTAAGTTCTAAACCTATGCTATTTTTTGACATTTGGGGGCCTTAAGGTGCTATAAAATATATACCTAACTCGAGTCTCGAAGTCGGTCGTGCTGAGTTTGACAGAGTTTAGCGCCTATAAAATCGGCGGTGCTTAAGATCCAAAAATACTTTAAAAACACGCATCAATCAGGTTTCTTGTTATTCTTAAACGTTAAATATTACTGAGATGTCTAGAATATCAGAATTCTAGAATACGCACGCTAATATTAGTATCCGCTAAGTGAGGCGGTCTTACGCGATGTAGCATATGCGCTACAGCAGTGATACTCAAAGTGGTCGTCTATATCAACCCCGACGGTTCGACGACGAAAAAATTTAGGGTTTATGAGATGTAAATTCGATAGGAGGAGGAGAGTTCGATGTTATTATTATTAATATCACGAGAGATATTAATATTTAGATTATATATTTATAGATAATTAAAAAAATCGACTTTATGTTCCTCCCTTACAAAACGCCAATTTCATATGTAAGGACCTAATATATCACGATAGTTCGATCTACCCAAAATCGAAAAACATGGAAAGGGGTCTACAAAACACTAAAGTTTGGGGAACAGTGACAGGTTGCTTTTAGGTAGGATTCAACTTAGCGATCGCTACAGAATTAGCTCTCCTCTTCCTCTCTACTACGTAACTTGAGAGTAGCTTGAAGAGCGCCGCGCCGCGAATCCGGGGCACGTCACATGCACACTTTGCCGCACTTGTTGCTTTACTTTGTGTTCGCCAAGACTTCGCTAAAACTAGGTACTGGTGTAAGTAGAACAATTTATCTACTCACACGAGTACCCTGTTTATAAGCGACAATTTTGAGCGTAACATTAGTGTAAGATGTAAGCTCGCCTTTCTCTTCTCCTTCTCTTCTTCTTAGCCACTCTCTACCAGTCTGGTGTAGGCCTCCTTTAAATTTCTCCACTCTCGTCTATTTTGCGCAACTTGGATCCACTTCGAACACATGGCTAAGACAACAAAGCAAAGTCAGCAATGTTATAAAAAGAGTAGCAAAGCTTAAATGGGAATGTAGCCAAGTGGCACGCAAGCAAGACTTCTGGTGTAAGGCAGTGGTTGAGTGGAGACGTGGGGGAGAAAAACACCCTACAGGGAGGCCACAGAAGAGATGGCGTGATGACATCCGAAGAGCAGCCGGTTCGAAGCTCGCCTTTACACTGGCAAAATTCATGGCATTTTGACAGATTTGAAACAGCTAGCTCAAAGCTTTCGCTCGGCTCTCCTAGCCAAGTGGCATTGACTTTCGTTTGCTAGTAGAATATAATGGAAAATTTATGAGATTGGCATTTGCTTTTTCGCTAGCATAAATTCTAATATTCTTCTTTCTACTTATTCTACTAGCGTTAAAGAAAACCGCATTTGGGGGGCTGGCGTTATAATCTCGGCCATAGAGACAATTGTAATGCTCCCATTGCACTTGGCTATTTGTATTGGCCTATTTGTTATACTTGCCATGTGCGGTTGGTATGTGTGACACAATATTCGTCTTATTGGCCTATTCGACACACAATATTGACTGTGAATTTGATTGATATGCTTTCAACTAACATCTAATATAAAAAAGCTCTCACATAAAACGTATTGACATAAAATGGCAATCAAGCCAATGTGAAACCTGTGGAGTTATAGGAAACGACATTAATGAAACATAACAATATGTTGGACATAAAAAATGTACTAAACAAATCCCCATTAATCTGGAGCGAATCGACTCATAGGGAATAGGGACACCACGTTTCATGTACACAAGGAGACAGAGATAAGTATACAGGGGACCTCAATTAGGTTGAACAATCGTACAAGTTAAGCAACGCAAGAGCTCGGTGGCTCAATGGACTTGCGATACGGAGGTCCAAGGTTCGATTCCCAGCAAGGGCGCCATGTACCAATGAGTTACACTCGGTTTTTTCGACGGAAAACTTACGTACATTTACCGAGTGCTCTCAAAACGGCGAAGGAAAACATCGTAATGAAACCTGCATGCCGTAGAAGAAGAAAAATCTAAGACATGTGAAATCCGCCAATCCGCACTGGACCCTCGTGGTGGATCATGGCCCCAGCTCCCTCGATATAAGGGAAGGTCTGTGCCCGAGCAGTGGGGCAATATAAATAGACTGATGATGATGAAGCAACGTTGGGCGGTTAGATCAATACCTGGATAAGTGACCGCTACTGACATTTTCATTTGAGAGCACGTTAAGCAGTAGGTTGTTGTCGCTCAGCAGCAGTCGTTAGGCCACGTCAGAGACCTACGGGCGGTCTGGACAACTCAGACAAGAGGTTTGGTCACTCAAGAAAACACTAGAGAAAAATAGAAGTTGTCGCCACATCCATACGACAGAAGGCGACACAAGTCTGCTAGCAATTAGCGAGAACAGTAATGTCTCCCTTTCAATCTGAATGATGGAGTTCGTAGCGCTAGTCTGTCGGACAGCGGCCGCCCGCTGCCCCTAATGGACTCAACTGGGAGGCTTTTAGATACAGACTTTTCATAATAAATAGGTCAGTGCCTCTACTCATACAACACAATATAGTAGAGTCAAAACTAGTGTTTTATGGTTTGGAACAACTGAAATATTTCAAAAACAAAAATCAGACTCCTTTTTTGGCGCGACATAAAATGTATGAGAGCTCGGTAGCGCTTTGGACTTCCGTTAAGAATTTTAACAATCAATGAAGTAGATTTTGAGAAAATATCAACCTTAATGTGGCATACAGTAAATTTTTCCTGACCTATATACATACACAGTTTGTACGAAAGAGAGTAATTGGTGAATCGCCTTAATCCATAATGTTCGTTAAAAGCTTAGTTAATTATAGAACATTACCCCAACAAACTCAGTGGATTAAAAAGCAAAAAGTTAAAATCCGTTAAACATTTTAGCGTGGAGTGGAGTTTTTCATAAAATCTCGTTTATTTCAACTGCTTATTAAGGCAATTTCATTATGCAGCCCCGAACAAACCGTTCCGTGCTGCTAAAAGGTAGCTAAGTAAGCGAAAAATGGAATTGTCCCAAAATTGCCTACGTAAATATACATAACCCTCAGGTTATTTAGAAAGAAGATTGCAGCAAATCCGTTTCAACAGCACCTAAATGCTGAGTGGCCATGTTAGCCGTGCCTTGTTCACTTTATGGAACGGGTGCTCTATGGACTGGAATCTCGACTCGACAGTAACGTCTTTATTAAACAACAATTAGGTATTTATTGGAAAACTAACAATGAGAGGTTCAATTTGGAGCCAAGGCGTGGGCTGAAAACCAGCGCTGACGCACTATGTGTCAGCATCAGCTGAAACCTAAACCTTTTGCCATAAGTTATGTGTTTGTGAATTGTCATTGTAGTTTATTAAGTTCGTTTGTGTTTTCTTATATGTATAGGTATACTTAATAGGCAATAAATGTTATTCTATTCAGGGAGAGCTTTTAGCGTGAGTTTATGGTGAGATCGCTCTAATACGGGATTAACACGGGTGTCGAAAGTTTAGACTCGAAACTACTATACTCTTACCAACAACTCTTACAACATTAGTGCAATAAATCATTATATTCTATTCTACATGGCGTTTATTCTGTCTAATCGATTTTCAACATACAATACTATAATAATACTTGTCAGTCATTCTGGCCACTATACTAGGTTTGGTCTCTAAACCACACGAGAAAAGGAAAAAAAATACATGTCCAAATATTGTATTCAATTAGCAGGTTTAAAGCGAGTAAGTATCGCATCTAAACGCAGCATGAGTGAAGGGAGAGCTGTCTGGCACAGAACCCCTTAGCCCTCGCCAAATGAAGGATTAGTGGAAAGGGCGGAGGGCCGCCAAGCAGGGCCAATATATAGGTACCTACCTACTCTCCTACGCGAATTTGGATGTGTCCCTATGTAGCGTAGAAAATTTAATTAATCACTTAATTTGTTGCAATTAAAAAGTTAGGTAAGTACTTAAATATCGTAAATGACATAACCACATTTCAATGGAGCTTTGCCCCACCTACATAACTACGAGACCATTGGTACAGCCTATCATTTTGTTGGGGACATTACAGGTTTTATATAGCATAATCACAATCAGTAGGAGTTGCGAAATGATAACAAAAACAATGAATATTTTGCATCGATTTCATACCATTTTCTGAATTATTAATTAAGCTGTTTTTTCGACTCGCAACTTGTACAAAACTTTATTTTAAACCAATAATTTTAATAAATAACGGAGATATTTTTACATTTATTCGTTATCTTGTTCATCATGCGGTTGATGGTGGGGCAGAATCTGGCATTGTCATCAACATTTTTACAGAGAAATGTCTATTCACATATAAAATTCTATTTTAAAGCGTATTTGTGTACAACGCGTAAAATAGTTACTGGTAAATAAAAATAATACTTACGTAAGTAAATGTTGAACCCCGTCATTACCACTTTAAATATTGTCTAGCTATAATTCGATACGCGTTTCACTAATCATAGCGCGTTAATTAGAACGCATTAATTTGAGCAGGATAATGAAACCCAGATGAAACCATAATATTATTTCGAATAATTAAGGGAATTTAATTGCAGAGATTACTAGAGGTAGGTGCGGACAACAGCATATCAATAACACACGGTAACACTTGCAGTACGATTTCAACTCTTACGCCGCAGATAATAAGAACGGTCCAAAGTCCAAAGTGTTATACTTGATCTACTTTGATGTGTACCTAAATAATCTACTTGGGTATAAAATAGTTCAATTCAGATTGTACCTACTTAATTGGTTTTAAAAGTAATCTACCAAAATTTTAACATATCCTAACTTATAGTTTTCACCTCAACCAGTCACCTAGGCCACTGTAACTTCCCATCCCATGTTACATGCATGTAATACAATCGATAGCTAATTGCAGGTCTTATGCAGGTTGACGTGTCGACACTTACGTGCAAAAAGTAAACCTCCATTCCTAAAAAGAAATCTCGAACAATAGAGTAAAATATATTTCGATATAAAAACTCCATATCTCGCGGTATAGTGCCGACAATATCATCGTGAATGGAATTTATGACAAAAACAAACGATGGGCCGTTACGAATTTATAACAGACGTGACTGCTTTAATGTGAGCATAAAGATCCGAAGACGCCTAGTAAAGCGAGGTTCAGAACAGGGATGTTATGGATGCAAAAGTTTTCACATCAGCGGATGCGGATATTAGAATCATGATACGCAGCAGATGCGGATACAGATAATGATTTTTTTAAATAAATGGATACTTCTCCCCCAGGTCAGGTGAAAAATGACCCGCGCATGGTGACTGTTAGATATGGATAAAAAAGGCAAAGAATCGGGTTGAGTGACATGCTTTGGGAGAGGGCCCAGCAGTGGACTGATGATGATGAAGAATATGTACTTAATTTAGGTACAGTCGTACAGTACCTACCGGTACCTACAGTAGCTACAGTCGACAGACCATCGACCACAGATTAATATAATCATTTCGTACCTACCACTCCTTTCCTACGACTTATTCCCGTAGCAGTGATTTCACCATTACCTACTATCTAACTTATGTACCTAGTCGAAACGATATCAAGAATTGAGGTGTCGCTAAATTCGTCCTATCATACACTGATGATAGGACAAAAAGCAGCAAAGCTTTCTTGTTTTTGTGATGGATGATTTTATAATAACCAAACAAATGCACGTGCATTTCTGAATTCGCAAAGATCTGCAAAGTAGATTACAGAATGCGGATGCAGATAAAGTAATGCGGAATTTCTGCGACAACATCCCTGGTTCTCAATGCTCGATGAAGTGTTATGGACACTTCCAGTGGCTTTGTTTGCTGCGTAAAACGTTTTTGAGACCGTTTAATAGTTTATTTTATGTTGGACTGTTTTGTAAACGGAAATTGGCAGTTTATTGTAACGATGCTTTGAAGTTTGATTAGTAAATATTTCGGGGATGTCTAAATTACCTAAGTAATATTAAATATTAATTTACTTAGCATTGTGAGACAATTTCTCGAGCTTTATGGTTACCAGAAAAGGTATATTTAACATTTTAATATGAAACTAGCTATGAAATTCTTCTTCTTAAAAGCGAACCTGTTACGTAAGTATAAAATAGTAGTGATGTAAGTAGTGAAAACTTAGTATTGACAGAGTTGTTCAGGACGGCCAGTAGACATCTGAAATAGTAGGACAACGATTGTTTGACAAACATTAAATCCAAACTTAAGTAACAAAAGTAACTTGCGCTAATTTCGTAACAAGTTATCTTTTTAGCATGAGATTGGTGCAGAGGGTCCTTTGACACGTCTGCTAGAATGTGCCTAGTGGTAAAATAGTATTATAAGTGCTAGTGACTACATTATATCTTCGAATCCAACCCATGGCGCGTGTATAACCCGCCGAATGTCGAGTCGTATCGCGGTGCTATGGATTCCGCCCGCGTGCGGCTCACAGCGCACAATGCGTCGAATGAAAGCACTTCGCTCGCTCGAATCGCACACATCATCACATTGTAGGGGCAGATACACTATGACGCGAATTCATAAACGCGATTTAAAGTTACGCCACCGTTTAGGCCCCCTGCCCCTTTCTATCTTAACCTTTTTTAACGAAGTGTGAAAGGGATAGCAATACGATTTAATGGAAGTGAGGTTTAAGTAGGTTTATGAATAACAGCATGATATTTAATGACAGTGAGTCTGTCCCGCGTTAAGCTCAATTAACACAGATAACACCAGAATATAGAAGGGTCATTAAGATCGAGATATTCTCAATAAGTTGGTACAGACTTGAGCTGTTGATCAGAAAGAGCTAACTCTTTTTGATCAGCACCTCAACGAAGCATACCAAACACATTCCAAACTCAGAATATTTTAAAGATATTTTACTAACAAAAGTGGAGCCATGTTATCTTCAATAAAAAGTTTTATTATTATTATTATAACTGGTTAGGTAACGGTTCGTCTCCGTTCGATCTAAATTATCTTACCAGAATTGGGAAGCTGGTGAATGAATTTGTACGATCGGTCTTGAGAAAATCTCAACCTTAATCCCTCTTACTTTCCTTTGTTTTCGACTGAAAGAATTTGAAATTAAATAAGACTTTATCATTTCGATTTCATTTATTCATTTATTTGTTTACAAATTGTTCTAGTCATCTAACCGTTCCGAAGGCCAATCGCCGCCAGATTTACGAATTCAATTATAATTTACATTAAATACAAACGTATGATACAGTTAGTAAATCCAAAACCATCGCAGACAGAACAAGGACAGTAAATAAAATGAAATACAAGATTGAGCAGTATACAATAAATAATAATATAAAACTACTTAACAACATTAGAGCATTCAGAATGGAGACGTTAACGAAAAAACTCTTTTTAACGAGAAGTTGGCTCACATATTTAGGCCCTTTTTAATCCATCACCGATTTTAATCCGATTTTTGTCATTATTCCACCGATAAGAGCGTCAAGGATCGAACGGAGCGAGTCTGACAGATGGCCATCCGATTTTTGTATGACTGTTATTTGCAGACCGTTTGCGTTGAAATAATAAAATGCCTTTGCTGGGACCGATTATTCTAGGTCGTCTGCAATGCAATGGGACTTATACTTACAATTAGACAAATAACCGTGTAGATTCTATGCCCATACAAAATTGCTGGCTTCTGTGGATGTATTTAGTAATCTCCGAAAAATTTACTTAGTTACAAAAACTAAGAAGCAAGTACGATTTAGGCGGCCTTATCGGTAAGAGTGATTGCTTCCAGGAAACAAACGTAAACCATCCACAGGACTGATATATTGTTATTGACTATTAACGGTTTTTAGATAAATTCAAAGTCGAACCGCTCAGTGAAAGATCACTAATATATATCCTCGCGTCAGATGTCAGTGGAATAGGCAGAAAATGAATCCTTTCTGAATGCTCTAAGAAAATAACTAAAGAGTTAAAAGGTATAAACTCAGTTTTTACCTCATCTGCTTTGTCAGTGTTTACAAAGTTATCATATACAGGGTGATCTTGAGTTGATGTGACAGCTTTTAATGGTGGATTCTTATCATTTGGGCGCGTATTCATAAATGTGATTTAAAGTTACGGCACCGTTTAGGCCCCCTGTCCCTTTTACTTTAACCTTTTTTAACGAAGTGTGAAAAGGATAGCAACGCGATTTAAGAGAAGTGAGGTTTAACTAGGTTTATGAATAACAGCACTGGAATGGTTGGCGTTAAAATTGCAGCGATAAATTATATATTGAAAGCTGCATTACTTCTCGTTATTCAAGATCACTCTGTGTAACATTTAAATGTAAATCACAAGTATAGCTGAGTCGACAGCACGCCAAGTTCAACACAAAGGTACCTTAAGTAGCTGTAATACGACGTAGATTGCAATGGTTTTACGTTCCCGGGCTGTCGACTATGCCTAGGCCCTATTAATCTTAAAATAACTAAGTGTAACTGTTCCACAGTTTCTCTACACATCAACGCAAAATTAAAATTGATTATTTTATTACCTAGTTTAAAATTATTTAGGTGCTACTTTATTATCTGGAGATAACGGGGGAGGTAGCTATTAGAGATCTTCTACGATAACATGGCCTCTTCAAAATTCCAAATTATGGTTTCTTACCTACGTAACTATATCTTACGGAGGAGTTTGTATGTATACAGAAGCCCAAATCAAGTGTCTTATTTTGTAAACAAATATCATCGTCTAATTACCTGTTGCGATGTAACACTGAAGGAACTGATTGATTGAATCTGTTAATCATTGTGAAAATGACAGTGCCGATCTAATAATTTCAAAAGAACTATGCAATAATCACAGAAAATCTTAAAATATTAGTAGTTTTTGTTTACAAAATAAGATGCTTGATTTGGGTTTCGGCTGAGTGTAAGTATTCTTTGTAATTACCGTCTACTTATTTACATTTGACATGATTCCGCACACACACACACACACAATTATGTGAGGCGTTAAGCAATGCTGGGCGCGGAGTACCTGGATGGGTAACCGCTAGTGACACTTTCATCTGAGCCCCTCCGTGCCTAGGTAAGCACGTTAAGCAGTTGGTCCCGGTTGCTGTCGCTCGGCAGCAGTCGTTAAGCCACGTCAGAGGCCTATGGGCGGCCTGAATAACTCTGACAAATAAGTTTTGTCACTAAACCACACGAAAAAGGAAAAGAATCCCGGTTGCTGTCGCTCGGCAGCAGTCGTTAAGCCACGTCAGAGGCCTATGGGCGGCCTGAATAACTCTGACAAATAAGTTTTGTCACTAAACCACACGAAAAAGGAAAAGAATGTGAGGTGTTGTTGTGATGTGACATTTTCTGATTTTAGGAGGCGCCCCTCCTAGTCATATTATCGTAGAAGATCCCTATCTCTATTCAGTTACGTCATAAAAATTAACGCGTCCTGTATCTCTATCATACTTGAAAATATATCCAGCTAATAAATTAGCACCCTATAGAAAAATAAATTCCTATAATTTATCAAACCTGCGAAGATAACCAACGAAAATAATTCATACGCATTCTAGATGTAACCCTAAAATAGCTCGATTTAAAATAGAGATAGAATATACTTACATGTAAAAAGTCGAAGTATTTTCTAGAAAATTTGGCAAGCTTTTTGTCAAATACAATACAAATGTGATAAAAGTGCAAATATTGGAATCAATAAAAGTTCATTTTTATATATAAGTAAATGATAAAATATGAAATCGCCATCAATTACAAGTATTTCTATACGTTAAAACTAATTTAAAACTATATTACACCTCATACGCTTATCTACACACATTGATCTCCTATAAACAACTAGATACGCAAAGGTGTTACTAAAACAATTTAAAAAAACGTCCAAATAATGTCCAATAAAGCAAATGAGGGTCCATTCATCCGTTTGGACCTTCTTTGCGCTCGGACATTTTTAGAAGGCAGAGTGTGTATCTAGTTGTTTATAGGAGATCAATGTCTACACATTATAATTAATAACAATTACTTTTGCATTACTTTGTATTTTATCCGCTTTAAAGCAGTCCCTTAAGGTACAAGTTGTCGACCGCAGACAGCACTACTGGTTTTTCATAGAAATACATAGAAACCAGTAGTGTCGCGGCGTTACGTCGCCTGCTGTTACTCTCTGCGGTCGGCTACGGACTTGTACCTTAAGACAAATATGGAGGGCAGTTTCGCCGATCGAATTCGAGTAGCTCGGTTGGAAAAGAGAGTGCCTTGGAATGGCAAGGTCCCGTGTTGGAATCCTGGTCAAATAATAAAACGTTTTCTTTTTAAATAAGTATATGATTTCTATGACTTAGTCGCAAAATGTCACGTTCGCAAAATGTCAATTTCGCAAAACGTCACGTTCGCAAAAGGTCCACAAAAAAATTACACAATTATGGCCTTGAATATGTTATGTGGTTTTTAAACAGTAAAAAATCTAAAAAAATATATTTGAAATAATGTAGTTTGTTAAGATGTTGCCTGCGATCATGATTTACTGGACTCGATTTACAACAAAAAAAAAATCGAAAATTTGTAGAACTGACCGATGCTTAAAGCCCTTCTGCCCTTTCTTTATTAGTTTATTTTTTACTGTTAATAATAATATATCATATTCAAGGAGAAATTGTCATTTTTGCGAAAGGGATATTTTGCGAACGTGACATTTTGCGAACATGACATTTTGCGACTAAGCCCTTTAAATTAGTGACGGTATCTGATTATATGACGTGCGATTTAAGGACTAGTCGGCCTGGGGTGTCGAAACCCGTAAATCTCCAATTTCTCTGGTATAAACATAATTCTGATCGATTTATTCACATTCAGAGGAATGCCTAATTACGCCTATAAATTGTTTTTATGCACCATACAGCCGAACGCACCACTAAATTAGCTTAAAGGCGCAAATTAGGAATGAATCCATCAGAAATAAGTTTAAACTTTCGCATAATTATACGCGCACATGAAACGACTAAATCCAGATAAATTGATTTACTGGTTTCGTTACCCAGCTCACATCTATTTTGCTGGGTTCAAAGATACCTTGTTTGGTGAACTTTACGTTACGAATGGCTTTTTTTTAAACTTACAAGTTGTAAACTTGACAGCTCTGCCTGTTGAAATAACAGTTCTTGTCCTACTTTGTGGGAATTCGAATTTTCTATCGAAAATCCAATAATCCATCCTTCTAACTGAACCTATCTTTTTAACTGAATAATCCATCTTTCTGCAGAATCCAACATCCATCTAAAATAGCAATTTCTATTAAAAGTAATATCTAAAGTCTTGATATAATCGACAGCACATCATTTATGTAAAAATATATTTATCTATCATCTTTACGCGACTGCACTACGGCATATATTGATTTCACTTAGTATGTGCTGTCGAGTCTACAAGAACATATTAATAATTTCACCAAGAAATACATTAATTAAATTACTTACTATAAACTTAGATTAAAAATACTATAGATGAAAGGTCACAACAAAAATTGCGCTGACACATCGGTCACCCTTCTTCTGATTGGTTAAGCGTCGCTTTTAGAGCTTCTCAACACTCGCTGGACTCGCTCGACTATTTTGTAGCGATTCTGTAGTCTGTTTTCTAATATATAAATTGATTCTAAATTCTTCTTATATCTTTGGCGTAAAAAAGGGAGGCAACATTTTTAAATCTCACAGATTTAGGTTAGTTTCAAAGAGCGAGCTTAATATCTGATATTGTAGTGCAATTTTCAGTGACCTTACATCTATGACATTGTTAATCTTAGACTATAAACATTATAATTCATATACCGAGATCACCAAATGAAATAACGTTTAAATCGTATAGAAATATATTATTTTACAATCTACTTTTCGCATCGATCTACGTATTTCGTGAAACAAAATATAAAACATATTATATTTCGAGATAAATATTACAACAGGCCTAAGAATGATTTACAACACTAACTGTGAAATTACCACCATAGTAAAGTTATCGTGATGGAAATATGGTGTGTTCTTTCGGTGTAAAAAACATTGAACCGTATTATATTTAACCTTAAAATTCAATTATTTATTTAAGAAACTTAAACTTTTAACAGAGTTTACTAGCACAATAACCTGCATAAAATTATTGTAATCTATGCCTTATTAATCGCATCGAATGCCAACGCGAGCTTGACTGCATATTCAAAATATACCCTCCCCTCCTCCGTACGTCATTTGTGTAAAATGCACGCTCGCGCGCGACGACTAAGTGCAATGTCGCTCGCGCGTAATCTTGTGGCTTTTCAAATGATGGATTGCATCCATTTCTGTACTTAGTACAACAGTACTTGCAGTTGAATAAATAATAATTTATTTTAGTGCGGTAATTTTTCAGATAAAAATGCTAATCAATTTTGAAGTTTCTGAGTCAAACATAATACGGTTTAATTTTGAGTACACAAATCGCACACCTTATTCCGATCACTAATTATGTTACAGTGTACTCTAACGTATCGAATTCACTCGTGAAACCAACAATATCACATCAACGTCTTTTATATCTGCTTATCGACTCTAGCTGCAAGAAACATCATAAAATCATTGGCATAAGGGTGTAAATAAAACCACTTGAAACGTTCCCAAATATTACATCATTTCATTTTAGAACAATTCATTGCAAAGCCAGTTTATATACATAAAAATTAATTCAGACTCTGCTGTAGCATGAAATGACACCATTATGCCAGATGACAAAACTATTTCTGGTAGCGATTCTGGTTTTGATTTCTAATTTTTTTTTAAACTAACTAAAGATAGCGCGCATTTTATTTTTGAACTCAATCAAAAATAAAATGCGTGCTGAAAAACATCGAAGCTTTTTATTTTATTTTAGTAATGTCAAAAGTTTAAACGTAACCAGAATCGCATCTTCTGACAGCGTAAAGTCGATTCCTGTACAATTACCAGGAGTTGCAATGGTAAGTTCTAGCGCTACCGAGTACGTAAAAACGTTAGCTACAAGGCTCGTGATTGGTTCTATTTTAGTACAATTACTAACCGCTAATAAAATCGTATCAATCAAGAACTTTACAGCTCCATTATGAATCGTTACACAAAAACCTTACAGTTTTTACGTACGGTGGAACACAGAGAAAGGTGTACAGGAGAGTTTGTAAGGTTGAGATTTTCTCAAAAACTATTTGACCTACTGCAAAAATTCTTTCACTGTTTGATAGATAAAAGTTAAAACTATGTAACTGTAAAAGAATTATTAAATTCGGTGCAGTAGTTTTTGAGAAAATCTCAACCTTATTGAGACCCCTGTATACTTAACTCTGTCTTCGACTGTACTCGGTAGCGCTCGAACTTACTACTTAACTCATGATTTTGGTACAGAGTCGAAAGCGACTTCCAAAGTTTTCTTTATCGTTTTTATTTTGACGCAATTTGACACATTGCTATAATATTTTTGCAAATTTTAACAAACGGTAAAGAAACTCGTTAAAGCACCGCTGCGCCGTGTTTCAGTGTTTCTAAACACGGAAACATGCAATTTAGGGGCATGGCTTAAATCGGTTCCCAAAACATGTTTTTCGCAATTATGTGAACTACAACTTACCGAAATGGAATCACGTTATAAATAAGCATTTAAAATATTTAACGTAATAAAGATTTTGTACATATTATTTTGTTAAAATTGATTGATGGCGTTTCAAAATGTATCAAAATGAAAACGATAAGGAAACCTATGCAAGTCCCGGTCGGTACCCGGTTTAAGTTAAAAAATATTTCCCCAATAACAGATACTAATTGTACAAACCTAATATTAACGTCTAGTCATCTAGTGCTATCTCACTGCCTAACGTGTGCGGGTCCCATTTGGTACATGGAAAAATGACGTCATCGGAGAAATTGACACAATTTTTTCCTTATTTGTTCCATAGAACTACATACGAGTACTATAGTACGTACGCGTTAAGAAAATAGTGAAAAAAGAGCACGTCTATCCACGGTTGCCAAATTAGATGACTTAGACAAATGTGCCATAAGAAGGAAAGTTCAATAATAAAAAAATTGAACTTTCCTTCTTATGGCACATATGTCTAAGTCATCTAATTTGGCAACCGTGGATATACGTGCTTTTTTTTCAGTATTTCCTTAACGCGTACGTACTATAGCATATTACGGTATTACCCTAACCTATCATGGAACAAAATGAGAATGGGTTTTTTAATATAGTTCTATAAAGTAGCTGTGTATGGTTCCGTAGCACAATATTTAACCTGTAACGGTACATGAAGCCGAAGGGATGGTGTTCGGTATCGGTAACTGAACAACTTTGGTTCTACGACTTTTCGATTTACGCGAATTTATTTTTTGACCCTTCATACATTTCGTACCAGTCAGTAGATCGATTTATATGAGACATTAATTTATTTTTTATTCGAAGTCATAGAACAAAAGTTGTTCAGTTACCGATACTGAATCCCTTCGGCTTCATATACCCTTTCCGTTACACCCTGAATATTCAAAAAGCATGTTCATTCCAATAATTGAAATCACAGGTTCTAAAGATCAAATAGAGAAAATAAGATATCATTTATTTCATGGAACAAATAGGTAAAAATTGTGTCATTTTGTCCGATGACGTCAGGTTCTATAGCACAAATAAGACCTACTTACGTGTGCCGTCGTCGCGTCGCCGTCACGTCGCCGTCGCGTCGCCGTCCCGGCGCTCAGTTGGCGCTGGCTGTGATCGCGCTCTGCTTTTGCCGCCGATGGTCGTAGTTAACCAGCCGTTGTCCCACCAGGTACTTGTCGTTCTTTATGTGCTCGTACAGTTTACGGAATTGGCGGATCTAGAATAAATATGGACGAGTTTTATATAACGCTTCGAAATTGACTCCCTAAATTACCTAATGCCTTGGGCGCGTATTCTTTAAAGCTACGTCACCGCCCTGTCCCTTTCTATCTTAACCTTTTTATCAAAGTGTGAAAGGGATAGCAACACTATTTATTCATCACGATGGTTTCCTTCGCCGTGAGAGCATTCGGTAAATGTACGTAAGTTTTTCCTCCGAAAAAGCCGAGGAAAACTCATTGGTACATGACGTAACGTGGGTCTAGACCGAACCACAGCGCCGTTATTGTATCAATAACATTTTTTAATAACTTCGTTAGATTCTAGGAGTGACATAGGCTATAATTTTTTTTTGAAAGTAATGATGCCGTCGTTTTTTTTTTATAAATAATTTCCTCTCTGTTAGGTCTAATATGTACTAGTACGCACCTGTAGTACTGCTAGCGATGTGACCCCCGCGAGCATCAACAGTGCGGGGTACACTCGCCGAACGAACAGGTTCCGTTGCGCCGCGCCCGCCAACACTAACGGAGCGATGCTATGCGCGAACGCGTACGGTATCGCTAAGGCCAGCCCCAGCCAGCACACGATCGGGGCAGCCACTTCGGATAGTATGAACCTGGGGAATTACAAGTGGGGGTTTTCAAAGTGACTTTAAAATAAGAAAAAAACTAGCTTTTTCTTGATAATAGATGGTGTTGCACCGAAGTCAGGTGACATCGTAAAAATACACAGGGACCATGAAACAAATATTGTTAACTAGCTGTACCCCGCAACTTCGCATGCGTAGAGGAGGAGAATGGATGAGATCAGGAGGCAGATCTTCCTCTCTGGAACCTTGTTTCCAAATCACATACCGCCATGGCTTATAGCCTAACTACTTGACCTATTGCAATAAAATTTGGTCCAGCAGACTGAGAAAATCTCTTACGGAAGATCTGTTCCCAAGCAGCGGACATAAAATAGACTGATGATGATGATTACATACTAAAGTGGGACTTGCAGTCCAGTTGCGAGTACACGTTGAAAACGATCGTACAAATTCGTCGAGGTCAGTACCTGGATGGGTGATCGCTAGTGACATTTTCATCTGAGCCCCTTCGTTCCTTGAAAAGCACGTTAAGCAGTTAGCTTGACGGCTGTCGTTAGGCCATGTCAGAGGCCTACGGGCGGCCTGAATAACTCTGACAAACAGGTTTGGTCACTAAACCACACGAGAAAAGAAATATACTGAAGAATCGAATATTAATAATACTCACTTGAGGTCCATATCTCGTATGCCGTCTCTGTACGCGCGCTCTATGGCTCGTCGCATGGCACAGTCTGGCCCCATCATGGTGAGCGCGCACACGATCTTAGTGTAGAGCACGCCGAGCGCCCAGTCCTGCCACACGAACAGCACGGGCGACTGCTCCAGCGGCACACGCAGAGGTATTACCAACACCTGGAAACGAAACACGGTGGTATAGACAACAGTTTATAGGGAATCAGGAGTCCTCAATACCTCCTATATTTGTGTCGTATATTTGTGACAGTTTTTCGCAACTGCGGTACCAATTTTTGGGGGGAAATGATTCGCGTTAACTCGTGGGCACGGTGGCGGGCGCGGTCACGAAATGTCGAATTATGGCTGATGTTGGGCCACTACATGCCATCGCCATTGTGTGGAACGGGCAATCGCGCACGATCACAGACCACTTACCCAATAAACATGAAATCGGTACAAATTTGCAAGCCAAAAATTATGTCAACGATGAGCACATAGAGACGAAGCGGAGGACAGGAGTGCCGTATTAAAGAGATGTGTCCATGACGATAATATCTCTAGGTTACACGTGTCGCGAATCAATTTTGCGCTCATGTGCGGTCTGTGCGCACGATGAACTCAGTGGACAATGGATTGTGGTGCGCAAGCGACAATGATGTCGGTTATTGGGCACACTTCAAAGGAAACCGAGGCGTAGCGATGAGCCTGCAATGACCATTGTGTGAACACCTTTTCGCCGACGGGTGATGCAGACCTGCCGTGGCTTATGGCCATCCATGGCCCATTGTACTGGGACCGTAACAATTCCTCAGAAGGAGCATTGCTGGCAGCTTTATTACCAGTTCCAGCAGCAGCCCGAACAGCAGCGGCACCAGTCCCAGCAGCGCTAGGGCTGCGAGTCCCGCGCGCGCCGCCACGCGCGCCCACAGCGTCGCCCGCGCCCACAGCGCGCCGCGCCCCGAGCGCGCCCAGCCGGCCACCAGCGCGCCGCCGCGACCCAGCGCCCAACACACGTACATACCTACACATATGACAATACATGTCTCTCTCTCTCTTCTCGTGTGATTTAAGCCAGTATTAATAAATCACTCAGCTCAAAAATCAATCTTGAGAACGACCTCAAGATAGCGTTCCTATTAATAAACAATGTTAAACGTAACTTAGGTGCGCGTTTAGCATTCGGGTATTACGTGAGTAGCGCCGTATTAATAAACAATACTCAGTTCTCAAGAGACCTGTCTAACTCACACTTGAGAACGTATTTGCGTACAGGCGAACCGCGACTTGAGAAAGACATCACGTGATCAAGATTGGTTTATTAATGACATACTTGAGATGGTAATCACGTCTTTAGAGTGTATCAGCTGAATTCGCTGTTGAGGGCAGGTTTGAGCCAAGACTATTAATACGGGTTTTAGTGACCAAAGCTATGGTCAGCGTTTTTCAGGCCGCCTAGGCCTGTGACGTGCCCTAACGACTGCTGGAAACGACAGCAACCGAGACCAACGATTATTTTGGGGGCCTATTCTAGAGAGTGCCGAGTCACTACTTGCCATTTTTTTCATGACACAATATAATATGTCAGATGTTCGATTTCTCGTTTTATAGACCAGATAGACTCTCCCATAGATGGATAGATCTATGGGAGGGTATCTGGAGAATCCAATATCCCATAGATCTAACATCTCAAATCTATTAGCTCTACTAACATTTTAATTTCCAATCACTGCAATAGTTATTGCACGGGTCCAACGCAAGTTACGTTGGACCCGTGCAATTTCGTACCATGACGACCTTAAAGTAAGCTTATTAAGGACGTCATGGTACGAAATAACAAAAGTATTATTGAAGTAATCCTGCTATAAGAGTTCATGGTAAGGGGGCTGATCCTTTGTTAAACCCGTGAAACCTTAAGAGATACAAATAATAATAAGACATCACATTCATGACCCAAGCTAGGATTAGTCCAATTATATACACCCAGGTCGGGAAAAAGCAGTTATACCTTCGAAACAGTCGAATACATCGACGGTAATACAATAGCTACAGTAACTGACCGCAAGCCGCCGTGTACAGTTCGTGCACGCCTTCCGACGCCTTGGGGAGCCACAGCGACATCACTTTCCTCCCGATTGACACAGGAATCACCTGGTACAAACAAAACATACAGTTTACTCAGTACATACGTATAATATAAACTCCACGCCTGTTTCACGCATAAACGATTGACTACAGGCAATAGTAGTAAATCCTGAGTATTAACAAGGTCTAAAAATGATTAACATCGTAAAAGAAAAATACCATTTCAAGATTTTGTCTCTCTGAATACGTAGAATTTTTTCAGAATTTTGTCGTATAGATAAATTTTGAGAAAAAAATGTTTTCTTTGTAAAATTAGGCATTCCGGAAGTACTGTGGCTCTGATGTAGTAGGCAAAGGGAATCTAATCCATACAGCCAAGTAATACACTGTATTTTTGTTTGTAACACTCTTACAAATACCGAAAACATCCGAAACATGGGTATTCACCGATTTTGGGACAACACTGTTTCAGTAATGTAACGTCATCGTCACTTGCGCCTTTTTTAATTTTCACGATCTCAACTTAATTTTTAAATAATGAAAATGACGTTATTTTAATAAAAGAAAAAATATGGAACCCTTATTTTTACCTATATTTTCATTTAAAAAAGTCAAGAAATTGTCAAATATATTTATTTATAAACTACTTACGAGTGTGAGAGCACTGGCGAGTACAAGCGAAATGGACACAAGTACCAGCAGTGCGCCGAGTCGAATTGGGAACCATGCGACACGGACATAGGGTTCAAATCCGGCTGGCCCGTCACGGCGCATCAGTGCCTGCAAAAAGCGATAGTATAAATTAGAGGATTTCGGTTAGATTACAGGTTTCATATTATATAATCATAATCAGTAGGAGTTGAGATAGTAGTAGAAAATGATAACAAAAACAATGAATAATTCGCTTCGATTTGTTATTTTCTGAATTCTTAATTAGGCTGTTTTTTCGACTCATTTCATGTACAAAACTTTATTTTTAACCAATAATTTTATTAAAAAAGGGAGATATTTTTACATTTATTCCTTATCATGTTCATCATACGGTTAATTGTGGGGCAGAATCTGGCATTGTCATTTACCTGATGCGCAGCCCCCAGCTGGTGCGGCGGGTGTGGCGGCGGGTTCGGCTCCGGGTTGCGCGCCAGCTCGCCGAGCAGGTACGAGCGCAGGCCGAGCGCGCCCGCCGCGCACGCGCACCACCCGCGCAGGCCAGCCTTCAGCCAGGTGCGGGTGTGGGACTGTTCCAACAACGCGGGCAGGATCACCTGGGGAAGTACCATCGTCATTAGCTCGTATGTACAGTCGAAGACAGAGATATTATCTCTGTCTTCGACTGCAAAAATCATTTCACTGTTTAATAACAGTGAAATGATTTTTGCAATAGCTCAAGTAGTTTTTAAGAAAACCTCAACCTTAAAAACTCTCCTGTCCACCTTTCTCTGTGTTCCACCGTACACTGCTGGACGAAGGCTCTCCCAACACCATTCAGTACAAATTTCAATCCTTTGCATTCAGTTCTTCGAGCAAATTAATGTTAGATAAAGTATAAATGGAGAATTTTCATCGCGACCGGGATTCGAACCAGGGACTTCGCCATTCCGTGGCACGCTCTATTCCAACAGAGCCACCGTGATATCGTACCCAGGTCGTGAATTTTCTCTCCATATTCGTCTTAGGGACGGATGCTCCCACTTCACTTAGCTATCCGTATTCGCTATTGGATGATTGTCGTATTTGTCAAATAGTTGACGTACATACAAATAAGACGAATATTTTGTCAAGCATACCAACCACACATGGCAATTATGACAAATACGCAAATACGAATAGCCAAGTGAAGTGAATGCTCCCAGCATTAGATGTGGGTGAGAGATTTATGAGATATGGAGGTGAACTGGGTAAAGAGTCTTTACCCAGTTCATCTCCATAATATCTCATAAATATCTCACCTTATTTGTATATACTCCAAGTATTTGGCAAATACGACAAACATCCAATAGCGAATATGAATAGCCAAGTGAAGTGTCACCATAAGAATAATAATAGCCAAACCTGTAGCAACAGCAGTTCCAGACTGAGTTCGTTAACTGGCGCCTCCGAGTGTACGGCCACTGCGTACGGCAGGAAGCCCGGCAGCGAGTACTTGATGACGCGGACGGGCAGCCACAGCATGAACAGCACCGCCGTGCCGAAGATCATGGCAGACACGATCAGACGACGGATGTGGGACCACACGGAGAGGTGAATCATTTCCTGTAAAGAGGTTGATTTGATTAGGTAATTTTTTATTATGTTTCGCGAGACATTTCGCGATTTCAGTGTGGGGTGGGTATTTCTTCGACCTAAGCCCATATTTTTTTTAATAATCTAGTATTGTCCATCATCATCATTAGCCCTTACATAAGTCCATTGCTGGATGTAGGCTTTCCCAGTCTCCGCCCGCCCCGCAAGGTACTACTGCTCCAGTAACTTTACGAATTTAAAATCATGTCTGACAGTATAAAGGAGGGTCTCCTGCAACGTGTTACCGTGTTACGAAACCGGTAACATGTTTCGGTAACCGATTTAACAAAATAAAATTGTTACGCCACGTCCCTAAATCGAATGTGAAAACACGTCGCAGGAGACCTTGCTTTAGCGATGAATTTAAGTAAGTAGTTTTGACAATTTATGGGCACAATAGTACATTTTTCTTCACAATACCGTCATGAAGTTGCCGCCGGTTTTTTTTTGGAGTAACCTGAATATTTTGATCAAAAAACTAAAAAAAATGGTGCTTATTAGCGTCATAAAGTGATCTCTTAATATCAGGTTAGTTCAGTGATTAGGTTTAGTACCGCAAGGCAGTACATCTCCCGAAAACTGTAACAACTCAGAAACTGTTAGACATATTTGCCTTTCAATGGGCTGATATTGACGTCACTGACAACTGGTCTTCAATACATTGTCTGTCCGCGGGATACCCTGTATATTAACGGTGTACTGTCGATTGACCCGTCGATATGGTGTACTGTCGATGCAGCGTACCATCGATGTAGCGACTTTCTTTACTATAAATTGCATTCGTCTATTGTATAATTAATATGTGAAGCCCTTATGTACTTACGTTGCTTATATATAATGTAAGTAAGTATGAATGTCCTACGCTTTGGGGCAACCCATTATTTTGGACGAAATTTGAAAATAAATAAAGAAATCGATATAGTGTACTGTAGATGCAGTACCCGTCGATGTAACGTTTTCGATACAGCGACCGTCGATGTCATGAACTAGATCCAATACCAACCTGTACAGGACTAAAATCTGGATCATTGAGATTCTTCAAGAACCACAGCACGCCTGGTCTCAGCACTTCCCTCAGCAGCAGTATGAATGAGGCGAAGTAGTACACGTAGACCATGCCGACGAGCCAGTGGATGAACATCAGGGTCCAGGGAGCCGCATGGAGACTGGCCTCGCGGTCTCGGAGGGTCGCGTCGAACATTGCTAGCGAGCAGAGGTCCAGCCACCAGCCGCATACTAACGGGATCACTCCAATCTGGGGAGGTATTTATTATTATTATTTAATTATGATGCAGTTTGAAGCTACATCATCAGCTAGCAAACAACACTGCGTATGTTCATTTCACAATGTTTTTAAAGTATATAATTTAACTAAACCTTGCCTTATTGAAGTGTGGGATTTATATACATACATAAGCTCAAATATCCATACATAGGAGCTAGGGGTAGGTTATCTCTAACGGAATTCCATCTGTTGCATTCTTTAAAATGTTACTGCTCCATCAGCGTCTTAACACGATTATTACTAGATAGGCAGTAGAACTTGACAATTAATGCATTTGTTATAAAAAGTTAACAACCAACATGTTCTGTGCGAGTTCATGCCGACATAGTTTTGTGCTAGACCTCGTTCATGCAGAACAAGATTGCACCTTAAATTAAGATTGTAATTTTAAAACTCAAAGTGGTGAAAACAATTTTATTAATTAAAAGCATTTATTTAAATATTCAGAAACAGTTACATTACACCAATGTTATATTTTCACACAAGCATCAATTAGATTAACAAATTACCAATATTGTGGCAATAACTGGTTTTCACATTGGTTTGTCAGTACTTGCATTGCATTATTGGGTTCAATTTCATAACCATAAAACTGTAGCATGAAGCTAGTGTAAAGGTATGCAAATCTAATGCATAAGCATGACAATACAACGCACGATGTTATGTTGATGTCAAGTCTCAAGATTATATATAATCATTTTGATACTAATTGAGTGCAAAGGTTGCATGTGGTAGAGATAATTATCATCAGAGCTAATATTTAATTAAATACAAATTGAGAACAAAGTAATCTTCATGTAAAAAGCCTATGTTCCTATGTAATTATATATTAGCAGTACCTAGTGCATGCCAAGACATCAATTACACTTGTACCAACTAATTTCCCAAATTATAAAATTAAAACTATTTCTCACCTCAACAACAGACAGCAGGGCGACTTTCACGACGACATAGCAGAAACCCAGAGCTTTCTTAGCACTTCGGAGCCTCAGCAAGGATGCTATTCCATGTAGGACTGCCAGAATCGCTCCAACCAGCACATATCCCGCCAATGCAGTCAGTGGGCCGGCAAACGGACCTTCAGCGGTCATCCCACCCATTGCAGCCCCCAGCCTTCCAATATGGTATGGGCAAAATGCAAACACAACGATGAACAGTGTGTTTAAAGACACAACCCAGAAAACATGTTCCAAAAACACCATGGAGCCGTCTAAACCCAGCAGTCGGGCCCAGGTCAACTCTTCGGCAGCAGCACGGTCCCATTCCATCGGATTCCAATTAGCTTCATCTCCAACTAATTGATCTTCTGCACCTTCAACGTTCCCTTCTTCTTGAGCCACATCACCCCGAGCCACTTCATTAGCTCTATCATTATTATTATCAGGGAGAGGGATGTCCTCGGGGGCTGGGACTGGCAAGTTTTCCCGTTCCATCCAATCGGGCCCACCGCCGTGCATGATCTGTTCCCTCAGCCAAACGAGACCAATGAACGAGAATAAAGTGCAAGTTACTACGAAGCAACCAGAAAACACATCTTTGGCGAGATTCTCTGCTGAGACAATATCAAACGGTAGGGAGATCACAGGATCCAAGGAGCCAGAGAAGAGGCAGCGGTAGGTTCTGCAGGCGGTTAAAGGCACGATACCGAGCCAGGCGAGAGCCACAAGAGTGTAATGAAGCCAGTCTTTTACCGCAGACGCGACCGAGGTGACCAACCCGCCCACGACATCGCGGATAGGCAGCCGGCGAGGCATGTCGGGCGAATAGATCGGCATGAAAGAGAACCGGTGGCCACACAACTCGCAAATCTCCTTGCGAGAGTACCGCATCCATTGCACGAGACATTCTTGATGAATCCACTTTATAGAACCCGTGCAGATGCAAGGATGGAACAGCGGCCGGTCGGACGAAGCCTCCGACCGACAGAAACGGCAGAAGTCCGCCCCGGACGAATCCGAATCCATCATTCAATCCAGTTTGACTGCTTTGTTGATCTGCGGAAGTGCATATTTACGAATCAGTCGCACTGCAACGCTTGTAAATGTATTTAACAGTAACTATAATGGCTGAAATACATACCTTGATGCGTTTAGCTAATAGATAACATGAAATACGGCAGATTTTCAGGAAAATTACTGTACTTTTCTTTGGATGTTTGCTAACCAAGTAACTACACGAAAAAGTGTAGCCAGATTTTTATTGAACACTCTACCAGAAGAACAGCTGTCCTAACTCAAAGCTTGACAATATAAAGTAGTCCTTTATCGTAAAAACTACAAGTAAGCTAGTTTAAATGCTGCCTTTATGGCGCTTTGTATGGAACTCATAAACAAATGGAACCAAAATGTTTTCCCTTTAAAAACAAATATTAAGAAAACTCCCAATTTGGTAATGTGGGCGTAATATGGAAACACTATTTTGCTTGTACGAAACTTGCACCCAAAGCCCAAAAACATTGCCAAAAACTAATAATATATTTTTTAATGTGTGTTTGTGAGGCACGAAATTAGGGATATATGAAATAATTGTAACAAAAGTACATACTCAAATGCTAGACAAATATTTTTAGTTTTTATACGGGAGTAGTTGAAGAACGATGGTAGAACCTACGCCTATTCTCTTTCCGCACAGACTCTAGTAGCATTTATAAGTTATGTTGCGGAAATCGGATTATAATGTTGTGTGTTTAACTCCAAAAGAGTACAAAAAAAACGGCACTATTATTTCCTACACTACACTACCTACACTACACCCAAAGCCGCAAAAATTTAAAAAGAAACAGGGAAGACGTGTCTCTTCTCTTTCAAAGTTTTTAGGAATAATTTCATTTTACAAAATAACTAGCTTAGCTAATTAGTTAATACTAATTACAAATGAAAATATGTAAAGATAAGAATATCTTGGGTAAGTTACCGTGTTAGATATTCGCTTCAGTCATGTATATTAAAGAAGTTTATACATGACTACTACTGTATTTTTGCTGTATTTATTTCAATTTCGATGTAATATAAGAACAAATGGTGAATTTTCAGGCTAAAGGCCGCATTGGACGATGTCAATTTACTTCAAGTTATTTCCCAAATAGTCTCCAAGCCGCTGTGATAATATAATAACCATGACTTCAAAAGAAACAATCATTAGTATAGAGGACCCAAGAAATGGGAGAGAAAGCCAGAAATCTGAGATAAACATACTATGTTTGAATATTACTCCGTACAGCCAACTGACACAGTTCGCGTGCTGTTGTATCTTCGTATTTGTTTGTTATTTAGCCTATGGATATTTCTTAGAGTTGATATTCTCTGCCCCCGAGGTAAAACCTGTGAGCCTATACATAACATTAGTGCAATTTATTATTACAACGCTGCTCAGCTATGTTGAGTCGCTGATAAGGAATCCTATAAAAAGGAAGTGAGTATGTTATTTTATTTCATACTTTATTGTACACATGATTGTAGAAAAATATACAGAGGGCCTTAATAAGGTTGAGATTATCTCAAACCGACCGACCAAATCTCAATCAAATCTGGACCAATGGCTATGAAAATTTCACCCATTCCCATTTCTGTAATCCATTGCTTGGTTGCTGTGACAGGAATTATAATGTTGCCAATGAAACCCAGGAATGGATTATAGAAATGGGTGTTCTGTCTGTCACTGTCAGATCCACAATTAGCTGGTTCAGACTTTGCCCAGTGTTCCTTGACTTATATGATAGTTTTTAATGCATACTCACAACTGGATTATGAGTACCTTAGAGTACATTGACATGACAACTAATGAGCTTGATGGAGCCAAAAATATCAAATTGGAATTGGAAAACTATTTTATTGTTACTAAGTAACAAAAGCCTAACAAAATAACTGAACTGTTTCAGGGTGCCGCTCCGAACATATGCAATATTAGCTGCGCTAACACTAGGTACTATGTCATTCTCCAACCTAGCTCTGAGTTACTTGAACTACCCGACACAGCTCATCTTCAAAAGCTGCAAGCTGATCCCGGTAATGATTGGCAGTATCATCATTGTGGGCAAAAGATATGGGTTCCTAGACTATGTGGCTGCTGTGATCATGTGTGTTGGATTGACTATGTTCACTTTAGGTGAGATGTCTTGTGCGTTTTTTACATATGATGAAGTGTGTATGTACGGACAACAACAGATCAATGGTACCACTTGCAGTACGATTTGAAATCTTACAACACACATAATAAGAATGGTCCAAAGTGTTACACTTGATCTGCTGTTAGCTGTACAACAAAGTTGCAAAAGTAGTGTATAAATATAACATTTTGCCTAAAATTTAAAAAAAAACGTGACAGAATCCTGTATAAGACAGAATACAGGATTCTATTTCCAAGTGCGATCCTTTTCATAGCTTTGTTGTTGGAAAGGGAGGCAGCATTTTTCGGACCTGTCACAATTAATTTAGTTTAAAAAACACTATCGGGTCACTCACTACCATTATTTGTCTTTTTTTATTGCATCAATTCGCATGCTAAAAATAAATCTGAAATTATCAACTATTACCAAAGATATTATTGTTCATATTCAAGTGATGAAAAATTAGGTTCCCTATTTTTGTGCATAAATTTTTATGTCATAATATAACATGGCATACTTTAAATTGTCCTAGTAATAACTACGCATAATAGTCATTAGGCATAACTTTATAGGCATAATATTATTAAGCATAACTACAAACAGCATAAAGATTGTTAAGAATAATATTATAAAGCCTAAATAAACTTTGTCATAATGATATTGAAACATAATTGTAATAATCATATTAATTACTCGCCGAAAAATATACTCCTGAAGTTTTAAAAACAAAAATTAAACCAAGGGCCACCCCCGCCGCACCGTAACCAACTATTACACTATAATACCTACTTTTTGATTGTAGGTATATAAAATAAACATGTTGGCGGCTTACGGGTGGCCCAAGGGCCACCCCCGCCGCACCGTAACCTACTATTACACTATGGTACCTAAGTTATATCTGATATACCTACCTAATACCTACTTTTTGATTGTATATAAAATAATCATGTTGGCGGCTTACGGGTGGCCCAAGGGCCACCCCCGCCGCACCGTAACCTACTATTACCTAATACACCATACATACAACACCAATACCAACAAAAAAGAAGAAATACACAAACAAACATTATTTATGTATAATATCTATTAGACGAATAAACAATATGCCATAAAACAATATGGAAATCAAAATTAGGGCAAAAACGATTAGCCCAAACTAGAATTATGCTTAGTTAGATTGTATGCCCAAAAACAATTATGACAAAATATGATTATGACAAAAAACATTATGCCTAACTCATTATGCTAAATTAAATTAGGCCAAAAGAATTATGCGAAAAAAAGGGATCCCGAAAAATTACCATGTTACATCTCTTTTTAGCAGCCTTTACTTCATCATTACTACTTACATCATTTACTATATCATGTTTTGAATGTGGCTGCGTTTGTAACTTTTCTTTTGAAATTCATTTTCTCCTTTTTATTTGTTGTTTTAGCAGTTGATCATGAATCTGTGTCTATTTTATAATGTATTGATACTTGCCTATTTAAAAAAAACATTATTTGTCTTTCAGCGGATTCAAAAACTTCTCCAAACTTTGACATAGTAGGCGTAATAGTGATATCTCTTGCCTTGTTATGCGATGCGGTGATCGGCAATGTGCAAGAGAAAGCCATGAAGCAGTTCCAAGCTTCCAACAACGAGGTTGTGTTCTATTCGTATGCGATAGCCTGCGTATACCTCGTGGCGATAACTGGGGCGAGTGGCGTTTTAGTGGAGGGATACAGTTATTGCTTACAGGTAATACTTTTTAGAATTAAACCTATGGTGAGTATGTGAGGTTATTACGGTTATCAAAGAAATGAAAGAGAGGCCGCTATTCCAGCGCAATAACCCTGTCCCTGTCACACACGCCACGAGATGGCATCGTTTTGAGAATGGCAATAGCTCCACTGTTCCCTCAGTTACTGGGATTCTTCTAATTTAAAAACAAAGGTACATACATAATAATTATTTGCATAAACTTGGTGAGCTCTGATGATTGACTGATGGAGAACATTCGTTGACCAAATTGGCGATGTGTGGACCGAGTATCACACGGGTATAGTCGATAGCATATCAATGGTAACAGCTGAAGTGCGATAACAGTAGGGTAGTTGACAATAGTTAAAAGTACTTCATCATCAGCCCGTATTAGTCCACTGCTGAAAATGTTTCGCCACGTTTTCTCCTCAGCGTTGGCACCTTTTCCTTGCAAAATGTACACAATGCTTACTTGCAATAAAGAGATTTAATTTAGACCTCTCCCAAAGCACGCCAGTCAACCCGATTCTCGGCCTTTTGCATCCAGTCTCTGCCAGCCACCTTGCGAAGGTCATACCTCCATCTGATCGGGGGGTCCCACGCTACGTTGTCCAAAGTTCTTTGGGCCACTTTTTTTGGTTCTACTTATAATTCTTATAATACACAAAACAGTCATACAACTTCTATGTTACCAGAACCCGCTCCCTATGTACACAAACATCCTACTGCTGAGCACGAGCGGCTACGCGGGCCTGCAGGCGGTACTCACGCTGGTCCGCATATGCGGCGCCACAGTCGCGGTCACAGTCACCACCATGCGGAAAGCGCTGTCCATACTCATATCATTCCTGCTGTTCAGCAAACCTTTCGTCTTCCAGTAAGTTTTTTATTTTATTTAGTTTAGTTCATTAATGGACGACAGTTCGTCATTTGCCAATATCAAGTTACAGAGTATTTCATATCTTAATCTATAGTCTACTTTCTTCCTCCAGAGGAGTCGCCGTAGCGTCGTTATTCATTAACCCTGGACGAAGCAGCTCAGTAGTCACGTTTACTTCACATCCCGAGCTTTGTAGTGGGACTTTTGACTCTAAATATAAAATCAACATCATTTATAATTTTCTAACTGTCATGTTCCAACATTTTTCAAGTCATCCTTGCAGTAAGTAAGTTAATATGTCCGAGTGCGATACACGGCTACACGTGATATTAGCCCTAGCATATATCTTCCTTTATACAGTGTTTCTGTCACTTTCACACTTCGATAAAAACGTTAACTTAGAAAGGGACCGAAGGCTTAAACTATGTATTAACTTTATCGTGTTCAAGGCTAACCTCGACAGTGTTATTTTAAGTACCGATTAGACTACACGATGAATAACTAAGTCAGAATATTACTAAGCAACGGCGGCGTCGTAAGTTCATATAAGGATTGTGAAAATAATAAGATAATCCTTTTATTTCCAGATACGCATGGTCCGGTATGTTGGTAGCATTAGCGATATACCTGAATCATTACAGCAAGAAGAACCCACAATATGTTCCTATGCCAGTGCTGAGGTGCTGGCATTACCTGCTCTCACTGTACCAGTCGGAGTATAGGTACCTCAAGATACGGACCAAAGTGTACACTGATACTGTGTAGTATAAGGTATTTATTGTAGCTAGGTATGATACAAGGGCAGGCGGAAAAACGCGCGACACGGAAGTATTATGTTGACGTTTAAATAAATCGATAAGTATCGCTTTCCATACACTTTGTTATCGCTTACGTATCTTACCGCGTTTCGTAGTACGGGGTGGGGTGAGAGATGTTTAGATATAACTTGTTTCGACATCATACATGTGTAGTTTCCCACTTTTTTTAATGAGTTAAGACTAAAGCCGACGCCTTGTAGCTAAAAGGTCATTACATTACAAGGTCATACGTTTTTCCGCATGCCCTAACAAATAGAGCTAGTTGTCCCAAAATAGCGGCATTTCGTGAAGAAAGACTAGACAATATATGGTAACACTTGGAGTACGATCTAAACTCTTCAACGCATGATAATAAAAACGATTCAAAGTGCTGCACCTGATGCGTTATCAACTGTACAATTTATTGTAGATTTTGTTTACAATTTCGCCGCCATTTAGGGTTAACTTTAGCTGCCGGGGTCTGTACTTGGCGTTAAATCTGTGAGAAGTTAGCTTCATGAGTATATTTGCGTGAGATACGTCTTGTTGCCACGATTGGGTCAAACAGAGTGCTAGAGTAATTTTTGTATATTTGTAAATAATTGAGTAAGAAGTTGGAATGTATTGTATAGTAGTTTTAAGATGTATGTAGTTACAATGCATTTTATTAAGTGTATTATGTAATTTATATTTATCAGAATATTATTTATTTTTTAAGTATTAAATTAGTAGTAAATAAAAGAATAGATTATTTATCTCAATGACATTTATTTCATTGTATGTACAAAATCTTATAAATCTAGTCGTTTTCATACAAAAGTGTCCAAATGTAACGTGTTTCAATATTTGGAATGTTAAGACACTATTTTTCATTGGCTTTATACAATCTCTAGTGGCGATCAAATGTTTAATTTATTTATTTAAAGCGTTGCGTTTTTAATACTTGTTAAAGGCATCAAAACAGGTTAGAAATTCCGATTTTTTTGGATACAATTGCGGTCAATTCAGTCAGTATTAAATCGAAAATAGACTAATAATTAATATGTTTTTAAATGATTTAATGATATAATTTAGTCATGCACATGTCAGAAATAGGGATATTGGTCAAATTAATTATCATTATACAGGTCACAAGGTCTAACTATACTAGAAATTAAATATGCACCTACACGACCGACCATTCGCTCTTAAAATGTACAATTAACTCTTTGGTATATGGTCCTAAAGCTAACTGTCTTTTTACAAAAGTGGATATTTGGCCCCTTTGCAAATATACAGATCATTTGACGAAATATTGTTTCATAAATCATGAGGGTCAGCAAAGACCACACGTAAAAATGATCGAACATTTTGGCTTATACTTGTTACCTACTTTAAACTAACAAGCTTGATAAAAGAAAAGAATGGCAAAATTTCCAAGTTTGTTAAGTTTAGATTAAGTAAATCAGAAAAATATCAGACTTGCACTTTGTTGAGCTGCTCATTGGAAAGATAATTGTTTTCGGTCATCAACTTATTTAAATTATAATTTTATAGCCACGTAAAAGCAGGAAAAACGCTCGAATTATTGACGCATGGTCTGCGCTGGCCGTCAACGTTTTTCATACTAAGTATGCACCAATGCTTTCACTTATTTTGATTTTATGAGATTGCTTGCAAAGGAGCCCCCATAAATTGGCGCTATTATCAAGGTGTTAACAACAATTAATGGGATTGGCAATTATTTGTACGTGATTTGACGATTTGTGTGGAAAATGTGTGCTAATTCAGTTTAATACTCCGATCTTGTAGATATAAAAATGTCAATCAAATATAACTTAGCTATTGCACAAACTACATCGTAAAGCTACCTACTGGATGTTAAAATGCCCAGAAAATGGGTCGGGGCATGCATTTCAACTGGCCGCAAGCCGCCTGCAGATCGCGCCTGTGTGTGTCAGGCGTAAAGCACAAGTACAGTCGCTGCCACTAAGCACTTTACCGTTTTTGCTAAAGTTGTAATGAAATTTAATTTGATATTGTTTTCGTTATAACAATCAAGTTAACAGTCAAACGGATCATCAGAACAGTGCGGGTATAATTTGTATTTCACTAACGCTTTGCATTTTCTCAATACAATATTCGATTTTTTAATTACATACGCGATCGGAGTATAAATTACATAAGAAGCGCTTCTGTTTGAATGAAATGCTCATGCGAGTAGATAAAGCGTAGGATTTGAGATCTATTTGGGCCTCGGGGTGATACAAAAATATCACATCTCACTTTTAGAATATGAAAATACCATAAAAACCTTATTGCTTATATCGTAGTGAACAATTCTTTCGTACAAAATGCAACACAATATACTACCCGTGCTTATAAGCTACTGATCGCTAATCTTTGAGCATTTAGACAGGAGACGATAATAACACAATGAGTAATTCAAATTTATTATGACCTTTATTTAACAGCCTAGTTGTGACCCCACTGTCTACTTCAGACTTGGGCCACGACCCTTCGTGAAAGTGCATGCCGTAGATTTTTTAATTCTCAGACATGCAAGTTTTTCCGCGATGTTTTTCTCCAGTATTTTAAGCGCAATATCGGTCAAATACATAATTATGTCAATATTATTGTTCGTTATGTTAACCATGTCCACCTCTATATTCTCTGTACATATGTTCTACCACCAAAGCTCCACGGAGTTATCTAGTCTTGCCTAGTTCTTCACTAAAAAGGCAACATTTTGACGGGCATTTCCGTTGACAATGAAAATTTTATCCAATATGCTAGTTCGAACACATAAAATTATATTTCTAATAGAATTTTATTGTTCAATTTGTTAATAAAAAATGCTCGAGGATTTTTGCGGTGACCCTTAAGGAGATGTAAAGCATTCTCCTGTTTAAATGCTCAAAGTCGCTAATAAATATGAAAATAGAAAAGTGTTTGCCGATTACAATGACTTAATTACTTGTGGACTTACGCCTAATGTCGTGATTGATTCCTACTTACAATTAGGCGCTAATCTATTGCCCTTAAGGAGAATGAACACTTATACGCACCGCACGCAAGTAATTCTAGAACTAGATCTTGCAATGCTTTTTAATCAAAAAAGAATAGCAATGTTTTCACTTTTTTTTTTAATTGTATTCTAGTCACTCCCAACTAAGCTCAAAGTTTGTACTAGGCAAGTTTGTAATAGTAGCCCAATTGCAATGGCTATACTATAATGACGATATATTATATATAGATATATTATAATGACGCAAGTTCGATTCACACTGTGCAATAACATTGAGCAATTTTATTTATTGTGTAGGGATAGTATTGAACGTCCCACGTGTGAAAAAAGGTATTCAAATATTATTGCACAATGTCATATAGCAGAATATTATTGAACGTGTGTGGTGCCGCTTATAGTGATGGGCAACTTCTAGTCGGTACAATCTTTTAGTTGAGTAGTTAAGGAGAAAAATACTAACATGAATACATTCCTAATCAGTAAATTAGTTGGGTGCGGCGCGGACGAGTGCGCATCAACCTTTACAATACAAAATTTCAATTTGAAATAATCACATAACAGAAAAAGCCGACATTCAATAAAAATAGAAGCTCACACTTTCCTGTATTCTTTTAGTTTGCTTTTCGAGTATAAAAATACTAAAAAATTGGAATTGTTGTGTGTGAATGAACCATTGCCAGTTCTGTACACAAGCCGACTAGAAAATTATATTAGCAGTTGCATAAACCCACTGTTTCCAGGGTTGGAAATGAACAATACTTTTTTAAACACCTCTTAGGAAAAAAAACTGTCCCTATTTACTCGTAACTCGTAACGTACTCGTAAAACATGTGACAGATTGTCGAAAGCAATGTTCAATGTTAGTATATTTTTTTATCTCTGTATCCCAATTTTTCAAAAGTGTCTAGAATCTTTGCGACAAAGGTTTAGTTGTAATCAAAAACATTTATAACATCCCAAGTAATTTACAACAAGATTATCAAAATATTATTTTCCCAAAAAGGTGTTGTTTTTGTGGTTTTTATTTATACTCAATTCCCACATGTGGTATCCTAACAATACCCAAACAACAGTTTGCCCAGTTTTAGCCAGCTTCATACAATGGTCGTCATCCACACATACATTACAATTACGTTTATTCGCTAAGAGGACCCTACACATTCGTCTCACACTTACTTAGATTAAAAATACTATAGATGCAAAGTCGATACGGCGGAAATGGCTCAAAAAATTGCACTAGAAATTTCCTATATTGCAATCTTGCTTTCAGCCGTCACCTTTCTTGAGTATTGTACAGCTTTTGAACACTCCGATGTACCGCGTGAACGCAAGACACGACGGAGAAAGACGTTATCCAATGTTATTCGTAAAATTTTCAGTGATTGCATCTATAATATTTGTAACCTAAACACACTTACGACTACTTCACTATATCACAGCACTAGTCCTGCACTTCTCTGTACGGTATCTCACTAGTTACCGTAAACGATTCGAAATAGTGGTTTAGGAACTCGAATGTCGGCCGTTTTTCCGGTATCGCATCCCAACACTGTATCATTAGTCTGTAAATATCGTCCGGCAAATAATGTCCGACTGGCTTCGGCATTCGATATCCCCTTTCCACCTGTTCTATCACTTCTTTACCGTGCAAACCTGGATACGGTATCTGTCCGTACGTAAACAACTCCATTAGCAAGATACCGTACGACCACACGTCACTTTTTATCGAGAATCTACCGTAAATTATTGCTTCGGGAGCAGTCCATTTGACGGGGAACCGTGAGCCTTGTTTAGGGCAATATTCGTTGTCTTCGATCACTCTCGCGAGTCCAAAGTCACATATTTTGGCTATGTTATTTTCACCTATTAACACGTTCCTAGCGGCTAAGTCTCTGTGGATTAACAGTTTGGCTTCGAGATATTCCATGCCGGAGGCGATTTGCGCGGCGATGTAAACTAGCTCTTCGAATTGGAGGAACTTTCCTTCTCCGTTTCTGAGGAACTCGAGTAAGGATCCCTTGCTCATGTATTCTTGGACGATGTAGACGGGTTCCTGCGTGGAGCATACCGCGTACAAAGCGACTAGTCGCTTATGCCGGAACTGTTTCATGATAGCTGCCTCCTGGAGGAACGCTTGGGTTGACATAGTGCCTTCCCTTAGCGTTTTCACTGCGACCTGGAACGTGAACACTTATTTTAAGTAATGGCCGAGAGGGATATTACGTAGGTGGTAGAGTCAATATCAAAGAAACTTATGCATGAACAGTCAAATGCAGGGAAAAGTAGTTCATTGGCGTTGAGATATTCTCGAAATACTTTACCCATTGTAAAAGTTTAGCCTTAGCAGATAGTTTGGTTGGAGTGCAAACTAGGTAGGTAATTAATTACATTGTATAAGAAACAAAATGGTGTAAGTAGTGGTTTTTGAAAAAAATCTCAACCATAATGAGAACCTTTTCTATGCACTTGACTATACAAGTTTTTAGATTTTTATATGAAATTGCTAGTTGTTCATAATGCAAACATTTTTTTGTAAACCTATAAATCGTCCCACTGCTGGGCAAAGGTCTCTCCTCTTCCATCCAGGACAGAGATGGATGGAATGCAAACGTTATATCTGGAAAAGGTTTCGTAAAAACTGCGTCATTCCGTGGCTACAACTGTCACGGCTCTCATCTGTCGTTTCAAATAAAGGATCATACCTCAATATTATTCCGCCACTTCCCATAGTACACCTCGCCGAAGTTGCCTTGCCCCAGCTTGCGTATAAGCTGTATCTCGCTGCGCGGTATCTCCCACTTGTCCCGCAGCTCAGGCCCCAGGTCCCACATCTGTGGCTCGGGCTTGGGGCAAGGCCGCGCGAGCACGTGGCACAGGCCTAGCGCATTCTCTGGAATAAGTGAGTATCTTTTATTTAGATAACGCTGTATGCTAGGTTAGTAAGAAATGGGTGGGTTATCACTATTAATAGGTTATATCATGAAGCATGGAACAGCCGATGGAGTTAAATATTTACATCACAGACTTCGATCTTGCATGCGAATTTTCGCGTCTCTTCCACTCCCTTTGTTGTGAAACAACAACTTTCACTGCCAGAAAGACGTCATCTGTTTTACAACAAGTTTTTCAAAACCCTTGTTTTGTTTTGAAAAACTTGTTGTAAAACAGATGACGTCTTTCTGGCAGTGAAAGTGACAAGAAGGGCTGAGACAGGTCCCTATTCCAAATACACGTTAGGGTCTCGCCATGTCTTAGATTGATGACAGGTAGAACGAAGCTTTAGAATCTAAAGAGTTCGGCAACTAGTTTAGAAATTTAAAATATCTAAATTCAATTCTATCGATCCAAGCGAAATCATTTGTTACAGTTACACTAATGATATCACTTAAATATTATGAGAGTTAGGTGCGTCTAATAGGAAAGCAGCTTATTATGGCGTACGGCCGATTGAAGCAGATAACAACAGACCAATGCGTAGAATTCTATCAACAAATAATAACAAAGAACTCACTCGTATAAGACATCACCAATGCTGGAAGACTTGGAAAAGTCTGGTTAGTAGCTATGTAGAACCCTCCGTTATCCAATGGCTTGATCTTGTAATGCTTCACATGGTACCCTCTGCCTTCCTCCCAGTCCTTGACACTGAGGCTGAAGCCGTGAGGGTTGTGCTCAGCTGGTCTCACGAGGAACGTCCCCCGAGGGTTACTCTCAGCGAGGAGCAGCTTGTCAGCTTCTTTTCTTGAGACGTGCGGGAAGAACCAGCTGGAACATGAGTGCCTTTAGCAGAAAGTGTATGGTTAAGTGTGGTGGTGGAGATTGGGCCGTCACCGTTTCCCTTTAGTAGAAGTAGCTCCGTCGCCGGCGGTTTGTTAGTTATAAGCAGCAGCAGCTTTTGATACCTATTGAAATGTCAGTAAATTCATGCAAACTGTCAATATTGAATTCATACATGAATTCACAATTTGTTGTTTAGTCATTTGTCGGTCACAAAACACTCACAATGAGTGTTGAAAATGAATAGCTGTCAAAACAGCACCCAGGCAAAACAATGACGATGACGACTTAGATCAATTACTATCCGATGTGCCATTCCCAGCGCATTGACCTTGCATCTATAGTAGTGTCAATCAAAAAGGGTTTAAAAAAGCTGTGTTAAAATGCGATATCTAAACATGATGAAAAATTTCTTGCCGTGGGCAGGGTAGTTTTTCGCCGAGCATGGCATAATGCATTAAACAAATTCTGAATGCGATATCTGGTTATTCATAAATCTAAAGTGCACAGATACTCACTCTTCGCACTCCACTGAGCTTTCTTCTGCCACGAAGTTGACGGGCACCAGGCCCTCTCGCCTGGTGGTGAGGTGCAGTACTCGCCACCAGTCCGGCTCCGTGTCGTTGAGGACCTCCATCTTGTCCCCCTTGCGGAACGAGATGTCGGAATCCGCTCGGGCCGTGTAAGCACATAACGCCTTCACCACGCGACGACCGCCGTTCGATATGCCTGGAAAATTAATTTTTAATTTTATTTATAAACTCACGCCTGATTCCCGTAGGGGTAGGCAGAGACGATGGACTTTCATCTGCTGCGATCCTGGCACACAACCCTTGCCTCCTCCACATTCATCATTATGAATATACCTCGGGGGTAGCGACAGGTTATGTCGGACTTGCACCGACTAAACCCCTCAGATCAGGGAATAAGATCTGAGCTAAAACCCTACGGTGACGGTGGCCTCCTCCGCGCATTGTTTGTTGTTGCATTGGAGCACGGGGCTCTCTGTTGAACCACACCCGAGTTCCCCACGCGCACTAAGCACGTCCCAGGCCGTTCATCATATGTCAAACATTTATATCAAACATCAAAAGACGGCGACATTATGCATAAGCCTTATGGCAGAGGGATTCAGTGTTTCCAACCGTCTCTATCCTGGGCATCACGCTTTTCATTCAACGTCCTGCCTAAACCCCCTTGTACAAAAATAGGGGACATTTACATAGTTTAATCATTATGGGATATTGAACCCTGATTACAACTTTATAACAATGGGAATTGTATTTCATAAGGTTTATTATTATGAAAGTTATGTCTTGTTTTTTTCCTGTTGTGTATTTTCTTATCAGAATATCTGCGTCAATATAGTTTTCCCTTACATATATATGGCACGTGTGGCTGTCAATGAACGGTTACGCATCATAAGGCCGAAGTTCATAGGACTGTCGGTGATATTATATTGAAAAGGTGTTTGTAGGGGATGCTTGGAGGCTGAGAAAACCCAACCCAGGTGCTGTTACAGTGTGAGGAGCTGGTACGATGGAACACAGAGAAAGGTGTACAGGAGAGTTTTTAAGGTTGAAATTTTCTCAAAAACTACTTGACCTATTGCAAAAATTATTTCGCTGTTAGTTGTACTTTTATCTATCATAAAAGTAAAACTATGCATCTGTAAAATAATTATTAATACAGTCCAGTAGTTTTTGAGAAAATCTCAACCTTATTAGGGCCCCCTGTATATTTATCTCTGTCTTCGACTGTAGGAGCTCAGATTCTGAACAGTCCTGGGTCCCTTCCCCATGCCGGGCCCCCGGCATCCCCGATTCGCAAGCTGCTGACGTTCTGGAGTAAGCTGGTACCTTCACGCACAGTGACTGCGACTCAGGCGGCCAAGTGCTTAAAAAAGCCCGCGTCAAGAAGAAGAACTCCACAGAACAACGCCTTATGCAGATATAGATTCTATTAGGATTTTTGACAATACTACTAGGATCCGCTTTGTGCCAAACTCAGCTCGCATGCATGACAAGCGGCATAGCCTGTCCCTACTCTTCGGAGGCTGACTTTTGCCAGGTTATATGTAATAGGGTCTATCCTAATTTCTCTACATTTATGTTTTATCAGTTATCACACTTTAAACTTTTAGAGACTGGATGCATAAGGCTGAGACTCAGATTGAGTGGCGTGCTTTGGGAGAGGCCTATGTCCAGTCCAGTAGTGGTCTGATACGGATTACAGACTGATGATGATGACACTTTAAACGATGAAACGAGCAGAGAAAACTACCTGCCGTTGGGAATTGAACCTCCGGCTTCAACGCAACCTGCTGCGTTATCTATCCAGCGTGGACGACGTCATCCTTGCTTCACAATTTGTATTTGGAGTTCTTAGTAGCTCCAATGGGTTACATTTTATTTATACCCGCCACGTGTCACTGTCATTGAACTCTCCACAGGGCAACCCCACACGCAACCGAACTGACACCATATCAATACCAGACCTAAATGGCAATGACATCAACAGGCAACAGGTCAACCACTGGCCTCGCATCATGCAAAATCGATGTGAACTCCGCACGATAGGTATTGCCTTTGCAAGTTAACTAACTGTGGTTGGATTTCAAATTAAAAATCATACATATTGTACTAATATGTTCATCTAGATAGTAGACGTAAGGACGAGTGGTTTTGTGAAGGACATTTATTACGGGTCCTCCTCATTGGCGCGGTGAGATGCGAAAAGCATTTCCCCAAGTAAAAAAAAAGGTACAGTCTAATACAGAGAAAAGTAAAGGAAAGAGTATAGAACCCGAAGGGAGGAGATTACTTTTGTTCTACGACTTTTCGAATAAAAAATATTGTTATATATCAGTTGATAAGGATTTTCTTAAAACTACTTGATATTGTAATATAATTTTCAAAATGGGTAAAGTAGTTTTTAAGTAAACTAGGCAGTAAGAAGTATACTTATCTATGAGTTAGAATGTATAACAGTGACTATAACTTAGATAGATATGCCATGGCTCAACACCTTAACGGTTCCGTTAATTAAGTGGGACTCAAATCAAGTGGGCTCCACTTAATTGCTGGAATATACGCAGGTACATTTACCGATCACTCTCAAAACAGGGAAGGAAAATATTGCGAGGAAACCTACTCACATAAAACATACCTATATTGTACAGTTGACAGCACTTCCAGTTTAAAATACAGGCACTTTCCGCGACGGTGATACGGGCCAGTTTGCAATAGTTATGCGTTGATGTGTTGTCTAGTGGTATAGTAAACTCAGAAGAAAGTATAACTACAGAAGACTCTTTAGCTGTTAGCCATACATTTCCCTTAAACCGTGTATTAATATCACGTTCACACTGCGTTAAACGGTAAGCTTTCTAACTTACGGTTTAATCAATCAAGTAACGCTACTATGGTGGATTCAGGCAGAACCTCTAAAAATGCTGAACTAAAAATATTGTCGTCAAATGTTGGAATGCCGTCCGCTGGCAAGAAAACGCGGGTCCAAATCCGCTAACAAACAAAGCGTCCGCTGATTGGCTGACATGAAGAATCTGGTCCTAACTCCAAACTATAAAGCTAGATTAAAAGTCTGAGATTTTGAAATTAGGCGTTATAGTGTATTCGATCCGAGCACTCACATTTGCCTGGGTTGCGCGTGCGCACGAAGTCCGCCGCGTTGTGATTTGCGCGCACGCGGTTGTTGGGCTCGCCCGTGTAGCGCGTCTCGAGCGCCGGGCACGCGGTAAAGGCTGCCTCGTTCTTCTTGTACGCAGGGTACACTGGAATTGATACAACATGTCCGTTAGTTAGGAACATTCCAAGTATTCAAGGGGTCGTAGCTAGTCTCCCTAAATAACATACTTTTTGTATGTAAGTAGTTCAGTGGTTCTCTGGATGAGTTACCGAGGTACTGTCACATTAATTTAATCATCGTTGAACGAAACTTAGCTCACGTCTTACACAATCTTAGTTCTGTTATGAGTTTAATGATTTTAGATTAGTTTTACCGGGAATTTGCGTTTAGGATTAGCTTTAGATTTAGCGGTCATGCATGACAGAACGCTTTGACGGTCGACGTCCATTTCTTAATGACCACTTCTTCGTAAGATCTTTTCTGGATTCGACCACTTCTTGTTAAGACTCTATTTTTAATTGACCTATTCATATATTCAGAGTCATGAAGTTTAATCACAAATGGATAGCCGATAGCAACGACCTGATGGTAGGAGTAAGTGAAGACGAGATCTAAAATGAATTCACTCTGACGTTTCAGAGGTTGACGTTATAGTAGTCCTAAAATTAACTTATCTTAATATAATTAGACCTCAAGTGCAAAAGTTAAGATCATCCGACCAAGACCTCTTTGCTACAATAAACAACCTTCTGTCTAAGGACTTTGAACTGAATAGGTACTTATACAGTTTCCGAAAGCATATCGAATCTATAATTTGGGCATAATTAATATGACCATTGAGATACTCATTGCACTTAGCTACCAAACAATGAATGACCTCAAAACACCGATGCAAGCAAACCAAATGAACGTAAATTGACGCTAAGTGCCAAGTTTTATCATCGTGCGAAAATATCTCGGCCATTGTTTCTTTCAAGGAATCGGTTCCGCTCGGTTGTTCAGGAATTTGTTAAAGACATCGGTTTTGTGCGATCTTGGCTATGAAAAAGTGTGATATCGTGTGAAAAATTCAGTTTTTTAGTCAATGCTTGCATCTGTGTGATTATAGCTGCTAAAAATACGACACGTACCTAATGCCCAATTGCAACAATCGCGAATTAAAGTTAATTCGTACTAAATCTTTTGTGAATTCCCGACATGCATGCTTTTTTGGATGTAGGTACAGCGTTCTGTGCTTTAGATTTGACCGCTTTGCCTAGAGACACAGTGAGGTTTCTTATTATTAAGTTCCTCTCTAGGTTTGTTATTATCAAGATGCCATGATGGTATCCAATCTCTGGTAGGAATGGGACCCCAAGAAGAAGAAGATTATTAAGTAACTGTTGTGGTCATAATAACATAGATCTGTGTGATATAATGACTTACCCAAAGGTCTGTCTGGGTCATGTCGGCGGCTGCAGCACTTGTTACCCATGGCGCGGCCCGCCCGCTACGCCGCGCCAAGTTGCTGCTGCTGAAACAAGCAAAACAATACATTGAAAACGGCTACAGATGCTAAAGCCTGGTTAGGATTTTATCTGAAGGATATCTTTTGCCAATGTTCAAATATAAATCATTTTAGGGAAGATGACAGAGATGATAAGGGTAATGATTACGACCAAGAGTGGAGTGAGTCATCGCGAAAACAACAGTGCAGACGGAACACATCAGAAGGAGATTGGCGTTTTGTATTTAGTATGAACGACAGCAGATCAATGGTAACAGTTACGATTATAACTCTTACGACGCAGATAATAAGAATGGTCCAAAGTGTTACACTTGACGTGCTTTGGGCTGTACAACCGACATTCTTCAATGGGTTTTAAACGATATGATGACAGTAAGTATTAATTTTATTAGTCCACCCACATCAATGTTCCAACTCAAACAAGTAGACTACCTACTTAAAGATTTCTAAGACGTCATTACCAAAGTTTTTGCTCCGCAGAAGTCACTCCGGAAGACTTATTGTGTACACTTGTGAAATTTCCTCGGAAGCGTTTGTTTTCGGTGAGTGATATTCTTCCGAACTGGAAACAAAGCTCAGATGTTTACCGAGCTCATATTTTTTGTCAGTTAACATAATAAATTCTTGTTAAACCTAATGAACGGGCGGGCATACCGCGTAGGGACTTCTTTCGTTCTTACGCCACCTGTATCTCAGAAACTTCTGGGTTTATTTTGCTTCATGGTTTAGGAAGATGAGATTTGTAATTAACTTACAAATTGACGTAACATGCACTAGTACTTTCTAAGCAAAGAAAGTACAAGTGCAAGATAGTTAATTGGTTTTTTGATAACGGAGTGGGGAATTTTGGCGGGTCCTACCTACTGTGGGTTTTATTTAAGCCAGCAAAGTAAGTAAAGTAAGTGATACTTATTGTTGATAAAACTTGTACAGGGGAAAACCTGTTTGTAAATAATGTTACGAAATCTCGTTAAGTCAACAAAAGATATCGGATTCTGATAAATATTCGGGAAAACGAAATCGTTTGCTTCAGGCGATGTTATACAACTACACAAATAAACGTATCTCGTTACATATTGTGGCATACATTGCCACAATATGTAACGAGATACGTATACGCATGTAGGTTAGGTATACAATACGTATCCATGGGTACATACTAGATAGAGCGAAATTCCTTAGTGATACTGCTTGATAAATAAACATTGACGTCCCAAAACGTATTTATTTTCAAAGATATGAAACCTTTGAAGCTCCGAAATGTTACTGCTGCCTATTCCCACGTTTCCATAAAAAAATATGGTTGATTGCTTCAGTCACACCTGAATATTGGCTTTGGGAAAAAGTAATGAACCTGCCAAGAATGTGGCTATAAATATTTTCCATGTAGGTACATAAATGGCTGGGGAAACTAATCACGTTTATATTCATGAAAATTGTCAGGACCTAGCTCTATCAAAATCAAATTGTTTTCCTTAGCGTTAAATTACATTTCAATCGATTATACTAGGCATAGAAATCGTTCCGTCATCGATAAGAATGTGCGAATCTACTTTATAGCCAGCCAACGACCATAACGCGGTATCTATTCGTAAAATGACCATAAACCATTCATTGTTGCTCTTCCCTGAAGTTGCCTTCCTCGGAATGTACCTACTTAATCCCTAACACTCTTGATAACAATGGACTTGAATATTTTGTCAACAATTTATACACGTGTAGAATTCAAAACTAGGTAGGTACTTACGTCCATCACGATTTTTTTTGTTATGTAAAAAAACAGTGACCCAATGATGGACATAAGAAATTTATCTATTATCGCTTGAATACCAACAGTTGAAATTCAATATAATGTTCTACATAGATCACTAGTGGGTGGTGTTAGGAAGATCTTGGCTTAAAGTCTTAGGTTAATGGAGGCTTTGAAGATCCCTTTCAGTGTCACGCATTAGGAGAAAGCAAGAGCATATCAGTGGACCATCATGCTTACTGATTGATTCATCACGAAGGCAACTGTGCCTTCGGGGAATTGAAGGTGTATTCAGATATTCCGATTCATAAATTTGAATTTGGTGCGCTAAGCAATTTTGAATAAACTGCGGTCAATTCTGATGACAAAGGCGGAAAAAGGAAGGCAAAGGAACAAATAAAATTAAAAACAGCCACAAAAAGCTAACTGTAACTACGAGAAGCTCAAAGAGGGAGAGAGATAGGAGAGAAGAGAGAGGCGTAGAGTCGCGGTTATTTCACGCCGAGAATAATAGCGTGGTGTCTGTGAGGTGGGGCTATGAAACTAGAGATAATATAGCGACTCCTTAAATTTGCTTTGGGTTGTGCATTGTAGTATAACAGCTAATCAGAATCACAGACAATACAAATTAAGTAAACAGAGAAATAATAACATGGGTAAGTAAACTCCACGTAACTAGATATGTTCGCTTACGTAACTGATTTGACGAGACAAAGTAAAACCAAAATAATTCGACAGATCATAAATACGACTATTTGCATATTAGTTACCTACATATGACGGTACGTAACTTTTCAGTGTAAGTAATAAATACATTAATAATAAAAAGTTCTAAGAATTTATAGAAATATCACTAATATTCGTATTTTATCATCAAGCTGTATTGTAGGAATTGCCGAAATATGAAATTTAGAACTGGCTTTCTACAAATTGCATAGCCTCTAAAACAAGGGCAAACAATCAATTTTTCAGCGTCACCCGCACTCTGCCGGCAACTAGGGAGGGTAGTCGAACAAATATCCGACGTCTTATCGATAAGATTGCCACAATCGTTGGTAGAGAATAAGAGAAATGCTGTACCGTACCTTCATGGCGCATTTACACACAATAGCCAACAAATTGGTTTCCTGTGGCAGTTTATACGTAGCTATAATGCTGGGAATAGATTTTCAACTACCCACATAATTGTAGATTAAGGATACGTCCACCCACTCGAGGTTCGGGTATTAATAAAAGCCGGAAGGATTACGTATCAGTTGATTAACATGGTAAACTCGGGATGATTGATAACAAGTATCGGGCTACTCTACCATAGAGTAGGTAGAGTCTTGTCTGGACTACTGTGAATTGATATTCTAGGTATTAACTGTAATAAATGGTTATATCGAACGAATCCATTAATCTTTCAGTATCATAGTAGGTACAGTCGAAGACAGAGATAAGTATACAGGGGGCCTCAATAAGGTTTAGATTTTCTCAAAAACTACTGGACCTAATTTAATAATTATTTTACAGTTACATAGTTTTACCTTTTATCTGTCAAAGAGTGAAATAATTTTTCCAATAGTTTTTGAGAAAATGTCAACCTAAAAAACTCTCCTGTACACCTTTCTCTGTGTTCCACCGACAAATAGGTATGTTTGTATACTGGAATCTACTTAACATTAGGTACATACGACGTTGATATGATGTAGCCTACGATCTATATTATTCCTGTTTTTAATAAATGTATGACTATCAGTGGAATCTTTTTAGTCACTCAAAGCCAAAATTTCGATAACTATACATTCAGGATGAAACAGCTCTACAGACAAATTAGTCTAGATAATATTTTCCCAGATTTTAATTAAGAAGCGGAACGGAACGGTTCCATAATGGATACATCTTTATTTTACGTGAAATATTAGATATTAGTAGGGTATTATTGGGCATTTCAAAACACATTCCATTCCTTCGCAAACGTTCGTTGACACTCACGTTGCTCGGATGATCATGCGTTTCGAAAAACCCAAAAACACGCTACCGTAGTATGACAATTTTCATGGGATCGTAAAAATGTTACGAATGTCTGCAGATTAACGGATATCGTTTGCGTTGCATACGCTATTATGGAACATGTTCGTTAACGTAACACTGTTAACAGACGTGTTGGTTGTAGGATATAGGTGATAGAAATAAATAAAATGTTAACATACCCAAATTTCTCTGCTGATTGATTCACAAGTTCATAACTACAACATCTAGATCTTTTTTTTTTTTGTTTTCCGTGCGAGGAGAAAATCCTCATGGATACACCGCGCCCGTACGCGATAGCATGCCCGACTTCACTGAGAAGGTGACTCAGTGACCTACGGACTAAAAACTCCCCGATCTAGATGGAGTGTCTATAAAGTCACCGAGACCCAAGTCGATGATTACCATATTAGTTTTTTCGTCAGAATGCGAATAGTCTAGAAATAACAAAGGATCATTCCATCATGGACTCGATATGCCAATGTCTAAAACGCCATCTGACTACTCAACCTCAAGGACGGTCATCTTCTCGAGTTGGTTGGTTTTAGAACTCTGCTCTTGTCACACAACACAAAGTTTAGAGTTCTATAAAGTAACTGTTTTGTTTCACTAGATCTTTCAGAATGTCTATAAAGTCACCGAGACCCAAGTCCATGATTATCTTATTAGTTTTTCGTCAGAATGCGGATAGTCTAGAAATAATAAAGGATCATTCCATCACGGACTCGATCTGTTAATGTCTAGAACTCCATCTGACTACCTCAAAGACAACCACCTTCTCGAGTTGGGAAGAGTTAGACCTATACTCTAATCACATAACACACACTTTTATAGTCTTATTCGTATAACATAACTGTTTTGTTTCACTAGATCTTTCACAATGTCTATAATGTGACCGAGACCCAAGTCGATGATTATTTTATTAGTTTTTCGTTAGAATACGGATAGTCTAGATATAATAAAGGATCATTCCATCACGGACTCGATCTGCCGATATCTAGACTTCCATCGAACTACTCAACCTCAAATACAATCACCTTCTTGAATTGGTTATGATTAGACCGTCGACTCTAGTCATACAACACAAACATTTCAAATTATCTAATTATTATTTTAAGTTCTTCATCCTGAGTTAACTGCACTTTGTAAGCGGACTATACACTGAAAAATTAAAAATACGATTCAATAACCAGTTTGGTTGCGTGAACGTTTTATACAATATTTGTCTAAAAACACTATAGATATTAGCACACTGAACATTGCACTAAAACATATGGTAAAATATTACTGTGTATATGTGAGGGTCCTCAAATTGTATGCCATCGACATTAATGCGAAAATCTGCAAAAATGAATGTTGAAAAGCTGTAACAAGCATCACATTGATATGTACTAGGACAAGTAGATTGCACTATCAGAGTTTGGAGTGCAATTTTTGTTATACTATCCCCAGCTCCCTAACATTACATCTATAGTTAATGTAAGCATTGTCACTGACAACAACAATTTGTCAGCGATTGTTCTAAGTACAGTCAAACGTAAAAATGTATAAACAAGGTATATTGTTGAATACATTTTCAATTGAATACGAGTATATACTACATACAACAATTTATTTGACTACATTTTAAAATCATTATAAATGTATTATGTATATTTGCAATAATACTTGTAATAATAATATTTATTTATTTATTTCATTAAAGATCAAAATCCCAGCGCCTTTACAGGTTTTCACCCAAGTCGACGATGGTAACTTAATTAATTACAATTCACCCATTCACCACTAAATTATATAAAGCAAAGAGTTAACTATGAAGTAGTAAACTCAATTAGATTCATAACATCAGACCTATCCTAACCAAATGTGCGGTAGGTTAGGCTGCGCATAAGCTGAACGTCTTGAGCGCGATTCCCACAGAGAAAGTATTTGCTATGCTTCACATTTAAAGTGTGATAATAATAATAATCAAAATGAATCAAAAAGTTAAATAAAAACATTGAGTTTTTATTACAAGGTTACATATTTTCCCAATTGACTGTACATCCTTAGATCAAAATTGCTGACAGACATTATAATAAGTAAGCTGCCTATACTATTTTTGCTGCATCAACATTGGCGCACCTCGTGTTAGGTACGTGTAAATCATGTCGTGCAGTGGGTGCTATAATATATGTCTACATTAAGATAATATACTTATATACGATACATAGCTTACTATAGGATTTAAATAGATCATAAAAGGTGAAAACAATTGTACATTTTCATCTTACAGAAAGTAAGTAACCATCTTCTGATGAGCTGTCTAATAAATCTAATAGTGAAGTCGTATTACCTGTATTTATATAAATCGATCAAAAAGTTTGTACTAGTAGTATTTGCTTTTATGAGACTGAAATGATTTCATAATACATTAACATAATCTTACCTGTTTGTGATACTTAAAATATATAGTAACAGAAATATTATAGCATCACCATGTGCGACAACCTTTTGCCACGCATGTTGCGCAAACCATTTTTGCTAAGTAAACGGTTATGCATAAAGCATGTTGTACAGCGGATGTTATAATTATTTTTACCTTAAGATAAAATATCGCTTACTATACAATCCACATGAATCATCGCATAAATGGTGAAGACAATGTACATTTTCATCTTGCTGAACAGAATCATCATCTGATGAGCTGTCTAATGCATCTAATAGTAAAGCGGTATACATGTATACTATAAATCAAACAAAAGGCGTATTAGAGCAGGCTTTCAAGAGACTGATAAGATTTCATACCTGTTATCTTATATTATCTGTTTCTGATTTCTTAATATATTATCGTAACATAAAATATTATAGCATCACCATGTGCGATATCCCTTAGGTATTCATGTTATGATATGTAAACGGTTTAATCATTGCAACATATTATAAGTACAGTCAAACATAAAATCTTTTTATAGCATTCTTGCAAAATAATTTTTTTTATTGTTATTCAGGTTATTCAAATGCAGACACAAATTCTTCTATAATTAATTACCTATCAATAATGTTTGTTTCATAAAGTCTTTCAAAGGACTGTATATAATTTTTCGGTAATAACACAGTCATGTTTGAAACATTTGTGAAGATTGATTAGTGACGATAAAAGTATAAAATACATTTCACGAATTCTCTAATAGATCTATAATAGGTAATATACAATTTCTGCATGCCTTAAGGTAAACTGGAAGAAAATGCCGCAAGGCATTAAGTTCGCTCGATACATAAAATGTAACAAAGATTAAATAAATAAATAAATAAATAATATATTATTTTAATATTTTATACATACATAATTATGTGCTCGACTGTATCCTCAAAGAAAACGCTGACGGAAGTGCAATACGATGTGCGTTTAGTGTACGGTTTCAAATTAATTAGGTCATTGCGACACATTTTCCTTAAATATATTTAAAATATAAATTATGCTTATTTAGCACCATGTAAGGTGTAGTAAACCTTTTATTCATAAAAATGAATTCAGTCAAAGTCAAAGTCAAAGTCAAAATAATTAAAATATTAGAAATGAATTATTAAGAAGTAGAAACGAATGAATAAGATTACTCGACTGGTTACGATATACAGTTGTAACATAACACGTTTATCTGTTCATTACTTGTTCTTAATATTATTAATGAGCTCTATGTTGACCTATAAATGAATATTGTATCAATAAGTTATTGCGACATAAGGAAACATCGTGAGGAAACCAACAAAACACAGCATATTCTTGTGTGCGTGCAAAATAGGGTTGGACTTTTTACAAAGTGGATCATCCCTTTAGAATTATAAAAGATCCTAATAAATCTCTAGCTAGCAAACTCGTATGTAATATCTGCCCTGAGTTAATTAACCATTCAAACGCAGAAAAAATTACGCGTATAATAAGAACGATGTAAAGTCCAAAGTGTTACACTTAAAAAAAGTATGATCAATAAAATGTTGACGACCCCTGTCAGCGTCACCCGAAATTCGTGTTTAAATGGTGCTAACGAATTAGCTCATCCAAATTGTCTTCAAGTGAACTTCAGCAAGGTTACTCTACCCTAAAGTGAAGAAGTGCTCGACCTAGTACCTACCTAACTAAGTATTTTTTGTGAAACTCAGAATCCGGTGCATCTAAATCATGTAAGTACGTAAATCCTACTACTGTTACTGATTTATTTTTTTATTTCTTGTAAATATGTCGCTGACGAACAATCAGGGATAACTCATGGATCGAACACTGATATTCCTAATAAAACACAGCACCTCTCTGAATGTAGAGATTAAATTATTTATTTTACATTTTATTTCATTTTACAGGTCTGACTCTGAATATTACGTGCGCAAGAACGTGAACACAGCGAAGTCAAGCCACGAAGAACCTGCACATCGGTTCGCAACCCTCGACTCCGATGACGATGAACGAGTGTAAGTTTACATTAAATATATTAGGTGCTATGTTAATGTAAACATTACGTGATCATCATTTCGATATGCTCTATTCGAATCCATTATGTCTAATTAATTTATTGTTACCCCTTTCAGAAGCATTCGCGGAACACCCAAGTCTAAATCGGTGACAAAGAAGATCGCTGCTGCTCCGAAGCGGAAATCAAAAGCAAGCAACGCTCCTGCTCCTGCTCCTAAACGTGCTACCCTTGACAACGAAAGACAAGCCTTCACCGAGGTCTTTGACAGCGGTGACGAAAGTGAGGCGAGGAGTGCGAGAAGTATCGCGTTGGAGAGAGCGAACCTTACGTCAGCGCTGTCGCGGAGGGTTGCCGACGGGGTTCTGCGGAGATACCAGCAACTGGAGGGCAATTTGTTTGTCGAGGTTCGGGTGTACAACACCGCGGATATTGCGAAAGTGGACCCTAGGAACCGACACGAAAAAGCGAGCGTAAGCCTAAAATATCGCGTAAGTGATGACAGCCCAGAGTTGGAATCACTAAGAAACTTTTTGAAGGAAGTGAAGAAAAAGTTTACGGAAGAAGGAAAATTTTTTGCAGATCGAAAATAGATGAAGAACTCTAAAATTACTATAATTTATATTTCCGTACAAGTATTTATAAATTAAAATTCAAATAAATATTACTTCATACTATTTGTACATTATAATATCATTATATTAAACCTATACCATTATGGCCCACAAATCCGTTTATTGTACGGTTTGTGATCAATCAATTAAAAGCAAGGCTTTTTCAGGTCATCTAAAAAGCATACAACATAAGAACAATAATGCTGTACAAATAAATGAAAACATTGATAAAATTCAATCTGCATTTAGAAATCGCATTGCATCATACCGTTTGCGACATCCATCACCTACTAGACGTGGGAGTGAGAACGAGACAACTAGTTGTTTGCCAGTTGAATATCTAAATAAACTCAGTTCGTTAGTACGTCAGCTATTCGACGCTAGAATCAGCTCTTACAATGCGATAAAGGTAAATTTAGAGCTGTTTTCTGAATACGCTTTACCAAAAAATGATTCAAAGGAAACAAAGTCTTTCAATACGGAAAATATAGTTCTATGTCGAAATTATGATTTTAAAGAAGTATTTCGGAACATGAAAAATATTATTTGTAAAAAAATGGATGAGTTTCAACAACGAGATAGCGGTTGGACTTTTCTAAGAAATCTGTATCTTGAAGTAAATATTAACAAATACACTCCGCTGAGGGCTTCTAGTTTTATCGCTTTGCCGAAATTTTTAAAACATAAGCGATCATGTGTCAATATAAAAAATTATGATAATTTCTGCTTCTTATGGAGTGTGATAGCATCTCTTTTTCCTGCAAAAAATAACCCGAATAGAGTATCCTCTTATCCTCATTTTAAGGATATACTAAATGTGCAAAATATGAGTTTTCCGGTTTCCCTTTCTGATATAAAAACTTTCGAAAAAAATAATCGTAATGTGAGTGTGAACGTGTATGGTATTAGTAATAACAAACATATTGTCGGACCGCTTTACAAAACGCACTGTCGGCAAAATCATCATGTTAATTTATTACTGCTAGAAAACGGATCTCGTTCACATTATTGTTTAATTAAACATTTGAACATTTTATTGAGAACACAGTTAACTAAACATCATGGTAAAATATACTTTTGCGATGACTGTCTGATGTTTTTTGACAGCGAATGTAAATTAAATTCACATGTATGTGGTAGTGTCGCGACAGTTCTTCCGAACAAGGGGACCATAATTCAATTTAAGCATTTTGAAAGGATGCAGCATATACCTTTTGTTATTTACGCTGACTTCGAGTCATTTTTAGAGCCTTGTACGAGCGACACTTCCACCTCTACATTCACAACTACAACTCAAAAACATGTTCCAGCAGCTTTTGGTTATTACATTGTGTGCTCATATGACAATACCCTCAACCGATACAGATCATACAGAGGTCTTAATTGTGCCGAAAAATTCACTGAGTATCTTCAAATCGATATTATAAAGATTCATAAGATATTGAACACTAACAAACCAATTGTATTTACCGACATCGATTTACAAAATTTTAATAACGCAAAAGTCTGTCATATATGTTCGCAAATGCTTTTTGACGAACGAGTCCGCGATCACTGTCACCTGACAGGGGTGTACAGAGGCGCAACGCACACCTACTGTAACATTCGATTTGCTTTACCTAAATTCATCCCGGTCTATTTTCATAACCTATCAGGCTACGACTGTCATTTATTTATAAAGGAACTAGGTGATATGAAAGGTCCATTGAAAGTGGTAGCTAAAAATAAAGAAAAGTACATATCGTTTACAAAACTATTCATTACAGAGGACGGAGGGCTAGTACCTGTTCGTTTCGTTGATTCATTCAATTTTTTAGCTACTAGTTTACAAAAACTCGCAGAAAATTTAAACAAAGAGGATTTTATACATCTATCACGATTTTTTTCAGATCCACTGCAATTTGATTTAATGCGATGTAAAGGGGTGTATCCGTATGAATATATAACTGGCTGGAACATATACAAAGAAACTTCTCTACCACCGCGAAAACGTTTCTTTAATAAGTTAATGAATGAAGATATACCTGAGTCTGACTATAAACACGCCTTGAATGTATGGAACATATTTGGTTTACGCAATTTAGGCGAATATACCGATTTGTACTTAAAAAGTGACGTATTATTACTAACAGATATCTTCGAAAGTTTCAGGAAAACTTGCACAAAAAATTATAAATTGGACCCATCGTTTTACTTAACAGCTCCAAGTTTAAGTTTTGATGCTATGTTACTTAAAACTAAAGTTCAATTACATCTTATTGATGATTTAGAGATAATTCGTATGATACAGAGCGGTATACGCGGAGGAGTTTGTTTATGTTCAACTCGGTATGCTAAGGCAAATAACAAATATTTATCTCACTATGACCCGGACAGTCGTAGTAGCTACTTAATATACATAGACTGCAATAATTTATATGGATTTGCTATGTGTGGTTATTTACCACATTCTGATTTTGTTTTAATGAACCAGTTAGACATTAATAACCTCAACATTCTAACAGTGCCAAATGATTCCATGCATGGTTATATTTTAGAAGTGGACTTAGAATATCCAGAATACCTCCATAATTTACATAATGATTTTCCTTTTTGCCCACAAAAATTCAAACCTCCAGGCTCAAACTCTTCTAAACTTATTCCAAATTTATACGATAAATATAGATACGTAATTCATTATATTCATTTAAAAACGTGTATAGCAAATGGATTAATATTAAAAAAAATACACAGGGTAATAAAATTCAAGCAAAGTCCATATTTGAAGGAATATATTGATCTAAATACAAAATTAAGGCAAAGTGCACGCTCGGCTTTCGAACAAGACTTTTTTAAATTATTGAATAATAGTATCTTTGGCAAAACTTTGGAAAATGTAGAACATCGGGTTGATGTAAAGTTAGTCAATCAATGGCAGGACAGTACCAATATCACCAAAAAACAATATACAGCCAATAGATACATATCGAGACCGAATTTTCATAGTGTGACAATTTTCTCAGAAAATTTCGTAGCTGTTCAAATGAAACCTGAACGAGTGGTTTTAGACAAACCGATTTACATCGGTTTCACCGTTCTAGAGTTATCCAAAAGCCATATGTTTGATTTCCATTACACTGTTATGAAACCATACTACAAAGACAATATTAAATTATGTTATACAGATACAGATAGCTTTCTATATTCTATAGAGACAGAAGATATATATAAGGATATTAACATGAAATTCAAACCATATTTTGATACCAGTAATTACTCGGTTAATAATTTGTACGGAATCAAATGTGACAACAACAAAATTCCTGGTTTATTTAAAGATGAGTTCGGCGGAGAAAATATAGCTGAATTCGTAGGCTTACGATCCAAATTATATTCTATAAAAACCGAAAATTCCGAGATTAAGAAAGCAAAGGGTGTAAAAAAATGTGTTGTTAAAGGTTTAACACACAATGACTATAATAAAGTTTTAAAAACCAACGATGTCATTAGAAGAAAAAACATTTATTTTAAATCGTTGAAGCATGAAGTATTCACACAGGAATTAAATAAAATAGCGCTTTCAGCTAACGATGATAAACGCATTATATTAAAAAACAAAACGTCGACCCGTTCTTGGGGTCATTATCAGAGCACATTTTGAATTCGCTTAACGTATTTCACTAATAAAATTGTATTATAATTATCTAAGATGGCCGAGGGATATTTAGCCGATATTATAATTCTGAAACATTCTTATTATTACTCTAATATTGAAATAACAAGCGGACTCTGGCCAATTAATGACTTCTTACCACAAATTTATGTGAAGCTTGAAAATTACTGTATATTTTGGTCTCCAGAAGAATGGGAAACTATTTATAATGAGTTTAAAATGATCGGACAATATAAAAGTAACTATGACTCATGTCAGTATAAGTTGTATAGACTCATGTATTGTGATAAACGATGTCCTGATTATTATGTACACCAAGTATTTTCTGCTATTAATATGTATGGTCACTGTATAGATATAAGATTGAAAAGTCTAGAAATAGAATACCTAAAGGTAAAGCCAACTGTGAACAAAATTCAATCTGTGCTTACGAATACGTATTTATCGCCATCCAATATTGAGACGTTATTGGATTATTACACTAACGATTATTCACTGGTTGAAAAAGAAATGGCTATTCTAGCAATTGATTGGTTCACAAAATTTGTATTCAATTGACTATAATAATTATAAGTACTTAATTTAACGATAAGATTTCTATAAGTATTACTTAAATAATGTAAAATATGGTTGATAAATATATTATTTTAAAGGGTACTCAGTATTTTTTTTCGTTATATAAACCTATTCTAAACCATTCATGACATTCAGTAATATAATCACACACAACAATAATTTGCAAACCACATCAAAATAAAATCACTGACGCTTTGCGAAGAGCCTCGCTGCGAGTACCTTGGCATGTCTAGACAAGTTTTTGATGACGAAGCTCATTCGCGCGATTGGTGTGTGCTAATAAATTAATTTAAGTAGTCAATATTTAACACTCGAAGAGACGATACAGAGAGACGATAATTAATAATGTCGGCTAACTCAACTCGCAACTATTATCCAAAAGCAAACTATATAACAACACTGTCAGATACAAGACTACCTAAGTTCTCTATAAAGATTGAAGTGTGCAAATTCACGGAGAAGGAAACAGTTATTGAAGACCGCACCGTAACCCGAGCCAACTACCTCGTCTACGATAACGAAGACCAAGTAATGCAGTCCGCCACGCATACGTTATTTTTAATAACAAGGGAATTGGGAGAACGTGCAGACAGCAATTATGTAAGTATCCTATTTCCAAACTTAACTTGTTTTAATAACGGAAGTATTGTTATAGATGCTATTGCAGGTTTTTTATATGAAGCGATGTGGGTTGTAATGTTTTATATAGTAATTGTTAATATCTCTTGTTTCAGGTAGCCACAGTCTACGAACAGCAGTGTGAAAAAAAATAGTTCGACATTAGCATTAATATGAAGTGATATTCTGTAGTAACTAATTAGTAAAAAATGTAAGAGGTAATTGTAATTTCTTAGTTCACTTAAATGAAATAAAATGTTGTTAAAAAATTGGTTTTATTATCTATACTTAACTTAATATAGGAAAACATACAAAGTTAAACTTACGCTACATTAAACATAATAATATGCAATATTGGTATTTACCAAAGATAATTGTTATCAATGCACCATTTTTTTATACATATTGCATTTTTTAAAGCACAATATTTTTTATGAGTTAAGCAGTTTAAGTAAGTTGTAGAATTACAGTATTTTTTATGCAACGTTAATAAATTAGGACATCCATTTTCACCCACGTCTGTAATTATTGAGCAATTTTGACATAAATCAGCAATCCATTTAATTTTCTCTTCACCCTTAACTATTATCTTTTTATAAGCTAATACAGGTGAAATTATTCTTTTAAACTCACGATAGTCGATGTAACCTTCTCTCCATAAAATACCTCTGTTTCTTTCTAACCAGAGAATACCCTTTTTTTCTTCACAAGATAAGTTACAAAAAGAATAAGGAGGTTTAACTAGAAATACCTGGGTATATTCTTGTGTAGCCAGAGCCAGTTCTTTAATTATAAAATTATTATTGCAATCAGAAAAACCTTGTATATCAACAATTATGCAATCTTGATTCATGATATCTTTTTTACAATATTACTTAAGGGTTTATATTCAATAATACAATCGTTTAATATAAGACAGTAAGCTGTAGTTTGATCTGGTAAGGGAGTATCTGTTTCCAATTCCAACCGTATATCCACACTTCCTGTTTGTATTATTTCAGATTGTCGACTACAATCTATTAGATATAAGGGTGCCTTAGTTTTGAAATCGTTATAACTTAGCAACGGATCAGGTCGACGTCCATAATAGAACTGTTGAAATTTTGCGTATTGCTCATATATTAAAGCATAATTATTATTAGCATAATCAATGTTTAAGTTTTCATATGGAAAATAAGTTGAATTCAGAAATACTTTAACGTTACGTAAATTACAATGGTCAAATTGAGACATATCTTTAAGTATCTGATTTTTACGATCAGTTTGTAAGCCTAAAATTACAAACCTAGGTTTCTCAATCTGTGAAGATGTTTTTATCGACCAAGTATGTTTTGAAGTTTGAGGTAATAAAGGATATTCGTACAAATCCCAATTTCTGAATACTAAATTAATTGCACGGTCCTTTTCTAAATGTCTAAGCAGGTTAATTCTTTCACGGTCGGAAACTTTTATGTGAGGAACACGCCATACTAATTTAGTAATCTCAATATCATGAACATATTCTCCAGCGCCTAATTTTAAACAATTCAAATTAGTATTACTACGAATTAGGATGAGTTCATGTTTACAATTCATAATTATTTTATTATAGTCCTCAGCGAAACCTAAAACTTTGTTAAGAGGTAATGATACCGCAAATTTATTTCCCGAGTTTGATGATCCATCGATATTCCACCCCCAACATTTAGATATTTTAGATTCCCCTTCGCTCATTGACAATAGAGCTTTCATAGTCGTAGTAACTCCAGGTTGGCGAACTGTGTCAATTACAACTCCATTGATTTGGTATGAAATCGATTGAAAAAGAAAAAGTACATGATTGTTTGTAAAATTAATATGACTTAATTTTGCTTTGGATTCTCTGTTATAAGCCTGTACATTTCCTTCTATGTATAATGTACTGGCAGAAGGTAAAACATATAAGTCCTGCTGATTAATGGGTATGCGGATCTCATCGTTAATATTAAAACTGGTGACGTATGGATTATACGAATGAAACTCATAACTTTCGATGGAATTGTCATAAGTTGGCTGCTCTGTTATATTTAGGATACTCATTTTAAACCAATAAGTTTGAGAAATTTCACGTTTTCTTTTGTAAGACCTTTTTTAGGTTTTATATTTTTCTTAATTTGTTTAGAAGGTGTTATTCCCTCAACAGCACTATTTGTACTATATTTTTTAATGACAGATCGCGAGTATTTAAGAAAATCGATCATTGTTTTTTTTGAGATGTAAATAGAGTTGAATTTCTTCGTTTCGTAAATTAACTAAGTTATTGTTTACATCCAATATTCTAATATTGATAGAGCTTATGTTTTTACGATTTACAGGAAAATATATTATATTTTTAGGTACTTCGATAATTCTATAACCTGGAGGAACATTTGGTGCAAATTCGTGAATAATATGGCTAGTTTTTCCATTCACATAAGATCCACTAACTATATCACAATCAATCCTCAGCACGGTTGTCGACAGAATGCATACCGGATAACTAGATTCGTGTATTATATTAGCTTTTAGAGTTTCTTTTCCAAAACCTAATATTTTATTTAACGATCCTTCCTTTTCAAAATGTATATCTTTTGAACAAAAAATAGTTGTTTTTAATGTGTTGTTATTGCATTTCAATTTAAATACACAATCCTTAATATGTTCCTTTAAATATCTTGAAGTTCGTACGAACCTTCTGGAATTTCTACGACTCCGTTTTCACCATACCATACTTTATTATTTCTGCTATCTATATTTGGTATTGAGTTGAATGCCGAAAAATATAAAAGACCGCACTCATAATCACCATCGAGTTGTAAAGCAGGGGAATAATTAGTTGTCAAAGATGACTTGGTGTCAGATATTGATAGCGTGAAGTTCATTTTTGTAATGATAACTATAAATATGATAACTTCATTTTAAATGTCTTTTCCAAAAGTTTTTTAAAAAATTTAGACATAGATGACCACAGTTGACGGAATCGAAACTTTGGTAATTATTGTAATTATAAAAGATGTCACTAATATTTTCTAAATACTTAACAAGTTCCAACGGAGGTTTCAAATCCCCAAAACTATCAAAGTACTCGCAATAATTATTTAGTTTAACATAGGCTACCCAGTGCGTTCCATTATTGTTATGATCATCTAAATTGATGATAGCACACTCTACTTTCTTTGGTTTATGCGGCAACTTATCTCTCATATAAACACCTCTAAAGTATGGGATTTTTGTAGCATGTTCAATAATATCTATATTAGTAAGAGCACGCCTAGGTAGCCTATGATTCAGTTTTTTTTTAAATTGTTTAGAAATAATCCACTTCCTTTTTTATATGGTTTGATATATAGACCTTTTCCTAAGGCAATAGATTCCATCATTTTATTATGGCGTTCCGATTCCCTTAGGTTCTGTTTAGATGACTTATAATCATTAACAGCTTTCGCAACACCTGCCGCACCTCCCGCTAGCGCACCTAAAGCCGACAAACCAGCAAATATGGGGATTAAAGGTAGTATACCTCCAGTTTTTGGAATGGGTATTACACGAGGTAACCTCACTCTTGATGTTTTTGAAAGTAGTTTTTTAGCTGCAAGATATGCATATTTTATAGCAGATCTGTGATTCTTAGGTTTCTGCTTTCGTAATTGTTTACGTATTTTTGATACGGCGGTTTTAAATCCCGTAATACCTGCACCTGCTTTTAATTTAGTTTTCATTACTTTGTTTACTAACCACGAGGCAATTTTTTCTCCTGTGCGTGAGTCTTTCGACTTAACCCTTTGTTTAGCCATGTTTAGTAGTTCTAAATCCGCCTTATGACGGTCTTCTAAATTCGAATACTTGGAATATGCTATATCGTGTTGCATACAAGCGTTATCTAACGGATTAATACCTTTATCACCCCGTAACAATCTTTCTTTTAGTCTAGTACCAGGTCCACAATAATTGTATCCAGGTAAATGTAATTCAAATGGCAAATTATTAATTACACTATTGAGAAGTCCTCCTCCTTCAATAACCATCAAATATAATGATCTTACAATAAATACATACACGTTATATAGGTTTCATACAATAGATTTTTTATTAATCCAACTATTTTCAGTATCATTAAGACCCAACCATTTTACAAACAATTGATTACCCTTCCTTTTTAAAACCTTTTCCACCAAGTATATGTCACCATTCATCGTTTTTTGAAGCTCCTGTTCATAAAATGTACCCAAAATCATTTGTTTTCGCTGATCTTCAATTCGGTAAGTAATCGGATTAGTATTGTTTACTTTTGTAATTGTAAATATTTCAGCGGACCAATTTGGAGTATATCCTTTTTGAAAATCTCCTTTATATTTGCTAATACGAACATGATCTCCAACATTGAATTTACTACATTTTTTTATGATAGACATCTTCTGTGACAGTTTAATGTTACTCATGATAGTAGATTCATTGTTGTAGTTTACGTCTATAGGTTTATAGTGAGTTATTCGATGTACAGTATTATTATAGGAGTTAACAATGTTTTCTAAAGGTTTTCTAAACCAATTATAATTACCAATATAACTAAAATACTTATAAAGCCTGCCTTTCAAAGTCCTAATCACTCTTTCCACAATGGAAGCTTTTTTAGTTGAGTATGTAGAATAATGATTAATTTTGTTTGAAGCCATCAGATTTTGAAATATATTATTATAAAATTCTTTACCTAAATCAGTCTGCAAATTAACAGGTATTCGACCAGAAGAAACAAGTATTATATTAAATAAATTCGAAATTTCCGACTTAGTTTTCGTTTTAGATGGCATTGCCCAAACAAATTTAGAGAAGGCATCTATTATAACTAAAATGTATTTATAACCTTTGTTATCCTTTGCTAAACTTTGCATATCAATTAAATCAGCTTGCCATAAATCATCAATACCTTTTAAACACACATACCGTCGAATGAAGTTTTTTCTTGCTGCTCTATGAATTTCATCTACAACTTGTTGTTTACTCATTTCATTACCTACACTTTTGGGATCTTAATGATTGAATCTATATCAGATTTCGTATAATAGTAAGTCTGCAGATATTTTTTGATTGTAAATGTTAATTTGTTCAGTTCGTCTACTATTTTCTGACTTGTCCAAAATTGATTAATAAATTTATCAACATATTCCTTATTCACAGCATCGTCAGCTTCTAATGGGATGCTAACTCCTTTTAATCTCACTGAATTTATATTAATTTCGCCATCTTCGATTTTTAATAAATCATCAGTTTTCAATTGTACTGATGTACGCAAACGCTTATGAACGTGATGACCGAATTTATCGATATTCATTCCCCTCAGAACTGCATTAACCGATAGTTGATAGTTGACTGTCTTAATATAGAAAAATCCGACATATAAATATTTATTTAATTAAACCACTTTCACGTAATTCTTCAATGATGGATATTATTTCATTATCTAATCCAGTGTTACCAGCATCTCGAGAAGCTACCAATAACTTTAACCGATTAACCAATTCATTGGGATCATCCCAATAAACATAATCCACGTTTGGATTAAGTTTCTTAATTACAGACAATCCGGATCCTTGCGACATGCTTTCCGTGCTAACACAATTTTTAGCTAATTTTATGAATAGAGGTCTAATTATCTGCGTATACTTTCTTCCCTTGTTACTTTTAATTGGTTTTGAGGGATCGTAATCACGACGATGAGCATTAGTAACTATTAACATTTTCTTATAGTTAAGTCTGTCATCTTCTTTTATTAAACTTAAATCTGGTGATTTTTTAAATAACAGTTCCATTAGCCCTAAAGTTTTAACGTATGGTTTTCCACCAACTATAATATGGTAATCATTTAAAGACACTGATGACATTCCCATCATAAGTTTTCCTCTTTCTCTTCTGACACCGAAAGGAATATTTTCATCGACGATATCTGACATTGACCATGATGAAGGACGTGGACTAATACTTTTGCTAGTTTTGAAAGATGTACCGCTTGTATCATGTTTGGAATCATCACTATCACTTAACTCGTCATCCTCCTCAGTTTGAAGATCAGACGTATTACCTTTTACAGGAGCATCATAATAATTGCTGTCATTAGAACTACTATTTCCATCATAAGGATAATCATCATCTTCTGATACATGATCGCGAACACCTTTTTTTACTGTATGTGTAGGGGTACGACTGACCTTTCTCTTCATAATTTTATTTATTTTTGGAGTTACTATTTCATCGCATGTCTTAGAATTCTTAATTGATAACTGTTTTAATGGATCTGTTATCGGTTTTAAAACGGACTCCATGACTATATCATTATTAGTTTTGATGTCGCGCATTATTTGAATTTTCTTTTTAAGTGATTGGGTAGATTTCAGAACCTGTTTTTTCAACTCCTTCTCTTCGTTCATACTTTATACTTTAGCACTATACTTTACAGCGTTGAAATTATCAATGACCGTAAAAACCATAACATGTTTATTATAAACATCTATTGAAAATTTATGAATGTATCAAAAGTCTTTCTATAATAGCCTTTATTCTTCTCACAGTCCTTGTTTATTACTAAGTAACTGTAAGGGTTGCTCCATATTTCCGAACACATATCTCGGAACTGAGTCCATGTCATATCTGTATTAACATGTTCATCGTATACATGATGAAGGTTAACATCATCTTGCTTGAAAAGAATAACGAGGTTAGCATTGTCACGAATTAACTGCTTCGGAATTTTTGAATAGGTTTGGTTTAAGTAAAAACAGTCTATATTTTTATGTCTGCCCATAGCAAAATAATCACGTATGTTGTTTTGATTTTCACATGCAACATCGTCAAAAATTATAACTGAATTAGGAGCGGCTTCATGAGGACTCAAAACTTCCTCGTTATCACGATATTTTATAAAAGATATCTCTGATACATTTTGGAACACCTTTTCTAAAAACACGTACTTTGGTTGAAATAAAGTCTTGGAATACAGGTACACGTTTCGAAAATGTAATCCATTTTCATGTAAAAGTAGTCCAAGCATTAAATTAGTTTTACCACAGTTAGAAGGTCCAGAAATAATACACCGAATTGAATTAGGTAAAAGTTTTCCATGACGGGCTATGCTTCTGTTGGCTTGAACACAAATTTTCTCCAGCTTCAAAGAATGAGGTTGTTTCACAAATTTCATGTTTGCATTTAAACAGATAGCTTACGTGAATTAAGTACGTAACAGCTTGATGATCTACGCAAAATGATGGGAGTGTAAATTTCCGAATGTTTTTATACATTAGATAAGAATTTTGTGTTTATAAATCATAACGAATCCGTTATGTACTTGTATTTTTATTGTCTTATTGTGTTACGTTAACCTGCAGACAGTCATGACATGTTGCGATACTGTGCATTAGCGTTTTCAACGTGAAAATTGTCACACTACGGTAGCGTATTTTTGGGTTTTTCGAAACGCATGATCATCCGAGCAACGTGAGTGTCAACGAACGTTTGCGAAGGAATGGAATGTGTTTTGAAATGCCCAATAATACCCTACTGATATTAAACTTAATTGTTACAAATGATGATGATGATAACACCGATTAATTGAAAGCTTTTGTTTTGTGAAACATGCCTACTCGTAACGTAAGGTGTTATTGCGTCTCATGTTCAGAAAAGGATTTAGGTACACATAAGTATACCTACCTAGTTTTAGGTAGAACAGTTGAAACTCTTGTAAGAATGAGTGTCGAAATCGGACGGCTATATGATTCTTGATACAAAATAAGGCATATACTTTGGCTTTATGGTTTCTACATTGACGATGACTACACGGCGATTCAGAGCCAATTACCAATACCGTCCGATCCATTATTGAGCCGTTCTCATAACGAGAAAGTTAAAGCCACGAAGCTTTTACGGCCCTTCCAAGCCAAATACCTGAAGAGTCGTGAAGCGAACTGCGGAAGACGAAAGTGAAGGTGGTGGTACGGAGGGGAGCGGAGCGAGACGCCCCAACCACCTGTCGCCGCCAATCAATATCCCAACGCACCATTGTTGCCTAAACCCTCACTCGACCCCAGCGGTGAATGCCCAAAACAGACTATAAAGAGGATTTAAATCGTGAACTGGTTAGGTGCTACAAATAGGAAGGGGTAAGCGAAGAGAAATGTAGGATTTAAATCGTGGAGTATTTTAAACAATAGACAAGTTTTGAAATAGTAATTGATAGGTAGTAGATAAGATAGAAAGAGTAACTTGTAAATAAAATATTATGCTCAAATGAACTCATTGTAAGGATAAAACAACACAAATCTGCATTTGAATCAAATGATTGTACATAACAGAAACAATAACCTCGTCGATAAGAATGTAATGAGCAAAGCAAATATTTGTCGTACAAACTAAATCAATGTTCTAAATACCACGAGAGGGCAATAAAAGGGTACTTAGCAGAAGCCCTGCTCAAACAACGCTTTAGATAAGAACCCAATCGATACGCAAAATGGTGAACGAGCACAGCCGTAACCGAAACGATTGTACAAATAGTATAAACCACACAAAGGAATAAAATCACGAAACAAATCGAGAATCCTAATAAGGTTCGTGATAATAACAACATGAAATGGGAATTGGTAAAATGAAAAGCAATTCAATGGAGTCAGGGAAAAATTGAACGGAGAAAAGTTAATTCGCCGTCGCGCATGTTCCGAGGCCGGTCAATAACCCAACGGCGGCGGATTCTTGAACTTGAACCACAAAAGCGAATGCGGAAATACGTATTTTTCTACGATAGGTATCCAATTTTGTAAGACAAATGCGAAATCGTAGCAATCAGGTAACTCAATTGTTCGCGGCAAACCATCCAATTCAAGGCAATAGAAGTAAACGATTGTACTGTTACATTACGGGGTTACTATATTATTGTTTTAATGACAATAAATGTGAGATTTTAGTTAGGCCACTAAATTTAGCTTTCAATGCGAAAAGGTAAGTAGCTATACTTACTTTATATATATAATTAAGATTGAAGATGAATGTGATGTCTCAATTAATTTCATGTGCTATATAAATCAGTCCAGATAAGTACGTACACATAATCGATCACAAAATTACATTCAGACACCTATTTATGATGTCAAGTTATTAGCTTCAATCTTCAACAGACCGTAAAACCTGTGTTCAGCTGTTTTACGTCAAACGCAGATCTAAGTTTATGGGACGTATTTAATTACGTCGCGATCTATATTCATGATTGCGTGTCGAAACAATTTTACCTACAAACCATAAACCGAGAATGATATAATTGTATTTGTCAAGTCCCCACACGTCGGTTACATTGAACTTGATAACTTGACAATGATTTGTATTTGGAGGACGTTCGTCGGGCGCAGCTGCGGTGAAACAATGGACTTCGTCTGTTCTGAATGTTGTTATGACAAACGTCTGTTCCAACTATCGCTAAAGCCTGGGCTTTCACGTGAAATGTGGAATATAATGAGGGCTGCATGTGAGAGAGAAATTTAAAGCTGTTTGTCAAAAGTTGACACGAGACAATGCTTAAAATTTTAAAGTTTAAGAATAGTAATATTGCCATGAGTTGACGTAGTAGGCTCTAGGGGCCAGTTCCAGACGTAAAATCCCAGCACTATCAAATGTAGCTACCGCCTATCTAGACAGTGACTTTTATTTACCATCATACGGTAAGTATTATTGACCAGACAGCCCGAGCTCCTACACATCAGACTTTATCTTACAAGGATGCATAAGACGAATAAGAGGGGACGAAACGAGATACGTGTATCAGAATAAAGATCCATCAATTCTCTGTTTATCTAGCAGGAGCGGAAAGAGATGCAATAATATGTTTTAGGCTAATATGTAACTGCTCATCCGACAAAATATGTACTCTGATACCTATCGATTTGTTTGGTAGCCCGGTGTGCCCATTTAGACCAACTGTTGTGCATTGGGGGTTGTAACGCTATCAGCGCTAATTATCTCCCTTTGTTTTGCGCTAACAACGTGTTTATATCGTAATGCGGGCGTTACTTTGTATTCATCGTGATTATGGCAATAACTCTACAATTACGATCGTTATCTGTGTGTTCTACTCAATTTACACTTGTTTAGGTTGTATCTATGTAGAAGATCTTTTATTTTTAACCGACTTTCAGACTTTACAGATCTTAGAAATAGTTTAGTACTTATAGACAGTTTACCCATTTTGGGCGTACAATAGCGACAAATTTTAAATATGACCATTAACAATTTTATTACATACAATTATATTATATTATGCTTTGCCTTATTTTCTTTTGCGTATTGATGAAGGGGTGTGAGCAACTTCCATATGTCTGATCGATCTAAAAGGTGTCCTGTTACTTTAAAGATGTTGCAAGAACAGGTATCCTGATGATTCCTCTCATCATTCATTGGAATGTTCTCATTTTATCTGTTAATTATTTATTTACAGTTGTTACTAAAAAGATTACTAATTATTACATTCTAATGAAAGGATGTAATGTAATCGATTCCTTTGGATTCGATGACCGATGACATACAAAAGTACCTACAAGATTCGTATCGCTGACTTCCGGCGGAAACCGTCTGTGCCTCCTTCGCAGTTTCATTCGAGCGTGCACCGTGTTTCAATAAGGATTATGAGCACTATGTCGTTAGTAACGAGTAGGTACTCGCTAAGTTTCCTGCATAATCCAAATTGTGGTGTATGTGCCGTGTTTTTCCAAATTACATGCTGTTATGTGCCGTTAGTTTGTGTTTATATGCTCTAGCGGCTACATGACATGACTGCTCTGAGCATGTCATTCTGCTTCCCTGTTTCATGTAAAGTAAAATGGCCGGTAAATTAAAGTGATTGTTTTTGTTGTTGCAGCTGCGTTTGAGCTAAAAGCCTTAAGAGAACTTGGAATGGCTCAACAATTAACACTCAAGTGCTTTCTCGTCCTTATTTTTCGCAAAGTAACAATTTCAGCGTCGTTGCTTGAATTTCCTTTTAACTGTATTTTGAGAGTGTTCAAGTTCCGGTCGGTCTTTATTATTTTCACTGTTAATTTAAGGCACCTTAATAAATCATTCATAGTCATCCAAAGTCGAGTTTCTTATAAAATACTTCTAGTAAGTAAATATTTTCCGGGCTCGAAGTGTTGGCTGCCTTTCCACCAGCGGTGTGCTATGCTATGCTGCTTGGATGCGTTTGATATCCACCAATCATATTCATTGGTCCACATAGCACAGCACTGGCGGAATGAATATGAATGGTGGAAATCAAACGCATCCATAGGAACGTACAATAGCCCATCTCTGGTGGAAAGGTATCTTGGATCAAGTCTAATCGTAAACCTAATCGCTACCGCTCGTCACTCAGCTATGTCGCATAAGAGTGGATGGGTCACCTCGCTTATTATTCTATTTGTTCTAGTCATTGTATAGCTAGTCCATAAAATTCAGCCTAGACTCTTCCTGACTGAAAAGCAGGTAAATCGGTGAAATTTTTCCTTCATAAGGTATATATATAATAATAATAATTTTATTCACCAAGAAATTAAACTACTTATAGACAGTTTACAACAGCTTAGATGGTTACTTATAATCTTATACCTCGGCTATATACTTATATCGCAGCTATAAGCAAACTACACCTACAAGCAAAGTCTTCTCCACTGTTTGCAAAATCTTACGTAATTTATTCGCCATCTCTCAATAAAAGGGAAGGGAAGGCAAGTTAAATCTTCAGTTAAATAGCAATGTTTGAAAAATATTTATGAACCTATACAAAATCCAAACACGACAAACAGCAAGGCAATATTCGGACCGATTAGCCTGGTTTATCACCCCACAACCCAAATCTAGTTTCGCAGACAAAGTTTAGTACAAACTAGTGTTAATGTGTGCAATCTAATCACGTACCAATCTCTGCTGGTGTTTCATTAGGAATACTAAAGTGACAATAGCATGGCAGGCAAACAATAAGCCGATTACTGCATCGAAGTATGATCAGGATTGAGGAATACCTCAGGTATACGGAATTGGATAGGTCGAGTTGCTTTGTCGGATTTGAATTGATTATTGTAGCTAGCAGGGACTAAAGGCATTGTGGACAAACTTGAATACACCTTGTATCCACAGAGCGCAGTGATAACAATCTTATCAATGTGAACGGCAATAGTTAAGTCGAACAGAGAAATTTGGACTACATCCATAACTAGACAGTTCCAGGAAGATTGTCGAATACATCAACATAGAAACGAGCACGTGATACTATCTCACGCCCTAAATCTTCGTTCCCCTAAAACAAAATATGTCGACCATCCCCTTCCGGCCCTTTCGGGTTGTACAATTTTCGCTGACCGCAGGGACGCGGAAGTTTTGGACATCTTGTAGATAGATACAGTGTGATACAGGTTAGGTGCTGTGTAAGCACTTAATCATGTTTATCTGCGTAGTATCAGGAGGCTTAGCACCAGGAAACAAAGGATCGTGTGTGTTCAGGATGAGGCAACAATGCACCCGCATACGGCCAGGCAGTTTGCTTTGCAAACACCGGAACGCATTTTCGTTTCGTTATCAAAAACAAATGTTTGCGACATTTATTCCTTGAACGCTAGCTGGACATTGAAATGGGATCTTTTATGGTCCTAATATAGGAACTTTGGTCCATTGTAGACGTTAATACTCAATACTATATACTACTACTACTTTAATACACAATAATTTATTGCATTCCATAAGTTATAATACAGATGTTCATAATATAATTAACATTAAAATTTACAATGTTCTATATGGGCCTTGTTTAGGCACAGCAATATATATGAGAGACGCCTTTTTTTTAAATATAATGTAATTCATTCGACATATTAACAATGTAAATTTTTTGGTGGTGTTATCGCTAAGAGCATAGTTCCTTCAAAATAGACGACTGAACCATCAAATGCAGTTAATCGCAGTGATTAAATTATATTTGGTTAACCCAGTTCCTTTGGCCGGATGGGATGTTTACGACACAATGTTTGCATTCAAAACACTCAGTATAAACTGGGGCAATCGCGGCGCTGGGGATCCACACAAATTATAGTGTTGTGGCGAATGAAAACAAAGTTCCATTAAAGAGATTAAACCAGAACTTGGCCGTACTACTTTACGTTCCAAAAGAAAATTGCTTAACGATTAACTTCCTAAAGGTGTATTCAGACTTTTGAGTAGAGTTTCCGAACCTAAACCAAGTAAAATAGGTAGTTATCCTTATATAAGAAATAGGGGTTGTCTTGATCTAAGAATTTTATTGAAGAGTAGGTACTTAAGTCTCTTTGTGGCTATGATACTAGACACTTTTTACATAAATACATTGTTTTCGTTGGCGTTTTTGTAATAATTTTAAGCTATCATATCATGTAGTAAACATCAAGTAAACCGAAGCCCAAATGAAGTGTCTTATTTTGTAAACAAAACCTACCCTACCCTATTAATATTTTAACCTGTTCTGTGATTATTACATAGTTATATTCACATTATTAGATCGGATTACTTTATTTTCACAACGATGAACAGGTTCGACCAATCAGTTCCTTCAGTGTTACATCACAACAGGTAATTAGACGATTATATTTTTTTACAAAATAAGACACTTGATTTGGGCTGCGGTATAGGTATGATATGACGCCGAATAAATCTAGAATTGTTCGACAAGCACTTTCAAGAGAAGTACCTAATCTAACCCGCAAAAGCCTGCGGCCCGAGAACACGCCTCGAGAATCGCTGAGTCGTATTATTACAACGGAGTGCTAATTCCGGGGAGATGTAATAACAAAAGAGTTTCACTGCTGAGTTATCTTCGCAATTCCGCAGACATAAAAGTATCCCGGAAATACGTAACTCTAGCGTAATAACTTTGCGTTCCTACGCTTATTTACGTTTATTACATTATGTTATGAGCATCGCATTTGCCCGTGACTTTGTTCGCGTGCGAATGTCATTAATCTGATCACTAAACCTAGCCTATTTTTTATGTCCCCTCTGTTGGGACATTGCCTTACATCGAGAGAGCTCGTGCTATGATCCACCGCGTGACCCCAGCGGAGATTGGTGTGTTACATGCATTGATCTCCTTTAAACAACTTGATATACACTCTGCCTTCTAAAATGTCCGAGGCAAAGAAGGTCCAAACGGATGAATGGAACCCTCATTTTTTGGACGTTTATTTGGACGTTAACAATGGACCCTTATTTGGACGTTTTTAAAATTGTTTTAGTAAGACTTTGTGTAGGTATCTAGTTGTTTATAGGAGATTTTTTTAGTCACATGCCTTAGATTTTTTACGGTTCTCAGACATGCAGGTTTTCTCACTATGTTTTCCTTCACCGTTTTGTGAGCATTCAGTAAAACGTAACGTTCCTTCGAAAAAAAACCCGAGGAAAACTAATTTGTTGACCGGGTTAATATAACTACCTAATTGCTAACGAAAGAGCGTTTGACAATACCATACATTTCTTTCTATTCTACTAGCGTTCACGAAAATTAAAGCCCCTTTGGATAGGTTGAGGTCCGAACGCGGGGGTCTGTAACGGAAGTGCACTGTACATTGTACAACAGCAGATCAATGGTAACACTTGCAGTGCGATTTTAAATCTTACGACGCAGATAATAAGAACGGTCCAAAGTGTTACACTTGCTCTGCTGTTAGCGTACTAACCACAGTTTTCACAAATTTTTGCGCGCTTTTCAACCATTCTACGAATACTTTAAATACGTACTACGGTCCACACAGAAAAGTGTATAGGAGAGTTACGAGTATTTGAGATTATCTCAAAAACTAGTTGACCTATTGCAAGAATTCTTTCACTGTTAGATAGATAAAAGTTAAAACTATGTAACTGTAAAAAAAAAATTAAAATCGGTCCAGTAGTGTCTGAGGAAATCTAAACCTTATTGAGGCCCCCTATATACTTTTCTACGTGTGTACTCTAAACGGCTTCTCGGTATATTTTTCCATGGAGCCCATTGGAATGTTTATGGGGCGCCGGAGCGCCCTCGTGTCGCCGCTGGCCACGCGTGGGGCGCGAGCGATCAATACCAGGGCTTCCCTATGCCTGCCGTGCCGGCTGTAGCCCATTTCCGAACGCATACGATACACCCGAACTATTACCCAGAGTAAGAATTGAGTCATGAAGACTAGGTCAAAAGCAGAAGACCTCATATAGAAAATTGAATTTTAATGCTGTTATTCATAAACCTAGTTAAACCCCAATTCCCTTAAATCGTGATGATGATGTTTCACTTAAAATAAATAAATATACATTTATTCATCTGCACAATGTTGTAGGTAGGTACATGATTGTCTTACATATAAAAATAACGCAACACTGTTTGGTACAGATGAATAGGACTGACCTCAGCAGTACGCTGCTTTTCAGGCCGTTCCTAATCTCGGTAACCTCGCTAATCTCAGAGTACTTAGGTACTTTTAAAATCTTAAATCTAAAGCCCATTATTACAACTAGAATACAAATGTAAAAAAGCAACATTTCCCCCCATGCGACAAACAGGTAAACAGGATGACAGTGTACATCTGACAGTAACGTCGTGCATTGTCCGCATAACTTCGTTATTAAGGTTAAGATGGAAAGGGACATAAACGGTAGCGTAACTTAAAATCACGTTTATGAATACGCGTCTAATTGTTTAACTAATGTTGCGGTGCATTTACAGGGTTTATTTGAGCACGACCTGTACTATAACAACCTGTTATCACATAAAGCAATGAATTAATTAATTATGAAAATTTTGGATATCTTGAAATAGTTTGAAAGCGAGCCACAGTCATCAGAAAAATGATCATGATCAGAAAGTTTAGCACTGACGATATTAAATGAGATGAAAAAAACCTGACGTTAAAAATTAATTTTCGATGTGCAATAGATATCTGTATGTAACAGACCTTTCGAAAGTTTCGAATCAATCAGACCTGTGGAAGATGTGCATCCAGATAAAGTTGATGATCTTCAAACGCCTAAACAGATCTTTTGGAATCAAAAATACTGAATATTATTATTCATTCTTTGGAAAGAAAGAAACCTACATTAGAGTGGCAAATAATAAATACAAAATTTACTACGTGAATTACACCGTATTCGAAATATTAATAAAAACGAAAGGGCCATATATTATTTAGGTTCTCCTAAGAGCCGGTTTGGGTGAATGTAGGTAGATGTATGTCTGTTTATGTTGATTTTGATACGAAGCCCACGTACGTGACTCAATGAATTCAGCTGTAGGAACGACGCAGTTTTATTTCGAGGCAATTCGGGTTTATAACGAACCACACGAGAGAATGTCTCCGTCCAATGTATGGGAACTCACAGCTATGAGTTTATTTTTCGAGAGGATTATTGCTTCCATTTAATATTGATACAATTGAATGGAACACTTTTGTAACAATACACCAACTGCGAGTGTGACATTAGGATATGCAATTTCAAAATAGTATAGTATTTCGGCAGCTAGTTGAGTTGACCCAAAATGGTGGTTGTTCGTCAAGGCAGAGTATGATTTCAATCTTACGACGCAGACAATAAAAGCTTTTAAACCGCTTCAAAATGTTACACTTGATGTGCTTTCGACGGTACAAATTGTAGATTTTCTTTACAGTTTCGACGCCATTTTGGGTCAGCTTGTTGGGGTCTGTAATAAGTAGATCTTTGGAAGCCACTGGTTTCCAAACATCTAGGTACTTATTATACAAAGGAGTCAGAGTTCCCATAATGTCTAACTTAAGACTCATAAGCCGGATTCACATTTTGTGTGGTGCGTCGTGCAAATCTGAACTATGGAAGCATATTCACATTTCTGTCGTGTTTTGTCAACTTGTAATGCCCCAACACACGAGAGAAATGTGAAAATGTACGAAATAGATAATTTTTATTTTCAATTTAGAAAAAAAGAGGTAGGCAACCACTCTCGTCCATTATCCCAGTCGACACAAACGAATCGATACCAATTTCCTCTGAAGTGGCAAGGTGTGCACTTCAGTTAATCCAGGTCTGAGTACAGGTCGCGTCTGAGACGCTAAGTAAAGGCACTGCGCTTCAGGTGACGTACAATTTATTACTTAGTTCAATCCGAACGGGGGCAGACTAACTGCATTCCCAGAGGACCACTCTGGCTGCTTTGTAAGTAAGGAAATACAATGCACTTGTTTTGGAACAATCCCTCACAAAACAGCAACATATTGTGCCACCTGTGTTTTAGGAGAGGATTCTATTAGAATCAGAAAACAATGGCTACCAATTTTATTTTAAAGTTACTTATTTATAAAAAGTTTGTAGGTACAGTCTAAGACTGAGATAAGTATACAAAGGGGGCCTTAATAAGATTGAGATTTTCTCAAAAACTACTGGACCGAATGTAATAATTATTTTACAGTTACATAGTTTTCACTTACCTATATCTATCAAACAGTGAAAGAATTTTTGCAATAGGTCAAGTAGTTTTTGAGAAAATCTCAACCTTATAAACTCTCCTGTACACCTTTCTCTGTGTTCAACCGTACCTATATATTTTCAGAACCAAATAATAACAAAATGGAGATGGCTAGAAAAAAAGCGATACGTGCATACTAAAGATTCATCTTTGATGGACAGCATGTACTTACAGTCGAAGACAGAGATATAGATACCTCATACAGAGGCCTCAATAAGCGTCCCCAAAAAAACTAATTATCTCCATTACTACCACAAATAAAGATAGCAAATGAGGATTACCTTTGAGGATGCTTAGTACAACCGATGCACGTTCAGGTAACTTACAATTTATTACCCCATTACACAACAAGTCCAGACTGTGTTCCCAAAGGGACCCAACTTTTATGGTCACTTTAGCTTCAAGTAAACACACACAAGTGTTGTCGCACGGGGAGTTGAAGTTTGGGAAGGAATGGAAACAAATTTAGGGGTGGCAAAGTAAATTATACAATCGCAACACGTTATGCATTTGAGGGGGTGGCACTCTGAATTACTCGCACAGAATACTGTTCTATATAGTTGTAAAAAAAACCTTTATTGAACGTTTACAAGGTAGGTATTTACTACACAGAAAACTGAACAAATTCAATTTTAATTTTTATGAAAAACAAACCAACTGGTTTGAGTTTGAGCATGATACCTCATAATGGTCGAAAATATTTCTTACAGAAAGTGATTACATTAGGCTTAATAGGCAGAAATAACTAATATAAAGATTCGGAACACGCCATCAAAATACTTATACTAAAAGACTACCTACACTTTTAATTACGTTTTTATTGGCGAATTAACGTCACAGTTTACAAAATAAATAAGTATTTAATATAATATATAATAATAAGTTTATAAAATAAATAAGTGTTAATAAAAAAGTTTTTTGCTAGTGAACTTTCGGTTAGGTTACGTTTAACTAAAAAGTAGCTACTTACTTATTTATTAATTGGATATTTACGTGCAAACCGGAGGTAATTTATTGCGTTTTTACGTGGTTCGAAGGCACGGTGATTTCATTCATGTTGTTAATTACTACTTTGGTATTATTTTTATAGGTGCGCTAATTTAACATGAACAACGATGTATTAAGAATCATCTATCATCAGCCCATATCGGTCCACTGCTCATGTACTATCTCCAAAGACCAAAAGTACCTACGCTACTCAACGCGATTCGAAAATTTGCCAAAACATATTTATATTGTGATCTTAATAATTAAAACCTTACATAATTTCATTGTGTATTAAAGATTTTAGAAGGTAGGTATATCGCGGAGATGCGAAAAAGAGGATTACACTTATAAAACAGTTCTTAGAAGTGACTGTAAGTAGTATAATACACAACCTGGCTCGAATGAAAGTTTGAGGATCGATACGAGATAAATTATTTAATGTACTAATTGTGTTCGATGCAGAACATTTGATAGCGAATTTCTTATCTTCTTGTCGATTGGTTAGGTTAGAAACAGAGTGTTATATTGTACGAATTTGAATAATTAAAAACGTTTTCTAGTGAACGTGACGTACTGTGACGTCACAGATACGGACCTCGGTGTACCATACGGTCCCTCTGTTTATGTACCTACACGTGTCGAGTACTTACATAATAAGAAAAAAATGTAAGAACTCGTGTAGCAACTAAGTTGCATTGAAAATCATAATCAGCTGCTAAGCATCTGGTTAATTTTATGATCAAGTTAAAATGTGCGTTTAAAATTAGTTTAAAATTAAAGAGGGCGTCATAATTATTACTAGCACCAACATCTGCCCGAGATGAATCTACAATCATGTGATTATCCACCCATTTAATTATGAAAACTGTAGTTTTTAGACCACATTACTGATTCACCGTTTCCGATCGGACCAGATGAACCGGTTTTGCGTATCCGTTCAAAAGCACCTGCTGTCTTGTTTGATAAAAATATACATTGTCTCGTCTTGTGCGTGGTTTAACCGCAAAAGTGTCAATTAAATGTTGGTCTTATATTGTCTTGGATATGTATGAAAATAGCGATAGACTGAGACACCTGGCGTCAATTTTATCCTTTTTGAGACAGCATAAAAGGAAGTCGCTTAACTGTCGCTTCATGAGGGAAGGCTGGTTTCCTTCATGACTCGCTTAGAATCGTTGGCAATACGACTCATAAGATAAGGCATTTGGTTCTAATAATAATCATATCAAGACAATGCACCAAGAGAGTAAAACCTAGTAGTAGAAGAGACGCCCGGTGCGAACCTGAATATGAGATTAGAGCCATGGAGAGGCATAATCCGGAATATTTACGATTAGCCTTCCTCTCTCCTAATTGTGTGTCCAATAGGGTCCGTAATGTTATACTTCCATCTATGCAATAACTTACGGAATGCAATAAAGATTTTGAATTTGAATTTATTTATACCCACTATCCAGTGGGCATAAATATTCTGAGGAAGCAGAATAGGAGAAGGTAGACAAAATGCCTAAAGACATTGAGCTTACAGCTTACTTCAAATCTCCGGAAGAACGCAATTGATACAAAGCTTCACCAAAAGTATGCATCGCCGATGCTTGCAAGTAGGTTACAACACAATGGATGTGTGCTTTGGACTTTTGGGGAGTGTCTTTAGACTACTTTGCTGACAGAAAGTGAAGATGAGATGAGTTCATCGATATGAATGATGTCTTACGATGGACCGATCACCGAACTGAAAATTGTTTTCGATAAAGAAACTCTTCCGCTACTAGTGCTCAACGAAGCACGGTAAGCTCATATATACGAAAGTTTCTACGCCATGAAACAAAATTAAATTAAGTAAGTTTTACTGCCGCCGTTACAACTGTCACATCACAATCCCGGAAAAAACACATCTATAAAGTTTGGGACAACGGGAAACCTGCAAACGCGGCTTAAAAACATAAAAATATTATCCATTGTATCCGATTTCGCCCCTCACCCTCTAATAGGCTGGCCATTATTTGCATCCCTAAAGACTTTACTCTATAGGTAGGTACTGTTTCTCCACCCTCCATTCCAGTGAATTTGACTGTATGTAAATAAGTTTTAACTTTGCCATATACAGGTTGTAGAAAGTATATCTTTTTGGTGCCGTGAAGTGATTTTGATCCCACAATTTTATTGGCTGTTACCACGTGTCAATCAACAGCCTTTTTTATATAATTTATAATATATTTATTTATTAAACTCACGCCTGATTCCCGTAGGCAGAGGCGATGGACTAAACACAAACTAAAACTAGCCTTTTTTTACCCAGGTAAAACATGCCAACCATGTACCACCACGCCCGGGGGAGCATGTTGATTATGTCGAGCTCACCGCCCTGAAGGGGCAGCATACCGACTAAACATCCTAGGGTGTTCCACCTCGTGCCATTCTTGCCGAGACACGGGAACTGCGATACATCCGCGACCCGACTGGCGCCCCGAGCACTCCCCATTGTGGGCTGTAATAGCCCACAATGCGTAATCCATTCATCTCAATCAACAGCCTACGCGAGAATTACCCCACAATTAATTAACGCATCTTCCTCAACGCTCAAGATTCGTAACGATATTTTGCACTAATTCATTGAATCAATCGATTGACAGAGACATCATTGAGATCAGTAATATTAAGCCATACACAGGCGGCTACTGGACGTTAACGACGGGAGAATAGGGGGCGGGTCATGCGGTGCAACTGGCCGCAGGATGTATGCTGGCCGCCTGTGTATGTCTAAATGTAAAGTCATAGATAACTTTCGGAATTTCGATAAAAACTCTCGAGTATTTTAGGGCGTAAAAGTAGTCTAAATATCTATATTTGGCGACTTGCAAAATCAAATATTTACATATCGATAGGTACCGTTATTGACCTTTCCAATTCACATTCCAGTCACCCATCTAAGTTAGGGTCTGGGGCGAAAGTTGTTTATACCAAAAGCCGCAAATATTTTATTACCGAGCCATATGTTTGAAGCACCCTCTACTACAAAATAAGTTCTACTACGTCTGAAGTACACTTGAACAGCGGTCGTACATAATTCGAGCGTATAGTTTCTGCACATAAAACACCTATTGTAGGGCTCAGGAGGGCCGTTGAGAACATTTTACGCTCCAGTTAGAAACCTTCCCGCATACATAAAGGAGGAAAAAGTCTCCAGTTCAGAATTTATTAATGTACAGAACTACTAGGATGATATCTTGTTAAAGTAACATGTCTACTCAACATTCGAGAAGGCGAAAGTAGGTCTCAAAGAATACCTAGTCGATATTGCTAAAAGGATTAGAAAGTTGCAAAGGCTAGTCATCATAAGTAGATATCATAGAAACAGCTGCTGTCCTTAAGTGGACGAGTTCTTTATAGTGAAAGGAGATTACGATGTATTATGGTAGTGATTAGAAGATAACCGAAGAGATCAAGCGTTCAGTGAGAGAGTCATTTCTTCCAGGAAGACAATGATGACGAAACTGTAAGTTAGGCTTTTTAGTTACCAGACTTTTATAGCTACCAGATTTAAAAGACTAATATTCTTGAGCTTCAGTGACATAGTCTGTGACAAATAACGTTCATTGAGATCGGACACCAAGAGCCACATTATAAATTGCTAAGCTAGCGAAGTAAGTAAGTAATAAGCATGAAAGACTTACTTGCTGTGACACAAACTCAAAGAACAGAAAAAGACAGGACTCAAACAAGGCCGTTGAGAATAGAATTACAATTTGGGTTTAAGAAAGAAGCGACAATGACGAAAATATTTCGAAATATTTTAAACTAAACACAAACCGACAGGAAATTAGACTCCGAAATAACACATGACAAAAAAATAATAACAGAGGTAAAGAAGATTTCAGAGAAACCGTGACCGCAGACAGAGTAGGTACAATGAAGGTCAAACACGAAGTGAAGCCGAACAAATACCTACTCATAACTTTTCTATGTGAAGCCCATCCAACGCACCTAACTTCAAAAAACTGTTGAGGTAATTTGATGAATGTAAAGAAAATTAATTAATACGAAAATGAAATATACGTTTCAAACCTCAGTTTATGAAAAACGATGACGAAAACAGCGATTTGTCTTATGTGGATCTACTGAAAGTAAAATATTCATATTTTTTTTAAATTACAATAATTATCTATAAAGATACGTATTTTAATAAGTCCAAACCTGCTCTTGACCGCGATCTCACCTTTGTAAATGCAGATCAGATCTAAGATGAAGCACGCAGGTCTATTAAGTGCCTATTCACTCTGGCTTCAAAGATCCTGAGGTTGTACGTTTCGGGAAACACAGACGACAGGGCGTTCCCATTCTTTGGTCCTTTCGTATGATAAAGGACAAAGAAAAGCGCTTCGAGCGAAGTGAAATATCAACGATCTATGATGGATGTGGTATCGTGAACTGAAGATGGAATGGGGATGAGTAAACATATAGAATCAAATCTGTTTATTGCAAGTAAATCATCAGTCCGTAACAGTCCACTGCTGGATAATATGTCTCTCCCATAGCATGCCACTCAAACCTCGACCCTTCGCATCCCAGTCTCTGCCAGACACCTTGCGCAGGTCATCCTTCGACCTGCTCAGGGGAAGTAAATACTTCGTGCCTATTTTCAGCACGTCAACATATTTTTGAATTTACATTTACACCACTTGACAAGGATAAGGTGCCACGCTGAGGAGAAAAAGTGGCATAAAAACTCTCAGCAGCAACAGCAATATATGATATGAAATCGCATGATATGAAACGAATGTTTTAGACAGATTCAATCGAAGCCAAAATCTAATCGATGCAGCTCTATTCATGAGTAAAACATTACATTACAACAACGCGTTTGGTGAGGCCATGGCCGGACACGAGTATCACGATGATTCCTACCGACACACACAGGAATCACGAACTACAAGTGCATGCCTCTAATAATTATACTCAATATGAATGAATAGCACTGATAAGTACCTGCAACTATGACGTTGATGATTTACACGAGTATAATCATAGAAAAACTATTTGTATGTGTTAAATAATCATATCTGCAGTTTGCAAATGACAACGCATAGATAGATTTAGTCATATGGAGGTCATAAAATGATGGATGTGTACATAAGGATAATAACCATGTAGGCAAGATAAAACAGTTACAAATTACTAACAAATAAAACGATCTATAAAATTAAACCCCTAGTGAACTCTCAATTCAAATATTTTGCGAAGCTTAGGTACTTGAATAAAGACAGTACTCTAACAAATTGCTTACAAAAGTTATTCAAACACTCACATTCGGCGTTTGTAAATTTGGTTTATGTAATACTTGAAAACTCACAAAACTGTCTGAATACACGAACTTCATTAACCTTTATAATGAAGATGGAACCTTTACCCACGGTTGAAGTTCATACTATATTTATGGAAATACTAAGTGGAACTTGAAATATACAAAGCGAAGCTAGTACAGTAAGTATGCAGATGGTAATAAGATAGCTAATTAGCAACATGATGGATTGTGGGAGCCAGGAGCGGTAACCGCAGGTTAGATGAAAATGATAGGACACGGCCAAGCGATAAATTACATAGATTCACTGATTCGGTCGGTATTGGCAGACTGACGTGATGTGACCCTGAGAATTCTATTCAAATACCATGAATAGTAAATTACAAGCGCTTGAGGACCTATAAGCAAACGTAGATAATATATAATTTTATGAATGTAAGATCACAAACTAAAATATCCGTAGAATTCTTTTTAGAAAAATCTAAGGTCTTCTCCTAACTTATGCGTTTGGATTACGCGACTGACGAGTTAATATTTTAAAATAGTAATATATCTTTCGGCATAGGTGCATCAAAGAACTGCAGATCAGTAGGATTATATCAAGGGCTTAGTTATAAGCGACATGATGCAGTTATATTATCTTGTTTGGACTACGCCGAGTGATAGAGAGATAACAGCGACTTTTTTTATTACCAACAAAGCTTTGGAAGGCTTGAGCATAAGTGGTTTAACATGGTGAGTTAGTCACAAAATAGAAATTAACCGCATTATTAGAATGGTTAAAGATCCTAATATAATAGTATCTTTTGGCAGGAAATACGGGTGCAGTGATACAACGCGCGTTATACAAACGCCTGTAGACGAACCCTAAAGCTAAAGTATACACATCCACAATGTCGGGGTTCAAAGCTTGTTCAAAGGAAGCCGGCGGCGCACCGTCTCGAATATCTGAGGTGTGAAATAAAGCAGTCTTTCCGCAACGCTGATACTAAAAGCAACATTTTTAATGTTTCGCCACAGAGCACTGAACACAAGGGTGTTGACCGGTGTTTACCGTAAAATAAACAGAGAATTTAATTATTAAATAGAAGGGGCTTTTATTTAGGTAGAGTCGAAATATGAAGGAGAAAATCGTCGTGCAACATTCCTTCATGAGTTGAAACTTCGAAAGCACATCAAGTATGACACTGTGGAATGGACCGGGTGCGTTTCGCCAACTTGTATCGGGCTTATTGTCTGATGTAGTTGAAATCGTTCAAGTGTACGGTCGACACACAACGAAAAACTAGTATGTCTTGCCGTTACACCAAAGTTACGGTGTTAAGTTGCATAGAACTCTCGGTGCGCGAGTCCTACTCGCACTTGGTTTAAAGTGACAGAATTGCTTACTTATAGTGCTTATAAAAAATAAAGTATGCTTACAAATGCTTTAGGTAGTAAAATCTCAAAGAACATCGTTTGCTAATATTACAATTTATTGTACAGGCACAGAATATATAATAGTACAAGTAGTACAGGTAATAACATTTTGAGCGAGAAAGTACTTAATCGGAGTATGTTATGGATTTCCATCACATTTCCTAGTGGGCTGTCGGGCGTGATCGATAGAGCGATATGGTGCTTTTCTTTGGTTACATTGGTAGCCATTACGCTTTCAACTTGCGGCTACCTCGGCCTCGGTGATCGCTCACGCAGTGAAAACTACACGTAATAATGGGCGTTTTTACATTACACGACACTGACACGATACGACAGACGACACGCAAGCTGTCTTCGACGACGATTTTTGTTGACGTGAACGATAAAGTGCGACAGGTTTAATTCAAGCAAGAATATTACTTCTTTTTTAACAACTGGTTGCGAAACTTGGCTTCCAAAGTGGCCGGAGGGAATACATTGAGATGTTTAAGGTATGATGCACGAATCTGAGGAAGTAGCTTGCCCCTCGCTATTTACCTTGTGGTAGTCATCTAGCTCTTTTAACTAAATTCTCCAATTAGCAATCAATTTTATACCGGTTTTTTTCCGAACAAGGTTTGTGAACCACTGATAACGCTGCAGGATTTCCCATTGTAAAGTATATTTTGTAATAATAATAAAGTTTATTCACTAATAAATTAAGCTACTTATAGACAGTATACAACAGCTTAGATGTTTATTTATAAATATATATTTATTGCACATACCATCTGGTTCTAAACTAGGATAACAAATCCTGTATCTTAGGAGCCAGCTCTCGGCCCTCCAATTATTTCTGAGTTGGATTATTTAGTCTGTCTTGTGTTGTATCGTTACAGAATGACTTTGCGCGACGATAATGTCAGTATCGGTGTCGTATTGTGAAAATGCCCAGAATAAGACAGCTACCGACGGTGTCGTATCGTCTAATGTGAAACCGTCCGATGGGTGCACATAAAGCCCACTTACTTTTATGACTTGTGATGTTTGTTCATGTTTTTTATACGGTGGATAATGATTTCCTAACAGCGACGTGACTACGCTTGGTAACCTGATGTACGGGTGTACCTACCTAATACGCATCAAAACGTGAGTCGTTGCACGTGTCGCGATGACAGTTGTTAGGGCTGTTGTAGAAACAGATGACGTCACTAAAATTATTATAATAACTTTTGTAACGTTGAAACCCAAGAGTGTGAAATAAGATAAGAATAAGAGAAAATACTCTTAGGATTTGAATTTTACTTGCATAGGTAGACGATCTATGCGAAACGAAAATCTAAATAACGGTCTGTCTGCACCCGATTAGTTCATCTTTCATCAAAATGCCATCCATTCATCAAAAAGGTTCTAATTAGTATGCTTTTCCCGGAAATTATTAAAGTAATTTTTGAATTCCTCTTTTTTTGCCACTTTTTCCGCAGCAGCACCTTTTCCAAGTGGTTTTTCCAAAAGAAAATTTAAAATAAATACACAATACATAAGGTATATGTAATTTATACATAATGTATAATTTCGTGAAATGCCACCGTATCATGAAAAGGTCGACCATTTCATGAAATGTTCAATTTAACGATATGACCACGACATAGATATACATTTTACTTGCAATAAAGATATATTGTACGTTTCTGATATCTACCAATATCTAGGTTTTAACGTTCGATGCAATAACACCTTAAGTGGGGTAACAGCTCTAGCTTCTCATACACGATAACTACAGGCACAAATTGTGCTACAGGTGAGGACTGAATGCAATACAACTCTTATACACATTTGATAGACAAAGCGCAGCTGCGGAATGACCACACGCCTCGTCCACTGATACTTGTATGTGGTTATAATGTACTAGACCTAGTACCTAGCCTATATCTGATATGTGAGTAGTATCTAGGGCTATCAGTAACATGTATTTGCACTTAATTCATGTGCGACTCAACCGCAATCTACGTCCAGATTTACACTACACTGATTTTGACTTAATATTGGCAGATAACGTCTTTCTATTTTGTTCTATTCCATTCCACTATCAAATTCTGTGTAACCATTCGTTTTGCGTACAATTAGGTATAATTATTAATAATATGACAACATCGATAAACATCTAGATTTGTATCTGGATGTTTAACTAAACGACATTTCGCCTTTTGTTTCACCTTTCTCTATTAGTCACAAACGTGACTTAGCGTTATTCCACAGTTTAAGCCATCGGTCCCTTTCTAAGTTGACGTTTATAATAAAGTGTGAAAGTTAAATAAAGTGAGGTTAAACTCTGTTTATGGCAGTTATGTTTATTTCAGAATCATTCAAAACAATTTTTATTTAAAACCTCTTCAGGCTGTATAATAGCGTTTAAATATGTCACAATGAAGAGTAGGTTCAAATGAAATTCTATTGGTTTATCCAAAGTAGTGAAAGGACAAATTCGTACATAGACTGTCTACAAGGTTTTATTCCTAAATTCATTAGCAATAGCGTTGACAAAGCCCTACAAAGCCCGTTCCCATAGACTGGACACAGCCGGGCAGCGCACGTATCATACGCTCAATTACACCGCCTGCGACAGCCCGCCACGCCAGTTTCCACAGATTAAGCTTCCTAGTATGGCTACGGTGCATGTCGTTCAACCTTTTCGAAGCCATGCTATCCTGGTAGCCGACAGAATTAAACAAGCGAGCTGAATCTAATTTGACAACAGCTGCTTGTAGCGACGCTCAATAAACCCCTTAGTACGTCGAAAACAGATATAAGAAAGTATATATTAAGCTTCTCAAAAACCACTGGACCGATTTCAATCATTCTTTTACAGTTACATAGTTTTAACTTTTATCTATCCAACAGTGAAATAAATTTTCCAATATGTCAAGTAGTTTTTGATAAAATCCAAACCTTAAACCTCTCCTGTACAATTTTCTTTGTGTTGAACCGTACCAGACTTTTCAGATGAAATTGTTTTCTGCTGCGATAGAGAATAAAACCCAATTGCAACAATTTTTCGAATAGAGCGCAATGTTTGTTAAAAATAAAATAGGAAATAGCAAACCCGTCTGCCAAATGAACAGAGTTAGCGTTTTCAGAGTCGGTATTTCAAAGTGTCCACGAAGCGAGAATTAGTTTATTTAAATGTTGTCATTTCAGAATCGTTTGAATAAGACGATGCGAAAGTGTGCATGCAATATTCCAAACAATTCTGTTCCCCTCCGCAAGCGGAGCATCTGGAATCACTGCAAATAACAGCTCGTTTAAACTCCTGGACATTCCCGAGCTAAGTTTAGAGGAATGTTCGATATGAAAAGTCAATCCAGACAGAATGTTTGCTCTCGAGTACTTCGAAAATTGCTATACGATCAAACTGTATTTTGTGACAAAGAAAATGGCTAACGGAACACCTCCATCACTCAATAGCAAAAAGTACACATAAGTCAACCGAAATTTTAAATTAAGCCGCGGAGACAATTTAAAATGATTTACGAAAGCGAACAGTGGAAAAACGACAATTTACAAGGGTCCTAAAAGAGAGCAGGATTGCGAACAATGTTAAATTCGTTGCAATTATCTTAACGCACAGTAAAAATAATAACGTGTTTCCCGGGGAGTGAATTTTAAAAATGTAAAATGGGGCTGGAAAATGCTGGGGAGGAAACGCCTCGCGAGCGGCCAGAGAAAAACATTTTCGAATCATCAAAGGCCTCTGAGTCCTGTTGGTTTTATACGACATTGGTATTTATTAATCTCACATAGTTGCCATTCGCTTCTCGCTTCGAAATGTTAAAAGCACAAAATAAAGAGATACAAGTGAACGAAATAATTTGATTTCGCAGAGTAACTTTCTCCAAGTAGCGAAGTCTGTTGTGAAATAAACGAGATTTTTATGGAGTTGATGGGAAAAGGGAATTAACATAACTATACTATTGATGTGTTTACATATCTATTTATATGCCTGCAGTAGCAATTAAGGTCCCACACACATTATTTAAAACTTTCAACTAAAAGCTACACCGTAAACTATGGTTTTATTGTAAGCGTTGGAATCAACGTCGCGGACAATTCTACGCTAGACGCCAACGAACCGGCTGTCAATAAATTACTAGGTCCCTGAACTTGAGTGCACATTTATTTTTAGATCGCTGCTACAAACTAAAATGGCCCTACAACTCATCCACAAAATGAGTAACGCTGCATGAGTATGCAGTAGTAGAACAAGATTGTCGCAAAAACAATATTGAAGTTCTTTGACCGTCCAACGATAGAGTTGAAGGCCGGTTTTGACAATTCGTTTCGGGTCGTGCGTGCGTGAGCTGGTACAATTTGTGAAGGATTAACTTGTTAATTTCATACAACAGTTATATATAGGTAGTGCACGGTAGACTGTAGTACTGGCACAAATTAAACACCGAATTTAGATGCCTTACCAATAAATAGCAGAATTTATTCCATGAACCGAAAAACTTAAATTGCGTTTGCATAATGTCCTTGCTTATTTGTCGCAATGTGTTTATATGCAAATGTCAATAGCATACAGCAACGGGTCCAGGTACACGCTCTATGCTCTTAAACCTTAAGTACACAGGAATGGAAGAAGTGCATTTGAATTTGAATAAATCTTCTCAGAATCTAACGTTCATAAAGCATGTAAAAGCTATAAATCTTACGAGTTCCAATTCCAAGTACGGCAATGCAAGATAGCCGAAGATATGCCGCCGGTCAACCGAGCGTCCTTTCATAGTCGTTGGACCCAAATCAAAATGCTCTCCGAGAGAAGGCAGGTGTGTTCTATTGAATAACGTTTCGAAATCTTTGTTTAAAAACGTGATAGCTATTATTAAGTATGAATGGAATTGTAAAAGAAACGGATGACGTCACACGAGGCCTCATTTCTTAAAGAGCCCAAACAGGACTATACGAGTAACGGCAGCGCCATATTGCGATATGGAAAGATTCCAAAGTAAACTACGTAATCTGGGGCGGTCGAGTAGTGGTCTCGATTCTCGATTTACTTGAAACAAGTCCCACTGGGCTTTCGGAGGCCCTAATGGCAGGGCAGCAACTTTATCCGGATCCGACGAATCGACAGATGTAGAAAATTTCACGCTAAATTGTCATACAAACCCATTACGACCATTCTTGATTTGCGAATCTTTCGAAAAGTAACCTATTTTTGGTTATGTGTGACACAAAATTATTGATCATGATAAATAAAAGAACTAGAACGCTCTATGCTAGCTATGGGTCCAGAGACAGCTTTACCACCTCATTTGCAATCATTACTAACAGAATCAACAACAGAAATGCCTTAATAATCATTTTTTTAAATGTTATGTCTTTTCTAATCAACAACAATGCATTCTAGACTCCGCCTTTATGATGAAAGCTTGTCAGCTCCTTCCCAAGATTAACAATAGTGGCAGTAACTGGGTAGCCAGGACTATGGCACCCCATGGCGAGTCGGCTGATCGAGATAATTGCAGTGATTACGGAACCGCGATCAATGGGAGGTTGGTCCGCGAACCTCTGTGCTGAGGGGTTCTCACGTTCCGTTGTACCTCGTCTAGCAGCCTAACGACTGCTTCTGACTTGTTAACATTGTGAAGGGTTCTTGTCAATATTGCTTGAACAATCTTAATTAATACCTATGTGGACGATTGTTCTGCACAATGTATCCGGACCGTTTACATTTGTAATAATCAATCGTCTTTGCCTATACTCCTATGAGACTAGTATTACTTTAAATTCTTGTGAATTTATCTTCAGCATCTTAAGTTTGAACAAAATCTTACGAGTGCATCGATGCCACTATTTACCCTATTTGCTCCACTTCTGATCAGGTATCGGTCTCAACAGGTTCTGTCTGGTTTGCCGATCCCAAAGACTCATATATTGATGCTACTTATTCGTATTTCGATTTAGCGTATTTCGAAATCTCATTCCAGTTTCATCAATATTCTCTTCATATTGTTCTCATATCAAATCAACATTCCACCCAATACAGTTCCAAGCTTTCAAACATTCCTGTGAATCGAAAGCACCATTGTCTTCTTCAAATGGTTAAACTGTTTTCTATAAGCAATTACCTACATTGTAAAAACTACGGTGGCTTTAGCTTTTCTTTAACCGGTGTAAGGTCGATGATCCAACTCCAATAAACGCGTCACGCAGTGGTTACCATGTAAATGGTTATTTTATAGCTGGTTTAAAGATATACAGAGTGATTTCAATGCTTTTAATAGAGAGCTTACCTAATGAGTAACGAAGAGCAGTAAATTTTAAAAACTTTGTAGAACCACCTCACTTTAGAAGTCTTCTTAAGATTTCATTTCAAATTATAATATTTTCTGAAAACGACGCTAGACTTCGATATTTTAAAAATAAACATTCTTTTCCATCGACTTTCAAGATGACAACCTATTTTTCACAACCAATTGTCTACTTACAGTATTTCATTCAGACTCTAGAATAGTTACGAGAGAGTTACTGAATCGATTGAACACAAAAGCGTTTGATTTGTGATCGTATATGTCCGATCGGACATTACTCGATGCTCGTAAGTTTTTATTCTTCTTCTTATGGTTGTGCCCTGTATCCAAGATTATCATAATTTATGGACGAGCCCTAGCAAAAAAATATGGTAATAAAATGCCGTGCGGCTCGTTAACTTCGCCAAAGCCGTGAAAGTTTTTATCTACACTTAGTAAGTAGAAAAAAAATGCGTAAAATTTACCCGTTAGAATTACATTTCAGTTATGTATTTCTAATAACTTATTTTCACGTTTATGTAACTTCTTGTATTGTAGTTAGCAGCCAAACTCATAGGTTCGTATTCATAAACGTGATTTAAAGTTACGCCACCGTACGTTTTAAGGGAAGTTAGGTTTATGAATAACAGCAATAGTGTCAGAGTTCAGGCGGCAAATAGACCTTGCTGCCGAACGAAAGCAACCGGGAACCAAAGACTGAATCCCTAAACTAAACTTTTTTTAATTAATTGATTAATTAATTAATGGTTGACCGCCAAAGTTTAGTTTACCGATTGGTAAATGTACCTACGCAAGTTCTCTCCAAAAACCTGTACCAAGGTGCGGTCAAAAACAACTCTTTGAATTTTCGTGCTGTTCTCGTATTTCAAGTGTTACCATTGATGTGCTGTCGGATGTAGGACCAATGGCTTTGGGCATCCATAGCAGAAGTTTAGTAACATATCAAATGAGCTCCTTAGAATACTTTAGGTAGACACTAAACTTTGTAGCTATGGCTTTGTAGAAACCTAGAGCTTATTATGATAAGGTTTATTATGATAAGCTCTAGGTTTCTGTTACAAGCTGCGTTCCTCCAGAAATTCAAGGCAAAGGGAAATTAATTATAAATTGAAACCGCTAAAGACTTCTTGATTACTTCGCTACTATGGCTTACCAGGAAGCTTTCGTCACAAAAGCCTAGAGAGCTGGCAACAGGAGCATGGAATATTATATTATGTTGAGCAACGTGAATAGTACAGTCGACAGCACATCAACCTCCACAAAACCGTTTCACGACCTGGGTACGATATCACGGTGGCTCTGTTGGAATAGAGCGTGCCACGGAATGGCGAAGTCCCTAGTTCGAACCCCGGTCGTGATGAAAATTTTTCTCCATTTATCATTTAGATTTTCGTTTCGCATAGCGTATAGGCAAGAAAATATCAAAACAAACCTATTATAGTTTTCCTATTTACCTATATGAATTGCAAAAAGTATAAGTGTGAATTCTTACCACTCGACAACAGGATTCACATGGCTATTACCTGTAAACAAAGATAACTTGAATGAGTAATCATTATTATAAACATCATATCATAATCACATAACGTCCCGAAAAGCGAGCATGCAAAGGAAGGAGAGACGATTATAATCAAGTACCTACATAATATAACTTAATGATGAATAAAAAATATTTATTTGCAGTAGCCAACATAAAATTTACAAAACAATGTTATAGAAGGCTATGGTGATGAGCACACAGTATGAAACGCTGAACGTGATTCGGCGACTTATTCGTCAACTGGCGAGTGTGGAACTCGCGAGTGCGCGCGGGTTGGCACCTTCTGATTTTACCTATTTTCATTCCAAAAACAGCAATATATTTTTTTTGCATGCAATGACATTATACTTATATCTAAAGTTTACCTGTAACTTATATAATAAATTATTTATGAATTAGTGTTAAATAACGTATGTGTATATAGGATGTATGCGTGTTAGTTCGCTCCATGGCACTCTACGGAGCGCCAATATAGGCGGACTCCCTGAGCGCCCGAACAACGGTCCTGCTGCGACGCCCGCAGCGGGCCATAGCGCTCAGGGCGGCCCGAGCGTACCGCACTGTCTCCAGAGAGGCGGCGTGCGTCTTGGCCGGTAGCCCGCCGTGGGACCTAGAGGCCGGGGTCCTGCAGACGGTCTACCGGCGTTGCGCGGAAGCGCGTGAGGAGGGTTCTCCCCCACTCCCGGAAGAGGTCAAACGCTGGCGCGAGCTGGCGCGCGATAGCCTCTTCCGCGACTGGGCAGAGAGAATGGTCGACCCGGTGGTGAGCCGGGAACTTTTGGAGGCCGTTCGACCTGTGCTACGCCCATGGGTCGAACGGAAGTTCGGGTCTATGACCTACCACCTCGCGCAGGTCCTGACGGGGCATGGTTGCTTTGGAAGGTACCTGTGCGAGGTGCTGGGTCGAGAGCCGGACCCCCGGTGTCACCACTGCGGTGCTGACGTGGACACGGCGCATCACACCCGCGCCGTGTGCCCCGCATGGGCCGAGCCGAGGCGAGACATCGCGGCCGCCACTGGAGGCGACCTCTCGCTGCCCGCCATAGTGCGAGCAATGGGCAGCGAGGAAGGATGGAAGATGGTGGCGGATTTCTGCGCCACCATCATGAAGGCGAAAGAGTCGGCGGAACGGGAGCGCGAGGTCGACCCTCTCTCGCATCCGATCCGCCGACGGCGAGCGGGCCGCAGGCGACGGGCGTACGTCCGCCGCCTGCCGCCCTAACGGGGACTTGCGGGCGTCGGGTCGGGGGGTCCGGCGCTCGCTTAGAGGTCCCGAGCTGTAAGGCGTCTCGTCCTGTGTTCCGAGACGCCTTAAGCGGAGGTTTAGGGGTATAAACCCGAAGACGGGCCCACGCGGGCGGCCGCCGACGAGGTTGTGGTATTTGGCGCTGCGTTCCCATAACCTCGTCCAAACGCGGTGAGCTGAACACCTTGGGGTTTTAGTGGGTATAGGACCGTATTGTGACGGGAGTTCCACATACTCACCGCGCGCCCCTCCTTATTGGCGCGGTGAGATGCGAAAAGCATTTCCCCAAGTAAAAAAAAAAAAAAAAAGGATGTATGCGTGTGGTAATGTGGAGGAACCGAAAGTTAGCTGCCAGGATCGCAGCATATGGAAGTTCATCGTACCACTATGGGTATCAGGCATGAGTTTATGTATGTATGAAAAATCTACATTGTAGATGAACCCGAGATGAACCGAATTAGAGGATCAGGATGCTCGACGTTTACCCTCTGCCTAGGTAACATGTAGGTACGAGAAATAGCATGAAAAAGGGATAAATAAGGAAGTCAGGATTAAATTAGTATTGGTTTATGTTGTGACTAAACCGCGCTACGTAATGGGTAAAACTTTATGAGTCACAAACTTACCAATCGATATTTGAGCCGACGACATAATTTAGACGTTGTTTTACTGAATTACTCGTGGACTGGGTTTATTTATAGTGATTCTTATAGAGCACTTTCTTTTTCACGGATGTATCCTATTCGGCCTTTCGTAAACATACATTTTTAATTTGGACAGAGATGATACGCTGTATGTAACCTTTACTTTAGGAAGAAATAATTTGCACTCTTTGAATTCTAAACTCAGCTGTATGTTCTAATTCTGTGTTATCTGCTCTTATAATTTTGCCAATATCAGTTTATAGCCTAATGAAGTGCTAGTAAAAGATAAATCCGTCTCTCGAAATGTGGGTGGATCAAAAGCAAGTCTTCAGTAGCATTATAATTCATAATTCATTTATTGCATATCACACACATATTAGGTACATAACACAGTTACATTTCACAATACATGTGGACCCCGTCGGGCACAGCAATATGGGAAGGCAGCTCGACATTGGACTATTTCAAATCATCGTCTAAGTATTTCTGTAATGAATAGTAACACTTGTTTATTAAAATTTGCTTTAAAGCTTTTATGAACAGTTTATTATTACTTTCGTTTTTTAATTTTTCGGGTAATTTATTATAGATTTTTATTGATAAGGCATATGGGCTCTTGCTATGTAATTTTAATTTGGATTTTATTTGAATTAGGTTTTGACCGTGTCTTGTTGATTATTATGACCACAAGGAAAAAAATAAAAGTGGTGATAGACTATGACAACTCAATATGGCAAGGAAAGGCTGGATAAGTAAAAACCTACTCAGTTTAGTGAAAGAGGACAAATCAATGACGTCATTCTCATTAGTGTATAAGGTTTCTAACAACCGCCGAAAAGAATGAAAAAAACGAGGCAGCTTTATTCTTGACTTGGCTTTATAATATTATCTCTTTTGAGATATAATAGAACACATTATTAATTATTAGTATAAAACTAACTGCACCTCACAAACCTATCAGTATTGTCTTTGTATAACATCAGAAATACAGGAATGAACTGACATTATATATGACTCACTATTAGAAATCTAGCAGGTATACCTTAGCAACAAGAAATGTAAACAATCCCAAGCCCATTTACACTATTTCTAATGCACGAGCCATAAATAAACTCATTTCCCAATGCAACTAAGATTACGATTAGCCAATTGCGTTTATGTAATTTGCATGCGGCTCGAACACTTTGCAAAACGTTCACGCAAAAGTTAATTAGCTTTTTTTTATTGTAACAAAAAGGTCTATTGCCAATAAGAAACTTAACGAACTAAGAAACACTAAACGCACAGTTTCAAAACTGTGTCGCTATTAATTTAAAGAACAGTTGTAGAAGTTAAACAGCATTGTGGTACCACAAAAGGTTGTGTAATATAATAGCTCAGACGATTCAGTCCATTGTTTAGTAAATACCTGTATCGGCTACCGTTTTTGTTAATGTCTTGTGAATGAAAAGAGGAAAGTATTAAACAGTCATTGAATGAAAAGAACGAATCATGAACGAATAAGTAGATGAAACTATCGTTATTTTCGGGTAACGGCTAAGGCGAGGTCAGCGGCCACAAATATAGGCGACGAAGACGCAAGTTTATGTTTTATCAATGTACCGTTGAGGTAACGTAAGTTTTAGTGTTCATAATGTTTACAATCAGAGTTTCCGCTAGGTACGGTGGATCACTGAGAAAGGTGTACGGTAGTGATGAGGAGCTGGGCTCGCTGGTGATTAAAATGAAATAATTTCAAGATATCAGGTTTTTTATTAATAGGTCTGTTTTCCAGGCGATGACAAGTAGAATGAGCATTGCTTATAAAAGTACTACCACAGAGGTGGCGACTGGTCAGCCAGTTCGCAATACTCTCCCGACCGTAACAAAACTAGATAACTTAAAAGATGAACTAATTGATAAAGTGGTTAAAAGACGGCGTTGATTTAATGAAGGCATAGTAAGTAAATGAGATACAGAACCTAAAGGAATATCAAAATTAAGTCAACAACATAAACAATGAAGGGTTAGTAGATAAATGAGGTACTGAACCCTAAAATGAATGTCAAAATTAGTTAACATAAATTCAGAACAACGCCATCTAGTAAATATTTAGTGTTAAAAAATATTATAAATAACAAGAGGTTTAAAAATGCGGCTGTTAGAAAACTCCTCACTGGACGGAACTAGCTGGCAACTACACTAGCTTTTGTATAGGGGAACGCCGTCAAACGTCGTCAAATCCGTAGTCCACACATAAAAGGATTAACATCTATGTGTCGTCTTCATAGATCATACGAGCCTCTTCCAATGTACCGTCCACGAACAATTCTGCGGAAAGGTTGAAGCGCCACGTAATCTGAACTAGTCACGGACTGTGAAACCTGCGGCATCCCGTACGGCTTGCGTAGCTTAGTCGTAGGACTGATAAAATCGATAAATCGCTTTTCTGATCGTCTGTCCACGCTGACGGCGGTGGTTGAAACGATGGAGTATTCGACACCAGAGAAGGAAAGTGTAATAATATGGTGCACGAGCCGACTCCAGTTGTAGCTCAGAGATCGGTTGGCACTGGTGTATGAACTTCCATAATAAGCTTCTCATAATTATTAGGGTGTGAAAAAGTCGTCGCATCGCATTGAGCACCGTCTCATTATTGTAGTGGTGCAGCTGTACAGTAATACGAATTAAGCAGGTTAATATCTCGCTGTTGTCCGTCAAGTATAATAGGTATGACATTCAACTATGGGCCGACGTCTCTCAAAATAGCAACGTGATCATCCAAATGCAGCAGAGCGTCATCACATTGGGAGCCTGTGAACTTCCTTGATATACAGTCTCGCGGCAACGGGGTATCGGCTTGGAGGCACTTGAAGTCGTTCTTGAACGATTTGACTTGGCAGGAGCGGAGTTTGAGTATGCACACAAGGTCCAGTATTTCAGCACGTAATGACGATCCACCTACGCTATTTAAGTGGTTGCCAGTCTCAGTGATATAAAAAATAAACTAACAACATAAAGGCCACATTAGTTTAGAAACATGTTATAGACTTATTGCTGAGAAAACACAATCTCAGTTTTATTAATTGTTTAATTGCTAAGTTAGCGGTTTCATAAATAAAAATAACCACTGACTGAAAGGTACCGCAAAAGAAATTTTAGATACATATTCGATATAAAAGGTATTTTCGAACTACGAATCTTTGCGGCAGATCTCAGCTGTTTAATAATAATATTTAATTAGAGTCTGACTCAAATACCACTCTGAAGGATGGGAGGGTATAAATATGTAAGTCCTTGAAACCATTCACATGCTCATGTCACTCACGAAAAATAGTAATCCGTTTGATGAAATTTAAAATACAAATCGGATACTGTGAGCGACGAACGTGTTAAAGGTGAGGTGCATCATTCTTTAGTTAGAGTCGCACCAAAGAGGTGGGTTATTAACGACCGATAAAGAAATTATAGGTTTAAGATGCACACTGATTAGGTCACCTTTTAATTTTAAACTGGGAATTAAAAAGCGATTAAAAGGAGCTACACGAGCTTTGCTGCAAATCAAAGAAAGGTGGACAGAACCATTTCGTAAGGCGTTTATACGCGACGACGGTAACATAGCCACTGTGACTTGCATCGCAGCTGCGCAGGATAATAATTAGGCGTAGCTCACGCTTAATGTCAATAAATAATATGAAATATATCCTCTAGAAAAGAATATAAAATAATAAATAATATAAAATAATTAAATAATAAAGAATATCAAATATTTAAATAATATCCACGAGTCATGCCTGCGCACGTGTGGAGAGCCGTAGGGCTGTAAAGCCGCGACTGGCGCGTAGGAAGTAGGTATCAGTGGGTCGACGGATAGGACGACGGCGTCACCGTGCAGCGACTTGCGCCGAGAACACGGAGGCAGGATAAGGCCGACGTCGTCCGCTCCCACTGGACTACTCGGGATGATTAAAAGGCTTTGTTGTCTCGACACTGTTTCTGACATTGTGGGCGAAATTCGTTAGGTCTTTAAGAGACTCGTTCGTTAATAAGTTAGGGTAAAGTTTAAAGTTTATTTACCTTTAACAGAACAATGAGGTCGCCCTGTCCAAACCTTTATTAAGCATCTCGACAACTTGATCAGGATCCTCAGCGACGACCAAAAACATCGATACAAACTCAGGCGCCTCGCCGGTTATGGCGGCACTGAGTCTGTGTAGAAAACGACACTTTTGTGTCTTCATTAAGCGCTTGAAGATCAGCCAGTAAGTGATCCTGCCATCAAAATAAAGGTAAAACCAAACTACTAAAATTATTAGGATACTAATCGTTCCGCAATTGTCGCAACGGCGCGGGTAAGAGCTTGCATATCATTGTAAGTGTAACATGATTATTTATTAATGCAAGAAGAAGATGATGTTGTGTCCCTGATTGTGTGTGTGAAGTAACTTGCAGTGTATGACGTTGCTCCTGACGAAATGCCTGCGCACAGGAAGTAGATATCAGTGGGTCGACGGATAGGATGACGACGCCACCGTGTAGCGACTAGCGCTGAGAACACGGAGGCAGGATAAGGCCGACATCGTCCGTTCCCATTGAACTACTCGTATTAGCAGGGGAACATAGAAACTGACGATCACGCAGTAAGTAGACATCAGTGGGTCGACGGATAGGACGACGGCGCCACCGTGACAGGTCACGGAGACAGGATAAGGCCGACGTCGTCCGCTCCCATTGGACTATTATTAGCGGATTAAAATTGACGGTTACCTCTAGTATGACACACATTCGTTGCATGGACATTCTTAGCGTCTAACCCTTTCTCGGCGTCTGATGAGTTCATGTGACTCGTGAAGAAGAGCGCGGCCGCGGCAGCAGCGGACTCCATGTCCGCGAGCGAACATCCGTGCTCAGCCTGCGAACAATCTTAGACGACGTCGTCGATGGAAGAGAGGGTGGCAATGTTTAATTATCCTCGTGAGGTGAATTGGTTATTTCACCACTAACATTATTATCACTTGGAATCACCACCACGTCCACTTTTTCGACGATTACAAATCCATATTTTCGACAACTTTTTCCTTATTTTTTATTTGACGTTATTTATTATTTTATTAGTTTTTAAGGTTGAGATCTTCTCAAAAATTACTTGACCTATTGCAAAAATTCTTTCACTGTTTGCTAGATAAATGTTAAAACTATGTAACTGTAAAAAAATATTGAATTCGGTCCAGTAGTTTTTGAGAAAATCTCAACCTTATTGAGGCCCCCTGTATACTTACCTCTGTCTTCGACTGTACAGTACAGATAAAATGTAATTCAAGTAAAATGCAATATATGTCCAATTGTGCTTCCGATTGTCCAAATATCTGGGGTATCAGATCGGAATTATGTTCGATTGACGTGACCTCAGTCTCTTTCGATAAAATAAACACTCATGGTAGGTAAGTAGTATCCTTCCAAAGTTCCATAATAGTAATTTGCAGTTCTATGCAAAAAAACATCCGAGCGATGCTTTCGACTCAGACTTCCGATCCGATAGACGAAGGACTTCCGACGACAGGTCGGATGATAGGTAGTTGATACTGATGAGATATTACCTGAGGATCGCAGTATTGGCGACAAATATCAGCCCGAAATTATAAAATTATGCCCGGAATTATAAAAGAATGCTTCAAACTTGTAAATGCGCAGATCATTTCGAGTTTCGTTCCAATGACTATTAAGTTCTCTCTTTAGTCCCCCACGAAATTCTATATTTGGATTTTCGACTATTTTCGTTCAAACGTTTCACATTTCAATCATCGCAACAGCTCTGTTAATTAATAAGCCCATAAGGAGTCATGTTGATGATGATGTTCACAAACCCTTTGAAGTTACACGAATATGATATATGTCTTTTCAACATTAGCTTTTCTATTTGATTATTTATGGTGTGAATAAGTGCCTATTAACTCGTTAAAACAAAAGTTTTCAGTTATCCAGTTCCTGTACTTAACATTAAAATACGTAATGGTTTTCAACGGATGCAGTTAGGCAATTCTGTGTAACTTATTTCAAAATGTCAAGTTCAGAGATTTATTACGTCTCGTAGAGACGAGGCGAAACGAAAGTCATCGAACTCATAAAACGGAAAAAGATGGATTTGGATAGAAAACAGTCAATGACGCATAAACGCTGGATTGCATACAACAAAGTATGTCATAGGTATACCTAGAAGAGAGTCTTGACAGTCGAAGACAGAGATAAGTATACAGGGGGCCTCAATAAGGTTGAGATTTTCTCAAAAACTGGACAGAATTTAATAATTCTTTTACAGATACATAGTTTTAGCTTTTATCTATCAAACAGTGAAAGACTTTTTGCAATAGTTCAAGTAGGTTTTGAGAAAATCTCAACCTTAAAAACTCTCCTGTACACCTTTATCTGTGTTCCACCGTACATAGTATATTTTGATGTTACCAAAGTGGACGTATCTACATAATACGATACATACATACAAGGATATTAATTATCGTGTAGCCACAGAATAAAACAATAAGTGTTGGTGTAGTTTATTAGTAAGTTATTAAGCCTTAGTCCAGAACGATACTTTAATTTCGAAGGAGTATAAATAAATGCACGTTTATAATAATCAAGGCTCAAGAGTATGATTCTGATTAGTATTAAACTTATGTTATGAATGGTAATGGTACTCGTACTATGGATATTGGTTTAAAAACACACACCTAATCTAAATTACACAAGTCACATGTTACATTTGACACATAATATAGAAAATACGTAGAAAGAACCTTAGATAATCATCTGTAAAACTAATACAATACCTCCGTTCAAAATGATTATTACAAATTAACAATGAACCTATGCATGTAATTTGTAATGTAAAACAAACTGATATGATAACTGATCGATAATGTATACAATTTATAAATATGATGCTACTGGATGTTAATTAAAAGTATTACACCTGTGCATACAGTCTAGCTAGAGTCATATCATATAAAAAAATATAATGTAACTGATAGAACTCGTATTCTAGAAGCTTTTAATGACAATATTTATTTCCATATAATCTCGACAATACACAATTAGTTCAATGAACGATAACGCATGACTTGCTCTACTTAACGAAGTTTTAATGACTGCAAGCTATTAAGCTTTAAATGTCACTAAATATCCTTTTGATAATGTGACATTACTAAAGGGATTGCAAAGTGCGGTACATTCTTTGGCTGTATTTGTGTCCATATTAATTAGATAAAACGGGAATTACCGTGTTAAACATTTATTATTGACATCAATAATAAATGTTTAACACGGTAATTCCCGTTTTATCTAATTAATATGTATACAAACCGTGAAAGTTTAAAAAGTGTATTTGTGTCATTCGTTTCCTCAATACTTTTATAATAATCTTCCAACAGGAGGAGCAAAATTACTATGAAAACTCAATTAATAACCTTCATCAACCATAAATTGTACCTACAATAAATACCGGAGACTCCGGCGACCTCCGAGTCTCCGGCGGAGGATATATTTACGAAACCTAGTATAATTGCTTCAAGTTCCTAAAGTCGTCAACTTATACCCAACCTTCCCCACCTTCTATGTTCTAAAGATTTATGTGGAAGTGTTCAATGCTACCACACATCAGATGCCAGTAAAACAGTACTCAACAAGTGTTTTGGTGTGGTAATCTAGCGTCGTGCATAACCCATCACAGTGCTGTCGTTTCCGTCACTGAAACACGAGAACAGACCCATAAAAACCTTTCCTGTTTTTTAAGTAAGCCGTCATTACGCTCACGAAGGATATTACTGTAATTATTTTATTTATAGTCTCTGTTGTAAATATACTGACTACTAACCTACAAATCTTCTTGTATTTTGAAATCATACTCGTATGAAATGTAGATACGAGTACTTATATCTTTGAATCAATCTCGCACGTTCGTATTGTTGGACTTGCAATTCAATAGCCTACTTCGGTTGTTTGTTCCAATTTATCCAGCATTAGCATTCGCTGAAGACAATTTACACATGTGTTTATTTGCCTTTCAACACACACATGACCAACATCTAATGTTTGTATCAGCAATTTCATATACCGCCTGCGTTATCTTGACATCTTCATCATCATACGGTCTGACCTGCTTAACCATTAGATCGCAATAGTTAACGATGTGTACTGAGTGTACCGACAGCTGATCAATAACATAAGCCTTGACTCCATCTTGACAAGGCTCGGCATTGGAACGTCTTGTTCATTACGACCCGTGTCGCAGAATGAAAGAGAATTATGCGCGTTCAATTGATCTTATCAAACAGCCAGATTGAATTGGCCAGTTAGATATCGTATCCAATATTGGCCACTTAAAATTGCCAGCAACTTGACCTATGTCATCAATATCTAGACATACGTGTGACCATGAAACAATGTCACATCTACAAGTACTTAGTAACTCCCAAGTCATACCTACATCCTACATGTAGTTTTATTTTCGGTATTTCGCGCTTGGTTGACAGTGGCCTTAGGTAAATTATACAGTAGGTGTATTAGCTGCAACTATGTATACCTCACCAAGATTAGCTATGCTATCAGCGTGGCCAGGGTCAGGAGAATTCGTGGAAGTTCTGAGTAAGTTTCGCAACAAGTTAGTCCCACGTCCGCCCGTCAATGTATTCACCACTTGATTTCCAATGTTAATGAACCGCGGTGCGCATTATACGTGGGATGGTCAATGTTTTATTTTATCATTCAACGCTTTATGACTTTCTATCTCCTTTATTTTAAGCAATATTATTGTTACAATGCTTCTGTGGAATAAAGATTATTATTATTATTATTATCTTTACTTGTCGAGAGAAAATTATTTCTTCAAACCACTTGAGCCTTCAAAGACGTGGATTAGATAAATCTATCGCGTTTCAATAACAATTTTGAAAATAGGCTGTTTGTTTTTCGGAATTGCTTTATTTTGGTGTCTCAAATCGAAAACTATCATACTTAGGTAATTTCAATGTATTTATTAGACACCATTGAAAAATATTAGCTCAGTGTTTCAGTAATTTTAAGTGTTTCGTCGAAGTGTGTTACCTTTTATAATAATAATAATGTATTTATTTGTTAAAAAACAGAGCTTAAATAACCTAATACAAGAAGTTTATCTATACTATTACAGTACATTAATTTGGGTAATAATTAACTGTGGGTGTGATCAGCCCTTGTAGCACGGGTCAGCGTTAGCGATCGGCGCAACACCGCGATCAAATTCGATTTATGTGTCAAAATATCTCTCTCAAATACAAATTACATTGTCTGCTTTACGCAAACATACCCCTTAGGTACGTAGTAGGCACCTATTCGGCTCAATAATGCATTCTGGCTCCGAAAACTATTTACCAAGACATATCTCCTTCCAACTGGATATAGGAAACTAAATTCGAAACGGAAAGGGTAGATACAAAGGCATTCACTTCGGTTGCTCTGCGCAACCCATCTATTTCCATACAAAATTGATGCGAGCCGCTGGCGGGAAATGGTGAATGCGATACGAGGCGACACTATCTCGCCGTGAGCAGCATTCGTCAGACTCCGAACACATTCTATCATACGATACGAATTCATTAATGTCTGATATTTTCTTAGTGCTACCCCTTTTTATTTTATTATTTGATATCAGGGTGTTGGCACTAGCCCAAGTCACTGCGACCTCAAAGGTATATTGTGGACAAACTGCTTATATGCTACAAGGCTACCCTTGTAGCATATAAGCATCTATTACCTACACAGTTTTGTTTAAAGCTAACACATCATGAAGTGATCGACAGAACACGTGACGATATCAGGGAACTTCGTCCTTAGAAACACAATAAATGTTCTAATTCCGAAGACATAAAACATTTGAGCCATACACAAATCGGAGAAGACTAACATAGTACCTACTTTAGGTATACGTATAACAATCCAAAACAACTAAAAGCACAAAGCGATTACGTATGTACGTAAGACCTTATAAGGTAAAACATTTCAATTGCTAGCCGACTCCAAATTACCTACCGCAGTTAGCAAAGACGTATTGGGAAGAAACAATGCTAACAGCTTTCTTGTCCGTAATTAACACATCGTCTATTAGGCAATGGACAAACTCACTCAGGTGATCCCACGAAGCGTTAGGTGCAAGCCATAAATATTAATGATCAACCCATACATAGGCATGGAAACGTAATAAAAGAAAACATCGATGATGGTTTTAACAAAAATCGATTTCATATCGGTGATCGGCCTGAAAACATCGAAGATGTATCCGTACAAATATTATTTTTCAAAATGTCCAGCGGTCGTAAAATGTGATTTTCGCAGAATGTCCTTTTCTCCTCATAAGTTTACCTGGAAAAATAGTTAGCATGATTTCTTCTATGTTGCCAGCCGCCAACTTTAGATACACAATGGAATTTGTCCATGGTAATAATAAAAGTCGTAAACGTAGGTACGCAGGACTTAGAGCCCTAACATCGACATGAAACATCAATGTTTTTAGACTCGAAATATCGATTGCTAACATTGATGAAAGTTACTTTGCAACCCTATCAACTCAGATTCAATAGCCGACGAGCACCAGACAGGTCAGTGTCCTTTGAACCGATTGTCGCATGCTCATTCTACAGATGTAATTAGGAATTCCTTCAACAACGAACAGTTATGAATAAAACATGACCCAAAAAGAACGCAGAAGCGAATGACCTACAAAGAGATGTAATCATTCAACGAAGTATCCATTTGAAGTGATAGACGAAGTTATGCTTACTTCGTATTTACAAACATCGTTAACCTAGATACATTCGTTAATTTTGGTACGAGTAGAGTACTGTGAGATTCTTGAGTGCGGTAAGATGATGAGGCAGAAAATATTACAAGATTAATTGCATCAATCTTGCTCTTTGATACTTTCTTCACAGTGTATCCTATTACATATTAAATTGTCGATCAAACTTGCTTTACTCCTTAGGAGAATATTAAATATCTGCAATATACCTACACTTATGTTATATGGCTAGGACCAAAACATTTAGGAGATTTGCAAATATCAACAACTTTTCTCAACGCAGTCAGCGAACACGAAAAAGGGTAGATCGTTTTGTGTCACCCTTCTGACGTTCAACACTCACCGACTTCAGTCTACTCGTGACCGTGATGGCTGCAATGCTGGCGAAATATCGAGGCATCAAATGTTTAACACGGTAATTCCCGTTTTATCTAATTAAACCGTGAAAGTTTAAAAAGTAATATTTAGGAGTTAAAAAGTGTAATGCTGAAAAGAAATATATGTAGTTATAGTACAAGAGGGGAATGATTGAATTTCTAATAATCAGTAAATCACTCTGAGCAAAAGAAATTGGGGTTATCGGCTCAAGTTTGATCAATAATTTAATTATTGAACTAAACTGTGATCTGGTTAGAAAAATCGATTATTACATTAGAATGTATGTTTAGAAAGCGTGTCAGTGCGTCGAATGATTCACTTTGGCAATGAACATGAAGACGCAGGAGAAAGTACTTTCAAAAATTAAAAAAAATATATGTGCAAGTACAAAAATTTGTAAGAAAGTCTTTTAGTGCACAAAATTATAGGAATTCCGATGACTAATATGCTCGTGAATGAAAATGTTACTTTAAAAAATCTGAATCGAATCAATGATGATTCATCGCTCGAATATTTGAGATGCATTTGCATTAAAAATTCTCTTCTACACTAAATACCATATGTAATGCTGCTGTGCTGTAGTTAGAACAATGGCTTTCCATAACGGAGGCCCAAGTTTGATCCCAGGTCAATGAGCCATTGTTGTTGTATTAACATAACTTAATTTAGGTACCCATTGCTCTCAAAGCGGTGAAAGAAAACATCGTGAGGTCTGCAGCACTACACAGTAATTAATACTCATAGTGATGTGTGAAAGCCCATATTAAATTACCTACATAATAAAAGCAAGACTGCACCACTTATAATAATAGGTGCGCTTAGCACAAAGGTGTTTCTTTTAAAATCGCAGAAGATCCTTAATAAGATCCCTGGCCACCCCGTAAAGAGAGGTAAAATAATATAGGTATAATAATATAGACATAAACATAACACTCAGAACCATATACAGAAATTATCACAAATTATAACCAGACAGAAAAAAAATAGTCATATCTTTAGGTACGGACAACAGCAGATCAATGGTAACACTTGCAGTACGAATTCAACTCTTATGGCGCAGATAATAAGAACGGTTCAAAATGCAAAAAGTTACACTTGATATGCTGTTAGCGTACAATAATTTCCCGACTGGGAATCGAACCGAGAATCCCTTGCACAGAATGAACTTTACGTTATTTAATTGAAGTAACATACACAATTATTACGTTATACATCGAACGATAACAGTGAGTCAAGCAAGAGTACATAAATCTGGAATAAGAATGAGTCAATGTCCTCTGTATTAACTACAACTGATGGTTCCCTGTAGACAATAAAGAAAATTAATGCAATTGTAGACTCGACAAACGGATTTCAACATTTAAATTCTAATGCGTTTAGCTAATAAGAAAGTATGGCTGGATCAATTAGTTTAACTGCGTTTCAATTTACAATTGATTATAGTAATGGAAAGTATAATAGTTCGAATACTATATTATATGTAGACATTGGATCTAATAAGGGGCTCGTAGTCCAGTTGCTAACGATCGTACAAGTTACGCAACGCTGGGCGAGGTCAGGACCTGGATGGGTGACCGCTAGTGACACTTTCATCTGAGCTCCTCCGTGCCTCGGACAGCACGTTAAGCAGTTGGTCCCGGTTGCTGTCGCTTGGCAGCAGTCGTTAGGCCACGTCAATGGCCTACGGGCGGCCTGAATAACTCTGGCAAATAGGTTTGGTCACTAAACCACACGAAAAAAATAAAAAAAATAAGGATCTAATAAGGCACATTATTATTGATTCGTGGGGTTTATCAGATTGACGTGACTATCCAAGACCTATCAATTTACTCTGAATTACACACAAAATGATGGATATATTATGATAAAAATCCGTCCACATGTTAGAAACACTTTTTTAATATTTGGGTGAAAACACAAATTTCTTTCACGCTAAACTAATTCTTCCACATGTAATGTAAAGGTGGATTCGAAATGTAAAAAATCACAATACTGGGTGTGACAAGTTTCCCATGCCCTGAAAGTCTGGCGTGATTTTTTTGGAGTGAAAATGAGGTTTTTGGCTGTCATTGTGAATCCACACTGATACCTAGTCCGAAATTAATAAAAAAATTACACAATTAATTATTACTTATATTTATATTTAAGTCGTTGTTCAATATTTACAATAAATAAAATAGTAAATTAAACAATTTCGGGTAAAATTAAATATATATAGGACACCCCTCACCCCATTGATCTCCTATAAACAACAGGAGATCAATGAGGACACCCTTATAATTTGATTTTTTATTTATTTAATATCTAATGATTTAATCGAATATTATTAATTTATATACTGTCCCAATTGAAAATAATAAAATAACAATCGAAGTAATGTTATCCATTTTAATGGAAATTAAATAATAATTCTTTCAATGGCACTCTGCAATGAATGTCAGCATAAAATTTAAAGTGACAGCTAGTGACCCCCGAGCTGTGTCACCGGACGCTGGCATCTCGTTACTCGTTAAATGTGGACACTTGGCCTGGGCTCGGATAGTGTGTCGCAATGCAATAGTACATTCAGTATTATCACGACAGTACCTTAAATGGTTAAAGCATATACGACTTCGGTACCAACAGCTACCAACAATGCCTTTACGAAAGCTTGAACTTGCTTGAAATAACATCGTTGTGAAAGAGTTTGTGAATACTTAATTGCGTAGGTACAAAATGTTTACATCAAGTGCATCAAGATAAAAATGTTTCTCTAGGATTTTATTAGAGGGAAAGGTGTTCTATTTGTGAATGTGCAAGTTGTAATAGTAAACATGTAGGTATTTAAGCCTCGAGACTGTTGTTAATAAATGTGACATAAAAGTTTAAGGGATTGTACTCCACGGGATCAAAATTCATCTATCGATGAGCACTGGCTGGAATATTTAGGGTTTTCATTTAATTTTATCCCATAAAATTGTTGATCCTGAAAAAAAACTGTGAAAATAAACCACCGTTTATTTTGCATGCAACAGTGAACTCGATGTCAAAATAGTGAAGCTACGACGTATACTTATATCATCATAACATAAATGCAATGATGATGATGTGTGCAAGCAGATAAACAAAGTAAAAGCGACATATTAATCAATAATCAATCAAGATATACGTAACATTGAAATTCGATCATAATTACTAGCACACAATAAACCCTACCTATACAATATATGAAAGCAGTACTTACTACATACAATCTCAAATACTACGTGTTTATCTATTGTGCTCATAGTTGAGATTGTTTTATGTAATAAACACATAATGTACTAATTAAATACAGTAGAAAGCGCGATTTCAAACATGACACGTACTAGAATTATTTGAAGAAATTGTATTATAAAATAGCAAATTAACAGCTCTCGCTGTGCAATTAAAATGTTCGTGTGTGAATCGGAAGTATTGTGTTACGCGAAAGTCATAGGAACAAAACAACAGCAGTAAAGCCTCTTTCGTGCAACTTAACAATAATATCAGAACAATCTTACTTTGTTATAGGCTCAAGAGATTGACTAGATATGGCTAGACTATCTGGACTTCCCTATTCTTTGTTACGAGGTTATGTCCTAGATTTTGATTGTTGTTTTTTTCGTATGAAGCATTGCATAATTTTTCGACAGTAAGTTAAGCAAGATGCTTAGAGATAACTTCATGTTGATGGATGTTGCAAATGTTCAAAAGTTAAAAAGCAATCTTGCTTAATTAATGTTAACCAAAAATTCGTAGATAAGGCAACGTACAGTTACTGAACTCGAGCACGTCAAAACTAGCCAAGTCATGTTGAAACTTGCTTGACGTGGGTTGGGATTGGGACGGAGGCTTCGTCCGTGGTTGCTTGCTTTCATTCAATATTCCACGTTTTTGGGGGAAAATGATCTGACCACGTCTGCTTCAGGGAAATACTTATAAAAACCGGACTATGCCTACCTATAATACAGATATAACAAACATATCTACATTCTATATCTTAAGATGGTAAGGTAATCTTATAATACGTAAGCTTATAATGATTAATCCAATAAAAAATTATACTATTACAAAAATTTAAGTATTTAATCTTTTATGGACTTTCTTTCTAGCTAAAATACAATTAAGTACCTATTGACAAATACGTAACCAACTCTGAAACAAAATAGTATAAGTAGTTACTTATATTGTTTAAAAGCGATTGTGTACTGGCAACAACGTACTTGTTCGAATAACATGCAATAATCAACCAGTAAGTACATAATAATAGGCATAACAGAAAAGAAAAAGTAAGTACAATAAATAGATACGAGTACCTACTTAAAACTATTGACGAACTACAAACGCAGTTGGTTAAGGACGTGAACAATGGAAATCATTAAAAGCTTCCTGCACCTAATGACCAACTCAATAATGGGAGCAATTTGAAATAGCCAATAGCCGATGAATGAATAGCGCTAAGTACAATATTCACACAAATATCCCTATTTTGGCTGTTCCGTTATTCCGAACCGAGTTGCCAACTGGCAACCCCTCGGAAATGGTATATCCTTCTCTGTCTGGCACTCCCGGTCTCACCCTCCGTGCCATCGTGGGATAATTAAATATTTATGTCATCACAGAGGGTAGGGCTATAATATGTATTACATATAAACTAAAATTCGTCTTAAATTGTACAAAAAGGTATAAAGTGAGAGACAAAATTCACGTACTCATGCATGCAACCTTTGCGTTGAAATCCTATACAGACTTTGATAACGTTGTTTTGATGTGATGAATTTAACAAGCGGAGTGATGTTCTAATTAAACTATTTAACTATTAAAATAAAACTGAAAAAAAAACGCATAACAAATTCGAAGTATTAAAGGAAGGAAAATAGTGACTGAATTACGATAAAGCAAGGAAAATAAACAAATTAATGCCAGCATAGTGAATAGTGCATCACTTAACACATACCTTGATAATTTCGCTTAGATCCTAATGCACCATAAACATCCCGTCGGTAATGTAAACACAATCACGAATTTCAAGTTACAATGAACGATACTGACACTGCAGAATCCGACCGAATCACAGTTCAGCTATCAAAATATATTCAAAGAAAATCAACACAGAATCACTAACACTGATGGAACAAAGATCGGAAGGTGGAAACTTAATGAAAATTATAGTATTTCATTGTAAATGAAACAAAGCTCGAATACGAGAAGCTTTTCTGTTGAAAAGACGTGTAGCTCCCTCGGCGGTTGAGTGAAGACTGCATCAGTCAGGGCAGGCGGTGAGTGAGGGGCAGGGTGTGTGGGGAGCGCAGCAGGGGGCGCGCGTCGCTAGCTATAACTAGAGGCAGAGGCAGGCAGAGGCGTCGAACCAGCCTTGTGTCACTGTCGCTGATATGATAACGAATGTATACAGGACCGATGATATCTGACTTGTCTACCATGGAATGAAACGGAAAAGATGAATGACCTTTCGCGTCCAACCCAACATACAAGCAGTCTATATTGTTGTAACTATACCTATGTAAACACACAACTTTTAAATTAGAGAAGTTCTAACACAAATTGAACTGGACTCATTAACCCAAAGCTGCCAACAATAATAGAAACCAAAACAGATGTCTGTCTATTGACAAAAGGACCAACGAAAATAAACAAAACGAAGGATAGAGATGTGGACGCAATAATAAATCTTTCAAAGCCTCGCTATGAAGAGGGTTAGTATTTGGGTTTTTGTATTCGATGCGATGTTTTTTCTATGGCGCCGAATTCTATACCGAAGATCAAAGTAATAGGCCGATAACAAACAAAACTGAAGCCAATATACTCTCGGTCATCTAATATTGTGATGTGAAGTAGTGATATTGGGAACTGGATCAATACTTTTAGATTAAGTAATGAGTAATAACTTGATCACAAGATGAAAAGGAAATCTCTGTAAGTTAGAAAAATAGAATAAATAACATTACTTAGAACAACCAATATGATAGTGAAGAGAGGTCTTCAATGCAAGTAGTTCACTTCTATACTTCTTTACTGAGAATATGAGCCTATTTTGAATGAAACTGCTTGTACAGATTTACGAAATAAAACTGTTATTATCTTGTTTAATACTAAAGATTGAGCTCCCGATTACCGTGTATGATGTAGAGATATTATCAAAGATACAATAAATGCACTGCACGTGCATAACGTTGAGATAAATGGGATTAAAGGGCAATCTTCCAAAGATTTTATATTTTTAACTGAACACTCATCTCGTTAAAAGTAAACCAGACTCTCCTGCAAATGTTTTGTTAGCGGGCTAAATATAACCTTAATCATGGATATTGCTTTTGCCCCTTGTTATGGATTGTTTCAGAAGTGGGTAAGGAGAGAGGAAATCTATTTTAATGGGTAATAGGCGATGTTGGATAATAACGAGGATAATTTTACTCAAGTTCTTCAACAAAGATTTTTTACCTTCAAGAAGTTGGAAAAATATTTCGAAATAAGTATGCAGAAGATAAAGCAAGCAAATATTTATGTATAAAATATTCAATATACCTCGGTGGCATCGTTGTTTAGGACATTGGAATTCCGTTATGGAGGTCTAGTCTAGATCCTCATAATGTATATTAAAAACTTCCTGATAAAAAGCTAACTGTGACATGTCATGTAAGAACTGTCTGGTTAGCACAAAGTGGATCGTATTAGAATTGTAAACGATCCTAATTCTAACCACCCCGCAATGGATAAATGCAGCGAGTCGAAACCAAACAAAAGGACGAAGCACTCAGAAAATGCAGAAGGTAGAACAAAGATATAAATAAATTCATTCAAATAGCAGTGAAACATCTGTTCATGATTGTCGTAGAAAGTCGTAAAGCTTAACTGCAACTTTCAATACAATGGGATGAGAAACGGCTCAAATACTCAAAGAGCCGAGTGGTCCAGTTACATACAGCCATACATATGTAACTTACATACATTACACGTCCCGTTTTAATGAATGCACTGTCGCTGATTCATAAACCGCATCGTAAAATCAAAGCGGCCAGTCGGCTGGCAAATGAGTTCTCGGTCCATATGTAATCAAATCATGATGAAGATAAAGTGAATTATTTTTAGGACAGGGTAATTATGAGCTTTTCAGAACGCAACGAAAAGGTATACTTAATATGCAATTTCAAAATTACTAACTTAATGGAAAGAAAGTCATGTTATTTTATCTCATGACATGAGATAAAATAACATTACGATGGTGCAAGATAAGGTCTGTATACTTACGTTTATAAATGTTTGGGTACTCCAGGAAAATCTTTCAATTGGCTAATGTACTAGGTACTAAATTTTGTTTATTGTAATATCTGTCTTTACAGATCTCTAGCTAGATTATGTTGTATTATATCCTAATTCCATCGAATGAATAACGAATGCACTAACACATTACTTGAATACCAATAACTAGAGTATCTACGTAGAACAGACGAAGACATTTTAATCGTCAGATCTTGATTCTTGAGTTGAGAATGTCTGAAGCAGCAAAACATTTGAGACGAGACAAAACACCCATAAATTACTTTTAAACTCCAGTATCTTTCAGGATTATGGTAGCACTTTCGGTTGTTGATGGCACATAATTTAAATGTGAAATGAACACGTTAAAAGCCAAAAAGAGAGGCGAATGGCAACTACTTCATTATGTTGTCCATACAAATTGTCTCCTTAGAAAACAATAAAGACGATCCTTTAGAATTTGATAACGTGTAAGGAGAACAAACGACACATCACGCTGTGCGAAAGTTAGCGACCCTACCGACAAAGTGAGGCAATAAAAATATCCGAGGGCTACGCCCAACGCCACAAACGTGCCGATCGGCTGCGTCCTGCTTCGGCCGAGTTCGCTTGTTGTATTTCCAGGGGACACTCGGTAAGCAAACATAAAGGAGATTTATTGCGAATCTGCGTGTGTGGCAGGTCTTTTGGAGCGGCTCACATCGCTCCATCATACGCAGACATGTGTGTATTGATTTCTTGCAGCGTCGGCTCCTTTTAAATCATGTAATATGTTCAGTCATTATAATTGTGGCTGTGGACTATATCCCTCAACCTCACAGCAATGTAGTAGTGTGTGATGAGTAAATTACACCTGCTGGTTCTACTCTCGACCTTCTGCGAAATTACTATAAGTTAGATTGATCTACTATTAAATAAATCTACGATGTATTTGACTTGATGGCGCTGGATCAGCTACCAGAAGTGGATCTTGGTCGAGAAAACCTGACTAGCCCTGATTTTTAACAGACTTAGTTATCAGAGTCTCAGTTCATCTAGTCTATTCTAATTACCGATTAGTATTTTTTATAGGATTTTGGTAAGGATAGAAGAAAGATTGGTTAATTTAGGATGTAGCGTTGCATTAACCGACTACATTTCAGCAGCTTCATCCAATTCATCGAGCAGTCATCCCGTGATAATCGCATTATGCAAATCGGCCTCACAAAGGACCTTCAAATTAATTTGGTTATACGGTCATGGAATGTTCACGCATATTGTTACATATTGCTAGTTATATAACGCAATGTACGGTATTATTAAGATACCTGTTCGAGCACTTCGAGCATTGCCTTACCACATAAAAGTATTATAAATCTTGTTGCATAAACTATTGCATGTTGTTAATACCTAAACGTACCTAACCGTAACGAACTGAATAGTATGGTATGGACTCTGGAGTTCTAGAATATATTTTGAGATCCCGTTAGTGCCAAGCACATTGTGCCTCATGCATGACAGGTGTCAGTCTGTCCCTGCTCTTTGAGGACTAGCTTTTGTTAGGAATTTTTTAATGGGGCAACATTCGAGCGCACGGGTTTTCTCACAATGTTTTCTTTTAGTATTTCACCGAACAAATAATATAATGTGTAGCTATTGTATATTATCTCTAAAACTGAGAAAAGTTGAGATTTTCTGAAAAACCACATGAGCGGTTACAAAAATTCGAGAGATAGTTTCCAGTAGGTACACACTATGAAATTGTATTTCTTTTGAAAATCGGTCAAGTATTGAGAAAATCTCAACCTTATTGACTCTGTTGTATACTTTTCACTGTATTAGACCGTACTTTGCCGATCGATATTATCAGTTATCATTATCACAGTAGGTAACCGATTCCTTAGTAATATTCGTAACGTATTTTTTTAAAAAAAATTTCACATCCTATACAATACATTACTTACTGCGTTTCTTTTTCGTTTATTAAAACATGCGTAGAACGAATAACAGTAACGAATCGAAAACGATAACTGATTGAAATTCACGGTTGGTAGGTTACCTAGACCACTGTGCCATCGCCACCGACCTCTCATCTCTCATAGTGAACGACAAAATAAATAGAGATATTGTTACTCTATACAGCAAGCAAGTGTAATTGGGTCGCTCCTCGACGATCTTGAGATAATAGAGCCAATAAGATAGCGTAGGGGGCGAGGTAATGTCATCACGTCAAGGATGTAGCGGGACTCTGTAAAAATATTTAGCAACCATTAGAATTCGTTGCATTATGGATGGTTCAATGTAATGTTAGATCTACATTTGCGTCATCTCTACAATTATTTTCAAAACTCAAAGTCCGTCTGAATGTTTGTTCTCAAACTGATTATAAAACTGAAACATCCGTGGAATTGAGGCTGAATGGACAGAGATCTTTGCCTATAAACTGAAAAGAAAAAGGCGGACTTTTGTTAAAAGCAGTACTTACTTACATTAAAATGCACAAAGAAACTATATTGAACCTACATTAATTTATTGTCACATCGTATTTAACAAATACATAGATTATATTGTGCATTAAATAATGTGTCAGCTCATATAAAAAATCCGCCATTTTCTTTTTTTCTTTAAAGTTTATAGGCAAATGAATGTCCTTTACAGCCTCAATTACACACACGTTTTATATGCGCGAGTACCTTCCGTTAGACATGCATGATAGAATTACGTACAAATATTCCGTAGGCAGGTGAATGTTATAATATAAATTATTTCTTTGGCGTCTGCCCTTGGCTTCTAAATCGAGCCTATTGTGTTTTGCTGAAGAAAGGTAGGCTCGTGATTTAACGAGCACTCACTCGTTTCATCTTGTGCCAAAAGAATCTAATAAGCCCGACATTATCGTCACAAAGCCTATTTATGCAGCTCGAGTATCTTGGTTTAGATTTTTAGAACACAATTTATGGACTTCGTTTGAAGTTTAAAGCTGTTGGAGTGACGATGACGTCACACAACTTCACAGTTTGAAATCTGACTTGCGTGTGCCACGAGTGTGCCAATGACCAAAGGAAAAAACAGCAGCGATTATTCCCATTGGCACATTATTTCAAAAGGTGTGCCACCACGAGGTCATAGCTGCAGTAAATAGACACAACACCATATCAAAGATAACACTTTGAGTGCGATTTCATCTCTTACGTCGCAGGCAATAAAACTGTTACACTTGATGTGTTTTCGACTGTATTTGACGTGGGTCACCAAGCCCATGGCGACATTCTGGCCTAGTCAGCAGTGCCTCTGCCTTAGTGCAAGGGATTCTGAATTCTATTCTCAGTTGATAAAAGTATAACCACACAGTCTGGGTGTAATTTGTGATAGTTTCTGTGTATGCCTCTAGGTAGACCCAAATGAGGAATCTTAGGCCCGTAATAATAAATCACTCTCAGCTCAAAAGTCAATTTTGAGAACGACCTCAAGATGGCGTTCCTATTAATAAACGTAACTTAGGTGCGCGTTTAGGAATCGGTAGGAGGTATTCTTCGTAAAGCAGGGTCTCCTGCGACGTGTTACCGTGTTACGAAACACGGTAACATGTTTCGGTAACCGATTAAACAAAGGAAAATTGTTACGCCACGCCCCGAAATCGGATGTTTCGTGTTTCGTAACACGGTAACACGTCGCAGGAGACCCTACTTAACAGATACAATCTGGGAACAAAAAATACATATTTCCCTATCTTTGCTTGTGACTGTCGATGATGATTTGTGTTCGGGAACACTTTTAATATACAAAACTCAGTTCTCAAGAGAACTGTCAAACTCACACTTGAGAACGTATTGGCTGATTGCAGGCAAACTGCGACTTGAGAAAGACATCACGTGATGCGCCCTCAAGATTGTTATTAATAAATGACATATTTGAGATGGTGATCATGTGTTGAGAGTGTATCAGTTGAATTCGCTCTTGAATTTGGGCTGGTTTGAGCTCAGACTATTAATTTGGACCTTAACCTGGGCCTTAGTTTGGACCATGAGTGTGATGTCTTAGTACAGCTAACAGCAGATCAAGTGTAACACTTTGGACTTTGGACCGTTCTTATTATCTGCGTCGTAAGATTTAAAATCGTACTGCAAGTGTTACCATTGATCTGCTATTGTCCGTACATCATAATCGATCAAGTATAATATTGCACAGCAATATATCGCGTTCAGTTGTCAAAACGAAGACGATAGATTTTCGCGGTCGGCATACCCAGGTTTATTTATGTGCCTTGCATGCAACAACTTCTACGAGGTAACAGCTCTCCGCCTCTCTCTATGAAGCAAGATTAAGTTAGAAATGTGTAAAGTTTACTCATATGTCGGAATAATAAGAGTTTTAAAGGCACGTGCTCGGTGCCGCGTTCCCCTACGACTTGGAAAGTATGCGGAGTTGCATTCTGAGGCGAGCGGCAGATGTGTGGGCCAGCCACAGACCACTTACCCCATAGACATGAAATCGGTACAAATGACAATGCCAGATTCTGCCCCACCATCAACCGCAAATTGTACAAGATAACGAATAAATGTAAAAATATCTCCGTTTTTTTTTTAAATTATTGGTTTAAAATAAAGTTTTGTACAAGTTGCGATTCGAAAAAAACAGCTTAATTAAGAATTCAGAAAATAGTAAGAAATCGAAGCGATTTATTCATTGTTTTTGTGTTATTATTCTATAGGAGTTGCGAGAGTAGTAGAAAATGATACTGATTATGATTATGCAATATGAAACCTGTAATAAGTCCCCCAAAAAATTATAGGTACAGCTTATGGTCACGTAGTGTTGTAGGTGGGGCAAAGCTCCATTGAAATGTGGCAATGTCTTTTGCAAGCGAAAATTTTTGTCGTGCGATAGGCGCAATTAGACGAAGCGGGGGGCAGGGGCGCCATATTAAACCCGTTTCGATATCTCAAGGTGTCGCGAAGCAATTTTGCGCTCATGTGCAGGCAGAAACGGGCGCCCTCTTGTTACAGGTCTATGGGGTAAGTGGTCTGTGGGGCCAGCCATTTATGTAACGGTCCCGGAATACCGCAAGCGGAGGTAAATAATAGCCTATCCCCTTGTTTTAGCTATTTGTGATATTTCACTGCCCACCTCACCTTACCAGTTACTGATATTAGTCAAGAATGAAGACAGGGTGTCGTTTACATACGAAGACAGACAACTATACAGGGGGCCTCAATAAGATTGAGATATCCCCAAAAACTACTGGACCGAATTTAATAATTATGTTACATTTACATAGTTTTAACTTTTATCTATCTAAACGTGCAAAAATTCTTGCAATAGGTAAAGTAGTTATTGAGATTATCTCAACCTTAGAAACTCTCATGTACACCTTTCTCTGTATTATACGGTACTCTCTCTGTGGTCGGTCCCTCATATCTGAGGATCGTGGTCAGCATCAGGTTTGCATCTGGAGCGGATGATTTGTCTCCACCGGTTCCTGTCCAGCGCGTCTCTTACGATCGTGTAGAATTTGGAGGACGAGGATTCTTTCACTTGATCGGTCCATCTTGTTGGTGAACGACCCCGCGATCTTTTGCCTTCGGTGTTCCCAACCACGATTAGTTTCTCCAAATTTTCGTCCCCTCTGCGCACTGTGTGGCCGAAATATGAAAGAATGCGCTGTTGGCATATAGTAGACAGCCGGGTTTTTATCTGCAACTGGGTTAGGATCGATGCATTGGTGCGTTTCGCAGTCCAAGGTATTCTTAACATTCTTCTCCAGCACCACATCTCGAAAGCATCGATCCTTTGTCTTTCTCGGGCCAGGATTGTCCACGTCTCTACTCCATACAGGAAGATAGGGAACACCAGGGCTCGCATCAATCTGACCTTGGTTTTGATACCAATTCCTCTTTTCTTCCATATGTTGTTTAAACGGGTCATAGCATCCTTTGCCATCCCGATACGCCTTTTTATCTCGGGGACGCAGCTACCATCATTGCAGATTTGTGAGCCCAGGTACACATAGTGATCGACGACATTAATGCCATGAATGTTGAAGGTGGCATCCGTTAGCTTTCCAGCTCGATCCACTGTCATTACCTTAGTTTTCGCTCTATTCACTGCTAGACCGATGTTGCCACTCTCCAGCTCCAGTCTTTGAAACAGCTCCTTCATATCTTCCATGGATGTTGCCAGAAGAATGGTGTCGTCGGCATATCGTAGATTTGATAATCTCTTTCCACCGATAGGGAACCCCTTCTCCCAGTTTTCGATGGTCTTTCGAATAATGTACTCTCCATATATGTTAAAAAGGGCCGGGGATAAGATGCAACCCTGTCTCACTCCTTTTTTAGTTTGGAACATATTGGAGCATTCAGTGCCTATTCTGATGAAGGAACGGTTCTCAGCGTACAGACTTTGGATTAATGCAACGAGGTGTTCAGGAACACCCATCTCCAGCAGTACGTTCCACAATTTGTCCCATCGTACGCAGTCAAAGGCTTTCGTGTAGTCGATAAAGCATAGGACCACGGGGCTGTTGAACTCCCTGCTTTTCTCGATTATTTGGCGAACGTTCAGTATTTGTTCCCGCGTTCCCCTGCCCTTAACGAAACCGGCCTGCTCTTCGGGTATCTGTCGGCTTAGAAAGTAGTTAAGACGTCGATTAATTACATAGAGAAGGATTTTACTCGCATGAGATATTAACGCTATGGTCCTGTAATTTCCACAGTCTTTTGAAGAGCCTTTCTTATGTAGCGGTATAAACACCGATTCTGCCCAGTCTTTTGGCCATTTTCCTGTATTCCAGACGGTATTGCAGATTTCGGTGACAGTTTTTGTGCCTCGTTGACCTAGGTTTTTTAGTATTTCGGCTGTAATAGCATCCTTACCCGGTGATTTCTTGCACTTAAGGGCTTTAATGGCATGCTCAATTTCTGATGGTAGGATATCAGGTTCTTCTGTCGCCCATGAAATATTAGCGCTTATAGGCTCTCCCGTGTCATACAACTCCGCGCAGTAGTTTTTCCAGCGCTCTAACACTTGAGCCACATTTGTGAGTAGACGTCCGTCTTTATCTCCGATTGCACAGGTTCTTGGTTTACGCGTACCAGTCAATTCCTTTACTTTTTGAAAAAGATATCTGGATTCGTTTTTCAGTGAGTGCTGTTCAATTTCGAGACAGATTTTGTTGATTTGGTTATCATAATCTTTCCGACAGCGTAGTTGAACTTGGCGGCTCAGTTCTGCATACCGCTGCTGATCTTCAGCTGAACATAAACCGGTCTCCTTTAGTTCACGCCTCTCAAGGATAACTTCGGCCGTCTCAGGTGTGATGAAATCTTTCATAGCGGGTTTCACCAGCTTATTATCCCTAGCTGTTTCTTCTATCATCCTTTTAAGACATTCCCATTTACTGTCGCTGTCTGTCATGTCATTTGAAAATCCTCCCATTCTCTGCTCAAAATCTTCCTTGAAACCACCGACGTTTATATTTTGCATATTCAGAACTACCTTAGGTTTGTTTGTCCTCTTTAGCCGCACTTGAACTGTCGCTACAAGCAGCTGGTGATCGGAGCCGCAGTCAGCACCGGGGAAAGTTGTGGCGTTCGTCACTGAGCTTCTCCATCTCGTCCCTACTATTATGTAGTCAATTTGATTCCTACACCTGTCGCCAGGGGATATCCAGGTATATAATCTACGGATATGATGTTTAAAGCATGTGTTGGTGATGGTAAGATTTTCTTCACAACATAATTGTAACAGCCGCTCTCCCCTATCGTTACGCTCCCCGATTCCATATTTGCCCACAACTCGACGGAGGTGGTCATCGTCTGTGGTATCTCCAATTTTTGCGTTAAAGTCCCCTAAGATGATTGTCACTTCTCGTTTTGGAAGTTCCTTAAGTGTTACAGTCAGCGTATCGTAAAAGCCCTCGATTTCTTCTTCAGTTGACCGTGCTGTGGGGGCATATACCTGTACGATGTTAAGCTTGCATGGTACGGTGTTAATTCTGAGTGTTATTATGCGATCGCTCACTGGATTATATCCCACAACGCACTTGTTCAAAGATCGCGGCACGATGAAGGCCACTCCTCTGCTGCTATCGTCTTCTGGGCCCGAAAAATACACTGTACTTCCGAGATCAGATGTAAAGTGGCCTCGGCCTTTCCAATGTGTTTCGCTTAGCCCTAGCAGGTGAACATTCTTTCTAAGCATTTCGTTTTCCACAATTTGTAGTTTGCCAGGTTGGTTGAGGCCGCGCACATTCCACGTCCCGATGTGGTGGGGGTGTCTAATAGACTTGCCTGTGGTTGGTTCATCAGTAGCTGAATTTCCATGCGGCGCCTGACGAGTCGCGAGCGCATGGCCGGTAGCATATTTCACACCACCTTTCCCGGGGAGATGGCGCCGGACGTCAGCCGGTTCTCCAGACATATTATTTACTGTTCTTGGACCTTTCATGCTGACTGTCTTGGAAAAATAGAAGCAGTGGTTTCCCGTTGCCTTCTGCCCCAGACGTTTTAGAAGTTATTTAGACTCCAAGGCCGCTGTTGCCTCTTCGGTCAGTTGCCCGACCGGTAGTATGGTTATACCGCCATTGCTCGGTTAATAAAAAATTAAGTTAATTATACGGTACAGTAAAGCCGAAAGGCGATGCGTCTCGATAATTGAACAACTTTTGTTCTACAACTTTATTTTAGATTTTTCGTAAATTGTCCTACATCAGCTGATCGTTCTAATTTATTTTTATTTGCGCTTTAATTCGGTATAAAAATTGTCGTGCATATGACTTTCGATGCCTATTAAAAGAAAAATAGGTAGGGAGGTAGATACAGTCGACAACAATGGTAACACTTTTTAATTACTTTTGACAGTTCTTATTATTTGCGTCGTAAGACTTGAAATCGTACTGCAAGTGTTACCATTGATCTGCTGTCGACGTACAGCTAACAGATCAAGTGCAACACTTTGGACTTTGGACCGTTCTTATTTATCTTCGTCATAAGAGTTGAATTCACACGGCAAGTGCTACCATTGATCTGTTGTTGTCCGTACCTAGGTACTGCAAATTCTTTTTAGAATAGAGTGACTAATTTAAAGTTACTTTTGATTACCAATTGCAATCAGGTTTCAATGAATGTGTGTTGTTGGTATAACATCTTGTATCGGACGACTATTCTCATACCTTCGAATACTAAAACCGAATGAAATGACATCATGTTTCATTCACGCCGTGCTCTAAAAGCAATAAAAAGAAGAATTCAATGCAATAATGCACCATGACGACTTTGTTAAAAAGGCCGTCATTATTACCAATTCCACGCTATCAAATAGAATTATATTTCCGATTCCTTATATACGAACTTCTAATAAAGACAATTTAATTGAAACGATGTACTGTGCCAATCTTCTCAGCCAATGTGTCGATAGGTACGAACAATTATTAGAGGTTAGACATGCCATGATTAGGTAGCTACGACGTTTTAAAAAACTAAGCTACTAAACTTACCTACTTAAATGAATTTCCGATTCATTTTATATCTAATTTGAATAACAAAATGTACCTAATTGTTTAATTTAGTAGGTAGGTACTTATTCATTCACCTACAAACTCATGTGAGCTTACGAGTGTGAATTAATTAGGTAATTGGCAACTGAGATACTTAGATGGTGATTTTCTATACAACATTTTTAAATGACTGATTATATCAATGATCAATTATCATGTGGGTGGAACAGCTAGTTGTGTGCCCATTTAATGCAACTGCAGCTATTTATTTATTTTATTAATGGACTCGACAGTTCGTCATTTGCCAATGCCATGTTACAGAAAATTCAATGTATAATAGTCTTCTATCTTCCTCTAGCCAGAGGAGTCGCAGTAGCGTCTTCACCCTGGGTAGCCGCGTCTTCTTGTCTTCATCCAGAGGAGACGCCGTAGCGTCATCACTCTGGACGAAGCAGCTCAACAGTCACGGTCACTCCCGAGCTTGTAGCGGGACTCTTGATAAAAGCTTGAAACTTCAGATCTTGCTCAAATTATCCAATAAATTCACTGTCATTGGCGAACATTTTCTGATTAATTTAACGTGATATTAAACACAAAATAACCACTATAGACATTAAAATAAAAATTATGAAATAATTTTGCAATCGTCGCGTCGTTTCTCGCCATTTTCAAGAGAACCTCCAACTGCAGCTAAACCACATGTCATTTCTACCCTATATTTTGTTCTCTGGTCGATACCATTCTGTAGCAATTTATTTTTCCTTATCCATTATTGAGTAGGCAATTAAGAAAATCGTAATTACTTTTAATAAGTCATAGTTCCCTTATCAGGAGGTGAGTTTTATAAAGAATGATCTGATTTAAAAATTGTACTGTGTGGGTAAGGGTCACTGACCGCAATTTCAAATATGGAGTGGAGGACTGTCGCTCCATACAAGTTGTTATCGGAACGCACTTTGAAATCTGATCCATATTGGTACTACCTAATTAAAAGTTACGTATAATATATCCGTTTTTGTCCCTGGTTATGTTTGCCGAATGTAAACGTACATAACGGAACAACTTATGCGCTCGGCAACAAAAATGCAATACTGACAAATATTTCACACTTACCCACTTTTGTTGTTGTTAATGTTTGTCTACTTTTTAATGTTTGAACATCAAATATATTTTGTCAGCATGTTTGATAGAATGCCAATTTATTCGTTATATTAATCATTATCTCTAAGTGAAATGTAATAATTTCTTGAGATGAATAAAGATCTTAAACCACTTATGAACAGGATGTATGGTCATAGATCCTGCCTGCCTTGATGAAGGCGAATTTAAAAACAACAACAACCTACATTGCTTGTTGAATGCAAGTTGGATGTGGGTAGTTCACCAAGTTTAACATTCAGTAGGAATAATCCTTGTGACGTAATCAGTAGCTCCGTCCGACAACCAAAGAACAAATTAGAGCTACGAAAGGAATATTGTCTTGGATTGAACAAAATTGCCGCGATTAGCGAACAACTGGAATGATTTAAATAACAAATGAATCTATTAAAAGGGAAATTTTATAGTCTAGACTAGAAGATAATTACTTATCTTCGGCAAATGTAAAAAGGGTAGGTAAGGTAATCCATAGATTCACCAGGTATCGTAATCTTTTTACCCGACTGCGCAAGAAGGAGGGTTATGTTTTTCCAGTGCATGTACCGTATGTATGTCTATTTATATGTGTATGTATAATCCTTTGGCACGCCCTGCAGGCTATAAAAATTTAATGAAAGTAATGATGCAGTCGTTTTATTTTTTTAAATAATTTGTGTAAAACCTGGTTACAAAAAGATGTTTTAAATAATTGTGGACAACAAAAGCGTTTTATTGCTTACTCTTAGTCTGTCTGAATCTAACTTTTTTAAACGTTTTTCTTTTTATGTTAAAGGGTAAAAACGCATTCCAAAGATATTTTCGTCTATACCAATCAAGTGTCTTATTTTGTAAACAAATATGATCATCTATTACCTATTATGATGTAACACTGAAGGAACTGATTGATCGAAACTGTTCATCATTGTGATAATAAAGTGATCCGATCTAATAATGTGAAAATAACTATGCAATCATCACAGAACAGTTTACAATGTTAGTAGGGTACGGTAGTTTTTGTTTACAAAATAAGACACTTGTTTTGGGTTTCGGCTACGAGAAACGCTTTGTTTGAGCTGCACCACTTCGTATCGGTGTTGCATAACTGACGGACGGACGACAGACGAGAAGAAAGGGAATTATTAATAGGAGGGAAAAGGAAAATAATATTAAATTATTTTCGTTTCGTCTTTCATCCGTCGTTAGCGGTGAAAGAGCTCTTTGGAAAGCTGTCAGCTATTATAACTTTTGACGCAATTAAAATAAAGGAAGAGGTAACGTAATGATGTTTAAAACCATATTTAACTAACACAAAACAAATAGTGGGAAGCTATTCATTAATAATAATACTTAACATTATTATTTCGTGATGGCATAAGTGTCGTATCGTATACCTAACCACAGTGACTTACGAGTACCATACCGATTACCGACCTCAGAATCTAAAATACCGACAGAACATAACCTTATTTTGTACAATAAAGAGTCTATCTACCTAACGTCTATCTACTAACAGTCTTACCTACTTATAAAAAACACTAATCAACCACTGAACAACATATTAACTAATCGTTATTTAAACTCTTAATAACAGCCTTACTTATAATCGATGATTAAAATTAATACCTTGTTTAACAATTGTTTAAAAAAAATGTTTACTTATAAACACTATTTAAAGTAAATCAACTCCTGAACAACCGAATAAGTAGCTGTCAGTTTAAACAACGTAGGAGGGTTGTTTAAATGCTTAAGTAAGTAACAAAATGGCGGACCGAATTTGGAACAGCTGATTACATTTGACAGTGCTAAATCCACGAAGAAAAAATTTCGACGCGCGCGATAGGAGAGAGCCTAAACAATATTCGTCTTAGGGACGGTAGCGACATCTATCCAGTAATTGTGCAATTACTCAAATTCGTGTCTAACATTGCAGTTAGAAATCATGTTTTTTTTTAAATTGATGACGCGTTACTTTTTTTATATGTTTTGATATTTTCTTGTATATGCGCTATGCGAAACGAAAATCTAAACGATAAATAAGGAAAAAAATCATCACGACCGCGGTATTCGAATCCCGAATTTTTTCTCCATTTATCATTTAAATTAGCCTGCTATAGTGACTCTTACTGATTAGGTACGAGTAGATGAGATGATTTACGAAAAGCTATTTAAGTACGCGTGTTAAAAACAGATCATAAGTTAACGTGACATATGGGTATCTACTAAATATTAGACAATTAATGTACTAATATAGTGTCTTATCTCTGCTAAAGTTCCCATTGTTTTGGGCTTTTGGGACCAAATAACATATTTTGTGTAGGTACATGCTATTGTGTATTAAGACGTGTAACATTGTCCTAATGGATAACAATGAACTATTATTGGCATATAATGTTCGGCTCCATTCAGACGCGTCCCAGTCCTGAATATCCTCTATTTATGTATCAAACTCTACATAAATGATAAGCGAGGCTGATCTCAGCTAAAATAATTGATATACTTACTTACTTTACCTACCTCTAATCTGATGATAGGAGCTACATAACAATATATTCTCCATTAACAATTGGTTAATTCGTTCAAGTAGGTAGGTGTACCTAATTATAAGATGTGTAAATCATTATAATGTAGCGTACCTCTCGTATGTGGAAGATCTAGAAGACGCCGCCATCTTGTCTGTGGACTTACCCAAATGTAAATTCTAAAAAAATATATATGACGTGCAAATATACACACAATGCACTTGCAATAAACGATATGGTTTACATATCTCAAAAAAGTAAGTAAGTACGGTGGTGGAACACAGAGAAAGGTGTACAGGAGAGTTTTTAAGGTTGAGATTTTCTCAAAAACTACCTGACCTATTGCAAAAAATCTTTCACTGTTTGATAGATAAAAGTTAAAACTACGTAACTGTGAAAGAATTTTTAAATTCGCTCCAGTATTTTTTTAGAAAATCTCAACCTTATTGAGGCCCCCTGTATACTTATCTCTGTCTTCGACTGTTATTGTCTAATAATAATAAACTACGTGCCTAGTACCTACCACAGACGAAATATTAGTACAAGGTAGTACGTACCTAGCCTAATATAGTAAGAACCGAAACCGAACCACCAACAAAGATGTCATCAATAAGGAGCGAGTTAACTAATTAATTTCGAAATTAAGGATAGATAAAATAGCTGTCTTAAACTTTTAGAACAAGTCGTAAATTCCTGTTAACGACTGTTTCCTTAATAAATCTGTTAGTTTGCCGTATTTCAGCCGGATAAGTGACACTTGGAGAGCCACTTGAAGAAACTCAAGTCATCGACCTAATATCGGTCGATCTTTTATTTACAGGAAGAAACTACGAAGAAACTGGCATGTGGATGGTTTATAGTTTCAAAGTAAGGCATAGAGCATGGTGTAAAGGGTGATGAAGATGACGAGGCGAGAAGACACAACATAATCCTGTTAACTCGAAATGAGAAATGTCAATCTAAGTAGCGTTCACTACTGCATAATTCATATACAAACAGATGACAAATTATAATCAAGATAATGTCACATGAATTATAAATACTGCTATTATAAGCCATCAAGTTAATTACAAACGTACGAAAGTTTAATCAACTAGTCATAAAATGAACCGTTGAAGCGGTGCTAACGGGTTGATCGATACCTTCCGCCCCTTGGATTACCGCGTAATCTCGGCCGGTAATTACTCAATTTGAGTCAATTTACTCAAGACAGGAGGTGATACGATCAAAGTGCCGAGATTTAGGCGGACTTGCTCATCACACGTGGGAGGTGCTTAATGAAAGGTGGTTAAAGTTAATGATCACGTAAATATTAAAAAGAAATAACTTACCTACTAATAAATACAATAAAAATACGTATCTATCTATATGTGTATGACCAATTAAATTGAAGATAGAAAACTTAGAGACATTTGATGATAAAAATGTAAAAAAGTTAAAGATGAGCGTTGATGATACCGATTGTAAAATAATAACAATAAAATATCGACGTGGTCGCTATAAAACATTCTAAAATTTTCAAAGAAACAGTCCATAAAAGAGCCGCGTTGATACAGAAGCGATAATCGAACACATAAAAGTAACGGAATCCTAGCCGTGTCACAGTAGCCACGCCCAGTCATATATGGCTTTTATAGGCAATGGAGCGACGACGCATCGGCAACGATAATTATAACCCGACCTAAATACTAGCAGTGTGACTATTTCCAGACAACCAGAAGGTACAGGTAGCTTTCGAAGCTTTCGAAATAGCACCTCCGCTGCAACTGGTATAAACAACCGTTCTGTTTATGCTTGGTGCCAAATCTGTCTCCGTTTATTTGCCTGGAAGGTGAATAAAGTTGCCAATTTAAACTGACACAAATCACAGATTAACTCGAAAGCAATAAGAAGAACTAGACCAACTTAGAATTTGTTTTATGCATTAGACGTGCTCAGCGAACAAATTAAAGTGATGAAAAATTTCTAGCCATGGGCAGAACTTGAACCTGCGACCTTATACTTAATTGTATTACCTACAGTCCTACACGTATTCGAGTATGTAAGTCTCTGAACAATTACAGATACTTACATAAAATAGTGGTTATTTAATAACATATTTCACTGAATGAATATCGTAAATTCCGAAATCGTTTTGGAACTAAAGCACATCGTTATAGATTGGACTTAAAACACATTCGTGCAAATAACTGTGCCATATAAAGATAAGTCAAATAATTTGAGTATCCATCCAACAATAGCAGCGATACAGAGCAGACGGGATGCAAATAACAAAAATCAATACGGACGGGCGAACGCAGTCCAACTTGCACAAAATTACCCGCACGGATTTAGCATTTAAGCTTGCACTGCAAGGGTGATAATGAAATAACTAAATTATATATCCAACAGTATAAAAACTAGTAGAATATTTAAAATTTTAATGGATTCTAAACTAACATAGGTATTCAACAAGCAAGGGGATCCAGACGGAATTCTCAGACAGCGATGCAGACGTAGGTATACAGACAATAGATCATCGGACATCCTGTTGGGAACGTTGACGGCCTAATAACTACTCTGATGGATGATAAACTTAGAATATTACAACAAGGGTGACACTTGCTCAAGAATATCATCTTCATTATTTGGGGAGCTATCACACTCTTTCAGCAATGCGGTCTTCGGTTGTCGATTTTCTCGTAGTAAGTAGCATGTATGTTATTCCAGGACTGCATTCGTATCTCTGCTAAATCTAGACCAACTCTCTCACATGATTAGAGAGTGATTGAGTTACTAACATCCAAATAAATATTTATATCGATTCTCATGAAACGTTTTGCAGTGAATATGTTATGTATGAATGAACAATTCATTCAACAAAGTGAAGTGTGCTATGTGTAGGATTAAAATACTTAATCCTGAAACTAGGTCGATAGTAAACTTAAATCGAGCACTATTCCATGAGAATTTGATGAGCGATGCCATTATATCATGCGGTGTCCCCGCGGGGTTCTATTATGCCTTAAGGCGAGGGAGGGTGGAAAGTTCTTATGTTCCAGACTTAAGGCAGTATATGTTACGGTAAATGTGATTTATGTCGGTTGGCTTAATTTATGTCGGCCCAAATTCGACATTTACTTCTAAATGCGGTCGTTGCAGGAAATGTTGCGATTGAGAGGATTTAGTAATACTTCACTTCAACGCGATTTGTATAGGTTCCCGGCTCAATTTTGCGTTTTAAGATGTAAAAGTAGAGTCAAATAGGCTTATCGCAAGGGATAATCCTTTCCCGAGGATAGATACCTAAATATCGGTTATGTACGACATAAACCTGGGAACATATATTTACCGTAACATTGTACAAGCCATATGGAACCTCTAAGTAAGTGGTTGAGAGACTCCGCGTTCGCTGAGCTGGTACTCACGGACCTGTTGACCCAGTGCGCACAGCTCGCGGCTAAAACTTTGCCGCACCTGCCTTTGCCGCCTCTGACGTTATGTGCGCCTAGTAACACGTTTTGTGTAACTCTAACTAAACCACTGTTTTTGATGTGAAAACTAACAGTTTTAGTTAAAACTAATTTATGATAAGTCCATTTTATACAACACCAAACAATATTAGTTACATGCGTATGAACAAAATTGTACCAAGAATTAGACTAAATACGAGTGGTGATTACTGATTACGTAAACTAGAAATGATACATTGTGAATTGTTAAAAATAATTGAGTGCAAGAGACAAAGTCCTTTCTAAAACAAGTTTATCAAATTAGTCATCAAATCCATTCTACATTCATATATTGAGTTGCAGAAATGTGCACAGTCGAATCAAGTGTAGGTAGGTACAACTCTGTACTTGCATCGTCCTTATTATTTGTGCCATAACATAAGAGTTAAAATCGTGCTGCCATGCCAGTGTTGCTATTGAAGCGCCGCCGTAGAATATTGTCGGTGCTAAGTTTATGAATATACAAATTAAGTACCTACTTTGTGTTGCCAATTGCCATACCATCGGACTCAGGAGCGAAAATCAACATCGTCTAGACGACTTAGGTACCGAAGTCTTATATATTCGTGATCATACCGTAACCTCGTCTACGTCTTCGTTAGAACTGTCTACAGGAGCTGTCAATTGGATTGAAATGTTGCTTGCTAATCTTGTGTATAGGACTAGCGTGGAGCAGGAAGTTTACCCTGTGGTTTATCTCCCTAGATTTCATATTCAATTTGTTAGGATATATCCTAAAAACTACTGAATGTTTAGGTCTCAGACAAATCAGGAACAATCAGGAACGAATTTTGGGTTAATTTTATCTTTGTGTTCTTTGTGTGACTTACCATGTTCTGCAATTCAGCAGACTGCATACCTATTATGTCATCAACTACATACTCTTATAAACTTCTTGACATAATAACTTGTTGACCTCTATCAAATTAAGGCGAGATGTTCCCGAAATATGATGTTACAAACTTCAATAGTTTGAACATTTAATTACGAATTCAAAGCGCTATTCTGAGGGCAAACTTCAGGCCGTTTCGAGGAGATTTCATGGAGTAGGTCAATGAGTTCATTTGCGGTCAAGGAAGGTTAAGTATTAGTGCTTCGCTTGAGGCTTTTGGAGTGGCTGGTGACATGAGAAAAGTGATTATCGCAACATATGCTAATATCTGATCGATATTGAGTTTCCAGTACCTACATAGAACGGTTCATAATTCCCCAAGGTCTGTAACTTCTTAGGTAAGTAATTAGTTAATTACACAAAAAATCGTCGGTGATATGTGTTTTTCTACTTTTTATCAAAAAAATTAGGATTTTTTGACATATTTGGCGAAGCCAATCACATCGTACCTCATTTCATACCTCATCATCATAAACCAAAGTAGCGGAGTTTGAAATTGAAAAGTTAACGATGTTTTAAGATCCAGACTCATCCGTACATACAAAAATCGTTTTAATTTCGTGCCAGTCCTACATTCTTCTACTGAAAATTGTGTACAAACTTCACTTTTGTAGGAACCTCTGCTATCAATTCAAAAGCACACCCGCTGTAAACATCGCATAGGTTAATATAATTATATCACACGAATGCGAATGTGTTGGTGGAAATACGGAGTAGTCGAAATTTAATAATTACCTTCAATCTGAATACTCGGCCACTTCATTTATTGTTCCCAAAATGAAACGTCAGATACATGCGCAATTGCGCATGCCTCAAATATCCAATCATCGCATTTCAAGCGTAATTTGAATTTTCCGTAACGTTTTTAAATATTTCAACTGCAGTAGCCGCCTTAACTTTTTTTTTAAAGTGGTAGTGGTATTAGATGCCTTCCCTCAGGTCGAATATTATGTTCACTTCCCCGAATTGAGTTTTTCCAACGTACATCTGATAATCTCTAATTTCCGAATCTAAACGCAACTGTCACTAGTTCAATGCGTTGAGAATTGAGATGTCTCATTTCGCCGTCATTTTGGAATAGCGGATTTATTTTTTATTAATTGTTTAATTTTCTATTACATGAATACTCTAAGTAACTTGACATTGGCGAAATTATCTCTTTAATAAGAGTAGAAGCCATTCAAATAAATATAGAATAGAATAGAGATGTCTCGCTTAGTGAAGTTTAAAAATAGCATTCCACACTCTGGAATCACCACAATAACACTGATCTTGCTACTTGGGATTAGTTATTGTTTACAATTATGCTCTGACTGATAAGGTCGTGGTTTAGCTAAGAAATCAGCAGCTAAGTGAATGTGGGTAGTTGCTATAGGCAACCCTATTTTTTCAGTGCATAAAATATTACAGAGTAAAATAAATAAATTGATGTCTGTTCTGAATACATCAGTTGCAGGAACCCTTCTCTGAAAAGGGGTTTCCAGGGGCAACGAGACGCCTCTCGACGGGATCACGCACGTTTGTGTCGAGTGCGATGCCGTGACACATCCCCGTGTCGTTCAGGAAAAATGTTCACGACAATGTATGACGATATTTCTTGTACATTCCATTAGACATACATACGTCACAACACAATGTAAGGTTGTGAAAAAATGTAATGTAAGATTGAATTTCACAACCTTACGTTAATCAAGACAATAATTTCTACAGGGATTGTTTTGATCGAAGAATAATATTGGTAGCGATCTGTCGTACGTTTTCTTAGTTATAAAAGTAATGCCATCCTTTTGTATAACTATGGTGTAGGAGAAATTAATCGGTATGTACGCAAAAGTAACACACGAGTGCTCCCTTTCTAGATACTTCGGTCCCTACTTATATTTTGCATTAAGCATACTAATGATAACCTACGCTAAAGTCCCTCAAGTCTTTTTCAATTTGAATTCATACAAATCGGGTAGATTATAAATCATGAGAATGAGGAAATCCGAAGGTACACATAAATGGTCCTTCTACTGTATTTTGTTTTATCATTCAAATGTAAAGCCTTATATACACACACGTACACGCGCGGCCTGCGGCCTGTTGAACTGCATGCCCCGCCCCATTTTCTGCTAGTTTTCGGTAGTGAGCTACATATTAGACGTCACAGACCACTTACCCCAAAGACCTGTAACAGGTGTCTGCCCGCACATGAGCGCAAAATTGCTTCGTGACAAGTGTAACCTACAGATATTATTGACATGGACGCATCTCTTACGGCACCCATGTCCCCCGCTTCGTCACTATGCGCTCATCGTTGACAGAATTTTTCGCTTGCAAATTTGTACCGATTTCTTGTCTAAGTGGTCTGTGCTGGACGTTAACGACGGGTGAAAATAGGTCGGGGCATGCGTTTGAACTGGCCGTAGGCCGCAAGCCGCGTGCAGATCGCGCCTGTGTGGGAAATACAACTCTATTCCAGACAGTGACATAATAATGTCGTTCACGTCTAATAAAAGCAAATGTCGTGTCGTATCTGAAAAATAGATACCTAACAGTGCCACACATGCCCGATCAAGCGCAAAAGAAGAGAACAAAGTGCTACGCAACGTCTCCAATTTCATGCTCCACAAACAAGTATGTTCCTAACCGATGTCTGATGTGATGTCCCAATCCCAACATTCCCAACACAGAAACGTCAGCCGAGCCTATATCAATCACATGTTGGTATTTATTGCGGATAATTGGCTAACATTATGTTATTGGAAAAATCTACTTCTTTAATTCTCTTAAATATTTGCAACTTCTGTGGCATGTCATTTTGAGTAAGCTTACTTTTAGCTATTGAAAAGCTGGAGTGGTTCCCATATTTTCCATTTGGTAGCGACTATTCAATGCTTTCTTCAAAGGAGCGTTCGATCCATTTTGTAGAGTCCACACTCCACAGAGAGCTAACCTTCGCTTCATTTGTCATTTTTCAAGAATAACATAGATAACTAGATTCTACATTTTTTCTGTTAGCTTTTTATCAGGCTATGTGATTGTGAGATTTAAAAGAAGCGTGATTACATGACCTGCAACCGCAATCAATTTATAATATCTGTACCCATGGGCGTACCCAGGTAGGGGGAGGGGGGACAGTCCCCCCCCCCCCCCCTGGATAATGTTGACGTCCCTAAGTATCTAAAAAAATTAAAAAAACCAATTTTTTGCCATTTATTTGCAATACAATATTTTTACAACTAAAAATTACGCGGTGCGTTCGTTCTTTCTATAAGCACTTAGCTTATAAAAAATCTGATTTGCCCCCCACTGGCCCAGAACCTGGGTACGCCCATGTCTGTACCATTTTCCATTCTGGGAATCATTATACCTTTATCTACATGACAAAATTCGACTCCAATAACATAATTACGAGGCCTATTACAAAGTTTAATGTAAAATGCGAGCAGTCATTGCAATCCAAAGCCGCCGCTGTCAGAGCCGCCTATTATTTCGCGAAATTGGACCGCGGAAACAAAATTTGCATAGAATTTAAACGGTAAATGAAAATACATTTTCAGCGCTCGTCTCTATGTAAATGCAGTGACGAAAGGTAACGTTGTTAGTGGCGTGGCGACTAATGGATTATGCTATCCAGTATTCAGCTCGCTGTAAGCTTTCACTGCAATCTCTTCAATGACCTGAAAAACTCAGGTGTTTGCGAGAGCTTCGCATTTAGGGCAATGGGTAACGTCTGGCTAACGACTCGTGGAAAGGAGTAGCAGTTATGTAGACCAAAATAAGTGCCGCTTGCACCAATGTTCATACATTACGAATAAGTATTAAATAACATCGTAAAATACGCAATTAGGTTAGCAATATCGAACCGGGTCGACATTTCGCGATTCGGTCGTATTTAGTGTTATCTGACCATACTTTCCAATTTTGGACAGACATTTAGCATATGTTCGTGCGTATAATCTCTTCTCTGTCTTTATAAGGCTCAAAGGATAACTATTTATTAATTCAATGTCCGGTATTCTTTTTTTGTATTTTTCAATTCAGGCAAAGGGTTCTCATCATGCTGGCATAGAAAACTTATATCTTTAATCTGTGATGCTGGCTGTCCCAGTATGCCAGCCAACCTCAAATTCAAGGAGGTTTTACGCGCATGTGAACTCGAGCTGGCACACGTCATATCTATAGATACCTCCACAAGCACTATTGGAAACTATCAGTGACCTCGTTTATTGTACAGGTAATAAGTCATTGAGCTAGTTCAGCATGGCCGCCGTTACCGCGAACAATGGCTTCACATTCGGAGTCGGTCACCCCTAAAGAGAGCATTTCTCCACGGTCAGTGTCCAGTCGTTCAACGTTCCGAATGTTAGCAGACATTTTCCGGCACTCCAAATATATCGGATGGTAAATAAAAGTTCGAGTTCCGACTAAAAGGCGAGAAGGAAACGAAACGAAATGGGCGGCAGCGGAAGGAAATATTTGCTCGGTCCCCCTTAATGCTATCAAATATCCGATTAATAGTAAGAATAGAGGGGGGGTTAACCATTACCTCTTACCAGTAAGAATTTGAAATAATATTATATCTATTTGGATCTCAGATCAGGGAATAGGATCTTATTAACTGATCTGAGATTTGGATGTCCAAATTGTCGAAATAAGTATCGATTTAGGTAGCGGAACAAGAATATTTGAATAGTTAAAGATATTAGCGAATCTTAGCAAATTATCTGCCAAAACTGTCTCCATCCATCTGTGACAATTTGTAAAATCTATCATTTAAACATTCCATAAATATTCAAAGCCACCACAGCGGATGGCTCCGATAAGAGATTGACGCAGAGACAATAGTTTCGATTCCTGCAGGTACAAGTTTAGTTGGAATAACCCAATAGTAGGTAATAACTTACCCATAGTAGGTTACATTGTTACAATTAGGCCAGACCACCTAAAACCATTATCACGCGAAGAGCTGTCCCTGATGGCAGTAATTGAATTACTAATGAATTGGGTACCTACAGCAATTCTATCTTCTCATCATCATAAAACTAGAAACAATCTTCAACCTTTTAAATGCGCATAATGAATTCCCATTTAATTCACATCCCGCTATTGATGGAGCCAACGGGCCTGCATTTAATGATACCAAAACGGACTATGGTGACATCCACACACCATATTTGGGATTCTGAGAGCGTTGCACCGTAATCTGTGATCTCATGCGCTGTTTGGGAACGTTATTCAAGTTTAGGAGCTATGTCCATGCTACGTTTATGTTCGTAATAAATTCCAATTTAAAAATTGAGGACCGATCAACCATGTAATTTGCAGCAGGTTTATAACTTATGAAGAATCTAGGTCTTATTCCGTTTTAGGAGTTATTGTGATTCAAAGTTTTGGAAAAAGAGTAGGTGCAACGCCATCTATTATCAACTTTAAAAGTTAGGTTTTATTCTTCTTTGCACTTGTCACTTCGAAAACAGCTCATTGCAATATTTTAATGTACTTAATAACTATTTTTAGATAGTCAATAGGGAAGAAACCAGAATCGATAACACTGTACAATCTAAAGCATATCAAATGTAGGTAATGTAACACACAGTTACGCAATGGTAATAGCATAGGTTTGCAATGGTTTTGTGTAGTTTGATCATTGATCTCCCATAAACAACATAACATAACATACACAGTCTGCCTTCTAAAAATGTCCGAGCGCAAAGAAGGATGAATGGACCCTTTATCATTTGCTTTATTGGACATTATTTGGACGTTAACAATGGACCCTTATTTGGACGTTTTTTAAATTGTTTTAGAAAGACCTTTGTGTATCTAGTTGTTTATAGGAGATCAATGAGTTTGATGCTTAATTGATTATACAAATAAAATAATAATTTTGGACATGAAATAGTATTATTTTTGCATAAAGAAACAAAAGTGAGCGAATTAGCATAATACAAGAGCAATTTGCGGTGACAACGACACGAGTTGATAAGTTTCATTTCCAAGTTGGTAACTTACCAGACCAAGTTTATAAGCTGGTTGAATAATTGCTAAACTAAATGCTGCGATGTGCAGATGCGACTGAACTTTGAACGAACATTATCTCTGGGATCGTACTGCAGAATATTGAAGTTTATATTGCTAAGTTGCAGTGGTTGTGGGGAAAAATAAATGTGAATCCACGACGTTGCTTTATCGCTGCAATTTTGATACGTGCTCACTGCTCAGCCCCCCTAGCCAAGTGGCGTTGACTTTCGTTGACACTACTAAAAACCGGCTAAGTGCGAGTCGGACTTGCGCACCGAAGCTTCCGTGCAATGCAACTTACTAAACCCTGTCACTTTGCTCTAACGAAAAAATAAACTAGATTTAGAGACCAACTTATCCTTTCCATTATCAAAATATTATGTCCATACATGGACACACTCCTCATTAGTCGATCATCTGCAAATATAAGTTTGTAATAGCAAAAAAAAATTGGAGGGATGAAACTTATAATATACAGTTTTCGGATTTTTTCCTTTACTTGTGCTGTAAGACCTAGCTTCTTGCCAAATTTCATGATTCTAGGTCAACGGGAAGTGCCCTATAGGTTTTGAGTTTTTTTGCGTTTTCATACAAATATGCGCCAAAATTCGACATAAACGGCCATTTCTTTTGATTGCGTTAACATATAGAAGGTTGTATTGATTTCAACTTGATCCGTCCACGCGTTTCTGAGATATAGGTCTTGATGAAGGCTGGTAAGAACAGACGACGAGGATAATAAGAGTCTACACTTGATCTGCTTTATGTGTACAACGTTACACGACAGACGAAATTATAGCTTAGTTTTAGTATAATCATCTACAATGAGTTCCAAGAATCAGTAAAGAGTCCTAAACTAAACAGACAAAAGAACGATAATATCGGTCTAGAAAGTCTGGAATAACAAAGCAGCAACCAGTAATATATTCACTTGGAGCACTTGCGTGGGATGACCCACCCCGCAGCTTATTGTAATTTGTAATGACAAGGTATACTTCCTTGGAGACGGCATTAAGAATGTTGGAGTGGCTACTGACGTCACCAAATACATTATCGGAACAGATTTTGACTCGATCGAATCTACCTTTTACAACTTGAGAACAACATCTAGTTTTCGCAAAAAATTACCACAAAGATGAAATGGTTTTTAAAGGTATAATATTGAATTTTTCATAGATTTCGATATGGTAATTGTGCATACGTGGCATGCGTATAGTTTACACTAGTGTCCACTTTGTTCGGCACCAAAGACGACGCAGCGCTGCCATACCGTCTTCTGTATAACATTCATATTTGTATCGCTATAATCATAGTCCAGACCTTATGCACAAAGTACATTCACAGCATACTTGGAACGAAGGAGACTGTATGTTCAGATGTACAAAAGATAAGAGCAGTGAAACGTGCATGGACTTATGGCCATGAAAATGGACTTCTGACCAATGAAATGTATGCTTTTGGTATCGAGATGCTGAAGTTAGAGAATGGTAGGTAGGAGGTAGGATCGTACAAGATTGTACAACGATCATGCAACGCTGGACGAGGTCAGTACCTGGATGGGTGACCGTTAGTGACACTTTCATCTGAGCCCCTCCGTGCCTCGGAAAGCACGTTAAGCAGTTGGTCCCGGTTGCTGTCGCTCGGCAGCAGTCGTTAGGCCACGGCCTGAGGCCTATGGGCGGCCTGAACCACACGAAAAAAGAAGACTATAATCATGCTTTTGTTACAAAATATATCTGTTCGTCACGTTTGTTTTTGCCATAAAATATTATTTACTCTTAAACAATAGTTTCTAAATTCAAATTTTCTTATATTTTACACAGTTAACTTTTGATTACTAAATATCGAGTCAAGTAGTTTAGTTTGGATAACATCTTGTATGGGGCGACATCACTCGGTCCTTAACGTTGCTCAACATAATTTTACAACCGCTGAATAATTTAACATTATTAAAAGGGACATGTATCTCCAGCGAGCCCCTCTGGCGCAATGGTAAAACACAGGAATTACAATACGAAGGTACATATTCCCCGTATGTTAGCCACCGATGTATGTCAGTGATGCCAAAAGCATTCGGTTTTGTCCGATTTTTTAAGGTCCCGTACGTCTAGGGGACAAAACCCTTATAAGATCACTTCGTTGTCTGTCCAACCATTTGCATATTTCAGCGTTCAAAATATAGCAACGCATTAGGAAACACAGCATCTGTCTAACTCAGCGCACCCTTCAGGAAGTCTCTAGCTAGAGTCTAGACACTTTGTGTATTGTTTTGCACCATCTGGCTACGTCATACAAATAAATAGAGCAAGATAACATGAAAAGTGGATTTTGGTCAAAATTTACCGTCAGGCCTTTTTTTTGTCCTAGGTAAAACACGTTTCCGTGTACCAACATGTGTTGATTATGTCGGGTTCGCTGCCCTGAAGGGGCGGAATACCGACTAAACTTCCTGGGGCCACCTCGTGCCATTATTGTTGAGCCACGGGAACTGCGATACATCCGCGACCCGACTGGCGCCCCAAGCACTCCCCATTGTGGGCTGTAATAGCCCACAATTCATCCATCACCTTCCTCCCCCCCGTCCGGGCCTCGAGCCACTCGGGCGCCGTGCGGTTCGAGCACTGCTGACCGTCAGGCCTTGTACTATTATTTCTTCTGAGCTTCAGGTTAGGTCTAACATATCCACTTTCTCGAATATCCACTCGTTACGTTACGTCTATTTCCTTTTAAACCATCGACGCAACAAGAGGGGAGTTATTAAGTATAACGTGTCTATCGGCTTGTGGCATAGTCGTAGTTCCCAAACGGGTGAAGGAAAGCTTTCGTTTTATTTGTTTCGAGGGTGCTTTGTATACGAGTGCTCATAATTTCTTATAGCTATGATTCTAGCGTTGGATTTTCATTAGGTATATATTATTTCATCATAGTCACGTTGTGTACATTTTTACACGTCAACATATTTTTTGAATTTACATTTACACCACTTTGCAACGAAAAGGTGCCAACGCTGAGGAGAAAAAGTAGCAAAAAACTCTCAGCAGCACATCTTTAAAAATTACAACACAATTACTTAATAACTAGGTATTACACAACTATTACTATTTTCATTCATTTATTGTAATTTTATCTTATGCGTCTACATTACCTATTTGTATTTTGGGATTATTACCTGAATAAAGAATTATATTATTATTATTCCTTTATTTCTTTTTTATCTTATTTAATATATTTATACATTTCAATATCAATAACAAATAGAAAAATATATAAATATAAAAAATAGCCACCCACCGGCAGCGGAATGCATGCGCATCCAAGCTGCCGGAGGTTAGAATCCCAGAGTGAGGAACCTCCTCACAATGCGTGCCGTGTCTAGCAGCACTGCCTTCTGCATCCGGCTCTTGATCCAACTGTCTAGCGAGAGTCTCTTAAGATGTTGGTCGAGACTCTTCGCTATTAACCCGTTCACGGTTACGACTATCGGAACAATTATGGTTGAGTCCACATCCCACATGGCGGTAATCTCGTGAGCCAACTCTAAGTATTTACTTAGCTTTTCCTTTTCGGCTTTCACGAGATTCATTTATTATTATTATTACTATTAGGTAGGTACTAGTAATCTAAACTTTATCCTTCATGCGGAACCGGCGACACACACCATGCATGTTCATCGTTTAAACAGTCATCTATTTAACTAGATATTACACAACTATTACTATTAGGTAGGTACTAGTAATCTAAACTTTATCCTTCATGCGGAACCGGCGCGACACACACCATGCATGTTCATCGTTTAAACAGTCATCTATTTAACTAGATATTACACAACTATTACTATTAGGTAGGTACTAGTAATCTAAACTTTATCCTTCATGCGGAACCGGCGACACACACCATGCATGTTCATCGTTTAAATAGTCATCTATTCTGTAATACTTCCTCTCTGTCAACGTCGTGACACTTGTTATAAAAGCGACTATACAAACAGTGACTATACATTTCATCCTCGATAGTCACTTGCAAGATATTTCGAAACGATAGCGTCTGATACTAGATTTTGTTTGATAAAACTATGTTCCTACAAGTACTTAGAGTTCAGTCCATCGCCCACGCAGCTATAAACACTCAATCTGTTTGTTTTTCGTTTTACAAACCGGCCTTTGATGGTAAGTGAAAACATTGTGCTAGATAATTTACGATAGTGTTCGATCGTCCATTAAGATTCACTGTGGAGATTAGAGGCTTTCGCTATAGGTACCGGGCTGACCCCTTTTGTTTCACAACTTTGCATAACGGACGGTGCCTAATATCCTGGATCGTATATGAGTTTGATTTAGATTAGCTATGGTATGACGAAAATGAAGGGTTTTGCTAACATCAAAAGAAAAACAAAACGGAACCCAAAGATCATCTGAAGTGTAGGTACTCAATGCAGTCAAAAGATTCGATTAGAAAGTGTCTTAATATGTCATCAAAGTCAACATTTTTTTTTCAAGTTAAGGAACCCTCTGGGTTTTATTTCTACTCTCGCTTGTCCTTAGTTCGAAAGCAAAAAAATACGTACAAAAATATTACAATATAGCTATTTACATACCTACTTACAATAAGTATCTGAAAACTGAATCTAAATTCGGTTCAAACCAACATCAAACAGTAAATATTTCATAACGAAACTATGTGTTCCGGTCACACCTTCGCTATGTTCCAGTTTTGGCGACCGTTAACGATTTTCGTTTACGCCCTCGGCTTCTGATTGGGCCTCACTGCAGCATATTAGATGAGGTCTATAATAAAACCATTCAGTTCTGTTTGTTCCGGACTCCGGGCGTTGCTCCACAATGATATTTTCGGAGCTTTCCAGTTGGTAACTGAAACTGAATGAATGGTGCGCTGTTTCGGCCACACATTACCTACTTTGGGTGTTACTGTACGGTGTTTTGGGGTTGAATGAAAACGCACACACGCAAATCAAAGCCTATTTGTGTCCCCAACAGTTGGGGTTACAGGCAAATATACTCGTATAACAAAACGGCATCGGAAATTATTTTATCGGAATGAATTTAATTTCACATTTCTCCTGCTATTACGCAGGAATGTAATTAGTTCCTGCCAGGTTAAATACCAAGCTTAATTAAAATTACGTTAATGGGAGCACTCGTGTGTAACTTTTTTAATTCAGGACAGTATTGAACAAACATTGCACAAGACAAAGCGTTCGTGCGTTCATTCAATCATTTATTTACCGATATTAATACAGAGATTACGGTATTACACTATGGGCCGAAGGAAATAGGTCGTCATGGCTCGGGGTTGTGCAAGATAAACCCTTTAATGCGGCCATAAATTTCGTATTAAAAATGTAGCTATTACTCGTAAACAGATAATATCATCGACGTAAAAATGTTATGTGACGAACGGATGTAACTTTTTCGTCATATGGAAGGGTTATTTCTAAACGAGGTCTCGCGGAAATAGCTTGGTAGATCTGAGAACATCAGAAATAATTTGTGACAGATTGTAGAGTTGTTAAATATAATATAAAATTCGGTTATTGTAAACAGTTGCCTAAATGGCAGATTAGTTTGTGATTTAGTACGGCGAAATACAATATGTCATTTTGTGATTGAATTAAATATGGGATAGTTATTAAACACTTGGATGATCTCTTGGCACAATCGGGGCTAAGATGACGATATTGCTAAAGGAATTTTTGTACCAAAACCATCGTTATCTATGTACCCATAAGTGAAGAAAATACTAAGTTTAGATGGTCAAAAACTTTTACCATCAAAACTTAGTATTTTGTGTTTAGTGAAGTCAGACCAAAACTATCGCAATCAGAGGAATGCACATAATGGCTTCCTATCAATACTAATGACCGTGGGAATATCCGGACACGAACCGAGGGAGAGCAACACCCACAAAAAATTCGCTTCCAAAATTTGCAACAATTTTATTACGTCAACCAACTCTGATTACGTGCTTTGATCTACTTGTGTCCATATTATTTTATGAAATCATTTGTATTGTATATGAGCAAAAAGACAACGAATCCGGAATTCCAAGGAAAATAACGAGAGCTTTGAACCGCAAATCCAGTAATTTAGAAATTCTGACAGCACAACTCGATCCGCTAGCTGTAATGCGAATTTTAGGCAAATTAACAGCCGACAACGGGTCTCTGAATCACTCTGCTTTTAATTAGAACCGGACTCTTACCGTTCGAACAGCTCACTTGGACTCGTATGTAGATGTAATCGAATGCGTCCAGTTCCGCGAATTCAACAATTTATAAGTGAATCCTCAGATCCGTAAATGGTGAATCAATGTCCCATTGGTCATTGTTGCAAGATTTCCTGCTAGGGATCTTTGCGAGTGTGGGTCAGCAAGTGATTTTATTAGGATTGTTAACAATTCTAAAAGGATTTGAGCCAAGCTCCCCCATATGGCACAATCTGTCGCTGTTCTTTGAGGCCTTGCTTTTATTAATGTCAAATAGCGCCTATCATGTTCTGCAATCTGCACACACTCAATTTTTAATGTTCAGGCTTCCTCGCGCGCGATATTTTCCTTAAGTTATCTTGAAAAACTCATTTAGGGCCGACCTGGAAGACGAACCTGGGCGTCCGTAACGGAAATCCATTGTCCTAAACCGCAGCGCCATCGAGCTGCTAATAAATATTACCTGCAACTTGCAGTGTTTCTCAGAGACCTAGTTTTATCGGTGCCATAGCATTAACACCTTCCTTGAGCAATGCACGGCACGAGTATATTTTATGGTCTATCGTCACGCTCTTTTCACTGATCTCTCCGATTACGTATAACCAAAACATTATCGAATAAGTGTAACGGCGTAAATAAATGGAGTGTGCAATTTTAATTACGAACGAGAGTGGTGTAGTGTTTGAGAATTCGCCTGAAGATATCTAGGCAAAAATGTTCCAGGCAATATGCTGTCTTGACCTAGATTTGCCGGTTCGTCGACCGATTTCATGCTAGCCTGGTGTTGGGAGCGTGCGGAGCGTTTCACAGGTGAATTTCGCTCCAAGCCGTTCGTTTCCGATGCGGGAATGGATATATTTTTAGAGAAACTAATATTCTATTTCTGCCGTGCTTACGGATCGTTGTGGAAATCATATTTAAAAGATTGTAGTTTGGAATTTCTAAGAGTATAGTTATATATTTATGATCGTCTTTTAGCATATGGATAGGTACATTTAAGACAGAGGAAGGTTGAGAAGAATAACACTACTTAGGTAAGGTATATGCCCGCTGTATTGTTTTCACTATGTTTTACCGGCGGGACCTCATATCACGGAATGATCTGAGGACGAGACTGTCAGCGACCTTAGTATTTCGCTGGACTCTGTATAGTGCAGGGTCCGCCTGAGTTTTTGCAATCAATTACCTATCCTATAGCAATGCTTGTTCCGATGTTAAGGGTAAGGAAGTCTGTATAATTACGGTCAAACGAGGCGTTACAGCTCAGTCTTCACCTCAGGGCGGCAAGGACATGGCGCAATTAGGTTTAAAGCAGCATTCACAATTAGCTGAATAAACGCTGGATTTCTGCACTCAGGACTTCGATCTGTTATCTGACTGGTTGGCGTTAAACAGTGTGAAGAAATCAGAAAACGCTGTATTGTAAATGAATAGGTAGACTGTTCTCGTTATAAACTAAAGGGAGTGCTTGCCTGTGTGGATGAAGGCATAAGCGAGGGAAGGTCACCGGCGGCGCCTACTATGGCGCCAGGACGTCGCCTCACTAGCCTAGGAATGTTCACATAAACATACTAGAGCAGTATAGTATTATCTCATCCCCCGCTATCTCTACATAACTTATCATTCCATTTATATTGTGAAGAGATTCTGATTTGTACGCTTGATACATCAAGCTATTTAAAAAAAAATCGCTAATAGGTAGGTAAGTGTATGGCTATGTACTGTCCCGATACTATTCAGTAGTATTTTAAAACACAAAAATATCACAAAAACAGCTGTGCATTATTTCTATCTAAGTATGTAGTATTTCTTATGTGGCTATAAACAAAGTACCTATCTAAGTAATTTACAATTTTGTGAGCTTTTGGTTTTTTAGAATAGGTAAGACCTGACGAATATCAGGACACTAGGTTCATGGACACAAATGTACACTAACCTACCTACTTCGATGACTCTTCGCCGTGCAGGGCTTCAGAGGCATCTTTGGAGTTGGAGGATACCTTGCAATGCACGCTTTACAGGCCGGCGACAATATTCGACTGCTCGCCCATGCCATGAAACTGCACAGGATATTTTATTACCCTATGCTCCAGTACAACGGGAACGCATTATTTCACCAATTTGGACCCATTTTGATTTGAACCAACGAACGTCTATCGGTCTGTGATCGATCCGTGATCGATCGGTCTATTATTTTTAGTTTTAGAAAGGTAAAGGTAGGACCGTAGGACATTTCAAATGTAACGTTTTTTTTTATTCGTTACAGGTAGGTATTACCTATTTAACCGTAGATATTCCTATGTTTACTCAGAGAAATTATTTCTCTGTGTATGTTCAGCTAAACAAGGCGATGTGATATAGGTAGGTATTTATTTAGGCGGGGAATCAATAATAGTGAAATTTGGAGACCCTAGGGTAGTAATGATGAGGTAAACTTACGTCCATTGCAGTGCTGCGGGCTGCTACCCGGCTGGTTTGTCTGGTTCACTAATAAATAACAGAACACAGAAGGATACTTCCAATTTGTAAGCTTGTAAAACTGAGTCCATCCACCAAAACGTGCACAACTGTCTAGGTGTCACAAAATATAAACAAAATAACAAATCGAAAGCTTTACGATGACCGAGTTACTTTTGATTTACGTTACGAATTTTACGATATCGATGCCATGATCGAATCGAATCGATCCTGTGAATCGAATCGATCGAAATGTGATGTGTGGTGTGAGTGAGAAATGAGATACTTAGATCATGAGAAGAGAAGAGAACCGAAACACGCTCGAACTTGCACGAACACGAAATCGCAAGTCTCTTCTTGCCCAATCGCAGCGCAGCCATATGATACCATATCGTACCATATTTACATACTCGCGCAAGTGACGAGGCGAATGTCGAAGCGTAGAGTACCGTGGTGGCCTCGGGTATGCTCGTGCAAATTATCTCTGTAACTAGCGTAGACAGAGAAACCTACAGTCTACAGTAACTAGGCCCTTTTAACCACGACTTTTAACTTACTTACATTTTTTTTTATTGACGTGACATTTCTTTCCTTGCAAAGACTCAAAGATGGCGTGGATGGTTGAGTTTTTTCGTTTAGGGGTTTGGGAGGGTTGTGCGTAGGTTTAGGTTATCCTCGTATATATGTATGTATTTATAAGAATTCAGACATTCTATTCATATCAGACCAGGCTGTATTTTTGTGTAGTTGGCCTTGCCTTTCCCTCTGGGAAGAATTTAAAAACAACAAAGTGACATTTCGATTGAGCTTGGCGGTATTTCTTTCTTGTTTATTTACGAGAAAAGTATTGTATTGGTTTTAACAATTTACCAGATTTTTCTGATAATGTGAAGTGAATTGATTATACAGATTATCTGTAATGGAAGAAGAAAGTAAGCTAAATATCTCAACTTCTCGTTTTTGTGTCGACTTTATAGGTTATTTTCATTGTTGATATTGATCAGGGGATATTTTTCAGAACTTTTGCGTAGGAAGAAAAAGGCTACACACGGGAGCAACAGACGGGCTTTAGCCGAGTCTTGCAATGACCTGGCTACGTATTACTACAAGCATAATCGCTACAGTGATGCTCTGGACGAGTATAAAATGGAAGCTTCTATTTGTAAGGATTTGGGGCTCCATCTGGAATGGGGCACTTGCAACAGGATGATAGGCGAGATGTTTATGCTGATGGCAGAGTTTGACAAGGCTCTGAAATACGAGGAGCGGCATTTAGGTAAATATTGATTGATATTCAGTCAGACTGGCAAAGGAACTTAAACATACAGCCTCATCTTCATCTATTGTGTTAGCTTCAGTATTCTTATTGTGATCTCATATACGGTTAGCCATAAACATGATATAAAAATAGTAAGTTAGTAAACCGTTTTTTTCGCAACAGCAAGACATAGGTACATTATAGTAGCTTGATAGCTAGACATTATAGTAGCTGATGTTATACTTGATAGTCTAACATCACACCTAATAAATATAAGAACGGCTGTGCTGCCATTGCCAAAAGGGTCTCATAGTCCATGGTTTATGCCTTGGGTTTCTAGCTTATAGGTACTAAGTATGAAAGATACAAAAACATAGGGTAGTGAGGTATATAGCTATATGGGTAGGCATATTATGGGAAGAGATGAAGGTTTACCTTTTACTGCGATCAAGCCACACCACCTGTCTTTTGCACAATAGATGAGAAATACCAAATACTCTTCCAACTGACACAAAACCCGAATATTAAATCCTGTACCGTAATTCGAAGCCTAATAAAACAATATGAGAATAACATTCTTGATTTCCGCTTTCCGAAGTCATAATACGTCACGTCCGCAAGCCCTTTCCTCCCACGCGCACCCCGCACCCCACCACTACCGACGGCAGCTAGGCGGGGAATCGCCATTTCACTTCATTGGCATTAAATTTCCCGACCCGTACGGTCGCCTAACCTAACCTAGCGTGAGGTTGACCGAATTTAATTTATTTTAGTCATATTATACGTAGCAAAGTATTTGCAAATCTTTACTTATAAAAGTGAAAGATAAAATAATTTCACCACGTTTCTGTGGTGCATATTTTTAACGGTGTTACCGTTCGGTTTGATTTTATTAATTATAAAAGTATTAGAAACGTCCGGCCCGCCAGCAGGAGGAGACGAATACGGAAGATGGAAGGATAGCAGCAACAGGTGTGTTTAACATGGCGCGATATTATGTTCTAACGGCGGCGCTCGCAAGCAACGTTGCATTAAGGAATGTTCGCTAAACTGTAAGTTACATCGCTCATTACTTTAAGCATGCAAATTGAAGTTGTTTTCTTCAGTATTGGGGCCATTAGTGCTACGCAACTCGCAAGGCACACCCGAGTCCAAACATAAGGGTAATTAACGGGCACCCGAACACGTGGGTGACCCCCAGAATAGGGTAACTGGCCCAGGAGTACTGAATTCAATCGCTCTGTGCGCACATATTGGATTTCAACTATTTAACCTTAAAATACCCTCGTTATTTTCAATATTCATATTAATTTGATACACGTGGTGTTTTTTTGCTTATACAAGAACTATAAGACGACCACTCATTAGGGCAGCGAAGTGGACAGAACACGATATTTTATTTCATTTATATACTTAACGTGATTTTGTCTTAGAAATATGCATACCATGCAATACCTAAATACAATACTCGCAATGCACGTACATTGTGGCAACATGTTGGCGACGCCAGCTGGCATTCTACGGCAGTCTGACGCCACTATCAAGGATTAACTAACATTAGGATAAGCTTTTTTCCAGGATTAACTAATTTTTTCAGCGGAGTAAGTCTAGTGTACGAAACATTAAACCCTGTATACTGTTGACATCGAGGGAGTAAGACTGTTTTACAGTAATGTTCAGTGTAAAGATGGATTCGGAATCTCGAATACGCTGAAATTTCAAAATGGAAATCGTGGCAATGCTGATTACCATACACTGTTGCTGATTGGCTGGCGCGCAAATTGTGACACGAGTTGTTGGTGTGAGAACGCAATCTAATAGTTGTTGTGCCGCGCAAACCGTGCCGCGCACGTGCGTTCTGGTTTGACAACACATGCAGCGTCGCCACAGGAAGCTGATAGTATGAATAAATACTAATGACAAGGATTGCATTTCCTGTGCACCACAGAAATATCCTTTTCCCAACTTGTGGGTCAACATCAGTAATGGTGCAATGAGACAATTAGAGAGGGGTAAGTAAGTACCGAGTGACTAGAGACGTTCTCCAATTAACAGATCAGAGCGGACTCTTCCTCGTCCCACCGGGTCAGGAGAGTCGCGTCTAGCATGAGTCCTATGCTTTTCATGTCGATCAGTTGAGCTACCACCATTGGGAACAGAACGGGCTCCGCCCTACATTCCTATACCGGCTTCTACCTTATTCCGGCCATGACATCATGTTACGAGACTACAACACAAAGGATACACCGCGCCTCACAGAAAGAAAGCACAACGAGCTATTATCCCAAGGGGTCCTACAGTACTTCCCCAAAGGGTTAACTAACTGATGAGTTCAATTAAGTCTCTTAAACTCAACGAGTGTCGGACTTTCGCGTGACTCAGAAATACTACGACAACAAAAGTATTTGGATTGCCATCGTGTACCATTGGCTTCACCTACAGACGCTGTCTCCGATACGTCTACAGAGGCGGCCTCCATATACCATATTTGCCACCCGGAACCCGAGTTACGCTCTGAGATCGCCTGGCGAATGGGTCTTTCATGTGGCTAACAAGTCGAAATATAATTTGAATAAGAATGAAGATGTATTGTCATTCCGCAGACATCGTAGAAGTTAATTTGATATTAATAAATTGGCAAAATGGGAACCAGTTTACCAAGGACTACCCACAAGCAAACCTCATAATCCCCACGGGACTAGAGTTATGTGCTATCATGCCAATCGAACTGCTGAAAGGTGGCGAGGACTACTGCCTAGGTATGCTGAGCTGGTATGGTATAGAGGTCAAGGGACTACAGACTCCCTCTCGGACCCACAGACATCTGTTCTTATCATAATAGAAACTACCAATCTTGGTTGGAATGCGGAAATTAGACCTAGATCTACTCCTAGATCATGATTACCAAAGCTAGAAGAGTACTGTTCACATTGTATTACATTCTAATACAGAAGATACTATTACGTACTATTACGTCATCCATACTTCAAGCACCAACACCCGCGCTTTGCGGTTTCGTATTACGCCGTACTATACTAGTACGCGTATTGTGCATAATATGACATCTCCGTTCGCCGGGTTATTAATTTCCGAACACTTCGACAGACCCTAAACGATAACAACATTGTCGTCGCCTACCCTCACAACGAAGGCGCGACAATACGTAACGCAGAAAATGTAAACAATGCAATCTACTTGCAATAAGTGATATGAACCTGACTACATGATTAAAATCTTTCAACTTACAACTACCTACATAAAGACATTAAGATAGAAAATAATGTATGCATATTATTAGGGCCACAATAGACCTTTGAGGTCGCAGTGACCCTTGGGCGTGTACCAACACCGTGATACCAAATAATGCATATTATTATGGATATACGGCGATCGATTGCTAGAATCGGATTTTAGCGAACAGAACTCCATCGTCACTGGTCACTCCCCCGGCGGAGCCAGTACATGGTAGTTGGCGCAGCACAGGCAGGTCGGCCCTTACATGTGCCGTGTTACGATACTGGAAATAGAATAAAATGTAACTCAATTCTAATTATGATTCTCGCCCCAATGGGTTTCGACCTTTGTCAGCGTGTAACAAAGTATCAGAGTTATATACGATAAGCCGGTTTTTGTAGCAATTATATCCGTCGTGTCGTGTATATGTTGCCTACCAACGGTGAGAGACAATAACATACAAACTGATTTGTTCTACCCACAACATCAATAATGTTGTTTTGTTTGAATCCCTACACTATTACAATTATCATAATTGTAGGTAGTGAATTTATTAGGGAACGATATCATCGAAAAATTATCGTTACATTTCTACCTGTGATTTCTACCTGAAAAGGCTTCAAAGCGAACGTTTTTTAGGCATGATGATTGTGGTTTTGTGACCAACCCTATTCCATCTAAACCTGTCACAATTGTCTAACGACCGACTACTGTTAAAAGACAACAATCCGAACCGATTGTTTTACGGCTCATACGAAAATTTATCTAGCGGTCACCCATCCAAGTACAAACTGCACCCAACATTGGTGAACGTGTACCTACGATCCTTTTCAGCGCGTTCTCACAATCGGACCACGAACCTTGTGACTTGAAGCGTGGCACTGTTTGGTATATAGTGTACAGAAATTATATGTAGTGTCAGCATTCTAACAGCTATGTAACTGCGGAGCGTCGGCTTCACTTAGCTGCGCTTCTCGACCATATATTCGAATTCAAAGTTATTTTCTTGCCGGCTACGCTGCGCATATTATACCTCCCGCCCGGTCGGGGGCTTCAACGTACAGCCAAGTTTTTTATTCCCATAAATCGAGTATACTTTAAATTATGCACTAGTTCATAGAAAATAATGAAGAATAGACATGGAACGGTCTTAAACACACAAAAATATATAGAATGTTCTAATTTGTTCACCGAGCATGGATAATGCGTAATACAAATTCGTTTCTAACCCAATGTTAGACGTGGTTGTCGGAATACTACTACTATTGTCCGATATATGGATTTGCATAACATACCCTTTAAGTATGTATATTACGATGAAGATTGTCGGTGGACGTGGCCTGTGGTCGCTCAGTTGGTAAGAGCGCGACACGGAATGGCAAGGTCGCAACTTCAAGTCCTGCCCACGGCAAGAATTTTTTCATCAGGTTCTAATATATAGAATATATTATATATTTTTCAAAGATTTTACTTATCACGGCCGGTTCCTTGTGCCGTTGTTGCAAACAGCGCCGCAGTGCGGTGGCAATGTGCAACTTATTCCGGTGAAGTTTTACAATACAGTTTATGGATAAGGTTTAATAGGAATGGTTCAAACAAAACTCGCCACCCAGGTCAGTTTTCGAAACCAATTCTTAAAATCTGTCGATTTAATTAATTAAACCGAATCAAATAAGGCCTCTAATATGTAGCTCGTGAACGCCATTGTTCCCCATGTTATGCGAGCGAGACTCTAAAACTTTCCTCTCAGATACTAAGAAGTTGATGGGAGATCCACCGAGGTGAATGAGGATTTTCATATTGATACAAACTCTCTGATACATCTATACATTTTGTATATTATAGAGTTTACACCCAAACAATTTGGCGAATTTGAATCAGGGGTTTATTGTGTAACCTAACATCAAGTGTATAAAACCTACTTACGGTTTACCTACCTAGAGGTATACATTGTGAAAATTGTATTTTAACTCAAGGCGATGATTTATAACTAGATTAAACTGCACAGCTGTAAGTACAGCAGGTGATGAGAAATTTGTTGGGTAAATTAACTAAGGTACCTAACATGCCCGCAAGCGGCACCTTTCTGTCAATACCTTCAAAAAGGTCAAGATATCCGATTTCATCACCTTTCTGTCAATACCTAGATATCCGATTTCATATGAAATTCAGGATATTTTCTTTTTTAATCGATTAGATCAGCGCAAAGGCATACCATAGGTACAAATGTAGATAAACTGACAATCAGTTAAGTATTTGTTACACAAGTTACAAATGATATGGGTACCTACTAAAGGATAATGATTGTTCATAATCGTACTATTTCGATGCATAGAGTATGGCTCTTTTTGCTTATAATACATAAGATAATCTAGTATGCTCGCTCATACTACAAGGCTTTACATATTTTGCTTAAATCAATTAAGCAGATCACATTGGCATATTTAATTGGTACCACCACCACTACCACCAGGCGATAACAAACACGTCTCTCATATTGTTTTATTAGGCTTCGAATTACGGTACAGGATTTAATAGAGACGTTTTACCTGAAAATAAAACGTTTATTAAATACTTACCTAATTCGAAGCCTAACACTTTCTAATTCTGCCTGGTGGCTTTTATATGAGAGATGCAATGAAGTGAAATGGCGATTCCCCGCCTAGCTGCCGTCGGTAGTGGTGGGGTGCGGGGTGCGCGTGGGAGGAAAGGGCTTGCGGACGTGACGTATTATGACTTCGGAAAGCGGAAATCAAGAATGTTATTCTCATATTGTTTTATTAGGCTTCGAATTAGGTAAGTATTTAATAAACGTTTTATTTTCAGGTAAAACGTCTCTATTATTTGAGTTTTATTAATGGGAAATTCCCCTTAATTCCAGCTGTTGCTAAAGAGCTAAAGAATTTAGTCGAAGAACAACGAGCTATGGCAACACTTGGCCGGATATACTTGCTACAGGGTCAGAGCTCTGCAGAAGATGAGGAAGCCAAGGATTCACTCAAAGCAGCGGAGAAAGCATTCATGAAAAGCCTTGTTCTGTGTGAAAGGTATTATATTAGTACATTTTATTAATATACAAAGCTTACACAGGTTTTTCTTGTGTGTATAAAATGGGATTAGCCCTAAAAATTGCCTGATAAAAGATAGTTCTCAAAGAGCAGTGAAAGGTTGAAAAGAAAGAAATAATGAAAATAATAGACATTTATTGGACACGGTACTAAGACAACCACACAATAACACAAAATAAGAATAAAAACAACCATACACTAAGGGACCTGCGTTGCCGTCCTTCACATTTTCCTTTCCTTGGATGGCAACACTCAAAATACGCCATTGGCGTGACGGCGCCACCATGGAAGCGTCGCGTCAACGCTGCGCGGGCGCTGACGAGGCGCCAACGCTGAAAGACGTTATTGTGAGGGTCTCTACTCTAATACACTATCATCAATGTCTCGGTGTTTCTTTTAATAAGTTTAATACTCTATATTACAACCACAATCTATTTTACAGTCTAAATGGCAAAATAAACAAGCACGAACTAATGGACATGCGAGCCCGTCTGCTTCTCAACATAGGGGTGGTACAGGAACACCTAGGGTTCTTTGACAAGGCCCTGGATTGCATCCACAAAGCCATCACTATATGCTCCAACCAGGATCTGTATGAAGTGCTACACAATTGCTATACAACAGAAGCGTTAATATACAGTAATAAGAAAAAAGATTTTTCTAAGGCGCTGAGTTGTTTGAATAAGGCTTTGGAAGTGGCTAGCAGGCTTGAAGATAAGGTATGATCACAACTTGATAATTTGTAGGTACAGCTAACAGCAGATCAAGTGTAACACTTTGGACTGTTCTTATTGTCTGCATCATATGATTTAAAATCATACTGTTGTCCGTACCAAAAGGTTTTTTTATTAATTTTTGGCAACTTTTTATTATCAATAATGTGTCTGGGGACAGATCGCGATAAAAAGTGGAGACCAAAAAATATTGATGTGTTTCCAATACATGTTGTGATAACTGGTAACATCTTATAATGATTCTGTCGTGGCATTCTAGTCTAATCCTAAACCTAAATGCAACTGTCACTAATATTCTACATCAATTTAATTTAGTATTAATCCAGAGTGTGATTGTGACGATTCCAGAATCGACCGAAGTTATTTACAATGTTTTAGGCTTTAAATGTTCCTAAAAGTAAATTTCAGAAATCAATTCAGCAATATTGTTATAAAATCAGTTCTAAGGACATATTGTGGCATTTTCAGGTGCTAAAAACATGTGAAACGTTGACATCCAAGGCAGATATCTTGTGCAAAATGTCAGATTACCAGAGCGCAAAACAAGTGCTGCTCAAAGCCTGGAAGATGAAGACACCGGATGAAGATGAAAGGGAAATTATAGAATCTAATCTTAAAGTTGGTGAGTATACTGAATACTTTCAAAAGGGGTGAAAAGGGTATTAAATTCAAAACCTGTCCACTCGATTCCCTTCATATTTTTATTCTGTCCCAATCCAATTTTCCATGGATGTAAACAAATATGTATCGCATTTGAAAGTTCACCAAAAACAAGATTAGTTATTGGATATTAGTTATTGGAAATTTCGATCGTTTCACTCTTAACAGACTCATTTGAGTCGTACTGGCCAAAGCTGGCTAAAGGCCTTAAGGGCCTTCCATGAGCCAACTAGCGCCGCCAATCTTTGATAAAATAATAATTGTGGTTACTGGTTTGCTTACCTTCATGGAAAATTTTATTGGGACAGACCATGTTATTTCATGGTCACATTTCATCCATCTATTTCTAGGACTAGAATGTAGATCTATGTTTGTTTTACAGTCGCAGCAATATGTTACACAGAAGACCTATTAATATCCACTAATCCTTCGGACCATGTTGCGTTCAAGAAGTTATATGAGAAGTTGGGTGACGGCGCGTGCCATTTGCGGAATTACGCCGGCGCTGCCGAATACTATCTGAAGATGTTGGACCATGCCGAGCTTGCAGGGGAATGTGGAAAGAGCCTTATTCCTATCTATGTTAGGTAAATATTCGCCTGGAGATATGGGAGGAGTGAATGAGAACCAACAGTCCTGATGTTTGGCTTTAACTTGGTTCGATTTTCTGTAGTGATGATGTATACCCGTACGCATAAGACTACTGTGAGATCATGAAAATCTAAACAGCTCTAAAAAGATGGAGATGATGTTTGCTAGTTCTCAAGACTGTAAAGCCTGCATAATTGATTGCCTATCGGTATTCTACAGAACATATTTTAGATTTAGAGAGTGTTATTTTATATGGTCCTATGTATGTTGTTATTCATAAACCTAGTTAAACCTTATTTCCTTTAAATCGTGTTGCTATCCCTTTCACACTTTAATAAAAAAAAGGCTAAGATAGAAAGGGACATGGTGGCTAAACGGTGGCGTTAATTGAAATCACGTTTATGAATAACAACCAACTACAGAATAATGTAGAATGCCGAGAATGCGGCAATCATTGGAGGAGGCCTAAGTCGAAAGACTGACATTGACGAAATAACTACTTAGTACATATGAATGCCTATTGAATATAAGACTTATGTTTGTTTTAACAGTTGCAGCAATTATGTTACACTGAAGACCTGTTACTTAAGGGCCTTCCATGAGCCAACTAGCGCCGCCAATCTTAAAAAATAATATCTTCCAATTTAATCAATTTTTATTAAAAAAGCTATTTACAAAATGTTTATTAGGATGAATACTATTTTTCAATATGCAATACATGGCATAATTGCGACAAGGTACGTTGTAGTTCACAAATGTGTTTTTCGCAATTATGCGAACTACAACTTACCGAAATTGAATCACGTTATAAATAAACATTTAAAAAATATTTTTTTTATTAAATTATTATTTTTAAATAATATTACTGAAATTAATTAAGTATTTCGAACACAATGTAATAGTTTACGAATAAATGACGGCAATAACTTAATTGACAATTATTTTTGGAAAGGTCACAAATAAGGGCTGTTTTATTGTTATTATTTATGCAGACAGCAATAAACTTATTATTCATTCTCATATAGACATTATGTTATATTTACATTTTGTTTCAGTTTGTACCAAACGTACAAAGACATGGGTTCTTACAACGAGGCCCTGCAATACTACGAGAAGGAATACGAACTGATAAAAGACGTGCCCAAAGAGGCTTACACGACGCTATACAACATTGCCGAAGCTCTGTTCTTGGCCAAAAAACCTTACGGTCAAGTCGAGAAAGCTTGTTTGGATGCTAGGAAAGCTGTGAGTTTATTTTAATTTATGATTTAGTGCAGGGGAACCCAAATAGTATCGCTCGGGGTCCGTTTTAAGAAATGAAATGACCATCGCGGTCCGCACATTTTATAGAAGAAAAAAATATATTAAATAAATTTTTTTTACATTTCAATGAGAAAAATGAAATTTTTTGTTGCGATCTGTCTGAAGTTTGGAGTAAAATTGATGCAAGCTATTGACATTAAATCCTGGAGATGTTCATCAGTAATCGTATATTAATGTTTTCGAATTGATGTCAAGAAAGATAATGCGGGGGATACCTTTTTATTAAGTTACGTACTCTGTAGTGCAAGTTGCTGTGTTCTCGCGGTTCGCACAAAATGGGTCGGCGGCGCGGCAGTCTGGATGCGCACCGCGGTCCGCCATTTGGCGATCTAGTGTATACCAGAATAATCCGTGCTCGGTGGCGGTGTGGTTAAGTCTTCCGTTCAGGCTCAGGTTAGATCCGTTTCACCATGTTGCTAATGAGATTTTATCGGTTTTCGTGATAATTTAAGAGCATTAAAAAAAGTGTACTTAAAAACAATCATAATAGGCTGTCTATTATCGGTATAGTGTATCTGCCTCCTGTGCAATGGGTTCCAGATTAATTTCCTCCGAATGCGTTCAAATGGATTAAGACTATTATGACCATTATGTTAACAAGAACTCTGAATCGTTGTTATTCCAGGCGAGGGACTGGAGCAAAAAGAAATACGAAATCAGAATACTGAAGAACCTTCTTAAATACCAAGAAGAATATTTCGAAACGGACAAAATGGAAGAAACAAAAGCCGAGCTAAGAGCTTTAGGTTACGATCAGTTCGATAACCTGGATAATTCAGAGGATGAGATGAGTTCTGCTGGAGGAGGCGATGAGCATACGCATATTGGTGATGACATATGCCTTGAGGATCTTACAGGTGAGATGGTTAATAATAAAATATATGGGCATACTTAGGCAAATACGTAATCTCCCATAGGCGTACACAGAGACGACGGAATTTCATCTGCCGCATTCATTGCAGCAAAACGGCTGGCCATGGTGCGATGGGTCGCGAACTTCGCCCTCCGTCTTTTTGGTACACTTTACACTATAGAAAATCTAACCATATTGTATCAGTTCCCGTTTCATGATGAAATTAACACCAGCCCCCTTACCATGAACTCTTATAGCAGTATTACTTCAATAATACTTTGTTACTTCGTATAATGACGACCTTAATAAGCTTACTTTAAGGTCGTCATTGTACGAAGTAACAAAGTAATATTGAAGTAATCCTGCTATAAGAGTTCATGGTAAGGGGGCAGAGACTAACGGTTAAAATCGTGCTTCTTGCGTTTTTGGTAAAACTAACTTAATATCAGAGATATATGGAGTTGGCTTGAAATTAGTAAGATGTCACGTCACGCCTTATCAAGCACAGGTCACACCGCCAGCGGGCGGGCGAGCGAGCTAGGCGGGCGGGCGAAGTGAGAGAAGGAAACGTCGGTAGTTGGTAGCTCGCGGTGTGAACCGAAGTATTTAAAGAGGTGAAACGATGTTCGCCCGCCTAGCTCGCTCGCCCGCCCGCTGGCGGTGTGGCCTGCGCTTTAGAGATTTTTAACTATTGAATTCTTTTGTTTTTACCCGACTGCGCAAGCAAAAGAAGGGGGGGGGGGGGGGGGGGCACACACAATATTGGTCGAAAACGTGCATGTAAATTAACGTACTGTATTGTTTAAAAGAAATGACAATTGATTTTCAAAATTTCCAGATCTATCAGACACGGACGAGGAAAATGTGACTGAAGCACCACGCGAGACAAGGAAAAGAGGAAAGGGCTACGCTATCAAGAAGAATATGAAAGGAGAAACTCAGTTGCATGTCGTAAGTTCCGAAATTCGCACCCGCTATCGGATGATTAGTTTTAAGGGGTAGGCCCTTAAGGCTTCGTATGCGTGTGTTTTCAGTTTTTCTACGAAGGCTACGGCACCACTAAAATTAAACGTCTGAAATCTGATTTTTGTTGGCGTATTTTTATTTCCCTGCCAAAATTCATCCAAAATTCATAAAGATACGAATATCGAGGCACTGCTCCGTGCTCTTCACTCCGCCGCTGCGAGGCATCTTCTGTCTCACTCTTGCTTTTGACAACCATATAGCGCCTTAAAACTAATCATCAGATATAGCTAGCTCACCCAATCCGAATAAATAATATTTTCTGATACATACATAATAGTTCTCAACCTTATTTTGCACCACTTTGAGAATGTATTTTTTTCTGGTGCCCCCCATTTTTACCCAACTGCCCCAGAGGGAGGGTAATGGGTGTATATCCATTCCTTCCTGCCATCCTGTAGCCTGAACTGATAGATGGATTTTGGTGTATGAGATATCGTTAGATTCGTCTTGATTACGGGAGTGTCATAGGGTCTTCTTTTCTCGTGTGGTTTAAGGACCAAACCTATTTGTCAAAGTTATTCAGGCCGCCCGTAGGCCTTTGACGTGGCCTAACGACTGCTGCCGAGCGACAACAACCGGGACCAACTGCTTAACGTGCTTTCCGAGGCACGAAGGAGCTCAGATAAAAGTGTCAATATCGGACCCATCCAGGTCCTGACCTCGCCCAGTGTCATTGGGTATAAAAATAACTAAAAAGGGATAGTTTTCTTGCAGTAAGGTTTTTTGTTTTAATAGTAGATTGTTGAAAGTATATCGACGCAGTCAGATTTTACTATTTTCCTTCTAGGCATCTATATCAGGCAACAAGCTCCTAGTGGAACGCCTACTAGCCAAAGGTCACCCAGTGAATGTCAGGGACAACGCGGGCTGGCTCCCGTTGCACGAGGCTTGTATCCACGGACACTTGGAGATAGCCAACTTCCTGATCAACCATGGAGCTAACGTTAACGATAGGGGAGGAGCTAACTGCGATGGTAAGCACTTTAATAATTTAATAATAAAAAAAATGTATGTGGGCCTTGCGAAGGAAAAATTGATGTAAATAAATGTCTTCATCGTCATCCTATTTTTATCCCACTGCGCAAGGAGTCATGATTTTCGAGTGTGTGTATGTATGTATGTATGTCTAATACTCTGGCACACCCTGTAGTCTAAACAGCTTGATGGATTTTAACATATGAGGTATCGTTAGATTCGTCTTGATTGTAAAAGTGAGTTTAAAAAAAAAAAAATTTCTACTTGTCAAAAATAAATCATTTTATTCTAAAACAACCCATTCAAATGTAATTTATTTCCTTCCAAATTCAGTACATAGCATTAGACACAGTTTGGAAGACTGGTGCTAGGAGATCTCCTGTGTTTTGAGTCACTTACTATAAAAGATAACCTTGGAGTTATCGACTAAACGCAAGAAAACTCCATACATCTTACTTAGTCGTGCATATTACATTAGAAATCATTTTTACAGGCATAAGTCCATTATATGACGCGGCCAGCAATGGCCATTTGGAAGTAGTTCAACTGCTATTAGAAAAGGGAGCAATCCCGTCCTTAAAAACTGACTTTGGTGAAACACCTTTACACGTCCTCCAAAAATGGCGGACAGGCACTATTTTGACTAAAGACGAGGAAGTTTTATATAGCAATATATGTAACAAAATACATAGTTTCATTGAAAAGACTAATACTAGCGACGTTTTGAATAGATCGAAGTCGAAAACCCCTGTTAAACCTGTAAAAGATACTACTCCGCCTAGTACTTCAAAAATGGGCAGTAGAATCCAGGAATTACATTCGCCAGCTTTCAAACGACGGAATATAATTGACGATGACAGTGATGACGATATTAATATGTCACAACATGTTAAAAATCAAGCTGCATTCCCTTCTGATGATTCAAACTCTTCAGACGATTGTAGAGCTACTAAAGATAAGTCATCTGGCGTCAAGGAGTACAGAAATGCTATATCAGCCCTTAGAAACAGAATTGGAGACGATCTTCCAGAAGAGAATGTAAAGAAAATTAAACAAAAATCGGCTTTATTACAACCAGATGAAGTAGACGATGATTGGTTAGATGACGATTTAGGAACGAACAAACTAAGCAAGAAAAGAAAACTTAGCGATCCGTTAACTGTTGTCGCTAAGAAACCGTCTTATGAAAGTATTAAAGATAAAATTGAGGAGATTAATAATATCGAGCCACTTGTAGATAATAATAAACTTGTAAATAAGAAATTCAGTGATGTAATAGATGTCAGTGAAAACAGTTCAGATTCCGACCATCACAGAAACGAAAATATACGACCTAGAACCAAAAGTGCTGTAACTGAATCTATGAGAAATATACAAAGAGAACTCAATGATTCTAAAACAAGAGACAGTAGAGGCAACATGAGAAAGCGATGGAAAACGCAAAGTACGTTATTAAAAGCTGGTTTTCAAAGAAAGAAAGATGATATAGATAACTCGAGTAACAGTGGAAGCGATAATGAATTCAATATACGCAATGACAAAAAACGATCGACTCCTATTGCATTTTCTCGGAAATCTTCTGGTGAAAACTTTTACGGCACCAATGACGGTTTTAACGTAGTGCAGAATATGAATCCTAATATAATGCAGCCAATGAATGTGATACAACCGATAAGTATCGTTCAGTCGTCGAAGAATGGGAGAGCCAGACAGACTCAGATAGTTCCGCCGGCTGCCGTGAAAGTTCAGGTGGAAGATAAGGTGCTGCTGATATCTTTGAAGCTGGATACTATCAATAAATTGACAATCAGTTGGTTGGTTGATGAAGTTAAATCGCGGTATTACAAGTAAGATACAATTTTGCTTTTATTTGCATTGATTTAGATAGTAGAAAGTTTGACAGGTGAAATGTTCTTGTCTTATATTCATCGTCATTACTCAAACAAATAATTGGTAAGAATTAATTTAAAAACGGCATAACTTTGCCCTTTTTACCCGACTGCGCATGAAGTAGGGTTATGTTTTTCTACTGTATGTTTGTACTCGTATGTATGTATGTGAGTTTGTTTGTCTAAGTCTTTGGCACGCTCTGTAGCCTAAACGGCTTGATGGATTTTAACATATGAGGTGTCGTTAGATTCGTCTTAATTGTAGGAGTGACATAGGCTATAAAAAAATTAGCATTCGGGTTTTTTTGTTTTTTAAATAATTTATACTTGTTTTTATTTTACAAAGGGAAGAGCAATAAGAATAACTACTTAGTGCCCTCTACATTCATCAGTCATTTTCCAGTTTTGAAAATAATGATTGTTTTTTTCCAGACTAACAGGCGTAAGGCCAGTCTTCAGTCTAATGACGTCAGACGGCGCCATACTCTCTGAAGACGACCCCTTGAGTCTGGTTCTCTCCTCGCCGGAGCTAAAGACCTGCATCACGAACTGGAAGGCGTCGCCTGCAGAAGAGAGATACTTGGAATGTTGCGAAGCTTTGGGGATTTGTAAGTTTGTCATTGAATATTAAATAAAATTTCATACTTATCCAATAAAATACGTATTAGGTAGTCAACTTTCACTCATAATCATGCATGCTACATCATACATCGCGTAAGAGAGGGGACCGCTCGCTTAGCGTTGTTTAAAATTACCGTGCTAGCTACAAATGTCAACCTGGCCAAATTATGAATCAAAACGACCGCCCCTCATCGTACCCGGTGTAGATATCCCTTAACACTATAAATTAGACAACTCTCATGACCCCAAACTAGGATTCCATGATAATAATTTGGTTGACGTACTCTCAATCCCGGATCTGGAGACCCCACTATCAAGTCCTGCCCCGGTTCGAAACAATCGTAGATCCGGCCTGCCCTTGTAGCACGAGTCAGCGTTAGCGATCGACACAACGCCGAGGAGCTGTCAAAGTGACATTATTACAAGGCGTTTGACAGCTCCGCGGCGTTGCGTCGATCTCTAACGTGACTTGTGCTAGCCCCGCTGGGTTAATGTCCTCTAAAAGTTTAAAGCGGCAATAATTGTTATTTATTGTAATCATTCAGGACCTGTAGTTGACAGGGATTAATTTATTTCTCCTATAACCTTGATTGTCATGATACCATATCTTATTTTTTAGCCCCATCAGAAGAAATCCAGCAGGCCGTCGGCAGGAGTCACACAACGCACAGGCTAGCTCTAGGAGCGAATACCCTACCACCGTCACAGATGCGGCCGCTATTCCGAGCCCTTACCCATCAGACCCATATCACAGCAATCATGGTCTCCGATAACAGCTTAGACGACAATGGAGTCAAATACCTTACCGAATCCATGTGCACTATGAAACATTTAACACATCTAGACCTAAGCAGAAACAATATAACCGCTGAAGGAACTAAAATATTAATAAACCTATTCGAAAAGGCAACTCGGCCCGTCTGCCAATCTTTGGAAGAACTCGATATAAGTGGAAATGCGATTTCAAATGAAGGTTTTAGAAATATAGTCAAGTTATGCCAGTATGTTAGATTACGAGTACTCAAATTGAACTTTTGTAGAATAACCGAGAATGCATTGGATGCAAACAAAAGTATGAGTCTAGATTGTTTAGAAACGTTAGACATAGGTAATAATGAGATTAGGCATGTGATGGTTAGTTGTCTAATGACGTCATTGAATCCTAATTTGTTAACCGACTTGGAACTGGATAATGTTGGTGTGGAAGGTAATGTGGTGGGGTGTATAGCAGGGTTCATGGATTCAGCGAAGGAACTGAAAATAAGGAGATTCAGTCTGTCGAATTGTAAACTAGTGGATGGGCAATTTATGAGGTTATACAGGTTAGTAAAGCAACTTACCCCAAATTACAAGCCGTTATCCTTTGATGTAAAAATTCCGTAATGCTGTTTTTTTTACATATTTTATTTTTTATTTTTATATTATTATTTTAAGAAATGAAATTCGACTACACAAAAACCGCCCGCAATTTAGGAGAATCCGATTTTTCCCCAAATAAAAATAATCGAGCTTCTTAAATGGTAGAATTGACCCTACAGACATTTTAGAATAATCAAAATTTTCTATCACCATACTGTACTGTTGTAATAAATTTTGAATCTATAATTATATTTCCCTAGATGTCTCGGCCGGGCCACGCATCTCCAGTCCATCACACTGAAGAACAATCTCCTAAGTTTCATCACCCTGAAGAAACTTCTTCAGCGCCAGCCTCCAGTGCCGCGAATCAACCTCGAAGGCTGTCATGATATCTTTAAATTTTCACCGGACTCCGATTTCCAAATATGGCTGCCAGCGGTGGACTTCGGACGGTGCATTCCTGAGATAAACGTTACTCCGGTATCGAAAAGTGACCAAGAAAGGGAAAGTTTTAAATTGTTTTCCAAAACTTGGTTGACTTGCTTCAAGGGCAGAGGGGAGATTGAGTATGGCGATGGAGGGGTTATAAAGTTTACTGCCAGATGATCCTTGTCTTCAATGGTTTAATGGACCATTTATCCCTTTCCTTTGAGAATCGTACTACTCTACTCTTTCTCAATGAAAATGTATTTATTACCTAGAAATGTAAATAAAGATTGAAATAATCTTGTAATCAATGAAGTTTTAAGTAAGTACTTGTAAATAATTTCGATCCTAACTAATAAATTATCGTTTACAAAACGTTGTTTCTTCTCACCCTCCCAATTTAATAGAGAACCTTTTGATATTTCGCAAGTCCTACTTATCATATCCACAATGACTATCTTCATGTGGGTACTCTGTGCTTCATCATATCCGTCTCCTACGCATACTGCACTACTGGAGGGACAAAAATCTTACATTGACGGCACTTGAGCGCTAGTAAAAATCGTCGCGACTCATCCTCCTGCTTCATATTCAAAGCTGGTTGAGTAGGTTGATGATAAATTTCACTACAAACCAAAATCAGCGTTTAGATTAGGCTGTATGGTTAGTTAGTTACCTTTGCCTCGCCAGTTTTCTTTCATTTTTGAATGCGTTGCGTTCCAAAACGAAATTTTAAAACACGATTCGCCAATGTGAATGAAACGAACGTGCCCCCAAAGATAACCTAAAATAAAAACAAACATACATAACCGAACTGTGACATAACCTTATACGGCTGGATTGTTTATTTTATACTGTTTAATTAAATGTGTTTTGCATTGCATATGTACCTTACATATTCGGCTGCTTGGTGCAAAACAAAATCTTCAATTTTGATATTTTATTTTACTTATAGAAATAAATAATACTTTACAAAAATGGCTGAGCAAGTAAATCAACGTATTGAGGATATGATAAATGAGTTGGAGCAGATGCGAAGAACCAATTTATATAATGACGAAGAAATAAGGTGAGAACATAAGTCGTTTTTTAAGTTTACTCTCAAACTCACATGTATGTAACCCAAACTTAAAAAATGTAAGTAACATGTTTCTTGAAATTACAGGGAAATATCTCGCAAACGCAAAGACTTCGAATACAAAGTTCAGCGCAGAGTCAAACAGAAAGAAGACTATGTTCACTACATAGCATATGAGTTAGCTCTTCTAGAAGATATCACACTTCGGAGAAGGCGGGCTAATTTAGGAGAGAAACGGAACGACATAGAATATACCATAGCAAAACGTTTGAACCGATTATTCAAACATTTTATAACAAGGTTTCAGGATGACGTAGAAATCTACTTTGAGTATATAAAGTTTTGTAAGGGGGTCGGCTTTGAGTATGCTGTGTCAAGTATTATTGGACAGATGCTACAGGTAAGTAAAGTCATGTTCCTCTCAAACATAGTTCTATGTTCTAGTTGTATAATCTTGGAAACCAAGTGCTGTGTAATTGTTCTTTCGATCGATCGATTTAATTGTTTTGGGTCCAGAAAAAAATTAATACTCACTATCAGAGTTATAATTATTACAAATACTCTTGAATTTGAGGAATGTACTATTAAGGTATTTGCCCCTATACATTCAGGTGAAAATGAAGTATTGTATGTTATAAATAGGTACCTTCAGTCTAATTTAATTTATTTATTGTAATTTATATTGAATTGGAATGAGAAAATTGATAATAAAATGTAAAACTATTAAGTTGTAGTGCCCTTGCAGGGTTCGTGTGAGTCATTAATAATGTAACACCATGTATGTACCACATGAAGCAATAAATTGATTTTATTTTATTTAATTAAATAAACTATTATTATGGGACATGATATTAGGAGGGAATGGGAGTTTGTCATAAATAATAGTATTCAAATAATAATTTCAGATTCATGGTGACAAACCAAAAACATGGCAAATGGCCAGCAAATGGGAGAGCCAAGAGCTGAAGGACTATGCGAATGCAAGAGGCTTTCTGTTGAAAGGCATACACAGGCACCCGGATTCTGACATTCTTTTCCTAGAACTCTTTGAAATGGAGCTCATTCTCGCTCTCATGTCTGAAAATGATGAAGAAAAGGTGAGTTACTATAACCAAAGGAGCTTTGTAGAACTATAATTTGGTATGAAATATCCTAAATAGTGTAATACCACCTGCAGTAACATACTGAATAATAGGGTTTCCAACATCTGGAAGAGGTTACCGCAGTCAGTGTGATGTGAATGGCACATTAGTTGTTTTATAAATAGACTGGATAAAATTATGGGCAGCCTTGTGCTGAAAAAACACTAATTTAAAAAATAGTGGTGGCTTTCCATTGGTGGAATGCTGAACTAAATATTTGAGAGCTCAGACCCAAACTTACTGGATGATGAGGATAGGAACACCAGAGGCAGACCAGAGAAAATGAAACACAACTTGCACTAATGAAGCCTTGTAATTGACTCACATAAAAACACAAACCTTATAAAAACAAAATAATAACCAAACATTTGAAACAAAATAAATTTAAAATATTTTTACTTATAAAACCTATACACTCTGCACTTAAAAGAGATGTTGTATCCGCAACACTGGACTTGGACCATAGTGTCGTACAGTCGAAGAAAAGTATACAGGGGGTCCCAATATGGTTGATATTTTCTCAAGAACTACTGGACCGATTTTAATAATTATTTTATAGTTACATAGTTTTAACTTTTATCTGTCTAATGGTGAAATAATTTTTACAATCGGTCAAGTAGTTTTTGAGAAAATCTCAACCTTTAAAACTCTCCTGTACACCTCTCCTGTGTCTCACTCTCCTGTGTCTCTTTGTCGTCGACCGTACTATAAGAAAAAGGGACTATCAATGGATTGCTATTTGTTATCTCATTTCATGTCTTGTAAGTTTAACTTTGTGTGTATTAAAGAGTTAGGTATTATAGATATGTTGATCTATTTGGTCTGCTCTTTGAGTACTCCTAATCCTCATTGATGTATCTGTATTCAAATATTCAATACATTTATTTTAAATTCCAGGATAAACTATTTAAAAGAGCGGCTTTAGTATGTAAGAATGGCATGCTACAAGTCAACGACATCACATTCCTGTTCAAACTATGCGACTTATGCATTAAATATGATGTAAATCAGATTTGTACGGAAATTAAGAAGACAATCTGGTCTAAACGTGAAGACAAGGATGTCTGGCCTTATATTGCTTCTAAGGAATTGGAGGTATAAATTATTATTACTTTTAACACTGAGAAAAGTATATAGATTTTCTAAAATACTACAAAGTTAAGACTGTATCATAGTTTTCACTAATTACAATCTCTATTATGTAGGCTCTAAGGCTGAGATTATGAGCGCGAGCTGAGCTTGAGCTCGATCTTACAACTGTTAAAAGTGTTTGAAGACAGTCTAACCCAAAGGTTCTCAAACTTGTTACGTCTACTTTGAAAATCAATTATTTTTCAGCGCCCCCTTTTTTTTACTTTTCCACAGTTTAAAAACCTCAATGACATTTATTACTTTAATAAAATTTAATTTGTGCTATATTAGTCTGGAGTTTAAACTTCCATTCAAAAATAATTCTGGAGTCCTTAACGACTGCTACTGCCCCCCTCGAGGCCTCCAGCGCCCACAAGTGGACGTTACTGCCCACTTTGAGAAAGACTATAAGGTTAAGTTAATGCTGGCTCCATACTATCGTACAACAGTCCAACACTCGATCGCGCGCCAACACGATCCAACATCATACCAAACGTGCACGAACTATCTCTACATGTGGAAAGTTGGACAAACAGTTGGGCTGTTGGACGACAGTATGTATGTAGCCAGCATAAGAATTGCACTAACTAGTAATGGTGTCAAAATGAACGTACGGACAACAGCAGATCAACGGTAACACTTGCAGTACGATTTTAAATCTTACGACGCAGATAATAAGAATGGTCCAAAGTGTTACACTTGATCTGCTGTTAGCTGTACTTAAAATAAGTATATTTTTCTTTTTATAGGGTTGTCACTGGGAAGAGATAGAAGATTTTGTTGATGATGAAAGCAAGTTTTCAAAAGAGCTGAAGTATTGTATTGGAGTTTACGAAGAGGCTTTGCAACAGGTAGGCTGAACTAGAATTTGTTGTTTATCAGTATGAATATTTGTCTATTTTGCTATGATTTTATGTTATTTTATTGATAATTTCCTGCTTGACTAATGGAACGTTCAAGTACTTGTGATTTTCTTTTCTTGTAAACCATGTGGCTAATATATTTTTAAAAAAAAAACACTCTAAATGGATAAATTTTTATAATAAAAAAATCTTTAGTTTTCAGATAAGAACTTATGCACAAAATACATTCACAGCATACTTGGAACGAAGGAGACTGTATGTTCAGATGTACAAAAGATAAGAGCAGTGAAACGTGCATGGACTTATGGCCATGAAAATGGACTTCTGACCAATGAAATGTATGGTTTTGGTATCGAGATGCTGAAGTTAGAGAATGCAACATCTAATGAGAAGTTATTGGAGGTAGGATATTTTTATAACATCATCCTTACATCATATTTCATCATCGTCAAGCGGGGCTCATAGTCCAGTTGCGAGTACACGTTGAAAACGGTCGTACGAGATAAGCAATGTTGGATGAGGTTGGTATCTGGATGGGTGACCGCTAGTGACATTTTCAACTGAGGCCCTCCGTACCTCGGAAAGTGTCAATAATCAGTTGGTCCCGGAGACTTATACGGGGTCGGCCTGAATAACTATGCCAATAGGTTTGGTCACTAAACCACTCGAGAAAAAAAAAAGATCGTCAAGCTGTAAGTCTAGTGCTGGATGTAGGCTGATCTCAACACGATTTTCAGCTCTTTGCAAACGCCACGCCAAGACACAAAACAAAGTTGAGAATCGCATATGAAAGGTCGGCCGCAAATACAGACCTCTTACCCCATAGACCTGTAACAGGCTGTCCGCACATGAGCGCAAAATTGCTTCGCGCCACGTGTAACCTAGAGATATTATCGACATGGACGCATCTTTTTAATACGGCACCTATGCGCTCATCGTTGACAGAATTTTTAGGTTGCTTTTCTGAATTCTTAATTAAGCTTTTTTTTTCGAATCGCAACTTGTACAAAACTTTATTTTAAACCAATAATTTTAATAAAAAACAGAGATATTTTTACATTTATTCGTTATCTTGTACATCTTGCGGTTGATGGTGGGGCAGAATCTGGCAGTGTCATTTGTACCGATTTCATGTCTACTGGGTAAGTGGTCTGTGGCCGCAAACGTGTACTCGTGCTACGAAATGCTGCGTCTGACAGCCATTTGAAAGCTCGCCGATCGCTAACGCGAGCGCGTACTAGCCCTGCTGGACTGAATTAATAGAGACGTTTTACCTGAAAATAAAACGTTTATTAAATACTTACCTAATTCGAAGCCTAATAAAACAATATGAGAATAACATTCTTGATTTCCGCTTTCCGAAGTCATAATACGTCACGTCCGCAAGCCCTTTCCTCCCACGCGCACCCCGCACCCCACCACTACCGACGGCAGCTAGGCGGGGAATCGCCATTTCACTTCATTGCATCTCTCATATAAAAGCCACCAGGCAGAATTAGAAAGTGTTAGGCTTCGAATTAGGTAAGTATTTAATAAACGTTTTATTTTCAGGTAAAACGTCTCTATTAAATCCTGTACCGTAATTCGAAGCCTAATAAAACAATATGAGAGACGTGTTTGTTATCGCCTGGTGGTAGTGGTGGTGGTACCAATTAAATATGCCAATGTGATCTGCTTAATTGATTTAAGCAAAATATGTAAAGCCTTGTAGTATGAGCGAGCATACTAGATTATCTTAATACATAAGCAAAAAGAGCCATACTCTATGCCTCGAAATAGTACGATTATGAACAATCATTATCCTTTAGTAGGTACCCATATCATTTGTAACTTGTGTAACAAATACTTAACTGATTGTCAGTTTATCTACATTTGTACCTATGGTATGCCTTAGCGCTGATCTAATCGATTAAAAAAGAAAATATCCTGAATTTCATATGAAATCGGATATCTTGACCTTTTTGAAGGTATTGACAGAAAGGTGATGAAATCGGATATCTTGACCTTTTTGAAGGTATTGACAGAAAGGTGCCGCTTGGTATGTTAGGTACCTTAGTTAATTTACCCAACAAATTTCTCGTCACCTGCTGTACTTACAGCTGTGCAGTTTAATCTAGTTATAAATCATCGCCTTGAGTTAAAATACAATTTTCACAATGTATACCTCTAGGTAGGTAAACCGTAAGTAGGTTTTATACACTTGATGTTAGGTTACACAATAAACCCCTGCTTCAAATTCGCCAAATTGTTTGGGTGTAAACTCTATAATATACAAAATGTATAGATGTATCAGAGAGTTTGTATCAATATGAAAATCCTCATCCAACTCGGTGGATCTCCCATCAACTTAGTATCTGAGAGGAAAGTTTTAGAGTCTCGCTCGCATAACATGGGGAACAATGGCGTTCACGAGCTATACTTTTATATACATGTATATTAGAGGCCTTATTTGATTCGGTTTAATTAATTAAATCGACAGATTTTAAGAATTGGTTTCGAAAACTGACCTGGGTGGCGAGTTTTGTTTGAACCATTCCTATTAAACCTTATCCATAAACTGTATTGTAAAACTTCACCGGAATAAGTTGCACATTGCCACCGCACTGCCGCGCTGTTTGCAACAAACGGCACAAGGAACCGGCCGTGATAAGTAAAATCTTTGAAAAAAATAAATTATATTCTATATATTAGAACCTGATGAAAAAATTCTTGCCGTGGGCAGGACTTGAAGTTGCGACCTTGCCATTCCGTGTCGCGCTCTTACAAACTGAGCGACCACAGGCCACGTCCACCGACAATCTTCATCGTATTATACATACTTAAAGGGTATGTTATGCAAATCCATCTATCGGACAATAGTAGTAGTATTCCGACAACCACGTCTAACATTCGGTTAGAAATGAATTTGTATTACGCATTATCCATGCTCGGTGAAGAAATTAGAACATTCTATATATTTTTGTGTGTTTAAGTCCGTTCCATGTCTATTCTTCATTATTTTCTATGAACTAGTGCATAATTTAAAGTATACTCGATTTATGGGAATAAAACACTTGACTGTACGTTGAAGCCCCCGACCGGGCGGGAGGTATAATATGCGCAGCGTAGCCGGCACGAAAATAACTTTGAATTCGAATATATGGTCGAGAAGCGCAGCTAAGTGAAGCCGACGCTCCGTAGTCACATAGCTATTAGAAGGCTGGCACTACATATAATTTCTGTACACTATATACCAAACAGTGCCACGCTTCAAGTCACAAGGTTCGTGGTCCGATTGTGAGAACGCGCTGAAAAGGATCGTAGGTACACGTTCACCAATGTTGGGTGCAGTTTGTACTTGGATGGGTGACCGCTAGATAAATTTTCGTATGAGCCGTAAAACAATCGGTTCGGATTGTTGTCTTTTAACAGTAGTCGGTCGTTAGACAATTGTGACAGGTTTAGATGGAATAAGGTTGGTCACAAAACCACAATCATCATGCCTAAAAAACGTTCGCTTTGAAGCCTTTTTAGGTAGAAATCACAGGTAGAAATGTAACGAGAATTTTTCGATGATATCGTTCCCTAATAAATTCACTACCTACAATTATGATAATTGTAATAGTGTAGGGATTCAAACAAAACAACATTATTGATGTTGTGGGTAGAACAAATCAGTTTGTATGTTATTGTCTCTCACCGTTGGTAGGCAACATATACACGACACGACACGACGGATATAATTGCTACAAAAACCGGCTTATCGTATATAACTCTGATACTTTGTTACACGCTGACAAAGGTCGAAAACCATTGGGGCGAGAATCATAATTAGAATTGAGTTACATTTTATTCTATTTCCAGTATCGTAACACGGCACATGTAAGGGCCGACCTGCCTGTGCTGCGCCAACTACCATGTACTGGCTCCGCCGGGGGAGTGACCAGTGACGATGGAGTTCTGTTCGCTAAAATCCGATTCTAGCAATCGATCGCCGTATATCCATAATAATATGAATACATTATTTTCTATCTTAATGTCTTTATGTAGGTAGTTGTAAGTTGAAAGATTTTAATCATGTAGTCAGGTTCAAATCACTTATTGCAAGTAGATTGCATTGTTTACATTTTCTGCGTTACGTATTGTCGCGCCTTCGTTGTGAGGGTAGGCGACGACAATGTTGTTATCGTTTAGGGTCTGTCGAAGTGTTCGGAAATTAATAACCCGGCGAACGGAGATGTCATATTATGCACAATACGCGTACTAGTATAGTACGGCGTAATACGAAACCGCAAAGCGCGGGTATTGGTGCTTAAAGTATGGATGACGTAATAGTACGTAATAGTATCTTCTGTATTAGAATGTAATACAATGTGAACAGTACTCTTCTAGCTTTGGTAATCATGATCTAGGAGTAGATCTAGGTCTAATTTCCGCATTCCAACCAAGATTGTTAGTTTCTATTATGATAAGTACATCAATGCAATGCAACAGATGTCTGTGGGTCCGAGAGGGAGTCTGTAGTCCCTTGACCTCTATACCATACCAGCTCAGCATACCTAGGCAGTGGTCCTCGCCGCCTTTCAGCAGTTCGATTGGCATGATAGTACTCTAGTCCCGTGGGGATTACGAGGTTTGCTTGTGGGTAGTCCTTGGTAAACTGGTTCCCATTTTGCCAATTTATTAATATCAAATTAACTTCTACGATGTCTGCGGAATGACAATACATCTTCATTCTTATTCAAATTATATTACGACTTGTTAGCCACATGAAAGACCCATTCGCCAGGCGATCTCAGAGCGTAACTCGGGTTCCGGGTGGCAAATATGGTATGGAGGCCGCCTCTTTAGACGTATCGGAGACAGCGTCTGTAGGTGAAGCCAATGGTACACGATGGCAATCCAAATACTTTTGTTGTCGTAGTAGTTGAGTCACGCGAAAGTCCGACACTCGTTGAGTTTAAGAGACTTAATTGAACTCATCAGTTAGGAAACCCTTTGGGGAAGTACTGTAGGACCCCTTGGGATAATAGCTCGTTGTGCTTTCTTTCTGTGAGGCGCGGTGTATCCTTGGTGTTGTAGTCTCGTAACATGATGTCATGACCGGAATAAGGTAGAAGCTGGTATAGGAATGTAGGGCGGAGCCCGTTCTGTTCCCAATGGTGGTAGCTCAACTGATCGACATGAAAAGCATAGGACTCATGCTAGACGCGACTCTCCTGACCCGGTGGGACGAGGAAGAGTCCGCTCTGATCTGTTAATTGGAGAACGTCTCTAGTCACTCGGTACTTACTTACCCCTCTCCAATTGTCTCATTGCACCATTACTGATGTTGACCCACAAGTTGGGAAAAGGATATTTCTGTGGTGCACAGGAAATGCAATCCTTGTCATTAGTATTTATTCATACTATCAGCTTCCTGTGGCGACGCTGCATGTGTTGTCAAACCAGAACGCACGTGCGCGGCACGGTTTGCGCGGCACAATAACTATTAGATTGCGTTCTCACACCAACAACTCGTGCCACAATTTGCGCGCCAGCCAATCAGCTGGAAACTACAGTGTATGGTAATCAGCATTGCCACGATTTCCATTTTCAAATTTCAGCGTATTCCAGATTCCGAATCCATCTTTACACTGAACATTACTGTAAAACAGTCTTACTCCCTCGATGTCAACAGAATACAGGGTTTAATGTTTCGTACACTAGACTTACTCCGCTGAAAAAATTAGTTAATCCTGGAAAAAAGCTTATCCTAATGTTAGTTAATCCTTGATAGTGGCGTCAGACTGCCGTAGAATGCCAGTTGGCGACGCCAACATGTTGCCACAATGTACGTGCATTGCGAGTATTGTATTTAGGTATTGCATGGTATGCATATTTCTAAGACAAAATCACGTTAAGTATATAAATGAAATAAAATATCGTGTTCTGTCCACTTCGCTGCCCTAATGAGTGGTCGTCTTATAGTTCTTGTATAGTTATAAGCAAATTAACACCACGTGTATCAAATTAATATGAATATTGAAAATAACGAGGGTATTTTAAGGTAAATAGTTGTGCGCACAGAGCGATTGAATTCAGTACTCCTGGGCCAGTTACCCTATTCTGGGGGTGCGAGTACCCACGTGTTCGGGTGCCCGTTAATTACCCTTATGTTTGGACTCGGGTGTGCCTTGCGAGTTGCGTAGCACTAATGGCCCCAATACTGAAGAAAACAACTTCAATTTGCATGCTTAAAGTAATGAGCGATGTAACTTACAGTTTAGCGAACATTCCTTAACGCAACGTTGCTTGCGAGCGCCGCCGTTAGAACATAATATCGCGCCATGTTAAACACACCTGTTGCTGCTATCCTTCCTTCTTCCGTATTCGTCTCCTCCTGCTGGCGGGCCGGACGTTTGTAATACTTTTATAATTAATAAAATCAAACCGAACGGTAACACCGTTAAAAATATGCACCACAGAAACGTGGTGAAATTATTTTATCTTTCACTTTTATAAGTAAAGATTTGCAAATACTTTGCTACGTATAATATGACTAAAATAAATTAAATTCGGTCAACCTCACGCTAGGTTAGGTTAGGCGACCGTACGGGTCGGGAAATTTAATGCCAATGAAGTGAAATGGCGATTCCCCGCCTAGCTGCCGTCGGTAGTGGTGGGGTGCGGGGTGCGCGTGGGAGGAAAGGGCTTGCGGACGTGACGTATTATGACTTCGGAAAGCGGAAATCAAGAATGTTATTCTCATATTGTTTTATTAGGCTTCGAATTACGGTACAGGATTTAATATCGTGTTTTATTTTTGAAGAGATTATACAGTGCTTAAAATTATACCCACATTGTCTGATAACGACAGTGATAATTTAACTAGATCAACTTGTCTACTTATTTATTTATTCAATTATAACTGACTGGTTTACAGATATCACCAAAGTACCGAGTCAGTGGATACAATAATTCTTAAAATGATAATTTATACAATGAAATTAGTGTAAATTAGAGTTACTATTAAGATAGGTAGATGTATTTTTATACAGTCTAATTAAGTTCCTGTGTCTATTCTAGATTCTAGACACTGCAACAAAGATGAATCCACAAGCTACGTGCATATGGCAAGAGAAACTACAGCTCTGTAAAACTAATGAGAAGAAAACTTTGAGCATTCTAAATGAAGCCATTAAAGTGCTGAAACCTGATGATTCACTGCTTCTCTGGAATCTTGCGTTGGATAATGTCGACTCAAAAACGATGGTAGTTATTCTTACAATACAATTCTTTTAAACATTGCAATGTAGGTAGTTACTAATTAAGTTCAGAATGATTATGAAAAATGTTCTTCATTCCTTTAATCATCAAAAATATACCAGTTAAAGTCTGCTGTTTAGATTCAAGTTACGGAAAAATGTTCGTCGACTATTTTGCTCATAGAGTTTCTTATTCAGTGACGACAAATAAGTTGGCGAGCATTATTTTTCTATTACCTAGTATGAAGCTTTTTCTTGTGTTGCCATGTCCAATACAGTAGATGTACTGTATTGTACATTGAACTAAAATGCAATGGTATTGTGTAGGTTGATGAACCTACACAATACCATTGCATTTTAGGCCGTATTACCATTGTGTACCAAACTATTCTTGTGTAACTAGTGTTTTACTCTGGATTACGGTAGCAAGATTTCTATTCTATTTTTATTTGAATGGCTTCTACTCTTATTCAAGAGCTAATTTCGCCAATATCAAGTTATTTAGAGTACCTACTCATGTAAATAGAAAATTGAACAAATAAAAAATCAATCCGCCTTTCCAAAATGATAGTGGATATCTACCAAGATATCGTCGCTGGATTAAAATCTATTTTTAACACAGATCTTCTTCTTTTACAGTTGCAGAACTTCTACAAGAAATTCCAGAACTGTGAAAACTCGATTCTGTTAGCAATGAAGCCGAAACTTCTCCAAAAAATGTACGAGCATTGTGGATTGAAGGCTGCAAGGGAAATGTATGAGGAGCTCATCCGAACACCACCATTACAGATAGATGTCTCCAATGCTATGATAGCAATAGAGCGCTCTCAAGAGACAAGGAATTTAAAGGCTATAAGGAAATACTACGAATGTATTGTTCAACATTTCGGGAACGTGAATGTAGACGTCTGGATGGGTTATATGGAGTTTGAATGCGTAAATGGTAACCCTCAAGCAGCGCCTGCCATTTATAGAAGAGCTGTGGCGACACTGAAGAAAGAATTAGTTGACCAGTTCATCAAGGCTCAGACTTTGGCTAAGTTAAAATAAATTGTTGACAACCCTAGCTATTACTTGATCGATATAGGTCAGTTTTATATTATTGCGAGCTATTATTACCTTTTTGTTTTTAAGCAAACAGGTATTTAAAATAACATGATTCAATTAGGTAAATTGATCAAATAAATAGAGCGAAACTATTGCAAGTTTGCTTCATCAATATTTTTTATACAGTGGATGTTATTTATAATAGGTATTAGAATAAAATGTTCACATACTATTCTAAATTTTTATTTACTTACATACAGAGACAATAATCACAAGACATTTTGTAAATAATTAGTATTTACTGGAGAGCTGCATCGGGAGCAAACTGGTACCTAAAAATTAAAAAGCATCCACGTTTATGCTGCTTGTTTCTGAACAAGTCCTTCCAGCAGTCTTCCCAAGTATGGTAACGGGGCATGTCTGGTGGATTGCCAGCTGGCAAACTGCTCCCAGCTACGGCCATACAAGTCGATACAACAACCAAAGGGTACGTCAATGTACTCATCCCGAAAGCAAGAACAGGAATGGTGTAATACCGCAAATCCTTGGATTTCAACAGATATTTGTTTATTAGAAACGCCAGCACGCCTGTCGCAGTTACGCATATCAAATCCCCCAGCAGTTTAGGCATAATGCCATGAAAGTAGCCGAATATACCATTTTCTCTGTAAACAGACGCGATTGCTCGCAGTAATGAGCCGTATTTTTCGTCTTTACCAATGAAAGATGCCATCATTCGTATGGATACGACATGGAAGGGATGGGAGATTATGGAAGATGTGGCATGCATGATGATGTCGCGTCGACCGAGTTTGAAGTAATCTGCAGCTTTGGGTGTCCCGTCTGTGATGATACTGGGCGGGTCGTCCATTTCGGGAAGGTCTATACCCATGGCAATTACTACCTTTGATGTTAGCTGACTGGACGCTATGAGTCCGAGTAATCTGGCCGACACTCCTCTATAGCAGCCAAAGAATCCATCTGTTGCCTTAATGTACTTGATATACTGAATTACGTTAGGTAAGGCGACGGCTGGACGACCGAATAGCGTTGTCGGTTGGCCAGGGGGTAATGGCTCGTGACCCAGCTGCATCAGCACTTTTGCGTACTCCATAGGATGGCATAGTAAAGTGTCTACAAGCTCGATGATTGTGACTAAGGTATGCTTTGCTGCTGCTATCTTTTCTTTGCTGATTTCAGTCATTTATTTGGTTTATCGCTTGTGTAAATTCCATAAGAAAGAAGAGTATTTCGTGATCTCTTACATGACATTCTTGACATTGGACTTTTTGAACCCTGTATGTCCAAAAAGTATGTAAAGAGCTTGTAAGTAGGTAGTATTTCACTGATAAGTGATAATATTGAAAATCATATCTATCATATCATTATCAAGTATAATCATAGTCTCTCTATAAACATTATCTTATTGACTTCGTATCTGTGTGTAAGACCGAACAGGAGTTATAGTAGATACATTCTGAAAACTCGTGTTTCTGTTCTTTCTTGCACACATATTTCAGATCAAAACATTCAGTGTCCTAACAGAAATAATACAACTACTGACAAAACAAAATATATTTATTTCAATAATCACACCTTTACTCAACAATCTAATCTAGCATAACGAATGCCCAATTATTACACCGTTTTATTATACTATTTACACATACACATTATTTTATCTCTCTACAAGTTGAACCTATTTATTTGGTGATAGAGTGGAATAACACTTAGCAAATAAATATAGATAAATGCAATGTTAAAATTAGTGACATGCCTATTTCATGGCAGCAATGGGAGCAATGTAGTACCTGAAGATCAGGGATGAGCCACGTTTGTGTTGCTTATTCCGGAGCAACTCTCTCCAGCACGATTGCCATGAAGGGTAATGAGGCATTATAGGGGGATTGCCTGCCTTGAGGCTGCAGCCGGCCACAGCCATGCAAGTAGACACAACAACCAATGGGTACGTCAATGTACTTGTCACAAAAGTTAGCAGCGGGACAGTGTAATATCTCAAATCTTTCGTCTTTACCAAATATTTGTTTACATAGTATGCCAACACTCCTGTGACAGCTACACAGGTCAAATCACCCAGTAATTTAGGCACAATTCCATGGAAAAAGCCTCGTATGCCATCATCTCTGTACACTGATACGATTGCACCGAATAGTGAGCTGTATTCTTCTTCTTTACCGATGAAAGAAGCCATCATTCTGACAGATACAACATGGAATGGGTATGATATGATAACAGACGCCGTGTGCATGATCATATCTCGCCGGGCCAGCTTGAAGTAGTCCTCCGGTTTGGGCTCGTCGTCGTTGATAATATTGGGCGGGTCATTGATTTCTGGTAGGTCTACGCCAACCGCGGCGATTATCTTCGACGTCAATTGACTGGACGCCACGAGGCCGAGTACTCTTGCAGATAGACCTCTATAGCAGCCGAAGAAGCCGTCTGATGCCTTGATATACTTCATGTATTGGAATACGTTAGGTAATACCATTGCGGGACGGCCGAAGAGTGTGGTCGACCGGCGAGGCGCCATCGGCTCGTATCCGAGTTGGATGAGCACCTTCGCATATTCCATAGGATGGCATATCGTCGTAACTAGTAACTGCGATGGCAATGCAGCTATTTTCTCCTTTTCAATCTCGTCCATAATTTGTCTTACGATATCAATAGGCTCAGACACAGCTTCGGAAATTAAAAACGACCACAAACAAAGACGAATATTAACTTCAACTGTCAATGTCAATAAAACAAAGTTGGTGTTGCTAGCGCGAAAAATTGCCCATAGACAAAAACGGGTTTTACCCGACTTCTGGAAAGAGGACGGCGTCATTCAGCAAGGTTTAGATACAAATAAAACAATCATTTTTAGGAATATTACAAAGAGAATTTATAAGTGTATTTCCTATAACTATGCACTAGATGTTAACAATTCGTTAGATCCATCTTCATCAATCTTGTAAGGTAGTTGCGTTGTATAAGTCGGAGGTCCTAAATTGCTCTCTCTCGAGGACCGTTGTAGAATCTGGAATATAAATTAAACATATATACAATTAACTTTCTCCATTTACCTATCATCAGCGTACAAGCTCACAATAAATCTGTTATGTTTTATCTTTCAAAATAATATTACTTAAATGAAATTACCGAACTGTTTTCCCTCCCTGAGTCCTCATCCACATTATTTCTGTCATCATCTGTATCTGTCTCTTCATTATTGTCAGCATGTTCTTCAGTTTCATCTTCTTCATTTTCCAAGGTCTCATCTTTCTCCTCGAGTGTTTCCCAGCCTTTATCCGTTACGTCTATAAGGGGACATACCATACAATATAGGTTAAGAGTACAAACAACTCTTGTACTGAAACTTCCGTGTCTGAGACTTTAATAACATGAAAGTAAGCGTATTTTCATTCGCGGTAGACTCAAGGTGTATCTGTCTCCTTCGTTATCGAGAAGAAATCTCTGGCAATGAAATAATAAAAAGGTGATATGACCTTGATCTTGAGAACTTAAGGACTTGAGAACTTAATGACTTGAGAAGGTTTTGTGCTCTTAGTGGAACTATGAATAGGTTGGTGATGCATTTTTTAAAACTCTAAACATCTTAAATTAGCCATGGATTCTCGAACAGTCACATCTATTTAGATCGCTTTATTTAGTCGGTTATGATGAAACGCGGTCGCTGATTACTGCTAGGTTGATCGGAGCGGAATTATAGACATTTTCGTGAGTTCGGTCGGCCCTGTCAAATTAAACCACAAAGTCCACAAAAATGTTTAATTGGAACCTTTTTTAGTAGAACAGATTAAGTCAAACAGTACAGAAAGAAAGCGCGCGCGCAACAAGCCGCCATTCGACCCACCAGTTACAGCACGTCCGCCAAAACCATAGAATACAGAATACCAAACCGGCTCGGCGCTACTAGCGCGGCGCTAGTTGTACCGAGCCGGCTTGGTACCGCGTGTGGCCCGTAGAGGGAGCCTGGGAGAGTCATTCGCTACATGCCCCCCTTCCAGTTCACGAGAGCGACCCCGCTCATGGACTGGCACATCCCCAAAAGAGCGATTTAGCTCGTTACTTAAAGAATTTGCAGGTTTCTGACGCCTAGGACGACCGCGCTTCTGCTTCGGAACGATTGGAACCGGTACATTAGAATCTCGACAGTGGTACCGTGTGAGCTCCTTGGTGTGAAACTTGCCCAAATTCCCTGATGGGTCGTCCACCGGTGCGATAAGGTAAGTGGTAGGACTAACCTTCTTGGTTACAACATAGGGTCCATCCCTTTTCGGCACAAATTTAGACGTAATGGCTCTAGAGGCGTTGCTGAGAACATGGGTTTTCAGTAAAACTTTATCGCCTTCAGCGAATACCTCGCCCGCTCGACGCGACTGGTCGGCGTATTCCTTATTTCGATCTTGTTGCACCTCCATCTTTTCACGGATTGCCGTGAAAGAACTAAGAAACTGTTTAAGATATGGAGTGATTTGCGGTACAAAATTTTCCTTTTCTAAGATGCCTCTCGGATCATTATTCATGTCCAACGGCGATCTCAACTCTCTTGCTAGAGTTAAATAAGCAGGTGTAACCCCTGTGGTCTGACACCGAGCTGAATTCAATGCAAATCTTACTGAAGGGAGATGCTTGGGCCAGGTGTTATGTTCTGTGCTTACCAACTGTGATAGCAACACCTTTAAATCTCTATTCTTCCTTTCAGCAGGGTTTCCCTGAGGATGAAACAGCGGCAACAGTTCTTGCTTAATGCCTAGAACAAACATACACTGTTGCATTACCGCTGAGATAAACTGTACTCCGTTATCTGAAATAATGCGCCGTGGTAGGCCAAAACGGAGAAAGTATTCTTCAATTAAAACTCTGGCACATGCTTCTGCAGTGGCTTCGCGCAGAGCGTATAGTTCAACCCATCGGGTTGCGGTATCCTCTACCAGCAGGATCCAACGATGTCCTTCTTCCCCTGGTGGGAGCGGACCAAAAAGATCTATAGCAAGTACCTCGTTACGCTGATTTAGTAACGGTGTCTGTAACAACCCTGGCGGTTTCTCATTGCTCGCTTTATAGCGTTGGCAAGAGATACAGGTCTTTATGTACTCTGCTATGGCTCTTCTCATACCTGGGAAATAAAACTTCTGTGCAACTTTCTGATATGTACGTTCTATACCAGGGTGGCCTGCAGTAGGAGCATCATGACATTCTTTCAGTATCTCCTCTCTCTGATCCACAGGTACCACAAGTTGCGGTTCTTCGCTGTCCGCGTCTGGGTTATAGCGGTATAGGACTCCTTGTTCCATCAAATAACCTCGGCCTGTCCATCGGTGCGCGTTGATCTCTTGTCCCTCCTCCAAATCCTGGATAATCTTCTCTAGATCAGGGTCAGCCAGCTGTCCTTGTCGTAGCTCCGTAGGACTTTTTGCAGGTAAGTCAATGATGACTGTGCAAATTCCGCAAGCATTCAAAGTCTCTTCGTCGCAATTGGGTCGACTGAGGGTATCAGCAACCAAGTTGGCTTTACCGGGAGTGTATTCGTAATGGAGATCAAAAGCTTGGAGCTTGAGCGCCCATCGTACCAGACGTCCTGATGGTGACTTCAGTGTAAGCAGCCATTTCAGCGGCTGATGGTCGGTTCCAACAATAACCGGATGTCCTTCAATATATCCGCGGAAACGTTCCACTGCCCAGACGACAGCAAGTGCTTCCCGTTCAGTTGTCGAATAATTTCTTTCGGCAGACGAGAGCAATCTACTCGCATACTCTATCGGCCTTTCGTTGTTCTTCTCACCCTGCATGAGGACAGCGCCCAAAGCGTAATTGCTTGCGTCTGTTCTGAGAATGAACGGCTTTGAGTAGTCTGTCTGAGTTAAAATCGGCGCAGAGGTCAGCAGTTTCTTCAACTCTTCGAAGGCTCCATCTTGCTCTGGGCCCCACTGCCATGGTTGATTCTTTCTGGTAAGCCTCGTCAGCGGCTCTGCAATTTTCGAAAAACCAGGAATGAATTTACGAAACCATGAGCAGGTTTGAGTAAAAGTACGAAGATGCTTCAAAGTACTTGGCTTTTTCATCTCAACAATGGCCTGAATCTTTTCAGGATCCGGTGATATGCCCGTGGAGGAGATGACATGCCCAAGGTACTTGACAGACTCTCTGGCAAAAACGCATTTGCCCCGGTTCACCCGCAGATTGAAGAAATACAGGCGTTCGAAGACTGCCCGCAAATCCTTAATGTGTTGTTGCATATTCTCTGAAATTACGAGAATATCGTCCAAATATGCCAAGACCGTGATGTTCTTCAGAGTAGGACATGACCGTAGACGATCTATTAATCTCTGAAAAGTAGCTGGTGCCGACTTGAGTCCAAAAGGCATGCGTTTGAAACGATACGTGCCACAATGCGACGTAAACGCAGTTTTGTCTCGATCGCGCATCACTACTGGCACTTGCCAGTACCCAGATTTGAGGTCTAAAGTACTCATCACACAACCTTGCTTCGTGGACTGCAGCAACTCTTCAATCACCGGCATAGGGTAAGTGTCTGATTTAGTTATAGAATTTAACTTACGGTAATCTACGCAAAAGCGAAACGTGCCGTCACGTTTTGGAACCAGCAAAGCCGGCGCTGCCCACGCAGATTCACATTCTTCAATGATGTCATCAGCTAACATCCTGTTGAGCTCCTCCTCCATAACCTTTTTCCTTGCAGGCGTGAGGCGGTACGGCGGCACTGCTATCGGCGGGTGCTCACCAGTCTCAATGCGGTGCTCAGCGAATGTCGTGGCTTCTCCACGCTCGTTAAAAACATCTGCGAACTCAGTGAGTATTTGGGAAAGCGTCACTTCCTCGGAAGTCTCACACAAATTATATTCCAGTCGAGCTCCCGGTTCATAATGCAGTTCAAACTTTTGCGTTTTATTTTCCGAAAAATACCAAGACGAATCTCCAAAATCGAATGCGAGATTAGCTTTGTTTAAAAAATCAATGCCTAGCAAGGATTCATTGTTACGCGATTCTGGGAAAATAAGAAATTGAACGGACAAAACTTTGTGAAAAAGTTTTACCTCCACGTCAGCAATTAACACTTCCGTGCGCCTAGTGTCACCGTCGGCGAGTTTAATATTCTTCATCGAACGGTGAAGAGGATGTCCATTTTTGAGAAGAAAAGCATATAACGAATGACCCGCAATACAACCCTTCGCGGCTGTGTCTACTAACGCGGTACCCTTCATCCCTAGAATCTCAATATTCAATATGGGACGGCGGTGGTAACTGCTAGGAAGAACGAGCGGTGGGGACACAGAAGTGGGCCCCCCCTTGATACAACGCGGTGACCTAACCGGAGTGACGGTAGGTGTTGTAGGCTCAGGCTCCCCCTTATTCTCAACATTCTTATTATCAGTAACAATTTTACATGGTAAAATATTATTTATAAAACCGTCATTCAGCTCCTGGTCTATAGACAAAGGAAAAAATTCATCAGGCTGCTGGACTACAAAAGAATCCGCAGATAACTCCTGGTCTACAAAAGAATTTACAGTCGACTCCTGGACTAACAAACTACTGTTTGATTCCTGGTCTATAGACTGAGGAAGTAATTCAACATATTCAATTTTGTTATCAACTGCCATCAAATTATTCAACTTAACATTATTAGATGCACAGTAACACTGAGAATTACCCTTAATATCCCCAGATAAAATATTTTGATCTATCATCGAGGGAACAGAATTAACCTCCAGATGTGAGTTCCCCGAGATCTGAATAGAATCAACATTATGACAATCACAAGCAAAATTTTCCATGTTAGTGGGCAACACACAATCAAAAATATGCAATTTATTGTTAAGTGTGTCAGAGTGTGTACAGGCGGACTTAAAACCTTCACCCGTTGAAGCTAAATTTTGGTCACAAGCGGTTTTGTTAGAAAAGCTCTGAGCAGCTGAGCCACAAGTCTGAGTGCGACCCTGTGCAAGATTACCTCCCTGTACACACTTGGACATAGCCTTTTCAACACATCCAGTATTAAAATTAGTAATGTTCTGAGCAACGGGGCCACCAACCGTAGAGCAGCCCTGTTCATGCCTATCTCTATGCACACACTGAGATAAATTAAATGCATAAAAAGCATTTTGACTTTGGCAATTGGCACAGTTAGCCCGTATCACACCCAAAGCACCACAGCCGTAACACTTAATTGGATTTTGAATTTGAACAGAGTTCGATTCATTTTTAGCTTTTAACTTTTGACAGTCATCTTTAGTATGATTAAACTTTTTGCAGTAAGCACAATACATACGTTTTTCCTTTGGCGAGATACCTGAGTCTGCGACAGTCAAACTCTGACCCGTCTGCTGAGGCTGAGACGGCGACGACGCCTGTGGCTGCAAAGGCGCGAGCGGCACGCTAGCGCCATGCGCGCGCCGGGGCGGCGCCGTGTTGCCTGTGTGCGCTGCCGTCGCGCGTTGCACGGCGGGCGCCGACTTCCGCAGGGGCGCTGAAGCAGGCCGATTCTCCTGAGCCGCCTCCTCCACACTTCTTGCTCGGCTGAGTAACTGGTCAAACGTCACGACGCTATCTCTTTCAATTCTCTTCTTTATTCGGCGATCTAATAGTCCATAAACCATGTCTATTTTTACTTTTTCTGACAGATCGTCTGGTGGCAACTTTGCCAGTAGTGCCCTCGCCTTGGCGACAAATATATCCGTATTGGAGTCGCCCTGTATCATAGAGAACAGCTCTGTGTAGATACGAAAGGGTGGTCGACGCTCTCCAAATGCACTTCTTAGTTTATTTAGAGCATCATCCCAGTCTGTGGTCGAGCCTTTAATTCCCTGCCACCACACTGCAGCGGGACCGGTAAGTAACATAGGCAAACCTTTTAATGCGTTTTGACCACTTATCTGTACACAAGATTTGTATACCTCTATGGCATCGATGAAGCTGTCCGTTTCTTCCGGGGCTCCATCAAATCTTGTAGTACATTTTGAAAAATTCGCAGACGTTGAACCTGCCACTGGGGCAGTCAGAACCGGAGTCGACGATCTCGCCTCCGTCATCAGACGCTGACACAGCTCCATTTGGGAGGTTTGGAGCGTCTGTAGTAGGGCTGCGAAGTCGTTGCGTCCAATATTGAATGTGGACGCCTCCGTTTCGTCACCGTCGTCTTGATTACGGTCGCGTCTGCGTGACATTCTGTATTTCTGTTCTAGTTCCAATAAGAGACCGAGAAAAGCGAAGCGTTTGTAACGACGCCAACAAGTCTCTTAAATTTGTGAGCACAAAACACGAACTAAACACACGTTGGAGCGCCACTTTTCGTGAGTTCGGTCGGCCCTGTCAAATTAAACCACAAAGTCCACAAAAATGTTTAATTGGAACCTTTTTTAGTAGAACAGATTAAGTCAAACAGTACAGAAAGAAAGCGCGCGCGCAACAAGCCGCCATTCGACCCACCAGTTACAGCACGTCCGCCAAAACCATAGAATACAGAATACCAAACCGGCTCGGCGCTACTAGCGCGGCGCTAGTTGTACCGAGCCGGCTTGGTACCGCGTGTGGCCCGTAGAGGGAGCCTGGGAGAGTCATTCGCTACAACATATTTTTTTAATAATCGTATTGCATTTTGTTAAAGGTGCGCCGGTTTCTGAAGTTGGAAGAATATTTATATTACGAACCTTTAATCTATGTCGTACGTGCAATCGTTAAGGGGTCGCCGGGAAACGTTAAGGGGTTAGGTTATATACAGAGTGTCCTTGAATTCATTCGACAAATTGAAACTGAGGGTTGTACTCATGATAAACGTTAAATTGGTAAAGGTTTTTAGTAAATCGAAACTGCAATTTTTTTTAAAACTAAGTACTCGTCACAAGTCTCACAATGACCTTAGAAACAACCATTAGGTCAAATTCCAGTGAAAGAAATCGTTGCAAAAAATTAATTATTAATAAAACTCCAAAGCACAGTAACAATGCACATCAAATTAATATTTTTTGTGATACTTAGTTGAATTTATTCATTTTCTTTTCTTTTTCCCCAAATTGTTTAATTTACATTTTCTGCTATGCAGAATTTAATGTATGTCATAAGCCTAACCATCCATTTAATTTTGTCGAATGAATTCAAGGACACCCTTTAGACACGCCTTTAGACACGGGTAAAACTGCCTACCTCTAAACCTCAAAGAACCGCGTCTACTGGCAGGTTTGTCATCATTTGGTACTTCCACTATCACAGTCGGAACCATATCGATCATCACACCGTTCGATTTCTTCTCACTTTCCTTGTTCGCGGCTTCTTCATCTTTCGTAAGCTGAAAATATTTGTCAAGATTGATTTTAAGCATATGTTCCTAAAGATCAAGTTTCAGGAGATATTTCGAAGGATAAAATGTATAGAATTTGGTGTATGAAATAACTTTTTATCAGCATAGGAGTGTCATGCTTCCTCACCGGCAGTCATTCTATTCTACCATACCTACGTACTTGTAAGAATGAAATGCTAGGTTCCTGTAGTTTCGTAGCCTTCTCCTTGTCTCTCATGATATTTTCGTCCGTTTCTTTTTCCAGGCGTAATTTATGAGCTTTGTTCGTTCGCCACATCTGGAAAATCATAAACGGAATACTTATTCCTCACAAAATCACAGACGTAGTTTTCCGAAAATTATAGAGAATATTAGTTTCGGCCATCCGAAACTCTTCTATCCTCCATATTCCTCCATAGGCAGAAGAAATGGAGATACATCCCTAAATGCTATTATATATTCTTTTCGTTTCCTTTACCTATCCTGTCATTCGTCGTCTTACTTCTTCTGTCAGTATTTATGATTAGAAGAACCAGTAGAATAGGAACTTACATGATATCCAGTGTAACAAAGACCAAGTATGAAAATGGCTATCAAAGCTATGAAGAACTTGTCCGTATTCTCCTCTTCATCATCTGGTGGTTGATACAACGAGTCATACGGTATCCTGGATGGGGGATCTTCCACCCAGGTTTTATCTACACTCTGAAATTTAAAAAGACTAAGCTGTGAGGATGGAAATGTTTTCGTCTGCAGCTGGTGGATCTTAAAACAATATGTACGGTCAACAGCACGTCAACCTCCATTGCAATTGAGACATTGTTACCGCCGTATAGAGTGCCCGTGTGTTACAACACCTACTCTTAGATAACCGACTAAGTTTTCATTTCTTAAAAGAGCATCTTAGACCTAATTGGACAAAAGTTCCTTCCCATATTTACTTCCAGTGGTCTTAGGTCCTCTTTAATCAACTTTATCTTCACCTAAGTTAAGAATTACCGTCGATAAACCATCAAGTATCCATTGAAAAATTAAAACTCAGGCCTTACGATGAGAAAACTTCCATTATGCGTGGACTGGTCATGTTCAGGCCAGGCTTCATCGAAGTCGGCAGAACATTGCGCACTTCGAACTCCTTGTGCATTCACCACATTCACCTTCTCTGCATCAGACCTTGTGTACAGCATATATTCTTCCAGTGGCTTCATACTGCTTAGATCGTTAACTTCCACAAATATATCTAAGTAAATAGAGAAAAAATTTAAAAATATTTCTTTATAATTTTGACTTACTGTTATAAGTTGAGATTGTTGAAAACCAATTTCGCGGATTGTCTACATTGTAAGTTCCTGGTGTCGTCGTAATCATCTTAACAAATTAGTCAACTTACTGGAAAGACATCCATTATATCCTTTATAAATTTTGAGTCTCGGATCAGTTGTATTTAGACCACCTATCTGAACTTCAGTAGAGCCAATGTCTAAAGCTTCCCAAAGATCTTGAGCCGGTAATTTCTCCAGCGGTACTTCGATTCTGTCTATAAGTAGTTTTGCCACGTGTCCTATTCTTGTGTAGTATACTGTATGACGAGCACCTTTAAATGGAAATAAATCGTCAATAAAAATTCGTCAGTTCTCATAAATACCGACGTACACATTTCACAAAATAAATACCATTCAAAAAATTCCTGTTCTTCACTTCAGCCCCATACGCTGAGTCTTCGCGATCTTCTTCGAATTTTAGATAGCCATCTTGTGTTATTGCCACCAACAAATAGTAACTACGCCTGCAATCATAATAAAATGTTAATAAAAGTTTCGAATCATCAATCTAAAAAAGAAAAAGATGTATGTACTTATTCTCTGTCTGCACCAGTAAAAGAACGGTATTCTTCTGTCGAAGATCATTGCTGGAAAACGCCAATTTAATTTTTACCTGAAAATATATTTACACCTCTCAGAGTCTGCACCTTTCAGAGTAGGTCCTGTTCTGCCTATAAGGTTTCTAAGAGCACAATAGATAGTGAAATCATCATAGTGAAAATTTGGATCAACCCACGTTTTTACAGGGTTTACTCACTTTTAAAATAGGTCCAGAAAGAACAAATTTTCTTTGCAGAATGCTTTCCCCGTTGAAGTCAGCTCCCTTCTCCTCCATGCAATATTCTCCAAAATAGCTCGTCAGCTCGCAATCACAGCTGCTCTCTTGTTTAGTAAAATTCTCTGTACATACACCACCGTTCTTGCAAGGTTCTGAGTCACATTTCATGTTGCATTCTGGCAGTACTCCTGTAAGATCTGGAATGGTAATTAAAAAGATAATCGGTACATCAATATCATCTACATATTAATACAAATATGTCCTTTATTTTCTCTACCTTGATCGCTATTTTCCATAGCCTTTCGTGAGAGATCCAATACATGGTCAGCTATTTTGAATCCTCTTACACAACCAACATATCCCCCTTGCGGTAATTCGCTTGCTCTAGGAGCCAGGTTTAGGGTGTAGTTATCAAAACCGCCAAGGTTCATTTGGAAGTAGTCTGTGGGCGGAGCTGGTGGTCTTTGTGGGCGTATAACCTCTGTAAAAAAAGGGTAAATTGATAAATTTTAAATACAATCCAGCAGAAGTTCCTTTTTCGTTACTCTTACCTAAGTCTGGATTTATCCAAGGTTTATTCGTGTAGTTAGTCAAAAGCTTGGGCACTCTTTCAATAGTATTATTTCTATGATTCACGTGTAAAGTTGTAGAGTTCTCCGTTCTTATGATAGCAATTTGTACACTTTCACCTTTGTTAATTTTCTCGTTCGTGACATTCATTTGAATAATTTCGTCTTCATCGTTGAATAAATATATTATTTGCGTTCCGTTGCATATGAATATATGTATGAAGTTGTTCAAATTGTCATTAGCGTATAGTACAAGAGAGTTGTCATCGTAAGTCCTGAGGTTCATCAGTACATTTTCTGTCATCATCATCTTCAGTCTATGTTTTTCCGCATCAGTTGTGTTATCTACTAGGTAATTTTTCCTCAAATATGCGTCTCGCGTTTGAAATGTTAACGCCTTTTTATTTATATCTGAAAACAAAATTGGTCACTCAGTTCTAGATATTCTTACTTCTGACTAGACTTGAATTTTAGTTCCAGTACTTACTTTCTTCGCAATGCGTTCCCAAATGGGCCCAAGGATTCTTACAAATACACTCATAGCTGGACCACAGTTCTTTGCAAGTAGCTTTATTCTGACAAGGGTTTGGCACACACGAAGGTTTACAGTCTTTAATAATCTCTGATAGATGGACGGACATATAGCTGTAGATATCAAGTATCTCGCCATTTACAACCAAGCCTCTAAAGCAGCCTATTAGTCCTTGGTTTACAGCTGACTTTTTAAGGTGTTCACTGAAATTTTTAACAGGGCATTGGAAAAAAGGAATAGTCATAACATAATTTCAAAGTCAAAAACAAATGTGAACTTACGCAGTAGCGCCTCCAATAAACATGGAACCCTCAAAAGGGCCAAATTCTTCCTCCAACAATAGATTCAGCATCTGATACTCGGTGTTCAACATGAATCTGACATGATAGAAGTTGTAGTCAATCCATATCTTATGCCATTCGCCTCCGTTTAACTTTCGTTTCGAATTGATCACTAGTTTCCTGGTGGTACCAGTGTTTAGGGTGAAGTTGAAGGTTAGCTCATGTTCTGGGAATTAAACGAAGATTGATTGTTTTCAAGAATTCTAAATATTAAGTGCTGGCTTGATACGTTGAGCTTGGCTATGAGCGCCAAAGGACGTTATACTGACGTTAAAGATAGAACTAACTGAAGCCAGGATAAGGCCTAAGTAAAATATAAACACAAAAGGGCCAATTATTTGTTTTTTAAAGATTGCTAGTCATATGAAGAGATCATTATTGGAACTTTTGATCTAAGGAACATGAAAAACCAATTCAATTTACCACTTGTTAATGCGACCATGAAGGACGGGTAGTTAGGTCTTATTGGAGGCTGGAATAATAATATGGCACTGGTTCCTGTTGTTCTGAAGCTGAACGCAATATCACCTTTCCTCCACCCAGGGACTTCGATATACGATTGAGATGTGGTGAAGGTTACCACATAGCGCTGGGTATCTGAAAATTAAATACAATAATTTAAAACAGTAACGTCAAATATGTACAATGCCTCATGAAAAGCAAGCAGCGCTTGTGACTTAAACAATCTAAAGAACGATAGAAATGAAGTGTAACTCACTTGTCTCAACACATTCCAAAGGACCCAAGGTAATTCGCCCTTGAGCTTCTTCAGTCAGATCTTTCTGCTGAAGGAAGAACATCTCCGTAATGCCTAAACTTCTGGGGTCCACCAGGGTTCCTTCATCGGAGTGCCATTTATTCTCATTGGCATCACAGTTGCACGATTGGGTAGGGTTGACGCAAGTAGCATTGACTCCGCAGGGGCAGTACCCTCTGAAAATATGTCTACTCGATGTATGAAAATGTTGATGATATTAGGGATAAATCTTATTAATGTCAAATCGTAATCATTCGAATTACAATTCAAAGGCCACTACCTGGACACGTTTCCCAAGAAGTCAACAGTATCATTTGATGAAGATATGAACCATGTTGCACTGTGCAATTCTAAAGGTGCCATGTTACAATCGTATTTGATGTATTGACGACAGTATAGGGAATGGGAGATAAGTTCCTGTAACATCTCAGCTGTAAACTCTCTGTACTTGATTCTGAAGCTGAAGTCTTGTCCTGAGGCTGATCGTACGTCCTGAAAAAAAGACAGGCAGGATCAGCAATGGGCAAAGAATAACGCTGGTTGACGAATACAGTAAAGTATAGTAGAGATTTTGAGAAAAGTAAATAAAAATAGTAAAAGTGAATAGAGCAGAACAGTGGAGTTAAAAAGAAGTTTGAGATGAACTGGAGTGTAAGTGATACTGTACCACTAACTTGTAAGAATCGAAACTTACCACTTGACTAGGCAAGTTATGTTCAACAACAGTAATGGAGGAATCAGCTTCAATTTCCCTAAATTCGCACTTCACATGTGCTGGCGGAAACTTGCCATTGCCATCAATATCAATGAGGTAAACATCATTTCTGGTATATCCTAGTAAAGCTAATTCTTCACACGTCTTTCTAAACGTAGCAAAATGACAGTTCTCACCAATGTAACCTGAAACAATGTGATATTATGACAATGGAAATGATAACATAGATATGCAAGGCCAACTTTACTGACCTGTATTATCACAATTGCAGATGACCCTGTCCTCTCTGATAGAGCAGACGCCTCCATGCTCGCAAGTATTAGGCCTGGTGCAAGGATCTACATATCTGCAGTCATCTATTGCTACTTCACCAACCACACGTTCGGTGTTTATGACGAATCTAAAAGAAACAAATTACTCGTGACTAAGAGTCTACAACATATACGACTCATCCGTCATTTTCAAAGTACCTTGGTTCTATTAACAATCCATTGATTCGGATATTTCTCATGCATCCAATCAGTCCTAAGTTAGCAGACTTCAGTCCACTACCAATTACAATTTTATCTTGAAGTTGAAAATCCAAACCTGTAATAAAATTCATAACTTTTGTAAGTTCCAATGGGAAAATAATCTTTCTATCGATATTTTCTGCAGTCTTTCTTACCAAACATTTGCGCAGGTTTATTGTGATGATCTACAGTTAGTTTGATTCTTCCTTTCCTGTAATCCAACTCAACTGTGTGCCAATCATTGCTTACGTTGAATTTTACAGATTTCAAGACAGTAACATTCTTGCCTACATCGGGCACTAGTTCGAATCTTATTTCCTCTTTTACCATTCTCACCTGAAAGTTCGAGAAGTAAGCTCTATTAGAAATTTTAAAGTAGATACATAATGTTATTTTTCAATTTATAAGTTTAACTGTTTGTTTTTTTACCTCCCAGTACCCTTGTCCAGAAGTAATTTGACTGTAAGCCAGAACTGCCATGTTTTTACTCGTTTTGAATTCGAATCCCAAGTTAATGCTGAGGCTCTGATTCAATGGCCACCAAATGTGGGATGTTGCGAATGGATACGTGATAGGTATGACTTCTATATCTATTTCTTCAAATTCTGGATCTACCAATACACCGATATAATGAACTTTAGGATTATGTTGTTTGAGTTCATATAAAATAGGCACATCGTTATAGTAGACATATTTTAGATTCCCAGCGAAGTTGTTAAAGGACTTTAATCCTTTCATTTTGGTTAAATCTGGGCCTCCGCATATATAAATTTCTGGATCGATACAGACAAATCTAGCATTCCCTGGACCTTCGTATATTGCTGTTATGTTGTCTAAGTAAACATGTACAATCTTTTCTTGAAGAATGACTGTAAGGTTGTGCCATTTGTTGTCATTGACGTGGTCGCCTAAATAGTCTTCGACAGGTCCATCGCCTAGATTGATTTGTATGGCAACTTTTTCTTGATGAATGCACAAAGCAATGTAGTGATGTTTATCGTCGATTTGACCGCTGGCGTAGAACAGGGCTGAGTCATCGAAACGGGTCTGAAATGCGAATCATAAATTTTATTACTGACCGGTGCCGTAGTGTAGGTAGATGCAATAATTTAGCTATTTTATTGGCCGGTTTCTTGCTGTTTTTATAAACAATGACGAGCTATAAATTGTCTGGGTTCTGACAAAACAATCAAGCAAAGTTATTTAGTAGGTACCTAAGCAAATTCATAGCTGTAATCTTGAATTTCATGGGAATTAGGAAAATATCCAATGATTTTAACTATGCACAGGCACAGAAGTTAATAGTTAAGAAAGTAGAGAAGTGAATTATAAGTTAGCAATATTATAGGTATTGCAAATGAAGGTTAATTAAAATATACAATTGGTTACATATCGGTCGATTGCGAATGAAAGCATTACGTGATTTTAATAATCATTCGATTTACCTTAAAATGGAGACTGACACGAGTGTTCGTGGAGTGAACTCGGTCTTTCCAATCGTAAACCCGATAAGACACGTAACTCGATCCACGCAATGTCAAAACTGTTGCCGCTGAGCGTTGGAGATGCAACAAAAGAATCAGTTAGGAAAAGTATTGGAATATTGGGTATTCTCCGAGTTTGTTAGGTTAAACCTACATGACACCTTTGCGATTTATACCGTATTACCGTCGCAAGGAATGCTCGTGTTTCCATTGATATGGTCAACTGTTCAACCGTCATTTTAAGGTGGCTTTAGCAAGGCGACGTAAATTCCAAATCAATTATTTTTCCAGAGTTCAGAGATATCGTGATCCGGATTGTGACTAGGTGGCTATGTAAAGTGCATCCCGTTAGAATATATTTTTGACTTTACATTTGGTCAAAATTTTCAGTTACCTAAGCTCTATTTTAAGTAAATGGTATGTACCTTTATTGAAAGGGACGACTTTGTATAGAAGATAAAATAACACCTAATATAGAATTTAATTTATCTCTTTCGAAGTAGTTTCTTAATTATCAAGGAATGCAGTATAAAAAATGCTTTGATTTAAATTATTATATAGGTACTTACATTAGTAAGTTACATAATTAAGTTAAGACCTGATTACGAGTACCTCGACAATAACAGCAAAAGGAATTGAAGAGAAATTAAAAATCCAAAGAAATAATAACAACTGGGTCTGGTTAATAAGTTCTCAGATCTTAATTAAGTTAAAACAAAGAAGTGACACATCGTTAAAAAGCGTTTGATTAACATCGTTTCCGCGATTGTGCAACATCATTAGTTACTGTCATCGGGAATTATTAGTAAAAGCTAATTTATTTTGATAGAGTTATGAAATTAAGATACACATGTTTCGGTGGAACAGTAGTGGTCACAACATGGACGTCCTGGGTTCGATCCTTGGTTATCAATGTACCAATGAGTTATTCTAGGAATTTTCGAAAGAAAACTTGCATTTACCGAAAGTTTTCAGACCGGCAAAGGAAAATATTTCGCCTGAGAATAAATTAAAAACATTAAGTTTAGGACTTGAACCTGCGACTTTATCATCATTTAATTTGTTCGCCTGTTAGCATGACATAATACATAAAAATTAAATCGGAATAAAAAAAACATTATCCAAAAAATGTATTCGATATCCAAGACAGACTTTAATAAACATAGGGAAGAAGAGAAGACAACAAGAAGGAAAGAAGAAGAGACAGAGAAGAAGATGTAACTTACTATAAACGTCACACAGGTGCTCCTCATACAGAGTCCCGAAACAATCACACCTGTACCCATTATACTCATTGATACACCTAGATCCTTCAAAACACAGGTTCTCAACCGTCTTACATTTGTCAATGCATCCTTCTTTAACGTTCTCATGTTTTGTTGCTATTAGTGGCACTATAGGCAGTAGGTCCGAGGCTGCTTTGCCGGAACTCAAAACCATATCACTGATGCAGCCTACAAACGATTCGATTATGTATTTGACACCGTGTAACTTTTCTTCTGAGCTGAGACCTGGGAAATGGAGAATGAAATTTTACCATAAACTAACATTATGGAAGATTTTTTAACATTGAAAGAGTCAGAAACAAGAGTAACGTCGTGAATATCTGCATGCGTTAGATTTACTGAAAGTTCAAGACAGAAACTAACAATATGAGCAGGAGAATACATTTGACGAATAATCGCGCTCTAGAACCTACAGTCTAGATTGTATTAGAATATTTTTATAAGTAGATAACACATTTATATTTGAGCTTACCTCCAATAAGAATGACTGAAGTCAGATTATCAGTGATGCCATAATTAGTATCAAAACTCAAACCCTGAAAACAGAAATTACATAAGTAGTTGAAAGAAAAAGAAAAGTTACAAGCACTTAGAAATCGAATCGAAGAATGGAAGATAGGAGTCTATGAGATATGGCAGGTTTCGTATATGAACGTACTGATTTCCTAAAAAGGGACGAAACATGGTGGATTATAAATTCGTGTGGTATCCACCACTTGAATGAGCTACCAGATGAATAAAACTATCTAGATTTTACCTTAAGATAAACTTCTTCTTTGAGATGATCGACCTTGGCAATGAGCCTAGCGCCATGAACGTCGATGGTGACCACCACGCTGTGCCACTGGTCTCTGTTCAACGCTCGACCAACAGTCACGGAGGTCAAATGTTTACCGAAGACGTGCACAACTGAAAAGACAATACTGTTAGGTATATTATTGTGACAAGACGTGTACACAATTTATTATTGCAATATTTCGCAAGTTTTAATAAATGATAAAGAAATGCAGTAATGTACATAATCCATAAGTACGTCAAAATGAAAACGATTACGAAAATTACAGAATTTCTCAGTCGTGCTCTGAAAGTAACAGTTGTTATTTAGCCTAATGAAAATACCCGGAGAAAAACTAAAATGCAGACTTTACCTTTCAATTCTCCTTTCTCGACGATGACATATAAAGCGTAGGGTGGCATTCTGAAGACCGGATTCTTGACGTTATGGTATACTAGTAGACCATGTGGAAGTCTTGTGCGAAACTTGAAGGATATTTCCCTGCATAGCCTGATGTGATTAGAAAAAAAAACGAAAGTTAATTTTACTCATTTTGTTTTTTTAGATAATCAACGAAAGCATTTTATGAAGCCTGTGTATGTATTTATAAATAGTAGATAACTACCATATTTCCTTTAATTTTTCCAAATCTCGCTCGTTTTCGTGATGCATAAACTATCATCTTTATTGTACTCACCTTAATTGAAACCGCTGTATAACATCTCCGTCAAGCTGTATAAACGTGTTATCCTTAGCGAACATGAAGGTTTGATGGTGTCCTGACTCCGCAAAGGTCAGGAATCTGTCTCTATCACTGGGTGGTATTGGAGGTATCACTGTTGCGTAGGTTGACGTCGATATGTTGACTGTAGTCGCCCGGGACGAGGTGAACGATGTTGAACTTAAAGATAAGGTGGTTGGTGGTAGAACTGAAACGAGATAATTTGTAGAATAGAGTGAAAAACTTTGGTTATGAGAACGGCTGAAGCCAAATTACCTGCTTCGACAAAATTGGCGATGCTTTTAAAAGGTACTCGTAAAGTATTGTAGTATTGTAGTTTAAATATTGCTCTTTATAGGTACATGGAGTGAATGGGTCTGCCGACCCTTCCATCAAGGAAGGGTCGGCAGAGGTAGACCCAGAAGGATATATACTTTACGTTGTCCAAATGGGCGATGTTTTGAAAACGGCCAACTGAGGTCTACAAATTAACGAATGTGCATGAAGAGATTGATGAATGTGAACGAAACGAAGGTGGTGAGCCAAAGCGCAAGGGTCGCACCGTGTGGTTTATCGTCTCTGTGTACTACTACGCGAAATTGGCGATCAAACGCGAAATTGCCTGTATCAAAAAGAGGTCCAGTTGTCATGCCATCGTGCATCGCCAAGTTTTCATTTAAGCTTTTCAGTGCATGGTTGCCAAGACGCACTTGCCGACCCGCAAACCTTAGCCTCCGTCTCTCTCTGTCTTAATCCCTCATCTTTCCTTTTATTAATTCTACCATTTTCAAGATCTGTCTCAACTGGCCCCAACCTACCTTTTTCTTCTGGAGCTAAGTCGACCGGCAAGCTCGTGTGAACATCATCTAATCCATAGAAGATAGCAATTACGATTATGCTCCCTCTCCGTAACCACGGCATTCCCATTTTGCTCGATTGCGTTCATTTATCTGTAAACAAACAGCTCCATATATCTATGTGTATCGATAAGTTGTAGGTATGTGGTTTGCGTACCACTAATCGCGAAAAACGGCAGTACTACAACGAACTAAGTACATCTTTCTTAGCTTGTTTGTCGCAATTACGATATGATCTACATAATCAGTACCTACCTAAATAGTATTTATCGTAACAGAGATGGCAAGTACTTTTTTAAAATTATGCTTATAATTAAATTGATTTTAATAGAAAATAATTGTTTTAATTTAAAAATTGGTGGCGCTAGTTAGGTATGAGATATATTAGGACTTAAGTAACCTTTAGTGTCAGTTCAGGTTCACACAAATCGGCTCGCAGAGAACAGATTTTGATCGCGTTTAAGATAAGAGTTTTTTGGAACATTTAAATAAGGTTTATTTTTCCATTTCCCTTCTTTTGTTACATGCCAATGCTTTTGTGAAATGTCATCTTGGTCGGTTACAGTATCCGCGCCGGCGTAGATAGAGAAGCCTATAGATGGAGTGTGGTTTCTGTCTCGCTCTCGAGTGACAAGAACAACATAATATGGATATCGTAAGCGTGAGAGAGAAAGATTCATATATCTTCTGTCCTTATCGGCGTAGCCAGTTTTACGTTATTAAAACTAACTGTCACCGGCATCAAAATGACACATTGTTTTTACGTTGTTGTAAATTATGATAAATTATTGTTTTAGCAGCATTTTATGTGTTGGATCTCGTGTTTGTAGTCATATATTAGATCGAAACATATTGTCGTTATTATATCATCATTGCTGAGGGGGTTTGTTGTGTACAGGAGTGTAAAAATAGATGAGAACGCAAGGATCCAAATATTTCGTTTCATAGGTCAGTATTTTCCATTCCTTAACTTTCTATGTTTTAAAACGTACGGTACATAGTTTATACATAATCAACACGTTGCAACGCGTTGTAATTTTGCTTGAAAACAGTGCCTAAATATCAAAATAACATCGAAAAGTATTTTGTAAAATGTATGACATAAAATTCAGTGTTGTCAACACAACAGTGTTGGTAAAAAATTCCCCAAAAAATATTTTGTTCCACAATATATGTATGGGAATTACAGTACTATTTAGCTAGCCCTAATTTTAAATACCTAGTCTAATTCATTAGATACTAGATCATTTACTTTGTGCAAAAGGATTGATTCACTCGATTGTCATGATTCCATACCTCAATAGGAAACAAAGGAACCCTTATAGGAAGGGACACTTTGTTGTCCGTCTGTCTGTCCGTTCGTCTGTCCGTTCGTCTGTCTGTATGTATATCTGTATGTATAAGACCTTTTCCTCTGAAACGCGTGGACGTACAGTCGAAGACAGAGATAAGTATACAGGGGGCCTCAATAAGGTTGAGATTTGCTCCAGAACTACTGGACCGAATTTAATAATTCTTTTACCGTACACAGTTTTAACTTTTATCTATCCAACAGTGAAAGAATTATTGCAATAGGTCAAGTAGTTTTTGAGATAATCTCAACCTTAAAAACTCTCCTGTACATCTTTCTCTGTGTTCCACCGTACTTATTAAATTGACTTTCATTAAAAATTTTGTTACAGCATCCGAGCAATGGATTATAAAAATAGCAATGGGTTTGCTGTCACTGTCAGATACACTAATTGGCGGAAATGAACAAATCACACTTTCAAAATACGACTTTTTCGAAAATTACATATATTATATTATATGCCTAAATATAGTTTTACCAAAAACATATCCAAAGCATTTTTATGCATATTCATATCTATAATTTATAATTTTATTGTGAAAAATACCCTTAATGTTTGGTAATAGTTTTTCCTAGGCAACACCTGGCTGCCAGAAAGAAAGGGTAAATGTGGTTACGCGGGGACTCCGTCTATAGGATAATCTGTCTACGCGCGCCGGTCTTTATGAAAACAAAAGCGGTCTATGTGAACGGACACTTATCGTGAAGTCTGCCAAACAGCAGCCACGATATTCCAAAAAATCTAGCATAATGCAATGCGAAAATAGATACCTGGCCGAGACACCTGCGTGTCGTCTATCGGTTGACACAAAACGATAGCGCGTTTTAACTCGGCACAGCGCCATCTAGTGTAGCCTGTTCTACAACAAAATACACGTTTTCGGTGTGGGCACAATTCTGCTAAGTTAAAATGCAGTTTAGTAATCAATAATCATGTACTAAAATCAAATGCATTAATACCGACTTACTTAGGTATTGTTTTATTTCGTAGAAATATAAATGCAGTAGGTACTTGCTAGTTTTGCTTGCTTGGATGCTTAAATTATGTGGACTGCAGATCGCGAATATTCTAGGAAGTTCCATGTGATGATAGGTTTTAGGACTCCAGTTCATATAGATACCTACTGGAGGTATCAGGTATGTAGCGATCGTCAACATTTTTACGTTTGAAAGCCAGGTTTGGGGTGATAACTTATAGTGCCCATGGCTGTTTCGTGCAGGATTATAATTGCTTCAGGCAACTCTTCTGGAGGAGGAAAAATGCTACGAGGGAAAATTATTGTTGATGTAGACAATGAATTGACGAATCTCATATGTAACCAAAAAAATCTATTGAAATGTGACAACCTACGCCTTAGTAATCTAAAGCAGATTCTTCATATTATTAACAAGTAGGTATAATTTTCTTAAAAAATCCTCTTCCGTTCTTATGCATTCAATCCAAATTTATTCATCGTAAATATGACTCTAACCCCTTCATATAAGTTACATTATTGTAAGATACATATTTGCATAGGGTTGCGAGCGGAAATATGGAATCAGAGTGTGGGTCGCCGTTCTGCCAACTTAACATGATCTGCCTCGTCCCTGTGTTTCATTAATAATCAAGGGTATTGAGAGAGTCCTAAGGAACTCGGGAGGTCATGTGGAGCTGGTTATGTATCAGAACTAAATTGGCTCAAGTAACCGCATTCGTCTCGAGACACGATATCGGTTTGACACTTTGACACATGGTTTTAGTCTCAGAACTGATCTGAGGGTTTAGTGCTTGGGCGAATCATTTGTCCAAACATATTATGGCTTTATTAGAAACTTAAACCGTCAGAAAGAGCCAGTAAGCGTCAGCAAAGGTTACTTTAGTTGCGGTATGACGCTGAAATGCCATTCAAATATTATGCCAGCTTATAATGTTGTACTTATTTTTCAAATGATAGGATATTGTCAAATAAATTTAAAAGAAAATTAACGAAACATTCATATCTATCTTTGTTTAAAAACCGGGATACAATTTGAAAACTAATAATTGAACTCCATACTTACTTAAACTACCTACTATTGATGTAAATGTAGGTTTTATAAAGGCCCTCAAAGCGGCTCAAATCACAGCTAATCTTTCAAATCGATTTGAACCATTATAATATCTTTAATCAATGAAAGTTAACCACATCCATTAAGTATTCTCTATTTAGAATAAAACTTTACACGAATATCCAAAAACATATGAACAACACTTTTTGAAACACCACCAAAAAGTTTTCATTTCACAGTCACAGAAGAATAAACCGTATTTTTTCAAAAAGTTTCTATTCGAAACATTATTTTTCTTTTTGGCCAGGACGATGTGGTCGTCAGGCAGCCGCGGCAAACTGAGCAAGGTTTTAACAGCACGTAATCACAGTACCAATTTGTCCTGTGGGACAGGGTCGCTCCCAGACTATGGACACAGGATAGTAGCGGAGAGATCTACACAGCGAGTTCAATACAACTGAATGGGTTTTGTTTCTTCGATGTACATTTTAAAATGCTATTGAAGAATGTATAAACCGACGAGATGACGAAGGTGCTTGAAGAGACTGATGATGAATGCGAAAGGATGGATCCATCCGTATGGCTATAGGTCATTTTGGAATTGTCATATTTTGGGGGTTATCATTTTTATAGTGAATATATATAATATATTGTTGGGTGGACATTTTGAGAACGGACATTTTGGAAATCTTCAGGCGTAGGAAATCATATTTTCAGTTAGTGGTAGCTTTGAGAGGGGGTGTCGTAGTAAATATTTATTAAAAAATTCAACATGTTTGTTACTTTTGCATATCCAAAAAATACATAAATTGCGTAGTGCACACTAATCGCTTAGCGAGGCATGCCGCTCACTACGCGATGTAGCAGGAGTAACTGTCGTAGTAGCGTTTAGGTTTAGAATTAAATTTTACGGCCACAACAGAATCGCATCTACTCAAACTGTACCTGAAAATTGCATGACTGCATCTCAATGGAAGTGACCAATTAATTAGTCAACTCTTACCTTCACATCTAACAATTGTCGTTTTAATTCTCAGCTCTAAATTGACTGTGATTGCCTTAATGAAATAACTTACTCAGCTACTCGGACTATTAATATTCTAGATTCTAGAACCATCTATACATTATTTCTCTATCTTCGTTATAATCCTTTACAGCGTAGGAGAGGGCGGAGTACCTTATATCCCCAAATTCAATTCATTTATTTATACTATTTTAAAATGTTTGGCACTTTGGCAATTTGGCACTCTTTCCGTGACCTTTTTATTTAGGCAGTGCGCAGACCAGAGTCACGCACGACTGTTTTAAGACAGACTATTGCTTTACAAACATTATGACTTCAAACGAGACGTCTCATAGACAATGCTGTCTAATACCTACGAATACCTATGAGAACTGCTCGGCGACAAGTTTGACAAGTCTTATAACAGTCGTGACTCTGGTCTGCACACTGCCTTACATTCATCGTTTATACATATTTTGTCTCAAAAATAATGTAAAGTTTTTAGGTAAGTAATAGCTTTTTTTTTATCATTAGTGAAGTTCTTAAGCCCGATTAGCCTTTACCAAAGTTAAGTAAATGATTAGTTCTTTTTCTAAAATAAAAATAGCAAAAAAACCTGTTAAATTAAAATGTTTCGTTCTAGTGATTTAACAAATTCATAATCGAGACATCTTGCTTGAGCTCATTGTTGCGTTGTGCAAAAAGTTTTATTCTTCATAATAACTCCGCCGTTAACTTTCTTATTCATTCTTCCATTTAATAAGCAATTTTGGACGCTTTCCTTTCGGTAAGTCTATATTTGTTTAGGTACAATAAAAAGCGTGACATTTTCTCTTGATCTAAGCAAAATGTTGTACCTATATTCTTATGGCTGTTGAGTGATGGAATAATGATTATGTAATCAATGATAATGACTGTAATACATAAGACTCTTAGAATCAAAAACTCTCTTAACGGAGGCTTAATTTAATAGTTGTTGAAGCACCTATATTTTTAGGGCGACAATCCTTAAACAATGCCGTAAACCACCGCCTAACTCTTGTTGCGTTTATCGCTACAAGCCAAATATGGTAAAAGCGAAAGGTAGATAGTTATTTTGCGACACATGTTGAAACCTCATCGATATTTGTAATTAAAAGTGATATAGAAATTGAGAACAAAACATCTATTTAGCAATAAAAAGTGACCAGTATTGTTTAAGTAATTTAGAAGTTACAGACCTATCATTTTCCTACTCTATGGATCGTAATATGGCATGAAGTGTCTTATTTTGTAAACAAAAACTACTAACATTTTAAGCTTTTTTATTGCATAGTTATTTTCACATTATTAGATCGGATCCATTGATCTTCTATAAACAACTAGATACACAGTCTGCCTTCTAGAAATGTCCGAACGCAAAGAAGGTCCAAACGGATGAATGGACCCTCATTTGATTTATTGGACATTATTTGGAGGTTAACAATGGACCCTTATTTGGACGTTTTTTAAATTGTTTTAGTAAGACCTTTGTGTATCCAGTTGTTTATAGGAGATCAATGATCGGATCACTTTATTTTCACAATGATGAAGAGGTTCGATCAATCAGTTCCTTTAGTATTACATCACAACAGGTAATTAGACGATCATATTTGTTTACAAAATAAGACACTTGATTTGGTCTCCGGTATAGCTTGATGTATGGCGATTGTAAGACATTGAATGATCATCAATTAAAAGTCTATGTTCTTATTTATAAAACAATCTTAGTTGCATATGAAATTCTATGATTCCAACGTGAATCTACCTACATTAATATAATTACTTTATTGTTTAAGTAGCATGTAAATTGTTACTTCGTTGTATTCAAGTAGGTACCAGTTAGGTATCGATATATATTTAATTATTGCTCAACAAGCTACCTATTCATCCGCTGAATTATGTAAACAAAGGTTGTCTGGAAGAGATCGCTTTAAGCGATAAGACCGCCAATTGTGATACTAACTGTATTAGCATATTTCTTTTGTGTAATTCCTTTTACTTTGCAATAAAGAATATTTATCTTTATCTACCTATTGTTATAACAATTTGGAGCGACACCTCTCTACGTTAAGAGTCTAGCTAGTAGCTACATTATTTTTCATAAATTGATAGCGGACAACTAAATTGGTGGGACAAATGGTCGTTTATAGAGCCACGGCCTGCGATGACCCTTGAGCCGTTACGAATTACAAAATCGGTTGGTTACCTCAATTATTCCTGAAATAAAAGCATTTGAGACTCTATCTTTATACAAATACTGACAGTGAAATACACATATATACAGAGGGCTCAATAAGGTTGAGATTTTCTCAAAAACTACTGGATCGAATTTAATAATTCTTTTAGAATTCCATAGTTTTCAATTTTATCTATCAAACAATGAAATAATTTTTGCATTAGGTCAAGTAGTTTTTGAGAAAATCCCAACCTTAAAAACTCTCCTGTACACCTTTATCTGTGTTCCACCGTACATTATGTTTTGTATTTATGTTTCTGTAATTGTTGTGTCTTTTATGTAAAATAAAGTGTATTTGAATTTGGATGTTTCAATAAAAAAATTCACATTTCACTAAAAGTCGTAGAATATAAGTTGTTCAGTTTCAGTTACCGATATTGAACACCCTCCCTACGGCTTACACCCAGTAAACTTTACATTTTTATTTAGTATTAAAACTTACCTATGCCTGATTTTTTTTCGTAGGTTTATGAAATGCAAGTGGAAGATAAAAAGAATTTTTGCAATAGGTCAAGTAGTTTTTGAGAAAAGCTCAACTTTAAAAACTCTCCTGTGCACCTTTCGCTGTGTACCACCGTACCTAAGTAAGTTTGTACATAACATTGATCAATTACGTCCCTACATAGTGAGTATTGAGTAGGTACAAGTATTAACATTTTCCGTAAACATAGCATTGAATCAAAGGTTTTTACTTTATAGGAGTTCGTGATATGATGTCAGACATGCTAATTTGTGTAACAGGTATTGATTTGGGTGTTTTAGCACTTGCTCGTACTCTGATATGATTTTACATTCATATCTAAATGTTTCCAGTGGAGGTAGGTAGAGACGACGGACTTCCATCTGCTGCGACACTACTCTCGAATCCTCCATATTCATCAATCTCTTCATACACATAGAAAAATGAGGAAAAATGTATTAGATGGACGTTAGATTTTTCGTTAGTAAATATTACGTCAATTCTATACTTATATTTTTTTTCTATTCCATCTAGCGTTATCGAAAATTAAAGGATGTAACGACTTAGCGTCAGCGCAGACCGACGGAGTGACGGCGAAGCGACTGATTTAGTGGCGATTTGAATTAAACTTTATTTACTTCAACATACGATATATTAAGATCCTCCGAGCGACTCGCCGCGCCGTCACGCGCAGCTCTCACTTCGCTGTATTATTTATTTATTTTATTAATGGACTCGACAGTTCGTCATTTGCCAATGTCATGTTACAGAAAATTCAACATAATCAATAGTCTTCTATCTTCCTCCAGGGGAGTCGCAGTAGCGTCTTCACCCTGGGTAGCCGCGTCTTCATGTCTTCATCCAGAGGAGACGCCGTAGCGTCATGACTCTGGACGAAGCAGCTCGACAGTCACGTTCACTCCCGAACTTGTGGCGGGAACTCTTGATAAAAGCTTGAAACCCCAGATCTTGCTCAAATTATCCAACAAATTCACCATACTGCCACTCGCGAACATTTTCTGATTAATTTAACGTGAAATTAATCTCAAAATAACCACTGTAGACAATAAAACAAAAATTATCAAATAATTTTGCAACCGTCGTTTCCCGCCATTTTCAAGAGAACCCACTTCGCTGTAGGTACTGATTACAGTCGTAGGTTGCAGTAAGGTTGAGTTCAAGTTGTTACTGAATTGATCGCTTTGCCGCCACTCCGTCGGTCTGTGCTAACCCTTATATGGTAAGTATAACAAATATTCAACAACCAAATAAAAGGTTGCAATGCAAATTAAACAATGGCGTAAGTATAAAAAAGTATTTGGATCAAAAGTGAACCAAGACAATAGGCCATATTGGCATGTTTGTTTTGTTACGATACATAATAATGTTACGTAACAATTAGGTTAATGTAACGTAACGAGATCAATCTCAAACTGATGATCAGGCGATGTGAGTGCAAAATTGTATGTCTGGAGTCGTTAATCATATTCTTTGAAAGAATAGAGAAATACTAAGTAGGTATTATACGAAATCTTCAGGATGTGTCTAATTATGATTTCTTAATACGGAACAGTATTATTCAATAGGGACTTAGACAACAAATATGTAAGTATTTATTCATAAAACAATAAAAAATAAAAATAACTATTATAATATTAACCTAGAAAATATAAACTAAACTAAAAACTATGTATACAATAGGTCGGTTGAACTATCTGAATGGATTAGCATTACAGATAGTTCAACCGATCCCCGTTGTCCGGCAACGTGCCCAAAATGCTGGCAGCATTTCCCCTGTATTATTTCACAAAAATATTAATAATCAACTATATTTCTGTATAAACTGTCGTAAACAGAATAGTACAGTAAGTACAGTCGACAGCAGATCAATGGTAACACTTTTTACTTTTGACAGTTCTTATTATTTGCGTTGTAAGACTTGAAATCGTACTGCAAGTGTTACCATTGACCTGCTGTCGACTGTACCTACAGTCGAATGTACTGTCGATCCCAGAAAAAGGTGTACGGTTGAAACTCTCCCAAAATTAATTTTTGCAATCAAGTATTTCTTGAGAAAGTCTCAACCTTATCATCAGTTATTCATAAACGTGATTTAAAGTTAGATACGCCACCGTTTAGGCCCCTGTCCCTTTCTATCATAACCTTTTTAACGAAGTGTGAAAGGGATAGCAACACGATTTAATGGAAGTGAGGTTTAACAGGCTGTATACTTATCATTGTTTCGACGTACACCCAAAGCACATCAAGTGTAACACTTTGGACTTTGGACCGTTCTTATTATCTGCGTCATAAGAGTTGAAATCGTACTGCAAGTGTTACCATTGATCTGCTGTTGTCTGTACAAGCCGAACCATTTAGTTTATAAATTGAATTTCACAGTTTCCACATCGATTTGCCGTACATCAAAGATATTATCCGCACGTAATCCGAGGTAATTCAATTTTATACTCGTTACTTAACTGTTATATTATATCGCTGGAACTTGTAACTGTCATTTCATTTTCTGTTAGTTTAGGCTGTAGAGGAGCCTCCTGTCGTACATATTATTATTATATCACAAATTATGATATATAAACGGATATCCCTCACTTATATTGTTGAAGTCGGCAATTAGACCGACAGTTTTGACCGATTTCGACGGTCTTCAATCTATCGGTCGGAATCCAGCTACAGCCATCGAGCGCACCGTCGTCGGCGGGAAAAGTCATTTCGGAACGCAATAATTTTCACTAAACCACCTGCGGCGAGCGGCGAGCTTTTAATATTCCTGTATCGTACTACAACTTATATGGAGCGAGACCTCTGTTAACGAGCCAAAAAATTGCAACCGCAGTCATTTTAGTGCAAATAAATTGCAACCCTGATTCATTTCAAACTAAAAACTCAATCAATTTGTCAAAGAGACTAGCTGTATTTCCTGTCTGAATCTAGTACTAACGTGGTCTGAATAAAAACCACTGTAATATGACCTTCCATTCCTCTTTTATTCATCAGCTTCTAAACTGGATAGAATTCAAGAGAGGTCTAGGTTAAATGGATGTTTGAGAAACGATGAAAGGTATAATCGATCAGTCTAGAAGCAAAACAAGTCAAATATTTTTGTCATTATGTAATTGCAAGATACAGAATCCGTTTGTGGCGCAGCCCGCAGGTGAATGGCAATGGACCATCACTAAAGATTTGTTTCCATTATACCTCTTTAATTGAATATGAATATCCTTGTGTGCAAGTAGTCGCACAAAGCTGTACCTACATGGTGGATATTCATTCATCCTGATCATTAACCAATTATAATTGTTTTCCTTGATAGCTTTCCGATAAAACTTATCTGTCTGTCTCTGAGAATCCCTGCAATCTGCGTCCTATTGCAAAACATATAGAAAGGACGGGACGAGATACGTCCTCGTCTTAAGGCTTTGTATGCGTTTGTGTTTGTATTTGTATTTCCACTAACACACAATATTTTTACTACTAAAATGAAACGTCTGAAAAAAATATAGCTATTAAAATCTTGGAGTGTCTATTTAGGAACTGATGAATACCGATACTCGATTGGACAAACTTCGCTCGATAGAAAAAAAATCACAAACTTACCCTTTCCATGTCTTTTAAAATGCATATTATGTCTAAACTGAAATAGTTATTCATACAAAATATATATCAAAATGTAGGGTATTATAAATACGAGAGCTTGTTTAAAAAAATATGATATTTTGGGCTTATTTTTATTTCGCTTCCTAAATTCATAGGAATACAAATATGGAGGCACTATGCCGTGCTCATTACTCCACTGCTGCAGGGTATCTTTGGTCTCACTCTTGAGTTTGATAGCCACATAGAGTCTTTAGTCATTTCTTTCTGACTTGTCGCTAAGTTGCCGTGACGTGTGAAACAACGCAAACACAGCACAAAGCCGCACATTTGCCGACAGGTGGGTTGCCGGATGCTTTGTCGACTAACTGCCATCCAGCCGACTGTCCGTGCTTATCGGCTGTTACGATCGACCCAAATACGACGACAATGATGCCTTTAGTGCATACAGGCTATTTACTGAGGACGCTACACGAAACGACTAAAAAGGATCACTTTAACATCGGATTCAGATTAATCTGTTGTGCCGGTTCGTTGGTTAAATTAGAATACAATGAAAGATAAGTAAATAGAGATATTATAAGTGTCATTAAATGATATTGTCAATGCCATAAAACATAATGTTAAACTCCGATTCATAGTCCGATTTGCAGTTTTTTTTTGTTAAATCAAATTTGATGTCAAGAAAAGTCTGCTGTAGTTAATTAAAGAAAATGATGGCATTAATTAGGAAACATAAACAGGGATTGCCATGTAGAAAACGTATACATATAGGTGTCTTATTACGACTGCTTTCAGTGTTCTAAAAATGGGTCAATTATTTTTGAGAATATCTCAACCTTGATAAAGCCCGCGTATTTTTATAGGTGCAACTGACTGTACATTGGTGCTATGTACAAGTATACAGGGAGCCTCAAAGGTTGGTAATTTTTCTCGAGAACAACTTGAGCTATTTGAAAAAAAAAAACGTTACACTGGTAACGTTTTTTTTTTCAAATCTCAATTTTTCAAATTTTTTTATCTACTGAGATAGTTTCGAATGTATATAGTTTCGAGTATGTATAGATAGTTTTGAGTACACACTGATTATAGATGATTGAATAAAAAAGCAGCAACGTCAAATGCGGTTTAATAAGGTTATAGTCGTGTCAACTAATTTTAGTTGATTATACAAAATAGCAAAATAGGTCCGACTATTCTAATTTTTAGTTTAGTTGCAAATTGCTAATAATAATTACTATTTAATTGAAAATAACTTTAATTTTATAATTAAAAATTTAAAAATCAGTCAAATATTTTTGTGAAAATATCCCCCTAATGATTCTCCTATATTCCTCTATTTCTGCGACTCATGTCTCTACATAACCTACATGTCATTTAATTAATTTATGTGAATATCACGTTTCTCAATTACATCAAGAGAAACAAAGAGTACTCTAAACTCCGGCAATAAGACATATATTGCAATGGTTTTGTAAGAGTTGGTGCTGTCAACTCTACAAAGAAGGTGTGGAAAGCAACACCTTGTGGTTTTACATACTACCGGTTTTAGAAAAGTAGCGACTATCTAGTGTGCAAATTAAGATGATTTGATTACCATACCTAATTATTTTAATTCGAAATAAGCTCTCATTAAACCCTAATTACTAAGAAATCCAAATACTAGCTACTTTGTACATAATTAGCTATACTCTACAACTGAGTAGCCAAATGGCCTAGTTTGGACAAACTCTACCATACAAACTCTAGGTCGATTTGCATAGCTGATAGGCGTACCATGAAACCACGCTTGTTATGGCGTAATATGCTTATGCCGCTTTTTATTTGCACTGTACGGTGGCTGCAGTAACAAGATTGGCGTATTTTCATACTCTACCTACGAGAACGGTATATCCGAAAAATCGAAGGCTGGCCTTTGCTTTTTCAAACTCTACATTAAAAGTAGAGTTTGTTTAAAAGTTTAGAAAATTGGAAATAAAAAGCTAACAATCTCTACATTGATCTATCAAACTCTACAATGATGTAGCGCTTTTTTTTATTTATAATTGTACGGTAATTACGTGATATCATTGTAGCTCAAAAATCGTAGCCTGACATAGTTTTAACGTAACTTGTAAGGTGACTTCAGTAACAAGTTTGGAGTATTTTCATACTCTACTATGCGAGAACATGATTGGTCTGAGGAAAATATGAAGAGTAAACCGACATGCCTGAGAAAAAAGAAAATCTGATGTAATAATACTAATGAGTAATGATCCACCAATCTCTATTGGACCTTCATGATGGATCATAGTCCAAACTCCCTCAATGTTATGTTATAATGTTCTTAGTAATTAAAATGAAGCAGACTTCTGTTTCATTTTGATTACTAAGAAAGTCTACATCATTTCAGCGTTTTTTTCAAATGTGGTTTGAAAACTCTCTAATGTCGTATAGTCGCTCGCGTGACCAATTCCATGGTAGAGCAATTCATGTCAGTTTTTGTTATTACAAATACGAATATTATTTTGTTTTGTGTCCGTTTCAGTTCGAGGTTAGTATTACAAAACCTTCGCTTAATGTCTCTACAATATCTTGTTATGTGTACTCTACATTGCATCGGCATATCTATTTATATTATTATAATAAGTTGATATTGTTTTGGTAGTACTTTTATGTAAGTTAAGTATCATTATTTTGTAAGCATTTTTTTTCTAGTATAAATTACTGTACATAAATTATGTACAGTGCGCGAGGCGTAAGCTCAGGTTTGCATTTGTGTGAGTGCACACAGATAGTGTAGAGTGATACACGGCCTGAGGCGCGGCGCATCCCCAGCGGGACGCCACCCTGCCGGCACGCACCGCACTTCACCTCTTGTTGGCGATCACTCACACAAATGTAAACCTGAGCTTACGCCTCGCGCACTGTACTATGTAACTTTTCCAATGCTGGGCAAAGATATCCATAGATAAATAAGGTATTGCATTGAGTTTGCTTTAGTCAATAAAGAATTATATTATTCATACTAAACTACCAGTAAGTCTTACTTAGTAATGAATTCAACTTTAAAACCATTCTGATTATTTTATGAGCTTAAAGACATCACAGGCCAATTAATTAAATATAAATGTAATAAATTGCAACAAAAAAATTAGCAGTATCTCCCCTAGCTAAGCGTGACTTGTGCTATAATACCTAATTTCTGGCTAAATGTCATGATTCTAGGTCAACGGGAAGTACCCTATAGGTTTTGGTTTTCTTGCATTTTCATACGCGACATAAACGGCCATATCTTTTGATTGCGTTGACGTAGAAGTTTGATTTTATCACGATTGCATGAGATTGTAGACCTGAGTATTTGGTATTAATATTTCAACTTGATCCGTCCACGTGTTTCTGAGATACGAGTATAGAGACCGGTCTTATAGGACAGACTGACAGACGGACAACAAAGTGATCCTATAAGGGTTCCTTTTTTCCTTTTCAAGCACGGAACCTTAAAAAACTGATTTGATGCGAGGGAACTAACAGAGGTCATATGCATTGTTAAGATATGAGATTGTAAACAACAATTATATACAACCTCTACGCTAATTTCAAGGTATAACTATTTAGTTTACAGTGTTGTATGATGTCTTCCGTATGTTCATTGCAACCACATTCCCAGCTACACTTTCATAAATATCCTATGTACTCTTTTACACAGGGTGCAGCAATATTTTGTAGGTACAGTCGACAGTTGCAGAATGTCAACGTACTCCTACACACACTCACGTCAATTTAAGGTAACAAGTGCATTTTATAGCACTAGTAGTGGTGCATTATAGAATTAACACTATTGGTGCTATAGTTGCCGCTGCAGAATTAGCTACACTGTGGCTAATTCTGTAAGGGCCAATAAGTCGAATCCTAATTCTAAACGCAACTGTCACTGTTGTTCATATCCCACTAATATTATAAACGCGAAAGTTTGTACGGATGGATGGATGGATGTTTGTTGCTCTTTAACCCAAAAACTACTGAATCGATTTTAATGAAACTACAATAATGTAGCTCATACATCAGAATAACACATATGCTATATAATTTATAATCTTGCGCAGACGAAGTCGTTGGTAGCAGCTAGTGAATATATAATAGAGGGTTTATATTTTGAATGTAGAACTGTATTGTTACTCATATTGTACACATTTTCAATTTGTCAAATTCTATTTTATTAGTCTTTTTACACGTTCCCGTTTCTGTTAATTTTACCAAGTATAGTTGCAACGAAAAATCTAAAATAAATATAGAGAATATAAGAAGAAAATATATGTTGTCACAACACACCCTGTATAATCGTAGTGGTTGTCAGCAAGCGCCAGCGTAATGGCAGTTATATAAATAGCTATTTAAATCGCATCGCGGCTGAGTAGGGCTATAATTTTGCATGCAATCTGGCGCGTAATATCCGCACGCAGTCTATCCACTGACGAGCTACCATAACCTATTTTATCTCAGAATTAAAGCGCTGAGATATATGTAAAAAATAGGGTCAGTCACCAACTGGACACGATTAATTCACGTATGTCCAGTTGGTTAAACAGAAAATAGTAACATTTTCGAGTGGAATTCATATTCAGGTCCAGTTGGTGACAACTAAGAAGTGTTATAATTCAAGTGTCCAGTTAGTTATAACTGGACACGCGTCAAAATCTCAGCATGTCCAGATGACGACATTTTAAATATAACTATCTTGTAATTATTGTATGCGTATTCGTGAGTCCAGTTCCAGTGTCCAGGTGGTGACTAACCCAGATTTTCATGTTCTAAAGATATTATATTTTAGGTTCTGGCATCCAGTACCTGCCAGACACCTTGCGCAGGTCCTCCCTCAATCTGGTTGCAGGGCGTCTCACTCTACGTCGGAAATAAATACCTACTTAATTTATGTTCAAACGTGAAAAAGTAATTACTTATAATAAAATAAATAATAATATAACCTAAATGATATCGGTTATCAAAGGTATTTATTTATTAGGTATTTTTATTAGGTTTTCCGAATTCTTGCATAATTTTGAATTCGTTTCTCTGCTAAACATTATTTATTATTTTTTGCGGCAACTTTTGCAAATATGATTTGCGATAACAGTTTGCATTGGGTGACAGCCCTGCGTCTCCGTCCTCTTTAATTAAAATGTAACTTAATTTTAAAGAGATAAAACCAGAATCGGCAACTGTATACAAAAGATATCAACGCACACTTTTCTAGGGCGACAATTAAAAGCTGTTTTGAATTGAAACTTGGCACGTCATGGTATAACACGTATCTGTGAAGTGACACTACCGTATTGATTTCATCACCATTTCACCATTATTGTAATGTACAGTCGAAACAGGCCTCGGGCCTCAAAGAGGTTGAGATTTTCTCAAGAACTACTTGACCAATTGTAAAATTCAGTAATAAATTGGAAATTTCGTGTACCTAAAGTCAATGTAATTGTAAAGAATTTAAAAACATTAGTCTGTACTTTTTGAGAAAATCTCGATTTTATTGACTCTCTTGTACACCTTTCTTAGAAGAGAAAAGGAAAAGATTTATTTGACGCCATAGACAGACACCATTGGGATCATTATGATTGAGATTTTTTTCCAAAAGTACTAGTCCGATTTTTAAAATCATTTACAATAACATTGTGTTCACTCTAAATATATCTACTAGTAAAATAATTTTACAATCGGTCAAGCAGTTCTTGAGAAAATCTGAACCTTATTAAGGCCTCCTATATTTTATCTGTTTCTAACTGTACATGTAATGTGGTAGAGGAAAAAGCTAATCAACACGAAAACAGGCTGTAAGGCTATTAAACACCATCGATCGTCTACAAATCGAGATAGAGCTCGATGCGAGCTATACAATTTGTATGAAAATGTCGTTCTTGCAACTAAATTACTACAATTACCTATTAAAATTAAAAGACTGACTCTACCTCTTTGATTATATTCTAAATTCAAATATGTGAATGAAATATATAATTAATATTCTCTCGTTTTTATTAACTTAAATAAAAATTACATCATCTTCAGTCAACATATTGAAACTACTATTTTTTTGTTATAAGATAGTTTGTTAAATAAAACTTAGGTAGTTGTATTGTTCAGTCATGAATAATTTTTTTTTCATATGTATGAAGTTATGTGATAAATATGTATCTACTATAGTCAATGTAGAGACGCAAAGATTCGAGACAACAAAACAAGAAAATGTTTTACAGTTTAACGTATTTACAAAACGGCGATATACTTTTAAACAGACATTTGCATTGCAATTCTTCTGATGTAAACACGTAAACATCAAAAAGATAAAATGAAGAAATTCTAACTCTTTGTTCTCAACTTAATTGCGAGTTCGGTAAACACTTTTAAACAGTTGCCATGCAACAAGATATTCTGCAAGGGAACCGCTTCGGCTGCGTTGTGAAACAGGCAGGCTTTGCGGCGAAGGTGAAGGCAGGCCGCCAGTCGCTTACTCGAGAGAGTGGAGAACGCACGACGCTTGCGCGAACGAAACTCGAACTCATTAGTACCACCGCGCGCGCAGTGAACTCGGACGCACCAATTCAAATTCAAAATTAATCCATTAGTGTTGTGAAAAGTGACCATAGAAAACTTAGTGCTGTGTTCAATCACGCGAGAGATTTCCACTCAGTGCCGCTGGAGATTGTGAGAATTTTTCTCATTATTTGACACACATATGACGTGAATAACGGTGCGGGGGTCCGACAGTCGATCGACTCGCTAAATTCGAAAAAGTGCTAGTGTTCTTAAAGCAGTGAGTTGGAGTTTTAACGGATTTGTACAAGCACAGGTAAGAACGGATGTTTACAGTTACGCTTTATTGTATAACTCTAGGTGAAAGCAGGCTCATTTGGTTATCGGAAGCTGCTTCGCCGAGAGGTGTCGCCCTATACTATTTGTGGCCGGATGATATAAAGTTTGATATCAGACACTTGTCAAAGTTTGTTTGTACACTCTATAAAAGTTGTAATCGAAACGAAAAAACCTGACCTATTGGCAATCGAAAGGTGTTGTAAATTAAGAGCAGAATATCAAGTTTGGGCAAGAAACAGAGAAATGAATTGTATTTAATTAATTACGATGTTACTAGATCAAACCGGATTATTTGTTCTTACAATAACTTTTGGTTTAAATAAAATAAAGATCTTACAACGCAAGTCAATGTTTTCCATGGATGGGCTTATACACCCCATCCCGCGCCAGTTATTTATAAACAAACTAATTGCAAGAATCTGGTTCGAGCTTTTTCACTCCCAAACTCCAAATTGATGCCATATTTATGTCGGTCGGTCATCAACAACAGTGAAACAAGACTCCATGAGAAAAACCCTGATTAATGGCATTCTCTAATCGATTTATGGACTGTTTAACATACTTGACGATTATAGTGAAACTGAATATTAAATTAGTTTCTTTTTTACGCGACTTCGGCAAAAACGCCTTTGAATATACCTAATTATACATAAGTCACATTAATATTGAAATTAGTTTTTTTGAGTTAACAAAAAAAAGAATAATTTAAATCAAATTCAAATATACTTTATTTGCACACAAATGAAAATACATCAGTTACATATAAAACCAAAGTTAGCTAGTGTACAGACAGGTGGCCTTATCGAAAGAATAAATCGCTTAAAGAAGCGATTTCTTCCAGGCAACCTTCGGCATCAACTTGTTCGAGAGGGGGACAAAAATCTAGCTTGTGAAAAATAACAAACAAGTTGTTGTATAGTTCTCAGAACAACAACGTATACAAAAACATTGCAATCTAGGCTGTATGCCGTCGTGCTTGATGCACTTTCGAATGTACAATTAATAAATTATAATAGGTCAGCTTGGGCTTGTACGAGTACTGCCGGTGGAATTAATAATTTATTAATCAATTCTAATTTCTTAATTAGGCTAACAATTTTATTTTTGTTTTTGGGAACTGATTTTTCGTACATAATTTACAATAACTTTTGATTGCGATAACAAGTTATATGGGGCGCTTACCTCGGTTTCTCTTAAATAGGTATTTAGATTATTACATTATATGTCAATCCTCGAAATATGAGAATCACATTGAAAATGTATACCTACCTACTTATTTCCTTTTTTTTCCATTTCATTATTTAATTTATAATCAATGAATATTACCTAAAGTATTTTTTTGTAAACCTATAAATTGTCCCACTGCTGGGCAAAGGTCTCCCCCCTCCTCTTCCATCTAAAGTATTATTATTTATAAATATCTGTTCAAAGATTTTGTAATAAGCTGTGAAGTTTACTAAATAAAGATAAAATAAAGTTTATTTTTCGAGTCGCTAATGAAAACCGCGAGGGAAAACCAGCTACTTTCTGGTTTACGTTCGGAATATACAATGCACTGGGTGAAAAGAAACTAAAAGGTCTCTGACTCATCTGGCGTCCGTGTCTCGGGGCTTCTGTTTAGAATAAATTTAGTTCGAAAACGAGGCTTTGTTCTCAAGGCAGATGCGCCATAAGTATACAGAGAGCATAATTAACTAACCAACACACTTGTGGAAATAACCGTCTAATAATATAGCTAAAAGGCATATAAAACTGCCTCTGAAAAATAACCGGAATAGGTTGCATTAAGTCCATATAAAAGTTGGCTGCTATTCACCAGTGTATTGTTTGCGTAATGTTAAGTAAGTAGATAATTTATCAGAAATGATTGACCTATTTTTAAAATTTCTTTACTCTACTATATTGTAGCTAATACTGTAGCGGCCACTAAATTTAATCCTCAACTTAAACGCAACTGTCAGTGTCGTTCATATGCTACATCGCGATAGAGCGAGCGAGACGCAATCTGGAATCGCTGCAATTAGGTATTTTGTTACTTAATATAATGCTAAAGTTGGCATAGATATATTCCTGCAATTCTTATTTAAATATAAATAAACCGCCTAAGTATACTTATCTAAATTTAATGTAAATAATACAAGAAATCGACTCACACCATTTTACCCTTAAAGGTTTTACGAGATTTATATGATTCTAATAGGATCCATTTTGCGGCAATCACACAAAGAAGGTGGCACCGTCTGTAGCTGTTCTTTGGGGCTAGACATTTGTAAGTAATGTACACAAAATATTTATTTAAATCTTGTTAGATTTGTTAACAATTGCTCAAATAAAATGATGATTACTACAAATGTTGAAACAACTCAAAACCGTAACAATAAACAATGGAGCCATCTAACGAATAAATTAACATCTCAACATCAATATTTTTATTTTTATTACCAAACTAAGTTGGCGCGTAAAATAATGTAGAGCTGGTTCGTTCTGAAATCAGTGTGTTTTTAGTAAATTTGCTTTCAAATATTATTTCAGCTTACTTTTATTAGCTGTTAGTTATATTGATTACTTCGTTAATCGCGGTGTATTTATATCGTCGTTAAGGATGTTTTTATTCGGCAGTGAACTTTGAACTTTATTACAAGGCCGACTTTTAACCATACGAAGCCTTAATATCTCTGAAGTGAACTGAAATATCGAAAAATCAGTTTCAGTTTTCAGTAAAAAAATGGGACACCTACCTATAGTTGAAATCGTATTATAAGTTCCTGTAGAGGGTTGATTTTTGTTATGGAATACTGTTTGGTTCAATCATGTCTTTTAAAAGTAATAGTAGTGGTTACCGTTATCTTGGTGGTCACTAATTATTGGAATCAATATTGTGGTGTTTAATTTATATTTTAATTTGTAGGTAAGTATCATCTATTGGTGACCCTGAATGAAATAAAAAAGAAAGAAAAATTATAGTTAGCACGATTTCAACTCTTACGACGAAGATAATAAGAACGGTCCAAAGTGTTACACTTGATCTGCTGTCGTGTACCAATGCTTCTTGTGTAGGTTGTATTTTTGGGTTGGTCCCTGTGCTTATGTATTCTATTCTTGCCATACGCAAGTATTGCAACTCTGGAAATTATTGACCGTAAATTAATATGCAACCTTTTCTTTATAATATGGAGGTTGTGCAAAACTGCAATGGTGACAGAATATGACGACATACTTGCAACATTGGTTATTATCGCCGCAATCGTTTGTCTCATATACTCGCTGCAAGAGTGAGAGGGACGGCGAAGGTACCGTTGAGAAAGAAAAGTGCTTTCTCGTTACTTGCGTATGGTATGATAAATCAAATGATGTAATAAAACTCATAATATGTTGTACGGGCTTGTTTATTTTGAAATTATATTATTGACTGAATATTTAAATATTGTGTTACTAGAGTTATAGGGTTAATTAATACAAAATTATTAAGTAAGGATAGAACATTCGATTTTTTTAAAATACTCTTTTTAGGGTTCCACTTTGTTGTCCGTTTGTCTGTCAAGATCTATATCTCAGAAACGCATGGACGGATCAAGTTGAAATTAATACCAAGTAGCCAGGTCTGCAACCTCATGCAGCCGTGGAAAAATCAAACTTCTAGGTCAACGCAATCAAAAGATATTTATGTCGCATTATCTCGCATATTTGTATGAAAATGCTATAGGGTACTTCCCGTTGACCTATAATCATGATCTTTGGCAAGAAGCTAGGTCATCACAAGTAAAGGATAAAATCCGAAAATTGTAAATTTGGGGTTCCATCACGAAATAATTATTTTTGTAACAAACTTATATTTGCATTTGCCTGGTATGTCGATGTATGACGTTATCAGTTTCGAAAACGCAAAGATAAGTTTGTCCCTAAATATAGTACAGAACCCTCGGTGCGCGAGTCCAACAGCCAACTCGCACTTGACCTTTTTCTTCTTCTTCTTTATCGGTCTTGTAAAAAACAACGGTTTTCATCATACTTATCTATAAGAGGATGTGAAAAGAAATATATTTAGGTATATTTTCAGTCCATTGCTCTAACGATAAGTACTATTTAAAAATGTCTTTCTATTAGCATTGCATTATCATTATTAACTTAATGTATTCCTAATTAAAAGACCGAGCAGTCATTATGCCGTCTGTGAATATTTATAAGTATCTCAATTAGTCAAAACATTGTATTAAGTTGCATTAAGTGTTCATAATTATGACTTGTAGGCACAACGTGGGCACATGACTTAAACAGTAATATTTAGTTCAATTTTGCATCTATAGTGTTTTTGTCTAAGGAAAGTACTCGGCTCTTTCTTCGCGCATCTATAGGACTTACCGCCTACGAATAAACTTTTCTTCGAAACACCATAACATTACCGCAACATGTTTACTAACACAACACTAACAATGTGTTATCCGAGTTATCTGCCCCTATAACATAAGTCACGGCTTATCGTGTGAGGTATTTCAAAGTTTATGAAAGTGCAAACAAGGGGCTGTAAAAGCACCCAGCACCTGATAAGCTAGAGTAAGATTTAGTGAGATATGATGCCCTTGGCATTTAGAACTCATTCACATGATACCGCCTCCCGCGAGTAAAACCTCCTTGGAATGGCTGTGTGGACTGAGATCCTTTGCCTATAAACTGAAAAAAAAAACATAAACTAAAATGGCGGGTATTATTTTGTTATCGTCGTATTAAATAAATTTTTAACATATAAGTACGCCTACAGTTTCATATCGCTTAATGATTTAACACGACATTTATATACTAAAACCTTACTTTTACAAGGTAATATGTTTTGTATTTGCAAGAATATGTTGAAGACATATATTTATGTTTCTTTAAACAACAATTTTATCAATATCGCTATTACAGCTATCATATTTTATTCTAAGTCTACTAGTAAGTAAGGTTATGTTTACAAAAAATCAAATTATAACAAAAACGATACTTAATAAATTCAGATAAAAAATAAATTAGGTGGCCTTTGGTTCTCAACCTCTTTGAAAAAGGTCAAGACTATTATGAATTTTCTAATGAACTTTGAAATGCCAAGATTATATGTACAAAAACTATTTAGACAAAAATACCTATATTGCTTGATATAAATACTACCTATAAAACATGTAAGGTGGCTGGTATGGTTTGGCTGTCATTCGACATATTCTCAATTTGTTCAATTCGCATTTCGACAAAATTTTAATTAAGATTATGTAAAATAATATTTTTGAAATATTCTAATAAGTACTTACTTACAATAAAATTTTCATGCATACTTTAGGCTCTGAAATTAATAGTTTATTCCTCCAAGGAAATTATACAATAATCTTCTTTTTGTTTTCCGGAAAAGAGATTTATTACGAGACTATTGTAACGGAAATTTACAGGAAACTGATTACCATTTTAAAGTCCATTGATCAGTTACTGTGCCATGAATTATAATGTTACTTACGAAATCCAGCAATGGTACCTACTGTAAAATGAAAATCCCTTTCCTGTCATAATCAGTTACAAAATTGACCCGCCGGTCAATTTTTGGATCTATGATAGCATTGTACAGTTATCCGTTCCTCTTAAGTTAAGGGTGATTTTGCCATATTTCTTGTGAACGTATTTTATTTCCGTCGTCTTGCACTATTGTTATTTCACACCGCAGTGATATATTATGCGATACCAGACGACACTCGATATCGTAGTGTTGTGTTACTGTAAGATTTATAGTGTGCCTGCTAATTGGAACACAGTTTTCTAAGATATGTTTGTGTGCATTGTAGAGATAATTGTGTTGACGTTTGCTTGGGAAATATTCAATAACCTTAGTGGGTAAGGATGGATATATATATTTTTTTTAAATTTGGTTACTCAATGTGTAATTGTACAAGTTTAATATGTACCTACCTATGTATTTGTTTATGTCTTAGAGTAGGTACATAAATTGAATCCTGTTTGGGATCCTTTTTAGATTATTTAACAATACTAGACAAAATATAAAATGAAGACTTTAATAATAAAAACTAATAAAATCAACAATCCAATAACCGTCTCAAGGCCTGCGCGGGCGCCGTCGGTTGTCAGACCACACTTTATAAAGTCGTGAGCTCTACAAAAGTTGGAAATCCGTTTAGACGTGCGTACGCGCAGCTATGTCTCGCAGTTGGTTAAGTCTCAGTTGGTCACTTTAAATTTGTTGGAATTTTTGTGAGCTATAGTTTTCTAGTCAGGACTTACGATTCACATTTATTTTATTATGCATTTGAAAATTACATGTAGGTAGTAGGTAAATAATATTTTTTTATGTAGAGGTAAGTACCTAATCCTAAATGCTAATAATAAAAATAATTTATTTCACGAATTATTTGGAGCTGTAAAATTTACTAAATTTCTATTAATTAGAAAAAAAGTAAAATATTATTCATTCATTTACTTATTAAAACTTTTACAAAATTGATTAAAAACTATCAATTTCTAACTAAATATAATTATATTATGGTGAAGATATCTTGCAATTGGATACAATTTACGTTGATTTACCATTGTGTATCGACGACACGGCCCAAGCGATACTAATTAGATGTGATGAAAATGTGAAAACGCAAAGAAAATAATAAGATAAAACGAAATGTTTTCAGACGCAATGAGAGTGACCTGCCCGGCTCGGACCTCGTTCCGACCTCGCAGCAACCTCGCAACCCGCATTCACCGATGCTATTGGCTAAAATGCAGCAATCGGCTCTAAATATAGAATTTTTTTATACTCCGCGTCACGATATGATATAGTTGCGATAATTTTCAGATAAGTACGAGTAAGACCGACCGATAAAAATGAGATTCATACGAATCTTTTTCACGTCTATATTACCTACTCCAAAGATTAAATTACTCCCGTGCTTTCGTAATTGAGAAGTTTTTTTTTATATTATTATGTAAGTATAGACTTATATTTATTCAAAACATATATAATATAGCAACTAAAAATAATAGAGTAAGCCGAAAGGATCCCGAAAGGATCCCATTATCTATGGTAACCTTTTTCCGCGACTTTTCGATAGTTATCTATGAGGACATTGATTGTTTTTAAATCTAAAAAACAAAACTAAAATTGATCAATTACCTAGTATCTGTTTTACAAATACCGTTAAGTTATTTGTTAAGTTTACAGGGAAATTTCAAGTTCTTATAATGATACCAATCAGATTAAAAATATCTGAGCTGAGGTTAATAAAATCACACATTGTAATAGGTAATGAGGTGGTCTCATTAAAGCTTTTAAAAATAGTGGGTTCTAACTATTTAAACGTCATTATTTTTGACAATTGACACTAAACATACACTTGGAAAATAATTGTTAGAACAATAGAATTGTCTGCCTACAAACTTATCGTAGATTACTTTAGTATAGTTTTGCATTGTTTATTATTGTAGACAATGACTGGAAAAATAAGTGTGTTGTCTTGGAAAAATAAACACATCTTTTAATCTACGGGCAACAGGCGTGAATTTAGTAGGAGTATGTATTGTAATGGTTATAATAGGTATATTTGCATATGTGCATGAGACAATGAAAGGAGCGTGGCTACAATGTAAATACCGTTTACTTTTTAGGAGTAAATTAAGCCATATTTAATTTACATCATAGCCACCGCTCTTGCATGACTTTTAACATCTCTGCCATTGTTTGAATTTTCAATAAAAGCGGAACATATAAAACAGATGTCTCTTTCTAATGTACGAGAGTGAAAGTGACAACAAAAGACCTGCCCCCATACAAAATATACTATGGGCTATCTCCACTCCATAGACCACGAGAAAAATAAATAAAGAAACAGTGTTGCCAGATTTTAGAATTATTATTCCACTAGGCTGTATACCGGATAAATACAATACTGGCCCATAATAAGGCTTCTGAATCTGAATATTGTAAGCTGATATACGGATACTAAAGCCGGCAGCACTTGCAACTTTCTTCGTTATACGATCTTTTACGGTTTAAGGATTGTATTGGTCAGGTTGGTGTTAGGTTTTATAGCGTGAAAACTGTTAGGGTATACTTAGTTGCAGCCATAATACGAGGCTTTCATTTCGAAACGTAAATAAAGGTTGTGTTTTAATAGGCTCTTTCAGTTGATTACATTCTTTAAACTTTATGTTAATAGCTAATATTCTGCGGAAATTCACAATGTAAAGAGGAAGCTTTAAAATGTTGAATATCAATATAATTTAGCAGTTTAATGTTTTCTGAGACGCAAGTGCTTATTTACTTTCACATAAATAAATATCATACTACTATAGAAGGACTTAGGCGACTAATTACACCAAAATTTTTATAGGTACCTATATGTAGGCATCTCGGAAAAGGCGCCAAAGCAGGTCTATTTATTTTAAAACTAATTTGAACTAAGCTAAGTAAAACCATTTTAATGTCAAAACAGATGACTTTTATCTTATCATCCACTGTACGAGTATAATAGCATCACAATTTGACAGCCACCGTTTCCGTATGTGCATATTTAAGTCAATAAAAAACTGAAACGTGTGAGTCCTATTCAAACAATAGAAATACCATCCACCAACCCAACCTTATCTGTAGATGCAATCTAATCCGACCTCTACAGACTAGTAATAAGATTAATAATCCAGGAAAGATTCCGAGACGTCATAATAGAGAATGCAAGACGTGTTTAGTGAATGGCAGAAAATAAACAATGAAGTGTTTCAATAGGCGAGAACACGCGGAAATGTTGGTGGATAGTTCAATCTAGTTTTACAGGAGTGCCATTCTCTATAGCACTACCGCCTTAGGCTCAGTTCAGACCAAACGGAATGTTCAGTCATTTTAACAAACAATCAAACTCATTTATTGCCAAATAAGTGTGGTGTCGATTCCACAACAAGAGTGGTCTGAATTATGAGTTCAGAATTCCCCCTTCACTGTCACTACAAAATATCTCAGACTGTTGGTTCAGATTACTTTTGTATGTGTAGAGATGCAAATCGTCTCTTAAATTACAGAACGTAGAACTCTGACCTCAGAACGCTGGTTGTGGAATTGGCGCATATTTCTTTATTCGTAAACTCCGCGCAATTTCATCTAAACCACATAGATGAAATATTAAAACTGAAGAAAAAAAACTTCATATGTATTGTCTTTAAGCTAAATACAAAATCAGACGCAACATCAAGTGTCAACTCGCTTTTACTCTACTACTACTCTACTTACAGTTTCTTAATCAGTGTAATCAGAACACTGTCAGAGCCTTTTACCATTTGGTCTGAACTGAGCCTTAACATCTCGTTTGTTTTATTACCCATTGAATTGTCGTAAGGAAAATTAGTAATAATCATTCCTTTTTGAAAAAAAAAGAGCTAATTACTTAGGTACATTTTTACACTAATAATAATGTCGAATAACTTTTATCTTGAACTGTTTCTTCTTCGATTTATTCAGCCATTAGTCTCGAATCATTAAACCATTTTTCTATTTGCATAGGCATTTATTTGCAGGGAGCATGTGATTCATTAAGTTTACGTGAACAACATCCGTTGTATCAATTAACCTTGTCAACTTCCGAAACAAGTTTTTTTTAATATAGTCTAGCAGGTGAGGAGGGGTGTAGCACATAAGTGTAACATTTTCAATATAATTACAGCTCTTATAGCGCAGACAATAAGAGCGGTATCATCAACAGCCACATTAAGGACACTGAAACTCTACGCATCGGTATTACGGCCTAGTTTCCAATGCGTTCTCTGTTTGCAATTGTTGGGCCATCGACTTCGCCATGTTTGTGAAGATTCCGTGTAGAATATTTTCACAGTAAAACATGAAATATTATCAAAAAAGACCAAAGACGTTAGTCATTCATTGTGAAATGTTCCTTAATGGGATATTTTTTATTGCAAATTAATAACCGATTTATTGGTACCTACTTGAAGATAATCTTCTCATTAGATTCTCTAGTATTATATAGAATGTTCTTTTTAGCAATTTTTGTTATTTTTCTTTTAAAAGAACTTTAGAAGTCATTAGCACAGAGATTGTAAGTGATAGATGAAGTCATGCTAAGATTAATTTAGACCTTTCGTAGCACGTAACCCGTTTTAAAGGTTAGGTTTTAATGTTAGGCTGACCTCATCTCGGCATGTTGCTTTACCAGTATTTATGGCTTGTTGCCGTTAATTTATTACACGACAGCATGGCATATGTATCTAAAACAGTCGATGGAAATGGCACATGAAACAACTTTCTATCTACCGATTAATATCACAACTTATTTTTATATAAAGAAAATTAATAATGTTCTCACGTTACTAACTTCAACTAAGCTAAAAGCTTCTGTGCTAGGAGAGGCCACCACAGTAAACCAAAAGAGGATCGAAACGCCGTCGCCCTAATCATTCGGTTACTGTGACTTCATATGACTGCGAATACGTATGCCCCTTTTAGATTATCATCATTCCATTCGAATTTGTAAAAGACAAAACAACGAGGATCAAGGAATACAAAATATATCTTTGACAATAATGAATAAGATGTTCGAACAAATAGGGTTGCGCACCCTGTGAAGGTTTGTCTGCAAATTAGGTGAAAATAAAATCATTTTTGGAAAAGTCTCTGTACTCTCTTATCTCTGTACACCGTGATCAGTTTCCAAAATTATATAATTTATTTTTTGTATCCACGGATATCGTGAACGGTGGGTAAAAATGTTGGAAACGGATCCCGGTATCGGTGGACACAAACTGCCGTGATCCGTTTCCAACTCAACGAGACAACCTCCTGTGAAGAGATGCTTCGTCTGAAATATCCATGATGCTGGTGAACCTCCGATAGGAGTGGAACGCCAAGAAAAAGCAATCATCTCTTTTCAAACAAACAACACTCATAACGCAAACTAGGGACCCTGTACTCCATCCACCTGTAATCCAGATGTACAAATATAATATTCGGGTACAGAAAGTGCTAATTATTGGCATACCTGGAATGGTTGGTTGGAATCCAAGAGGGAAACCCTTGCACAGCAAGTATACTACAGAGTTTAGGTGGTCGTAAAGGTTTAATGTTCTGCCAAGACAACCTTGAAGATTAGTAGTATCATCCTCTAGGTAAAGTCTACAAAAAGTTCGTGACTAAGTAATATTTAGCAAACCTACAATTTTATATTCTACAAGGAGGCACTCTGTTGTAATAAAAATCAAATACAGTTTTTCGAGTAATAAAATAGGTAGTTTACAAATATAGTGCTAAAGGGGTAAGTTCAAGTTTCGTAAAAACGTTTTGCGGTTGAGAACTATTTTTAGAAGGAATGACGTAGATACGAGTAACTTGTATGCGGAGTTTTGTACAGGCTCTTTCTTACAAAGTCTAGCTTGTATAGCCGATATTACATTACTAAGACACAAAAAATCGTCACTGTAAAAGAAACTGTATTCACATTGATTTATGTATAAAATTCGATGCACACATCGATGAATGCATCGGATTTGGTATCTACTAGAATTGTTATAAAACAAAACTTTGGCCTTATATGAGGATGTATTTTAATCGTTAAACTGACTTATTCGTCAACTGGCGAGTGGGGAACTCGCGAGTGCGCGCGGGTTGGCACCTTCTGATTTTACCTATTTTTTTTGGCGTCAACTCGCTTATTCGTAAATTATGACATATTTATGTACAGTCAGCTACAAAAAAGTTTAATAAATTTAATATACGTACATGGGCGTACCCAGGTAGGGGGGGGGGGGTGCCCCCCCTGGATAATGTTGACGTCCCTACTAAGTATCATAACTAGTACTTTTATCGATAAAAATTAAGAAAACTCGTAATCAAGACAAATCTAACGATACCTACTGCATTCGTTATAATGCATCAAGCCCTTTATTTAACAGTAGACCCTAAAGGAAACAAAATAGATAATAATAAATTCGAAGAAAATCACCGTCCTCCCTTAGATAATCGAGTAAAATAAAGTTTTTATTTATTTAGTAGCATCTTTCAGTGTGCTTCTGACTGAAATTACCCTAAAGATTTGAGTCTCTTTCTTTATTATTTTAGTTTTTAGTTAGATTATGATAGTTTTTGTATGCGGCAAAAACAGTCACGTTTTCCCCTACCTAAGCTGTGCTTGTCACAACCAGCCTGCGGTCAATTAACTTGCCATAATTTCATGCCAAATGTAAGTAAATGGCAACCCAGATTAAGTCGTGACTAAGCGGCTGATGCAACCCGCATGTTTTGATCTCTCGATGTAAAGGCCCTTTCATATCGAGAGATTCCAGACGCGTCAAATATGTTGTGTAATCCAAATACCTGTTGCAATTGCAATAGGGTACTCGACAAGTAGGTATCGAAAATTAAATGTTTCTCATTATTATTAAATGTGAAAACTTAATCTTAAACTGATGAGGTAGGATGTTGTTTTCTAATACCTATTATAAACAAAAATACTCAAAGCCAAAAATAAATGCAAAAAGTCTGCTTTCCACAAGGACGTTTACAGACTATAGTAATTATGCAGTCAACCAAGTTTGCCGACTTAAAAATATTCGCTCTACATTAGCAGTTAGAAAATATGTTAATTAGTTTCCATTTTTGCAGGTTATTGCGCTGTTTGTGTAAAACAAAGTCTAAATGAAACTTTATCAAAGCAATTGACGTCAGCCCCCTTACCATGAACTCTTATAGCAGGATTACTTTCATAATACTTTGTTACTTCGTACAATGACGACCTTAATGAGCTTACTTTAAGGTCGTCATTGTACGAAGTAACAAAGTATTATTGAAGTAATCCTGCTATAAGAATTCATGGTAAGGGGGCATATATGATATATTTCAGAATTAACACTATAGTGAGCCATTACTACAAATTATCATATATAAACGGATATCACTCACTTATATTGTTGAAGTCGGCAATTAGATTAGATATGATATAGATTTACCCAGCAAGGTAAGGGAGGCAAGTTTGAGTCATTCATTTTGTGTAAATGATTAGAATATGATTACTATTTTGTCATTTTGAGTCCGAGCCGTTTAGCTTACCATGCCATTTTTATATAGTCAATGTATCAATGTAATGGTAACTATTTTTTCGGGACAAATTCATGGTTGGATTCACTCACTATAACAAAATTTAGATAGAGATGTTACCTCGAGCAGTTTATTCAAAACGTCGCGTTTTATTGCTTGTGCGAAAGACTCTTTACTCTTGTATCGTATAAGACAATGGTAGTAAACCACAGACACCAAATTTCAATGCGCTATTTCGAAAGTGACCATAATTTGTATGGAAATTGCGTACTTACGCCGTGTCCTAAAGACCTTGTTACATGACTTAAACTTTTAAGTTCAAAGAGTAAAGATTTTACATAGGTTTTTTTACATATATAGGAAACATGGTATTGATATTAGAATATTGTTCCTGTTTATTATTCGTAATGGCAATTTTTAAATCAAAAAAAAATTGCCAAACAAAGAATACGTATTTCGAACAGTTTTTTTATAAGACGTAATACAGGGACTTGTCTTTTTAATCCGTGTAGATAACTATTTCAAAAATAAGAAACACAGCTAAGCATATAATATACCAGCGAATAAATTTGAATAGCAAATCGATAAATTTTTTGAGCTAATGAAGTGTGTAATTTTCGTAGTAAAAAATGTGCAAAATAGTTTCCTGATTGGTGGTATTGAATAACAATAATTTGCAATTTTGCATATTCGTAGACAAATACTTGAATATTCGATGGTCAGCATCAAAACGACATTACAGTTGTGCAATTTCCTGCATATAATATGAAATTTAATTATTATTACTTTGGTTTCAATTTTATTTGAAATTGCAACTTTTCGATAGATCACGTCATATAATTGAGTGCCTTGTATAGAAACAAACCTGTTTATAGTAACTTCGTTCCCAGACTCAAAATCAATTAATTTTCAGAGAAGTGGGAAGGGGATATTTAGAGAATACCTACCTACATATTTTCAAAAATCATTAGTTATTAAGGCGAGGCCATTGGGTCATTTGAGCCTAGTGAGGGGGTGAGGTGCGGGGCGAGGGAGGGGCGAGGGAGGGGCGAGAGAGGGATGACGCGCATTGATCGGGGTCATTACTCGCGCAGGTACACAGAGTAAGCGTAACCAGTGTCCTCACTGTGACGTCACAGCTCGCTACCCATAATAATACCTACCTATACAGAATGTCCCACGGATAGACGATATACCGAAGTCCACTTGTCGGTGCCAACATTATCGACCCATTTAATGCCAAATAGGGATATCCCAGCAGAGCTCGGTGGCGCAGTGGTTGGGTCAATGGACTTGCAATATGGAGGTCCCAGGTTCGATTCCCAGCCAGGGCAGCCATGTACCAATGAGTTATCCTCGTTTTTTTCGACGGAAAAACTTACGTACATTTACCGAGTGCTCTCAAAACGGTGAAGAAAAACATCGTGATGAAACCTGCATGTCGTAGAAGAAGAAGAAAAAATCTAAGGCATGTGAAATCCGCCAACCCGCACTGGGCCCGCGTGGTGGATTATGGCCCGAGCTCCCTCGATGTAAGGGAAGGTCTTTGCCCGAGCAGTGGGGCAATATAAATAGACTGATGATGAGGGATATCCCAAGTCTGACAGCTTCGGAGTTACTTATTTCAATTTTCGCGATTGTCGGAAAATATTTCTTTCAATCTTGAACTTTTGTCTATCAGGTATCAGGTTATATATTTTAATTATTTTTTAAGTTATTTATATTGACGTATGATAGTATGACGTAGTAGAATAAAATACTATGTTAATACTAATCTGACGGAAAAAAAGACCTGTTATAATATGAATGTCAAATAGGTAATATTGTTGTAATAAAATCAATAAAAGTGAAAAATTGGAATAATCAAATTATTTGCTAGGGGAATATATTTTGAAAGTACTTTCGCGCGATTTAATAAAAAATTGAGCATAAATTCTTATAAAATACAAAATTTATTAAAATGGTAATAACCATAGAGATTACATTACAACAAATCTGTCTTTGACAAATTTAAGTGACAAACTGTCAAGTGTATCAATAAAACTAAATAAATGACGAATTTTTTAACGTGATGTTAGGTAAGTATTATTATTGGTGTCAGGTGTGACGTCAGTGATGGTGAAATCTGGCCCGTGTTATCACTGCGTAGGGTAAAACATGACACACATTATGTGCTGTTGGCTGTACTTTTAAAAGTAGGCACAGTGTATATTGAATCAGTCTATAACTACGTAGCTATTGAAATTTGGCCCGTATTATCACTGTGCTTAGAGTAAAACAGGTATATATCGCACACCACCATTACACACCACAGCTACACTTGCATAGCTACTGAAATCTGGCCCGTATTTATTATCACTGTGCGAGTGTGCGTAGAGTAAAATGTGGCAAACTTTATGTGATGTTCACTGTACATAGTTTTACAAGTAGCAACTACGTATAAACTATTTTAAGTTCGATTACTGTTTGTTTGTTTGCTCTGTGGGACAAATCACCGTCAATAGTCATATTGTTTATTCGTCTAATAGATATTATACATAAATAATGTTTGTTTGTGTATTTCTTCTTTTTTGTTGGTATTGGTGTTGTATGTATGGTGTATTAGGTAATAGTAGGTTACGGTGCGGCGGGGGTGGCCCTTGGGCCACCCGTAAGCCGCCAACATGATTATTTTATATACAATCAAAAAGTAGGTATTAGGTAGGTATATCAGATATAAGTTAGGTGCCATAGTGTAATAGTAGGTTACGGTGCGGCGGGGGTGGCCCTTGGGCCACCCGTAAGCCGCCAACATGTTTATTTTATATACCTACAATCAAAAAGTAGGTATTATAGTGTAATAGTTGGTTACGGTGCGGCGGGGGTGGCCCTTGGTTTAATTTTTGTTTTTAAAACTTCAGGAGTATATTTTTCGGCGAGTAATTAATATGATTATTACAATTATGTTTCAATATCATTATGACAAAGTTTATTTAGGCTTTATAATATTATTCTTAACAATCTTTATGCTGTTTGTAGTTATGCTTAATAATATTATGCCTATAAAGTTATGCCTAATGACTATTATGCGTAGTTATTACTAGGACAATTTAAGGTATGCCATGTTATATTATGACATAAAAATTTATGCACAGAAATAGGGAACCCATGAAAATCCATCAAGGCGTTCAGGCTAACTGAAACCGACATGAAAACACCACCCATTTTTTTGCGTTAAAACTTTTGTCGGGAGTTAAAAATACCCATCTTACAACAGTCGGACAAAATGTCATGCCAGATTCTGCCCCACCATCAACCGCAAGTTGTACAAGATAACGAATAAATGGAAAAATATCTCCGTTTTTTATTAAAATTATTGGTTTATAATAAAGTTTTGTACAAGTTGCGATTCGAAAAATATAGCTTAATTAAGAATTCAGAAAATAGTAAGAAATCGAAGCGATTCATTTTTTTTGTTATTCTTCTATAGGAGTTGCGAGAGTAGTAGAAAATGATACTGATTATGATTATGCAATATGAAACCTGTAATAAGTCCCCAACAAAATGATAGGTACCTACAGCTTAAATGGTCACGTGTAGTTTTGTAGGTTGTAGGTGGGGCAAAGCTTCATTGAAATGTGGCAATGTCTTTTAAATAGGCCATCATCTATCGGTATGGGAGATATCCGTACTATGTCTCCCTGAACTTGACTTTTCTTCCATAAAACATAAAATTGGCATAGAATACCGGAACTCGGCAACTTTCCGCCCCATATTCAAGGGCAACCTTGTGCCCTAGTTTCTTTTATTACTTTTGTTACCTCGGAAATACGACCGAGTTGCAGTATGACATGTCGCAACGTAGGTTTGTGTGTCAGAATGGTGATTAAAAAGAAATCTGAATGAATTAAGAAGATGGTCTAGATTGGAGACGACCTTGGTGCGACATTCTGTTTTATAATTATAACTAAGCAGGTTTCACTCGCAGATAAAGCTTTCTTGGAATGGCTGTTTGGAATGAGATCCTTTGCCTATAATATGGAAAAATACATCATAAGAAAATGGTGGACATTATTTTTTTATTAGGTAATAGGTAGTTATAAAACTAATGTACCGTAATTGAGAACATCCTCTTTTTAGAAGTCGATTAAAAAATATTAAATCCTATTGTAGACACCAAAATCTTCCTTGAGCGAATCTGTATTTACTCTACGTAATGTACTGAAATTGGCAATCACTTCCCTTCTACCGATTCTTGAATTATAACTATGTAAGGCGAGTATATATATATAAATATATATATAGACAGATAGACGTTGAGTTTTATAAGTATACCTAGACACTTTGTTAGGACGATATTTGAATACTGGCCAGCGAATGACATTTTGTCGTTCCCACGAACGTAGAGCAGTTTCTAATTTTGTTTGATGATTGGTTGCCAATATAAGCTACATTAAATGTTTGTTTAATTGAAATTGAAATACATATTCAATTACTTAAATATATAACTAACTAAATTAGAAAAAAAACTACTTGCTTTTATTGATTAATCTTGCTCGACTTCTTTTCTTGTAAAAGTTAAATTACTTAGTTGCTTAATTTTTTTTTTAACTTAAACGGTTTGTAAACAAGATATTAAAAGAGAAACGGTACCTACAAAATAAGATATTTGTTGGGAATTTATAGGGAACGTAATAAAGAGAAAAATAGTGAAGACTGGTGAAGATTATTTATTGAAGTGACAAGAATGGAGATGAAACAATGTAATGCTGATTGTCAGATAGAAATTGTAAAAAGAACTACACAATATCTATAAAATACATGCCAGTATTACAACAAAATTCGTTAAATTATTCAAAATCAAACACTACTGTGACTCTGTTACTGTAAAAGCCTGAACTACGGTAAATCCTAAAATTTACCAGTAAAACCTAAGATTTACCAACTCCTATTGGTGAAAGTCCGAACAGCTCTATGATTATCGTTCATTTAGAACTTTTACCTTTTATTTTAGTAAATCTTAGGATTTACCTTAGCACACGGTAAATGTTGTCTTAGGTTTTACTTATAAATCTTAGGATTTACCGTAGTTCGGGCTTTTACAGTAACAAGTCTAAGAAATAAACCAGAGTCACAGTAACCATTTTGTTCTATATTTAGCTGGCTTCACCGATATACTGTCAAACTGGTTCTAATACCGCAATTACTTAATGAAGTAATTGACTATTTCGAGAGTAAATGGATGATTTTTTTCCTACGGAACGAGAGCCAAGGTGACTCGGCCGAAATTGCTCAGTCACGTGTGTTAATATATTCGGTGTTTCTCTGTTAGCAGTTCGAATATTTGGTGCATTTACTGCGCCCACGCAACTGTCAATCTTTATCTATTTGTTTGGATACATTCATCTTTGTTTATGTGCATGGTTACATTAGGTAATTGTAAGTATATAACATGACTATTACGAAACTGGGCTGCATCTTTTTGGCATCAAATGTATACTAGTATATCAGTCATGTGATCAAGATTAATCTAAGGATACCTTATACAACCCATCTATAGGCTACAGGAGGTGACAATAGAACCGACACATAGGTACAAACACTCGAAAACCTTTACCTTTTTCCTCGCAACAGTCAGGTAACAACCGAAGAAGTGTTTTTTGAAGACTGTATTGTAGAAAAAACTTTCATCGTTCACTTTTAAGTTTTTACCTATAGATATACCTATACATTTATTCAAGATGAAAATAAATGTTTAACTTCGACAAAAGTGCGAGTATAATGTGTTTTTTTTAGTTTGGCAAATACAAATTTGTTCCGTCCGAAAGCTAAAGTGTGTGTGCTGTAATACGCAAGATGTATTCTTGAAGTTTTTTGGCACGAGCAAAAGTCTTTGCAAATAGAGTCAAAAGTTCATCATTTGCATGGCCATTCAGAATAAAAATTTCTATTTGTCAGATTTGAGAGAGATTGCATAGTTAGAGAGCTAAGTTATAGACGATGTTTTACGCTAAATGGGTGTTCTTTTTATGGCTGCAAAGCCAAAAATACTAGAGTTCGAAATCTTAATAAGAAAATGGCAAGTATGTATATCTAATTTAGACATTATTCTTTTTAGATTTTCTTATCATGGCGGCTATTTCTTAGACAACTGAAAAAAAGAACCGATGTTGCTTTCATTGGACCAAGGTTAGACAAATAAATTAATTAAGTATCATTTTTTCTTCTTCAAAAAGCGACGACTAATTTGTCTGCAAACCAAACGGAACAGTTTATACAACTTCTATGTTTATAAGTATACTACTACTGAAAATATGAAATATTTTATATCTTGTACTATTATATATTCTGTGATATAGTGAGAAAAAAATATGTCCATGTGTCAAACAAGTTACATTGATGACACAACATATGTCTACAATATATGTATGTATATACATCGTAAAAAAGTAACAGACGGCAACAGTCGATAGATAAATAATCCAATGTCACTCAACGCATTTTTGATTCGATTCGACATTAGAGAACCAAAGATTAACATTTTTACGACTATAGCGGTAAACCACGCATGCGTTTTTTCGACAAGACAGACATATTACGACATCCGTCATAGTGAAATTTTCGAAAGTATGTATGTATGGAAGAAATAATTGGCTTTCTATGCTTCGTGTTTCGATAGATTAGATGTTGTATCATGGGAGTCTAATTGTCGATAATTGGTCGGTGGTGTAAGATTATGGTGACCAAGGGGCGTGTTGCGGTTGTCTAGGTGCGAAATGTTGATTATTCATTTGTTTTTCTGAATAGATCGTTTTTTGTTCGTCAACGATATTGCTTACCAATAGAAATTATAAGCAACGACTTGTTTTGTATTCTGATATTTAAAAGCAAAAAATAATCATTTCTTTTGCACGTTGTATTGGGATTCATCTTGCAATACCTGCCCATTTTATCGGGAAAATATATCAACTACTCCATCATTTACTTCACTGATGTCTATGTTAACTTTTACCGGACTGCCTCGGGAGGCTAGTATTATTTTTGGGTGTACGAGTATGTAGGCTTCTCAGGTCTCTTACTGCAGAAACTGTTTCATGGATTTGGGCGACTGGCTAGCTTCTCTCGTATGTCAGTCGCATCCCTGTCCCCTTAGCAGTCCTCTCATCTGTGGGGAAACCACTAGGTGGTTTTGAAAGGTACTATATTAGGTACTATTATACATTCAACGGTTTCATTGTTATGAGCGAGCTCTGCGTCTCAACATTTAGTATTTAATTTACTTACATTTTTAAAGTGCTGGTTGATGTATTCTGACCCAATAGGTATTCCATTATCGTCCCACACTGTCGCTATGTCCTCGGGCACGAAACTTTTATTTCACACCTGTAGGTACCAAACTATTATAATAATCTACATATTTATAATGGTCATAGCTTCATAGACAAGTGCAAGAACAGGTATTTAACTAGACCATTGTCCTGCTTTAACACTGGCATAACTGTTCGACAGTCTTAAAATTATCGTATCATCGATTTAATAGCATTTGACCTCTACTGCATGGCAATAAAAGGTATTTGAACCGAATGTTAAAGTTTGTTAGGAGTTTTATTGTGTCAATCAGTCTGGCACACATTGTTAGGAGGTCCGGACCTATGTGACCTTAGTGTCTTGTCAGTTTTATTCAATGCTATTGAATTGAATATCGATAGAAAAGATATCACGCCGTTTTGTTTGTGTTATTGTAAGGCTAATTACTTCAAGGTAAACAATTCTTTTATATCCAGTTGTAGATGTTTTGTCAAATATTAAACTACGAATGAGTACAAAATAAAATGTAAATTAATTGCAACTTACTTAAAAAGATATAAAAGGTTGTGTAATAAAATAATAATCTACATAGCTTGGAATCGGTACGTCAAAATCGATTAATACGAAAACGTAAATCACACTTTTTTACAAACTAGATTATGAATCGATTTATAATAAATGTTGAATAACAATCTCGACCAGGTTACGATAATAATCTTTTCCATAGGAGGAAAGATGACCAGTATTAACGCAGATTAAATTATTTAAGTCATTAATTGATGACTCTGATTGCAATCACACTATTTGCAAGTAACAAATCATAAACGTCACATTACCACATTACTAATAATACTTAATAACAATTAATGAGTCTTTTAATCTGTTCGTAATTACGAATTTGATAAAACCGTTAACAATCATTTCATAACTGGCAGCATGAAAATGGTTACTTATATTATAAATTAGCTGTAATTTATTATTGCACTATCTCGTAGATATTACTCAACATAGTATTAATCTTACAGACAATGTTTTGCAAATAGCTGTGACGATCTATGAAACGTAATATTATCTTGTCACGGTCGTCCTGTCACGGTCGCCTTTGTTCGTGAAGTCTGCGCTTCTGCTTCGGGGGAACTCCTTCTCCGATGGGTGTTAATAAGAACCGCCAAACGATTGCTTTTAACTATTTATTTAAAGAGATAAATTGACACACAATTAGCGTGCGTCCGTTCGCCGCTGTCGTAATTTTCAATATGGCGGCAGCTCGGCCAGTGGCCCGCTGCGCCTGCGACCCCCCCGCGCGCCCGCACCGCCAACCGCGAGCGTTAACATCTTGGGGCCCGTTGAAAGCCTGGTCTTTCAACTTCTTCTAGTGAAGTCGGCAGCACGCAGACCCGGTTGAGAGCACGGCGAGTGAGGCCTCGGGAAGTTTGTAAATCTGCTACTCTTGAAACTCCATCGGTCCCAGGATAAAGACGATGTACTCTTGCCATTCGCCATTTGAGTGGCGGGACGTTATCTTCCTTCAGAACGACTAAATCTCCGACGTTCAGGCTCCTGTGATGAAGACGCCATTTGTAGCGTTGCTGAAGCTCTGCCAGATACTCATTCTGCCATCTTTGCCAGAAATGTTGACGAAGTAGCTCGAGACGTTGATATCGGTCAGGATTCTTGATAGTTACAGGTGGCGCTGGTATCGAAGTGAGCGGTCGTCCGACGAGGAAATGCCCAGGCGTCAAAGGTGAGTACTCGGTTGGGTCCGAGGATAGAGGTATAAGAGGTCGGGAGTTAAGGATGGCTTCGATTTGTGCAAATAAAGTGCTTAACTCCTCAAAGGTAAGACTAGCGTTCCCCATTATACGTTTAAGGTGGAACTTTGCTGATTTAACACCAGCTTCGAAAATGCCTCCAAACGTTGGTGAGTATGGAGGATTGAAAACGAATTTAATGCCTTCATCATTGGCGAAAGAAAAAATGGATTTGAGACTGGACCTTAGTAATCTGCCCAGCTCATTGCTCGCACCTACATAGTTCTTAGCGTTGTCGCTATAAATAGTGTGAGGCTTGCCTCGACGTGAAATGAATCTACGTAAGCAGAGTATAAAAGCGTTAGTAGTCAAATCGCTAACTACTTCTAAATGGATTGCCTTGGATGAGAAGCATACAAATAAACAGAGATAACATTTTGTTACCCTACTGCCGCGACCCGTTTTGCTTGATATGGAGAAAGGACCGGCGTAGTCAGTGCCGCATACTTGAAACGGATACCCCGGTGTGAGTCGTTCGACAGGTAAGTCACCCATGAAAGGTTGCTCAGTTTTGCCACGCAAGCGTGTACACAGTACACACTTTCGTGTGACACTACGCGCTAAAGCTCTGCCCCCGAGAGGCCAATATTGCTCACGGAAGGAACTTAGGAGTAGTTGTGGGCCCGCGTGGAACAGACGCAGGTGCTCGCCTTCCATCAACAGCTTAGTGAAGTGATGCTTTCCATCGAGTAAAGCTGGATGCTTCTTATTGTAATCACAGTCAGCGTGTCGAAGGCGACCACCTACTCTGAGCACGCCGTCGGCGCCATCGATGAAAGGTGATAACTGTAACATATGAGATTTAGGTTTAAGGTCTCGGTTTTGTTTCAGTATATGTAATTCGGCAGAGAATGAATCTTGCTGCGCGGATTTAATCAGGTAAGTAAGAGAGTTATTTATTTCCTCAAACTGTAAATTGTTACACATTTTATTTTTAGGATTTTTGCAGTTGTGAACAAATCTCAATACGTATGCATAGATACGTTTAAGTTTATTTGCGTTTGAATAATTATGAAAATTTATGAATGAGGTTTGTTCATTGTTTGTGTCTTTTTTAAGCTTGATTAAAGTTCATGATCTTTCTACTGTTCAAGTAAATGAAATGTCACGTCGTGTGAGTGACATGGACACAGTTCTCACTGATTTTCAATCGACTCAGTCTCAAATAGAATTGTTAACAACAAACCTTGATCGGGAAATTGATGAAAGAGATGCAATCGAGTCTCAGTTGTTCCCTCTTCTCGCCACAGCACAGAGTATTTTAGAGTCTACGTCACCTCTAAATACCGATAAAACAAAAGCGGAAAATAAAAGTGATTCTTGCGGTTCTTGTGGTTCCTGCTGCAATGAGAAGCATTCAAATGTACCTGTCAAGCTACCTACAATAGAATTACCTACTTTTGATGGCAATTACTTAAAATGGCTCGAGTTTCACGATACTTACAAGTCATTAATTCATACAAATACATCAATTCCAGATATTAATAAGTTTCACTACCTACGATCGTCATTACAGGGTAGTGCACTACTTGTTATCAAATCACTTGAATTTACTTCTACAAACTATGAGGCAGCATGGGATCTTGTGTGCGAACGTTACAATAACAAGAAATTGTTAATTAACAATCATTTAAAGTCACTCTTTAGCATTGAACCTTTAATAAGGGAATCGCACAAGGCTTTACGCTTCCTTATTGATCATGTATCCAAAAACTTAAAATCTCTTGAAGGTTTAGGTCAGCCCACCGATCAGTGGGACACTTTAATAATTTATATGATCTCAAATAAACTCGATTCTACTACCGGTACGAAGTGGGAAGAGTATAAAAATAGCTCAATTGAATTACCTACTTTATCCGAGTTTAATCAGTTCTTGCGTAGTCGTGCCGATATACTTGAAACGATGCAGGCTAACAGAGGCGACAAAAGTGATAATCATCATAAACATTCATATCATAATCATAAACAAAATCAATTAAAATCAACTAAAAGTTTTGTCGCGTCTGTAGGTACAGACGGGTCAAAATTAACTTGTCCTATATGCGGCAAGGGTCATAGAATCATAGATTGTATGCAATTCAAGGACTTGTCTCCCGAGGATAGATTGACTGAGGTCTTAAAATTACGCCTTTGTTCCAACTGTCTTCGTAGGGGCCATGATTCCTCGCAGTGTCGATTCAGCACCTGTAAAATCTGTAATAATAGACATAATACATTATTACATAACAAAAACATAAAAAACAAATCATCACATACAAACAGTAACTCACCTGTACACACCTCATCGGACACGAAGAGCTCACCTGTGCAGTCACCTGTGGCCAGCCGCTCACAGGCTGTACAGTCGTTATCCGCAGCCCTTCCGTCATTGTCCACTCGGCAGGTGCTCCTTTGTACAGCAATGGTGAAGTTAACTAACAAAGCTAACAATAAAGCTTACCTGGCTCGTGCCTGTCACGGTCGTCCGTGAAGTCTGCGCTTCTGCTTCGGTGGAACTCCTTCTCCGTTGGGTGTTAATAAGAACCGCCAAAGGATTGCTTTTAACTATTTATTTAAAGAGATAAATTGACACACAATTAGCGTGCGTCCGTTCGCCGCTGTCGTAATTTCCAATATGGCGGCCGCGCGGCCAGTGGCCCGCTGCGCCTGCGACCCCCCCGCGCGCCCGCACCGCCAACCGCGAGCGTTAACATCTTGGGGCCCGTTGAAAGCCTGGTCTTTCAACTTCTTCTAGTGAAGTCGGCAGCACGCAGACCCGGTTGAGAGCACGGCGAGTGAGGCCTCGGGAAGTTTGTAAATCTGCTACTCTTGAAACTCCATCGGTCCCAGGATAAAGACGATGTACTCTTGCCATTCGCCATTTGAGTGGCGGGACGTTATCTTCCTTCAGAACGACTAAATCTCCGACGTTCAGGCTCCTGTGATGAAGACGCCATTTGTAGCGTTGCTGAAGCTCTGCCAGATACTCATTCTGCCATCTTTGCCAGAAATGTTGACGAAGTAGCTCGAGACGTTGATATCGGTCAGGATTCTTGATAGTTACAGGTGGCGCTGGTATCGAAGTGAGCGGTCGTCCGACGAAGAAATGCCCAGGCGTCAAAGGTGAGTAATCGGTTGGGTCCGAGGATAGAGGTATGAGAGGTCGGGAGTTAAGGATGGCTTCGATTTGTGCAAATAAAGTGCTTAACTCCTCAAAGGTAAGACTAGCGTTCCCCATTATACGTTTAAGGTGGAACTTTGCTGATTTAACACCAGCTTCGAAAATGCCTCCAAACGTTGGTGAGTAGGGAGGATTGAAAACGAATTTAATGCCTTCATCATTGGCGAAAGAAAAAATGGATTTGATACTGGACCTTAGTAATCTGCCCAGCTCATTGCTCGCACCTACATAGTTCTTAGCGTTGTCGCTATAAATAGTGTGAGGCTTGCCTCGACGTGAAATGAATCTACGTAAGCAGAGTATAAAAGCGTTAGTAGTCAAATCGCTAACTACTTCTAAATGGATTGCCTTGGATGAGAAGCATACAAATAAACAGAGATAACATTTTGTTACCCTACTGCCGCGACCCGTTTTGCTTGCTATGGAGAAAGGACCGGCGTAGTCAGTGCCGCATACTTGAAACGGATACCCCGGTGTGAGTCGTTCGACAGGTAAGTCACCCATGAAAGGTTGCTCAGTTTTGCCACGCAAGCGTGTACACAGTACACACTTTCGTGTGACACTACGCGCTAAAGCTCTGCCCCCGAGAGGCCAATATTGCTCACGGAAGGAACTTAGGAGTAGTTGTGGGCCCGCGTGGAACAGACGCAGGTGCTCGCCTTTCATCAACCGCTTAGTGAAGTGATGCTTTCCATCGAGTAAAGCTGGATGCTTCTTATTGTAATCACAGTCAGCGTGTCGAAGGCGACCACCTACTCTGAGCACGCCGTCGGCGCCATCGATGAAAGGTGATAACTGTAACATATGAGATTTAGGTTTAAGGTCTCGGTTTTGTTTCAGTATATGTAATTCGGCAGAGAATGAATCTTGCTGCGCGGATTTAATCAGGTAAGTAAGAGAGTTATTTATTTCCTCAAACTGTAAATTGTTACACATTTTATTTTTAGGATTTTTGCAGTTGTGAACAAATCTCAATACGTATGCATAGATACGTTTAAGTTTATTTGCGTTTGAATAATTATGAAAATTTATGAATGAGGTTTGTTCATTGTTTGTATCTTTTTGTTCAACCTTTGTGTGTGGGTTGTTAATATGTGTATGTACCTTTATTTCAGGTAAGTTTGTGTTTACTGAAGTGACCCTTGGCGGCCATTGTGCTTCAGGTTTTTTCAGAAAGCCTGGACCCTGCCACCATAAGTCGGAGCCCTGCAGTTGCTGAGGGTCGACTCCACGGGAGGCGAGGTCGGCTGGATTTAGAGCCGTGGGTACGTGTCGCCACGTATCACCATCGGTAAGTTCATGGATTTCATTTATTCGGTTACATACGAATACTTTTAGGACTCTAGGTTGTGTTCGAATCCAACCTAGGACTACTGTGGAGTCTGTCCAGAAAACCTTGGCCTCGATATGACAACGAAGCGCTTTGCTCACTTTAGCCACCAAACGAGCCCCCAACAAAGCACCACACAGTTCAAGACGTGGTATTGTAACGGGCTTGATCGGTGCTACGCGCGTTTTGGAGCATAGAAGATGAGTAGTTACGTTGTGTCTTACATCCGTGGATCGCAAGTACACACAGGCGCCGTACGCGTCCTGTGAGGCGTCCACGAAGCAGTGTATCTCAATGGACACAGGGGCTGTGCACAGTGAGTGCCTGGGTACTGAAATTGAAGAGAGAACTTGGAATTTTTGTGAATAAGTTTGCCAAATTTTATTTATATCTTTAGGGATGGGATCGTCCCAACCCGATTTTAAAAGCCATAGCTTTTGTAATAGAATCTTTAGCTTTATAGTACAAGCGCTGAGAAGACCCAGTGGGTCGAATATTTTGCATGAATTAGACAAAATTGAACGTTTTGTGGCGTGGCCTGACGAGCTTTCCATTTTGACTGAAAACTGTAGTTTATCAGTGCTAGGAAACCACAATAATCCCAGTACGCTTGACTGTTTGTTTAAATCTAGTGACTCCGTGTTAGGGTCATCACCAGAGAATAACTGTGGACAGTTTGTACGAAATTTATGAATAGGCAAACAGGCGGAGTTTAATGTCTCCACGACTGATTTGTAAATATGCTTTAATTCTCTTTCAGTTTCAGTCCCAGTTAGCAAATCATCCAAGTAGAAATCATGCTCAATTACCTGTGATACTGTTGTATCCGGACACTCACGTGCCAGCTGCACGAGACACCTGGTGCTCAGGAAGGGCGCCGAGGCCGTTCCGTAAGTCACTGTATTAAGCTGTAACACATCAAGTTCCTTACTGTTATCATCTCTCCACAAAATGAGTTGGAGGTGACGTTGCGATTGATCAATGGAAAATTGTCTATACATTTTTTGTATATCACCAGTAATTACATAATTATGCTGGCGAAATCTCAATAAGATTTCAAAGAGTTCCTCCTGTACTACAGGACCTACGTATTGAATATCGTTTAAAGATTTACCAGTGGAAGTTGGAGAAGAGCAATTGAAGACCACACGCAACTTTGTGCTTTCGCTATTTTCTCGAATCACACAGTGGTGGGGGGCGAAATACCCAAACTTCGGTTTATCTATTTTTGTTAGATGACCCAACTCCTGGTACTCTTTTATGAACTCGCAGTATTGTTTTTTGACTACTGGATTCTTGTTTAATCTTAACTCTAAATTAAGAAATTGTTTTTTAGCCATTCTATAGGAATCTCCGAGAGCCTGTTCGGCAGATTCGCGCAAAGGCATTTGGACTGAAAATCTACCGTTGTTCAAACGTTTAGTATTTTCGATAAAGTGTTTTTCACAATACTCATGTTCAGATGAGATAGGGATCTTTGAAGAATTTAGCTCTTCAAGTTCCCAGAATTTAGTAAGAGTCTGGTTGATCTCTTTACTAAAGTTACAATGTACCTTGCTGTGATTATTATGATCATCCCCGCCTATGGGTCCAGCTACGAGCCAGCCCAAGTTAGAACTTTGTAAAATAGGTTTATTAAGACCTAATTTGATCTGTTCTGACGTGATTAATTCAAAAAAGACATCAGCGCCCAAGAGCAACTGAATAGCTGAGGGATGACAGAAGTTAGGATCAGCAAGTTGTATATACTTTGGTAAGTTAAGTTCCGCTATATCGATTTCGGAATTAGGTAAGTTGTCCGTAATATGAGGTACAACTAAGCACTTTATGTTTATGTCATAAGGCTTTATTAATGAGTGTAAAGTTAGTTCGCATGATTCAGTGATATTGAACTGCAAATTGTTAAGGCCCGATATACAAATCGGTTCCTTAGTTTGTGAGCCGAATCCCAAGTTATGTTTCAGGTCTTCAGTCATGAATGACGACTGGCTGCCAGCATCAAGCATTGCACGAGCCAGGTAAGCTTTATTGTTAGCTTTGTTAGTTAACTTCACCATTGCTGTACAAAGGAGCACCTGCCGAGTGGACAATGACGGAAGGGCTGCGGATAACGACTGTACAGCCTGTGAGCGGCTGGCCACAGGTGACTGCACAGGTGAGCTCTTCGTGTCCGATGAGGTGTGTACAGGTGAGTTACTGTTTGTATGTGATGATTTGTTTTTTATGTTTTTGTTATGTAATAATGTATTATGTCTATTATTACAGATTTTGCAGGTGCTGAATCGACACTGCGAGGAGTCATGACCCCTACGAAGACAGTTGGAGCAAAGGCGTAATTTTAAGACCTCAGTCAATCTATCCTCGGGAGACAAGTCCTTGAATTGCATACAATCTATGATTCTATGACCCTTGCCGCATATAGGACAAGTTAATTTTGACCCGTCTGTACCTACAGACGCGACAAAACTTTTAGTTGATTTTAATTGATTTTGTTTATGATTATGATATGAATGTTTATGATGATTGTCACTTTTGTCGCCTCTGTTAGCATGCATCGTTTCAAGTATATCGGCACGACTACGCAAGAACTGATTAAACTCGGATAAAGTAGGTAATTCAATTAAGCTATTTTTATACTCTTCCCACTTCGTACCGGTAGTAGAATCGAGTTTATTTGAGATCATATAAATTATTAAAGTGTCCCACTGATCGGTGGGCTGACCTAAACCTTCAAGAGATTTTAAGTTTTTGGATACATGATCAATAAGGAAGCGTAAAGCCTTGTGCGATTCCCTTATTAAAGGTTCAATACTAAAGAGTGACTTTAAATGATTGTTAATTAACAATTTCTTGTTATAGTAACGTTCGCACACAAGATCCCATGCTGCCTCATAGTTTGTAGAAGTAAATTCAAGTGATTTTATAACAAGTAGTGCACTACCCTGTAATGACGATCGTAGGTAGTGAAACTTATTAATATCTGGAATTGATGTATTTGTATGAATTAATGACTTATAAGTATCGTGAAACTCGAGCCATTTTAAGTAATTGCCATCAAAGGTAGGTAATTCTATTGTAGGTAGCTTGACAGGTACGTTTGAATGCTTCTCATTGCAGCAGGAACCACAAGAACCGCAAGAATCACTTTTATTTTCCGCTTTTGTTTTATCGGGATTTAGAGGTGACGTAGACTCTAAAATACTCTGTGCTGTGGCGAGAAGAGGGAACAACTGAGACTCGATTGCATCTCTTTCATCAATTTCCCGATCAAGGTTTGTTGTTAACAATTCTATTTGAGACTGAGTCGATTGAAAATCAGTGAGAACTGTGTCCATGTCACTCACACGGCGTGACATTTCATTTACTTGAACAGTAGAAAGATCATGAACCTTAATCAAACTTAAAAAGGACATGTATTCTTTGAATTTAGATAAACGCTTTTTAAATATGGCGCGCTTTCTAATTAATGTTTGTAATTCCTTTTTCTCGTCAGCACCGATGGCATCGGCAAACACATCATCGTTTTCCTTCGACATTGTAAATAAAAACTATGTAGGTACGTATCAATGCGCGAGACAAAATACTGTGTGCATCAAACCAGACTGGCACGAGCGCTGCGCGCGGTCCTGTAGCCCTTGGCGGCTTGGTGCAGGGCGGCGCAGCGCGGCACAGCACGGGTCAGCACACGGCCCGGCGCCCGGCGAGCGGGCGGCGCGGGGTCAGGCGGGGTCGGCCGGCGCGAGGGCGCGGCGCGGACGCAGACAGCCTGGAATTGCGTCGGCAAAGAAAGCGTGAAGAAATGGAAAAAGCAGCAGTGTGCAGGGAATTATGCTTGAGGCGTGAGATTTAGATAGAATGATATTGAATCGACAGCTTTAGGCAGCGTAAAACATACACTTTATGGACCTAAACGGCGTTAGTAGGTAAAAATATGCAACTATGTTATGTAATTAAGAATAACGATAGTTATTTATGCGAAAGGAAGTATGGATTGCACTAAATAATGTATAAAATCCCTTGTTCTAGACGGGGTGTAGGTAGCCAGTCCGTACCCACCCGCAATAAATGACAATTATGTGAAAAAGAACAAAGAAATTAAATAGCGACCATACCTTTTATGATTTGAGGGCGTTACAGCTGAGTTAAGCACATAACCGCACTTGCACAAACCATTTGCATGTAGGGATAAGGATTGGACGTGGATCGGGCACTGTACAGTCGACCCGTCTCCGATGCGCCGCGATTCCGCAGATTTAGTGGCAGCTTCGTTTCTTCTTTTGTTCGGATTTGTAGTCCTGTCACGGTCGCCTTTGTTCGTGAAGTCTGCGCTTCTGCTTCGGTGGAACTCCTTCTCCGTTGGGTGTTAATAAGAACCGCCAAAGGATTGCTTTTAACTATTTATTTAAAGAGATATTGACACACAATTAGCGTGCGTCCGTTCGCCGCTGTCGTAATTTCCAATATGGCGGCCGCGCGGCCAGTGGCCCGCTGCGCCTGCGACCCCCCCGCGCGCCCGCACCGCCAACCGCGAGCGTTAACAGTAACTATTTAAATACTAATCAATCTTCTTATGTGGCAAAATTTATTAACACTGACAATTTAGACTATATTAAGTCACGTCAAGTTAAGTTAAATGACGAAACTAGCTTGACGAACGAAACTATATGAAATCGTAGAATTCGGGGTTGAATTTTTGAAGACTGTACCCCTTGCGTTGCGTCGATTTTTACAATTCGTCAATGTAATTTTTTTGGCGAAAATTAGTACAAAAATTTCATTCGCGCAGGCTTTGACAGGACAAAAAAGGTCAGCCGGCTAGCCCCCTGTAGTTTTACTACAGCTGTTGAAGATTAACTACACGAGTGATAGAATCGCGTGAAAGAAGCCGTTGACAACTTGGAACCGTTCAAGTGTAGAAAATCCAAACTTGATAATGACCATAAACGACACGTAATAATTGATACACGCAGGTAAAAACAAACACGACAAAATTACAGAGAACTGCCTTTCAAAACAAAAATATTGGAGCCAGAGAGTTCAAATTACAGTGGAATGCCTATGATAATAATCTGGAATGGTGTCACGGGCGATTATTGCTTGCGCAACGAAAACAACAGTCATAGTAATGTCTCTGTCGTTCCCATGGGCGGTGCACGCCATTATAAGCTAATTGGGCACTTATTGCTGAAGTGCAAATTTAAGCTTTTTGATTCATTTTTGGATACGGTAACTTTGTTTTTCAGTCCTTACTTCATAATTTTGTTGTCAATTTATTATTATAATAACTTTAACGTATGAGTACAGTGTCTACATATAAAAATGAAGACGTAGGTACATATTTCTATGGGAATGAAATGCTCTTGGGTCAAATTGACCAAAATAAATAATAGGAATATATATATAGAGAGATGAGTTTATTAATAAAGCTTAAAATTACTACAAATGACTAAAAACTAACATTATATAACTAAAAACTAAAACTACCTATAAATAAACTAACTATAAATAAATATATATATTATATGTTCGGGCTGATTTCCATAGTTGTGCGAATTACGACGTAATTAAATGACTACTACCTACCTTTATTTAATTGAACAGATTTCCAGAGTCCCAACGTTAATAAATGCAAACATAAAACAAGAACCTATTACACTCGGGATGCGACAGAAAAACCGTATCCAAAAGGAGTAACATGTTTACCACATTATTGGAGCCGCATAGGTCTCTCTCCTTGAATGCTAAAAGAAATCTTGCATCGTGCGCACGCGACGTTTTCACATACGGCTGGTTCTGGCTACCTACATACGTATATTAACGCATTGAATGTGTTTACACCTTGCTGTGTTTCTTTAGTGTAGGTACCTATAGCTCTATTGCTTCCATGCAGGGTTATAGCTACCCATAACTGAGTAGTATGGGATAGGTAACCAAGCTTAAAATAGGGAGGTCGGTAGTAATATTTTACTCGTAGTTAGAGTTTGAAAATATATACACGAAGCAAGTTTATCATTCCCTTATGCAGAAATATTTATTCATAAAACAACAATAAAAATTTAAAATAACTATTATAATATTAACCTAAAAATAAAAAATAAAGTAAAAACTATATGTACAATAGGTCGGTTGAACTATCTGAATGGCTTAGCATTACAGATAGTTCAACCGATCCCCCATTTAGTTCATTCTAAATGGTTAATGGTGTTCCGAATTAAAGAAGATTTATGTCTGGTGTTCCAGAAAACTTGTCATTGAATGACTTGAAGTAATTAAGCAATGAGAAGCAAACAGACGAATATGCGTTGTGTTAATAACGGAATGAATGGTCACA